>CM053568.1:6928058-7150740 GCA_028646485.1 Cryptoprocta ferox
AGGGGAAGGGGGAAAGGGGAAGGGGGGTGATGGTCATGGTGGAGGACACTTGTGGGGAAGAGCACTGGGTGCTATATGGAAACCAACCTGACAACAGACTATAAAGTTTAAAAAAATAAATAAATAATTTTAAAAAATGAAATGGGCTTCCTTCAGATATCCCCACAGCCTGCTCCCTCACCTCCGAGCCTTTGGTCAGATGTGAACTTCTCAGACCATACTTTTTTTTTTTTTCATGTCTATTTATTTTTGAGAGAGAGAGTGCGTGTGCAAGTGGGGGAGAGGCAGAGAGAGGGAAACAGAGGATCTGAAGCTGGCTTTGCACTGACAGCAGTGAGCTCAGTGTGGGGCTCAAACTCACAAACTGTGAGATCGTGACCTGATTGTGACCTGAGGAGGACGCTCAATCAACTGAGCCACCCACGTGCCCATTCTCAGAACATACTGGATGTCTCCTTTCTCATTTTGCTCTAGAGCACCTACCACTCTCTAATATTTACGTACTTATTTTTGTCTATCTCTCTCCCAGAATGTCAGCTGCACCAGGTCAGGGATTTTTTGGTTACTTTTATTCACTGCTGTATCCCTAATGCCTAAACCTGCCCATAAGGGGGCTCTATAAATGATTGTTTTACTTATTTTTTTATTTAAAAAATTTTTTTTAATGTTTTATTTTTGAGACAGAGAGAGACAGAGCACGAGCAGGGGAGGGGCAGAGAGAGAGGGAGACACAGAATCGGAAGCAGGCTCCAGGCTCCGAGCTGTCAGCACAGAGCCCGACGCGGGGCTCGAACCCAGGAACGTGAGATCATGACCTGAGCCGAAGTTGGAGGTTTAACTGACTGAGCCCCCCAGGCGCCCCTATAAATGATTGTTTTAATAAGTGAAGGGGACATCTGAAGCCTGGAGGGAAAAGGTGACTTGCTCAAGGTCACAGCCATCTGAAATCAATGCCTTTCACTCTTGTTACAAACAAAGCACCAATCCTATAGCTTTGACCCAACGTCCTTCTCACAGACATGCCGGGTCCTGGGACCAAAGCCAGGCCAGCTGGACCTCATCCCCAGGGGAGAACCAAGGGACAGCCCGGCCTCAGGGGGTGCTTGTCCGACTCTGCCAGGACCCTAGTGCTTCCACAACCAAGTCAAGGAGCTGCCAGGGGAGAGAGGCTCCCCTGAAAAAGAAAACCTAGGCACGCCAGTTGCCACAGTCTTGCGCTGGTGGAGGCCAAGGCAGCCATGGCCAAGGCAAGGAGCCACCGCCCGAGCCCCTGCAGCTGCCTGAGTGGAGGCACTGGAGACAGTTGCTGGGCCCAGAAGCCTGCCCCTGTGGAGGGCGGGTGGAGAGGGAGGAAGGCCAGCAGTCCCCAAGCAGAAGGACAGAAGGGGTGGAGCGGCTGTGGGTAGCCCAGCAGCACAGGGCCCCAGGCTCCCTTCCCCATTGCTGGCCCCGCACCAGCAGAGGGCGCCCCTGGCCCACAAGGTCCACGTTCTGCTTTCTTTCACCCTCTGGCGGCCACACTGGTTAGGGCCAGAGGGGAGTCTTGTATCTCCCCCACCTCTGGGCAGGGTGCGGGTGGGCGGGGGGGGGGGGGGCTGCACAAGTGAAGATTCAAGGGGAAGGAGGCTCAGCAGCCCCGGGTCTGGGCCGGCCCTCCCCCGACCAGCAGGGTGAGGCTAGTGACGCCCATGACAGCCCCAGCGGGTGAGCATTCACTGTGGGTCGGGCAGGGCCATTCTATACCCACCCAGCCAGGACCCTTCTCTTCCGTGTCCATTTCAACACCAGGCAGACTGAGACCCAGGGAGCGATGACATCCACGCAAGATCACCTAGCAAGGAGATGGTCATGCCCGGTCAGCCTGACGCCTCCTCCAGGCTGCCCTCCCCTCTCTGTTTCTCCAACTGCTCATCCACAGACTGGGAACCCTTCCCTCCCAGACCTCATGACACACAAAGAGGCTCATCCAGGAGTTAAATATATAAAGTGCAAATACCAGCTGGCTTTTATTGAGGGCCTACTATGTGCTGGGCACCAGGTCTGCAAGGGCCCTCCTCTCACCCCCCCTGTACTTCCCACTGGCCAGGGGAGAGGGTGGGCCCAGGCAGGTGAGACCCAGGCGTCGAGTGGGGAGGGGGCTGAGGTGGAGGTAGAAGGTGGCAGAGGGGCCCCAGCAGTTGGGTCTGCGGGGAGAGCAGGGCTCCTGGTGTCTGCCCAGCTTGGAACTGAAGGCTGGGGAGCCCCCCTCCTTCCCTCCACCCGGGGCCCTGAGTTGGGAGGGTGGGAGGGCCTGGGAGCCCTGCCCTTTTGCCACGTGACCTTTGGGGAAGGGGATCCATCTCTGAGTGGTTTCTCCCCATGTAAGGTGGGGCCAGAGGGCAGAGCGGCCATGCTTCAGGTGACAGTCGGGTCTCTGTGGGGTCTGTGGTTCCTGGTGGCGGCCCCTGCCAGCAATCTCCAGGTAGGTCTCTTCCTGAGAGCTCCTCCGGAGTCACTGCCTGGACCTGGTGGGACAGAAGAGGCGAGGAGAGAGAAAGAGAAGGAACTGGAGTGGGATATCCAGAGGCAGAGGCAGGAAAAGACACAGAGAAGGTCAGAGAGACAGAGATAGGCAGACAGAGAAAGCTTGAGGTGGACAGAGAAAAGCAAGGAGCCACAGACGAACAGAGAGAGAGGCAGAGCCAGAGTGAGGGAGTAGAAGGCAGGCTGAGAAGGGGAAAACAGAGACCCAGACACACTCAGCCCGAGACGGGAGAGAACACCGAGGCCCATAGGCTGGGGCCTCTTCCCAGCCCCGCCCTCACCTAGAGCTCATCCCGGGGGCGGGGGTGGAGACTGTGCCCGCTGCTGCCAGCCAGGTCCAGGCGGGGGTCACGCAGGGTCTTGTGAGAGCCACTCCAGCTGATGATGCGGCCGCTGTCATCGTCCCAGGGCGAGGATGTCTCCGTGTCGCTGAGCCACTCGGCGTCCCCTGCGTAGTGGGTGGGGGCCGCGAGCAGGGGCCGCGCGGAGAAGGCACGAAGGTCGCGCGGCCAGAAGTGCGCCTTGTACTGCTCACTGTGGGGCCAGAGGAGGGGTGAGGTGGGGCCCCCATCCAGACACACAGCACACGTGCCCGAAGCACCTCACTGCCCTCCCTGCTCAAGACCTCACGACAAACTCAGAGAAGAAGCAGGGTTTCTATTATCTCCATTTTCCAGATGGGGAAACTGAGGCTCAGAACAGGGAAGTGGCTTGACTACAAACCACACAGGCAGCACAGAGTTTACACCTAGGGTGGTCTGACTCCAAAGCGAGGCTGGGCTACTCCTTGGTGACCTCGAAGAAGTGACTCAGCCTCGCCGGCCTCCGTCTCCCCAGCCGTCCAGCAAGGGGACTTGATGCTTGCGGGGGCGAGCTCCCGGGAGGAGAGGACCCTGCCCTGCCCCCACCGGGGACTCACTTGGGGTGCTGGTCAAACATGATGGGTAGGAACTCGTCCACAGGCAGCATTCGGCGCAGGGGCTGGGAGGCCAGCAGCTTGCGAGCACCCGCCAGGCTCAAGACATACGCCAGGGTCCAGTAGGAGTAGCCGGCCACCACCAGGTGTGGCAGTCCCTCCACAGCTGCCTCTTCCTCCGGGTTCACCTGCTTCCGGCCCAGGTAGCTACGGGTGACACCAAGGGTCCCGGGAGCCACTGTAGGGCCTAGGGTGTCAGAGGACCCCTTCCCCAATCGCCTCCCACAGGCCAGGCTCTCCCAGAGCCCCAGAGGCCGCCCCTCTTCCCGGCCCCTGGAGGCGCAGGCTGCCTACATCAGGTCCCACAGCAGTTTCGCTGCCTCCACCTCCTCCATCAGCTGCTCCAGTCGCCCCCTGAAGTTGCTCTCAAAGCGCACATCGTCCTCAAACACTAGGACCTGGGCCAGGCCCCTGGCAACCACCTGTGGTGTGGGGGAAGGGGACACAACACAGGGGGATCGCTCTTTAGATTTGGGCTGTCCCCTTCCACCTGCCTATGACAGACTCTCCCTGGCCTCGGTTATATGCCAAAGGCTCAGCCCTGGCCAGGTCACTCAGCTGCTCCAAAGCCTGCTGGGGCTCCCACCCCCTGGGGACTGAAATCCCAACATCTCGCTCTGGCATTCAAGGCCTCCAGGCCCCCTCCCCCCAGGTCTAGCTCTCCAAGTAGAATCGTGACGGCCATCATAACCTTTGCTGTATTCACGGAGCGCTGGCATACCCCAGGGGCCACAGAACTACTGCTTCTCCCAGGGACCCTCGAGAGGCAGGACAAACGACACCCCTGTACTGTAGTAAGGTGACGGGAGACGTGGGGAGGTACAACTACTTGTCCAAGGACACAGCCCATAGCAGAACCGGGATGTGAACCTGCATCCACTGGACTCCAGGCCCAGCTCCTCACCGGGCCTTCTGAACTTTCCTAAAGGAAGACCCTAGCCCCCACGATCCCTAAGAAAAAGAACTTTTTGTATTTTCTGGAAACATGAAAAGAACATGAAATCAGCACAGTAAACGGTGAAACGGAAATCCTCCTTCAATCTGTTCAGAGACAGTAGGAAACGAAGAGAACTATGAGCTCACAATTTTGGCTGCAGTAGAAAATAAGAACAAGAAGCAGGCCTGGGTGTGGCCTCCTGGAGGGGCCGCCCGCCCCTTGCAGGGCCAGCCAGGCCCCTCGTCCCTCCTCAGGGACCAGGAAGCGACCTCTCACCAGCGCCCCTACCCCCAGCCCTAAGCTGAGGCCTCCTGGCCAAGTCCCAGGCCGTTCTTCTTCCCACTTCTAAACATACAGTTCCTTCCTGCCTCAGGGCCTTTGCTCCACTGTTTTCTTCTGCCCAGAAGGCTCTTCTCACTGCCCTTCGACGCCACCCAACCCCACACCAGGCCAGGAATCCAGGCGGCTCCACACTCTAGGACAAGCCTGTACATCTACCCTCCATGGCAAGCTTGGTTTCTGTGCCCTCCTCTGGTCCCGGAGCCCCAAAAGAGCCAGAAGGGCCTTTTTTTGGTTTGTCTCTGTATTCTCAGAGGAGAGAATCTCCTAGCACAGAGGAAGTGCTCAACAGAGACTACAGAATGAATAAGGCACAGGGATGAACCCAGTTTAAAGCTGCAGGCCAGGTCTTGGGGCGCCTGGGTGGCTCCGTCGGTTAAGCGTCCGACTTCGGCTCAGGTCATGATCTCATGGTTCATGAGTTTGAGCCCCGCATCGGGCTCTGTGCTGACAGCTCAGAGCCTGGAACCTGCTTCAGATTCTGTGTGTGTGTGTGTCTCTCTCTCTGACCCTCCCCACTCACACTGTCTCTCTCTCAAAAATAAATAAACATAAAAAAAAACGCTGCTGGCCAGGTCTTTTTACTATATTCATTCACTCATCGATTCCCTTGGGTGCTGAGCACAGAGCAGTGAATAGGGTGGCCCCGCTCTGCCTGTCGGGGGTGTGGGCCAAAAGGGGGGTCCTCACCTCCTCCCAGATGGAGTAGTGGCTGAGGAAGCAGCCCACCTCGCCCTTGGTCAGTGTGCGGCCCGAGTAGGGGTCCTGGTAGCCGGGGAGCAGGTCCACGCCGAGGCTCCTCAGGATACTGCTGTTGAGTGTCCTGAGGGAGATGGGTATCATGGGGTGAGGGGTGCCTGCCAGGGATCCATCCAGGGGCGCTGGCCTGTGCCTGTTGGGGGCAGTCACACTGGAGTTCAGTTTGAAGGAGGTGTCAGCCTTGTTACTGCTTCATGGGGCCTGAAGCTATCAGTGGATGGTCCCCAAAATGAATGGGGGGAACATGGTATCAGCTTAGTGGGCAGATGCCCAGGGAAAAGACAGACATCCTACCATCTGAAGGGAGGGGGGCATAAGTGGCAAACAGCAGTGGGCAAGTGTGGCCACGTGACCCCTAAAGGTTTCCCAGGGCAACATGACAGGCCCGCTCCCACCCCCACCCATCAGGGACCCCTGGAAAAGAATAAGCCTGATAATAATGAAGACACCTAATTTTGGGATACTTACTGTGTCAGGCCCTGCACTAAATCCTCGCTGAGCCCTTGTAAGTCCTAAGAGGAAGACACTATTGTCTGCCATTCACACGGCAGGGCTGGGAAGTGGCGGTAACGGGCCAGAGGTCGCCCAGCTGGTACGTGGCAGAGCCGGAGCGCAAGCCCGGGGGCTCCAGATTCTGGGCCTTAA
Source organism: Cryptoprocta ferox (assembly GCA_028646485.1). Lineage (NCBI taxonomy): Eukaryota > Metazoa > Chordata > Mammalia > Carnivora > Eupleridae > Cryptoprocta > Cryptoprocta ferox. The sequence continues at coordinate 6,934,238 of CM053568.1, forward strand.
CCACTATACTCTCCTGCCTCCGGGAGGCTGAAGGAGACCACGCTGCCCTATATGGGTCTGCCCTGGGACTCTCCAAGACGCAATTACTCAGGTCCTATACAGAAAACTCACTCCATTCATTTGTCTGCATTTCCCATTCCCAGGGAGCTCCAAAGGACCACCCTGCTCCCACCCCACCCAGGGTCCCACCCCAGGGAGCCTCACCGGCCGTCCACAGCATCCACCACCCGCCCAGATATCTCCATCTCCCAGAGCGAGCTTAGCATGCGTTCACGGCGGTCGGGCCGGCGGGCCAGGCTGATGACAAAGACCTGGAGGAGGCAGGGAAGGTGGGTGCAGGGTCCGCATGGGTGCAGAGGGAGGGGTGAGCCCACCCACCTCCTCACCCCAATCCTGTGGGCCGAGGGAACCTACCTCATCAAACCCCATCTTGCTGGGTCTCTTTGGGGGCCGGGACACGTGAGCTGAGGCCCACATGGGGGGCCCGTCCACTGCAGAGGAAAGCACCCCCCAGTCATGAATCCCTATTGGCTCTTGTCAGCAGGGACCCTGGAGTCCCAGCCCCACCCCCACCTCATTTTTGCCCCCTTGGCAGAACACCCAGCAAAAAAGAGCCCTCAGATCACAGAATCCCCCTGCCTTCATTGTAGAGATGGGGACACTGAGGCCCAGGGGGGGAAAGGACTTGGCCAGAGACAAGGAATGAATTAGAGGTAAGGCTGTGACCCCAAGCCCACCGTCTGGTCAGGTCCAGGGCCCGGGAGAAGGAGCACAGGGGGTGGCAGGGAATGGTGGCAGCAGGCTAGCGACCCATCTCCCAGCCCTCACCTAGCGCCTCCAAGATCAGGTGGATGAAGTTGACCCTCTCATCCTCCAGCCCCTGGTGGGATTTCACGGGCACGTTCATGTACCCGTAACGGTGTTCGTTGCACACATGGACCGCGACTCCTGTGGAGAGTGAGTGCTGGAGTGGGCGGCAGGGCCCTTGACCCCAAAGCACGTGTCCTCTCGGAGACTCAGTGTCCCAGCCGTGGGGCTGGAGGGAGAAAGGGCTTTACTCAAACAGTATCTAAGGGATGTTTCTGCTGAGATGGTTTATTCATTCAACAGATGTGTCTGGGGCACCAGTGGGTCCTGGGGGGAGGTGAGCATCACAGGGAGGGAGGAGCAGACAAACTCCCAACTGACCACAGCCATGGGGCCAGGCCAGCTCCACCCGCTAAAGCTCCCCAACCTATGCCCATCCCTGCCTGGATCCAGCACCATCACCTTGTGCCCAGACCCCTCCAAGCAAGCCCACACCTCCTGCCCCGCCCGCGCTGCCCTCCACCTTTTCTATGTCCTCAATACTTGTCACCTTTATTGTAATTACTTATTTCCCCTTTACCCCCTGTGGGCTGCGGACTCTTCAGTGGCAGGTGCACAGTATCTACTCGAAACTCAACCCCATGCCCAGCAGGGAGCACAGGGCCTGGTCCAAGAGCAGGGACTCAGTAGCTGGGTGCTGGATGCCTGGATGATACAGACCAAACCCGATTCACAAAATTCCTTCAAGTGGCTGCCCCTCGAAGCCGTGGTGGCCTTGGGAAAGGAAGGGAACGCTTCTGCTTCTTCCCATCGATTCTTCATGGCTCCTTTTTCCTTCGCTCACTTTTTGCACTTGGTAAGATTTCTTGGCTGGCCTGTCTGCAGCAGACTCCGCCAACACCTCTTGCACAAAAAAGCCAGTTACCACACTTTCCCCTCTGGCCACTGTTTGCACACCCCTTGCTCGTGCGCGGCACTGCTGGATTAGACGGTCCTTTTCATTCTCCCTGAATCAGTCTCTTCTCAAGATTCTCTTTCAACACTGGAGTCTCTGTCTCACCCTCCTCTCTGACTCTTCCTCAGGACTGGATTTAGCCCAGCTCTGCTCAAACACTCTCCAGTAATTTCCATCTCACAAATAATGCCAACACCAGAGTGTTCTTTTCAGTGTGCAAAATCAATTGCTTGATCCTCTGATGGCTGCCCAGTGTTCTCAGGCTAAAGACCAGATGTTTGCCGGTCAGGTCCACAGAGGCTGGCCCCTGCCTACCCTTCCTGCCTCCGCCTGTACATGTCCGCCTCACTTATTAGGCTGCTGTCCCTGCCTTCTTATGTTCCCTGCTACCACAGGGCCTTGGCACTTGCTGGCCCCATTGCCTGAAATGCTCTTTCTTGCTCTTGTTGATGCTTTCCCATACCTTAGATCTCAGCCTCAAAGTTCATGTCCTCCAGGAAACCTCCCCTGACCAGATGTATTCTGGTCTAAGCTTCCTGAGCACCTAGAATCAAGCTTCCTGTCCTGGCTGTGATTGGACATCGATTTGTGAGATCCTTGGACTGACTGGACTGGTGGCTCCAGGAGGACAGAGACTTGCCTGAGTTTACTCACCACTGTCTCCCCAGTGCCTGGCACATGGTAGGTGCTCCACAAACATCTGCCTAATGAAAGAATATGTGGAAGTGGCATGATGGGAAGGCAGAAGAAGGACATCTAGCCTACTGGCACAGTGGGCTCAAGAAAGGCTACGACCTGGACAAACAAGAGTTTAACGGGATGAACTGGAGACGGGAGAAGGGTGTGCAAAGCAGAGGGAACAGCATGTGCAAAGGCCTAGAGGCCTCCAGGAATGCTCACGGAGGCCGGATCCTCACCAGCAGCCTGGCAGGCATGGGCGAAGACGATGATATCGTCGAAGGGCCAGGAGTAGTTGGGGTGAGGGGGGTAGAAGGCTAGCTGGGCTGCCCCCGCGGCCCGCAAGGACACCAGGAAGGTGGAATGCACCATGGGGACACGGAAGCAGCCCCGGCGCTGGCGGTTCTTGGTGGGGAAGTAGTCGGCTGTGCGGCGGTAGAAGCCCTGGAGAAAGGGGTTGCTCTGAGCTGTGACAGGGCCCCGCCGTGGCCCACAGACCCCGAGGCCTCCGTCCCCAGCCTTACCTGGGGGGTGATCCCACACCAGAAATTGGAGTAGTAGGTCTGCGAGTCCAGCATTGGGGCCACCACGGGCAGCCCCTGCTCTATCAGAAGTCTCAGCGTCTGGTTGTTGGTCAGAATGTTGTCTGTATCTGCAAACTTTGGGGAGGCGGCCGTCACAGGTCCCAGCCTTGTCTGGGCTATACCCCCAAGGATTCACCGAGTGGGATCCCTCTAGATTGCCAGAGACCCCACATGTCTCCCGGGATCCAACAGGGTTCCATTAGCAAGTTCTAACCTATAAACCAGTAGGTCTATTTCTGGACCAAGGATCAAGTCTGGAGCACTGGCTCATGGATTGGGTCCAGAGATTAAACCTGAGTTGCTGATCTAAGAACTTTATTTTAAAATTTTTAATGTTTATTTATATTTTTGAGAAAGATAGGGGTACCTGGGTGGCTCCCTCGGTTATGTGTCAGACTCTTGGTTTTGCTTCAGGTCACGATCTCACGGTTTTACAGTTTTAAGCCCCGCATCGGGCTCTGCGCTGGCAAAGCCTGCTTGGGATTCTCTCTCTCCCTCTCTATCTGTCCCTCGCTCACTCACACTGTCTCTGTCTCTCTCCAAAATAAATAAATAAACTTTAAAAAATTATATTTTTGAGAGAGAAAGAGCACAAGCAGGAGGGGGGTGAGGGCACAGAGAGAGAGGGAAACATAGAATCCGAAGCAGGCTTCAGGCTCTGAGCTGTCAGCACAGAACTTGATGTGGGGCTAGAACTCATGAGCAGTGAGATCATGACCTGAGCTGAAGTTGGACGCTTAACCGACTGAACCACCCACACCCCCCATGAGAACTTCATTTTAGATCTGACTTAGGGAGTAGAGCCAAAGACCTACTCTGAGTTCTAGTCCAGGGAACCAGGCTCAGTTTATACTCTGGGCTCTAGCCTATGAATCTAGGCTCAGTATATACCCTGCAATCTGTCTCAGGGATCCAGACTTAGTAGCTAATGTGAACTCAAACACGGGGATCCAAGCTCAATATCTGATCTGGGTTCTGACCCCGGTTGCTAGCTGATGGATCCGGCCTGCAGGTTGTCAAGTCACAGCAAGATTTCTCTCAGGGACAGATACCACCGCTGTGGGAAACTCCATCCTAGCCAGCCTTTCTTACCAGGATGTAGTCTGCCCCCCAGTCCCTGGCAAAGGTCAGGGCTTCCTGTTTCAACTCCATCAGAAACTGGTGCCTTTCTTTGGTCCAGTGCTTGGGACCCTCTTCGTCTGGGTAGGACCTGAGAGGGTAAAGAGATGAGATGGTCCCATGGGGCAGGTGCATGCGGTCCTCCTCTCTGCAGAGCAGGGGACAGACCCCTGGCCTGGAGGGTTTGGCTTGGGGGCATCCCTTCTCTCTAGGTCACAGCCATTGCCCATCTTCCCAAGCACCTTTCCCCTCAGATCACCACCTGGGCTCCCCCTCAGGCCTCCAGACCACAGCCGCATAGTCGTCACCCACAGCAGCCAGCCACTCCTGCAGCATCTCTGTGGTGTTGTCCGTGTTGTGGTCCGTGGCACACCTGGGGACACAGGAGGAAGCAGGGTGAGGGGGCACAGTCATAGAAGAGCCAAAACCCTGAGGCAGCCTTGACCCCTGCAGTACCAACACCTGTGAGCTAGACTCTTGGGTGCTGCAGGGGAAGGAGGTGTGCTACAGGGTAAGGCAAGCAGCCAGGTCCCAGTCACAGGCCTGTGACCCCCTGTGTGACCTCAGGCAAGTCCCATCCATCCCTGGGCTTTACTTTCCCCCTCTGTAACCATGAGCTGTCCTGCCTGGCTCACCGGCTGTGACAGCAGGACACAAATGCATTTGAAATACAAAGCACCTCAACTTTGAGGAACACACCTGCCACATGTCCCCGATCCCTTCCTTCAGTGCCGGGAGACCACAGGTCAGTCCCTTCCCCTCTCAGGACTGGACAGAAGGGCTGCTGCCTCCCCTGCCCGAAAGCTGTAATAAGGACCAAGCCATACTCTGAACATCCCTGAGAAGGGGTGATGGGACCGAGCTCCATTACCACGAAGCATAACCTCTGTGGAAGAGACTCCCAAGACAGAGGCAGACACAGAGGGCTTAGTCACGAGCCCAGGTTTTAGGCGATCCTGCCCCTTTAAGCCAGTTCCCCAGAAGTGAAGACTAACTACGTGTCACGTCTTGGGGGGTGGGAACTGACTCCCAAACTGTGGTAATTGTGGGCAGCCTCCCCAGGCCACGGCTCCACCCCAAGCCCAACTTTGGTGTGTTGTGGGGGGCAGGTTGTCATTTCTCTCAGTTTATCCCCAACCTCAGCTTGGGACTCCTCCCTGTTCTGGCTTCCACAGACTGTGGCCTCTGATCCCAGTGCGCTGTGGGGACGCCTGGGGGAGAGATTCTAGGGAAGGGGCTCTGCCCTTGGATGGCAGGACCCACGCCCTCCACAGAGAGGCTGGAGCCAGCCCAGAGAAGGGGCAGGTCTGACCCCTCTGCAGAGCAGCATGGAGCTGGACTGACAGCCCCCTCACCTGCTCCCCAGGATCCCCGGTCCCGCTGATCTCTGCCACGTGGGACCCAGGGAAGGCCAGCTGTTCTGTCTGCTCCACTCCAGGTCAAGCCAATCACAGGGCCCAGGGGGCTTGAGTTTGGGCTCTGAAGTTAGGGAAAGAGGACCCAACTTAAACCCAGAGGAGGTCCCCATTGGAGGAGGAGGGGCCGGGGTGAGTGTTCGGGGTCAACCTGAGTCCTTAGAGGTCAGTCCGCAGGGCCAAGGGGATAAGGGGTTCCGTCCACGGGCTCAGGACGGTGGAGGGCCTGTCTGCCAGGGGAGGGGCCTGTCTGGGTGGTGTCTGAACAGAGCAGACGGGCCCATCTGGGGTGGAGGCTGTCCGTGGGACCCGGGGGTACATGCCCAGAGGGTGCCAATGCCCAGTCTCTCTCACCAGAGGGCCAGTCTGGCCCGGGGGTAGTCCAGCCTCTCCAGGGCGCCCAGGTAGTGGGGCAGTGAGTGCTCGGCATTGCGGGCCAGGATGGTAAGGACCACGGCGGGCAGCGGTGGCTCCACGACTCCCGCAGCCTGGAGCCGCGGCCCCAGCAGGAGCAGCAGCTGGAGCAGCGGGGCGGCGGGGGCGGCGCGCATGGCGGGCGCTCGGGCGGCGGCGGCGGCGGCCCCGGGGGCTCCGGCCCGGCCGAGGGGAGTGGGCGGGGCGGCCGGGGCCGGGGCGGGGCCTGGGGCCGGGGCGGGGCCGAGGCGGCCGGGGAAGGGGGGGCGTACCCCCAAAGAGTGGGCTCCCCCTCCCACCCGCTACGCGCCGATTCTCAAGCGTCCTCTCGGCCAGCGGCAGCGGAGGGCCAGGGCCCGGAGACCCGCCCCACGCGCGACCCAGGGGCAGCGCCCTCCCGGCTGGGCGCCGGCGCGGGGAAGGGAGGCGGAGGGGAGGGTCCCGGGGGACGGCATCCGAGCCGCCCCGGTGCCCGAGAACGCTCCACTCCGAAGCCCGGAGCGTTCAGCCCCCGGAATCCGGCTCCACTGAGCCCCTGAGTCCGGATTCCGTGGCCACCCATCCGACCCTCGGACCGCAGTCGCAGCCCCGCGGGGCGGGACGGACCGGCTGCGGCCCTCGCCGGGCTCCCGGGCTCCCGCCCCTCCTCCGCCCCCGGGCGCCCTCTGGCGGGCCCACGCGGAGCTTCGCAGACCTGCGCGGCGACTCCCGGCTTGGGGGGCGGGGCGCGGGTCCCCGGGGCCTGGGCGCGCCATCCAGCCGCGGCCCGAGCGCGGCGTCTTCCACGCGGCGTGGTCCTCGTCTCCGCCGTCGGCGCCGGCGCTGCTCCGGCCCTTAAAGAGAGCAAAGCCCACTCTTAGGCTGAGTGTAGACCCAGGGGGCACCACAGAGCCCGCAGCGTGACCCAGCCATGTACAAAGCTGGAGGTATATATAGCCTCCCCTGGGGCAGAGTCGGGGGGGGCGGTCCTGAGGCCCCCGCTGAGATGGGAAGGGGGCTCCAGCTTCTCTTAGGGGAGGGCAGGAAAGGGAGGGGCCCGAAGGCCCCAGCGGCGGGTGCCCCGCTCAGTATCACTTTCCCTGAGCCTCTGGTCCTCCTCTGGGGGGGGGGGGGGGGTGCCGTGATTCCTTGAGGGGCTGACTGCACTCCAGGCCTGGAGCGTGGCCCCAGGAAGAGCTGCCGGGACTGAAAGACAGGACTGGAGAAGAAGCCAAGCTCCCCTTCCATTCACCTCCCACTCACCGTGAAGCCCTACTTTCCTACAGCCCCTTTGGGTCTCCCTTTGGCCTCTTCCCAGGGTCAGGGAGGAGGGCTAAGCCCGTACACACTGTCTCTGCTGAGGGGTGGAAGGGTGGGGAACCAGCAAGGAAAGGACTTGCCTGAAGCTGGGGCAGCCTGTGGGGGCATGAACCCAGGAGTCCCGGTCTGCAGCCCGGCTCCGAAGCTTCCCCCAGGCCCCAGTCGAAGCTTCTAGGGGGCTGGTGGCCCTGCAATGAAAGGTCTGAGGCCCCATGGAAGAGTCCCTTCCCTTGCATGGTAGCCTCTGGCCAGAAGGCACTCCCAGCTCCAGAATGGGGATTCGCTTTCTAAAGGGAAGCAGCGTGCCCCACCTCTGCCATCCTGGAGCCATCCCAGAGCCTCTGCCCATCCTATTGGTCACAGGGGTTTCCAAATTCTTCTCTGGCCTCAACAACTCCTCCTCCTCCTCCTCCTCCTCCTCCTCCTCCTCCTCTGAATGCATTGACCCCTCCCATTGTCCCCTTCCTCTCCGGTCCATCCAGTGATCCAACCTGTCAAGGACTCCCTCGCCTGTGGGTTCTCCCAGCACCCCTGCCTGGGAAAAACCCTCTAACCATCTTGCTTTTTGGCATGTTGGGGCTACTGCAGACAAGACTTCCACTCTCCACTGGACTCAGACCAAGCCCAACGGTCCGTTTCCCCTGTGCCCCTGCCCCCTCTCCTCAGTGGCATTTCACAGCTTCTGCAATCTCCGCTCCAGCGAGGCTCTCCCTGCTACTTTTTGGAGAAAAAGAGAAACCCTCCCCTGGGAGCTCTCATTTGCAGCCTCCAAACCTCCATCCCCTGCCCCAAGCCTGCCTCCGCTCTCACTGCCTGGGACCTTGGGAAAGGCACCCCCTCCTCAGGATGGAACCGCCCCTAAGCTCCAGATGCCCTTGCCCTTCCTGGATTCATCAGCCTCCCTCTCTTCTGGTTGCTTCCTTTGACATTCCAAAGGACTTGAATCTCCCCCAGTTTAAAATAGGAAAACTCCACGCTATCTGCTGGCCCCCAGCTGCAGCCTTCTCTCTCTCTTCCTCCAAACCTCTTGACTAGGATCTGTGCTTTGCTCCAAAGCTTCCTTCCTCATCTCCGTTCAGCCTGCTCCTGCCAAGACCAGAGTCTTCCCGGCCACTCCCCACAAAGGATATTACCTCCTCAACCAAGAAGAGGATTCTCTTCAGCAGCTGACCATGCAGGCCACTCTTTCTGGAAAACCGACCTGTGTCTCCACTACCCATTTGGACCCAGATTCCGAGTGCATGTGTTTTAAATTAAACTCTACACCCAGGGGTGGGGCTCAACCTTACGACCCTGAGATCAAGAGTCACATGCTCTACCGACTGAGCCAGCCAGGTGTCCCAAGATTCCATCTGCTCAAAACAGAACCCCACCCTTTCCCCCCAACCTGCTCCCCCTCTAGAGAATGGCACTCCGCCTCCTGGTCGTCTCAAGGTGGAGAGCTGGGTGTCATTGATGATGTGTCCCTCTTTCAACCTACTCCCTCACCTCATCCTGGCAAGACCACCTCCTCAATATCCCCGGCACGTGGCCACCTCTTTCCTTCCACATTGCCGCACGACCGGTGCAGGACACTAGTACCACTCACCTGGCCCACAGCATCTCCCAGAGACCTACCACCCCCCGCCCCCCGCACCCTCTCCCTAGAAAGCATTCTGCCCTCAGGCACTCTTTCTAAATTTCCTGGCCTAACACCCTTCAGGGACTGCACATTGCCCTCAATGTAGGGCTCAACCCCCTCCCGGAGCACTGAGACCCTGCATGGCCTGTGTGACACTTCTCTAACTCCTCTGACCTCTCCTCTCCCCTAATCGCCTGCTCCAGCCAATCTGGACTATGTACAGCTTTCCTGAACACTCCATGCTTTACGACTGTCCCACTTCCTTTTTTTTTTTCCCCCCTCTTCTGCCTGAACTCCTATAGGCCCTCCAGTCTTCGCCTAAACTAACTTCCTCTGGAAAGCCTTCCCCAAGTCATGTCTGGGGGACTTACTCTGACGTGGCATCCTAAATAATCTCATTCATTCAGTGAGTATTTATGGAGCGCATACTATGTGCAGGTAGAAGTGTAGGTTTGGGGGTACATAAGACAATCTCTGCTTCTAGGGTGCTCACATCCTGGTGAGGGCACAGACAGGAAACAAGCAAACTGATAAACTAATAGATAGTTTCAAATAGTAATGCTACGAACAAAATAAAACCAGAGAGTAGCTGGGGGTGGGGGGCAACACTGAGGTTATTTCAGGGCACAGGGGGAGCCTGCCAAGGGCAGTTCTAGGGGAAGAGTGTTTCACCTGGAGGGGACAGGTTGGGCCAAGGTCCTGCGGAGGAGGGAACAAGCAAGGAGGCCAGTGGTTGGAGCCGAGTGAGCAAGGGAAGTATGGGAACAGGTGAGGATCACCGAGGGCCTTAAAGCTGCAAGAGGATTTTGATTTTTTTTAATTTTTAAAAAAATTTTTATGTCTTTATTTTATTTTTGAGAGAGAGAGAGAGTGAGCTGGGGAGGGGCAGAGAGAGAGGGAGACAGAATCTGAAGCAGGCTCCAGGCTCTGAGCTAGCTGTCAGCACAGAGCCCGATGCAGGACTCGAACCCACGGACTGTGAGATCATGACCTGAGCCGAAGTCGGACGCTTAACCGACTGAGCCCCCCAGGCGCCCCTACAAGAGGATTATGGATGTGTTTTAAGTGGAATAGAAAGACAGTGGGGGGGCGCCTGGGAGGCTCAGTCAGTTAAGCATCCGACTTCGGCTCAGGTCATGATCTCACAGCTCGTGAGTTCGAGCCCCGCACTGGGCTCTGTGCTGACAGCTCAGAGCCTGGAGTCTGCTTCGGATTTTGTGTCTCCTTCTCTCTCTGCCCTCCCCTGCTCACGCGCACACACACGCTCTCTCTCTCTCTCTCAAAAATAAATAGACATTAAAAATTAAAAAAAATAAAAGGACGACACTGGAGAGGATAAGCAGAGAAGTGATGTGATAAGGTCTTAAAAAGACTGCTCTGGCTGCCACGCAGGGGGTGGGCCACGGGGGCAAGGATGGAAACAGGAGCTGGCATTCAGGGAGAGAGGACGGGGCGCAGAGTGCAGACGTAGTGTGGAAGCAGAGCCCCCAGCCTTGTGGGATTACATGTGGGAGACAGAGCGAGGGATCTGGCTGGCGGGCTAGTTACTGAACGGGGAAGACCTGAGATGAAGTTGGTGGAGTGTGACTCGAGGTCAGTCTGGACCTTATTTTGAGCTGCCTTTTAGACCCCCAGGTGGGAAGGTCACATGCCAGACCCGCCTGGCTGTGAGTTCTGAGCAGCGACCCGTCCACCTCATTTACCATTTTATCCCCGGCCCTAGAGCAGGGCCAGCCGGACCGAGGGTCGGCTCTCAGTACAAATATGGTGGGTCACCGACTGAGATGGGCTGACCATGCACTTGTGCTTCCACTAATTTTTTTGCCCCAAAATACAAGAACAGGACCTACTCTACAGAGGTAATAGTGAGCCAAATTCACAGAAGTGCTAAAGCAGTGGTTGTCGGAGCATGGTCCCCGGATCAGCCAGCATCAGCCTCACCTGGAAATTGTTAGAAACGCAAATTCCTAGGCCCCTCCCCACACCTACTGAGTCAGAAACTGTGGGAGCGGAGGGTAAACCCCCAAGGCTGCCAGGTGGGTTTGATGCGGGCTAAACTCAAGCTGCTGTTCTATGGGGCCTATGGCCTCATTCTCGGGGGTGTGTAGACTATATGCCTAGGAAAAAATGATGGTTTGGGCCCTTCTGGCTGAATAGGTCCAGACCACCCTGGGCCAACATCTAACTGGGCTCTGGGCTACCCCGACCCCACCCGGACTCCCACAGTCTTCACCCCCATCCCTCAGACATTGTGGTTCTGGGCAGAGCCAGGTGGTGGCGCCAGCGCCTTAGGCTTCCGTCTGGGTTTGGGAGCTAGAGACCTCGGAAGAATTGTCCCCCTCCCCTGTGCCTTCTTCCCTGCTGGGAGCCTCTGCTCTAAGGCCTGTCCACTGGCAAAGGCTTTGCAGGATGGCCTTCATCAGGGAGAGGGGCTGGCACACCCAAGGTAGGGGCTGACCCCCTCTTCCTGCAGGTTAGGAAGGTGGGCTAGAGAAGCTCCCTTGGTCAGAAAGAACTAGGGGTGTGTCTGGCCTGTGGACTTGGGAGTCAGAAGCCCAGGCAGGTGGCTCTGGCCCAGTGGACCCTGGGTATGCCCTCGTTAACCCTCTGCCTACCCTGCCCAACCTCATGTGAGGTCTCAAGTGCTTCTTCCCTGCCATTGGGTGGGGGCAGCCTGGAGGAACCCCAGATCCCAGACAGAGCCCCAAGGTCCGACATCCTCACAGCCTGGCAGCCAAGCAAGCTAGGAACAGGGGCCCACGGCAGAGAGGTTGCTTGGATGGAGCTCTTACCAGCTGCCAGCTTCACGTCTCCTGGGTTGGGGGCTCTCTGGGCCCCTGTCCTGCTTTGTGGCCAAAGGAGCCCAGCATCCTGGCCAGAGGAGGGGCCCATGCCCTGCTTCTGGTCCTGGGTGCAGCTCGGTAGATAGGAGTCCAGGAGACCCGCCTGCGCTCCTTCCTAGCTCCGGTTCCAAGCCCCGTTCCAAGAGGACCCAGGGCTGAGCGCAGGCTCGACCCCCATCAGCTCCCCTGGCCCTCATCTTTCCTCTTTGAGGGGAGCCTGAGACCCTTTTGCCCAGCTGGAGTCACTCTGCCCATTCTGCTTAGACCTAGCATACCTTGGCCTCTGCTCCGGGAGTCCGCCCACACCCTCTCATCCCCAGGGGTCCCACCCAACGCCCACACCCACTCCAGAGGACCACCCTCTCCCTCTTGGCCATGCCCTCATCTCCCAGGACCCCAGATGGGGAGCTATCCTCCTCTGAGGCTCTGCCTCTGTCCTCAGGAAGCTGGGGCTAGGCCAGCTGTTTTCCCCGGGTAGCCAGCTGTTTTGCCCATCAGGAAGCAGCCCTGGCTCCTCCGCGAAAATCTTTGCTGTGGCTGGGGCTGCAGCGTGGCAGCCCCGCTGGGCCAGGGCCTGGGAGCTGTTAACTCCTCTGGGCCCAGCCAGCTCCTTTCTACATCCACGACCCCAGCCCCCACCCCGTGGGAGTAGCCTGTTGCCAGACTTCCAGAGACCCCCAAGAAGACCAAGCATTGCTGTCCCCATCCCTTCAACGGCTGCTAACCTGATGTCCCCTCCCCTCAATGGAGCCTTGTCCTCAGGTGACCCCAGGTGAGAGGACGTTTCAAAGGGACAAATGTTAGCCCCGTTCACAATAATAATAGTAATAATAATAATAATAGCTATCATTAAATGCTGTGTGCCAGGCACTGAGTAAAGTGCTTTAAATGTATTATCTAATTTAATTTTCACCACATTCCTGTGAAGTCGGGAATGTTTTCATTTTACAGATGAGGAACCTGAGGCATGGCCAGTCTAAGTTGCTTGCCCAAGACCAAGCAGAACTGAGGTTTGAAACTGGGCTGCCTGCGGCTCTCTGGCCAGCCCTGGCGGTTCTGGAATCACTGTTGCTGTTGCTATTTAAGTTTCCCTGAGCTCCTTGCCCGCCCCCAACCCCTGTCCCCCGCTTTCTTTTCCTGGTGGTCTGGGTATCGGTAGCGCCATCTGTGAAATGGGATCACTGACGGGCGGAGTCAACACCAGCTCCCGGAGCCATGCCAGGCTCTGTGCTCAATACCTTCCAAGTATTTATTAGCAGATCATTCCTCTGGGTGGCTGCGGGTCAGGCTGGGCTAGAAACCTGGCTTTGCTGTTCCTGGCAGCCTGGCTTTGGGCAAGTGACTTTACATCTCTGTGCAAACTGTCCAAAGCTGGAAAATGGATGGAAGAAAAATACTCTGCGTCTTTGGTTTTGTTGTGCAGAGGATGGTGATAATGCAGGTGAGGTGATTAGCCCAGCACCCAACACAGAGAGGGGTGGGAAATATTACCCCTTACTGTTGTGACTACTAACCGCAATCTGGAAGGATCCGAGTGGCCCACCTAGCACCGTGCATCCCCACCCCCAGCAGGGAGCTGGCACATAAGAAAAGGCTCTGAACCCTGGTCTGTGGAACCTCCGTGGAGACCAGACCGCAGGCTGCAAGAGACATACAACTTGCCCAAGATCACAATTACTGGGGTAGAGCTGTGGGCCTTCTGCGCTTAACTCCTGCACCCCTGTGGCCTTCCCTCCTGTGGCCCGAACCTGGTCTGGTGGGAGGGGGAGAAGGGACAAGGGAACAGGGACGATCCCAGGGCTGAGACAGCCCAGAAGGTGACTGGGCCACGGCTGGGTGGGATCTCAGGGTCTGGGAACGACCCCTCAGGATGCAGTGACCCGTGCTCTCCCCCTTTGTCCTCTCCCCCCTGCCCACCATGGGTCAGCTCCCTGGTCCCAGCCTAGACATCTGGAACTGGGGCAGACAAAGGACCGCGAAGAGGGACAATAACCTTCTGTCCATTTTCAGATGCCGGGCCGGGCCTGGCCAGGGCTGGGGGCCGGAGCCCCGGCGAGGCGGTGCCAGGCCCCCCGCGGGCAGCGGACAATGTTGGCAGTGATGGAGAGGAGGCATTTCAAAGCGTTTTGTTCCTGCTGACCCCCTCCCCTCCACATCTCGCCCCAGCTCGGGGTGAGGCCCCAGCCCCACCCCCAGCCACCCAGGCCCCTGCTCCTGGCGGCTAGGGGACCGGCCACATTCTTGACCTCAGGGGAAAAGTTTAGACTCTTTGCGCCCTGGGCAACAATAACAGTGTCACAGAACTGATTTAGGGGGAGCACTTACCATCACAAAGCAGCAGACAAAGAGCCAGGGCTGAGAACGCGCCCGCAGGGCTTCTGCGCCTACTCCTCTGAGCACTGCTACTTCTCTGCTGGGCTCTGCCTGGGCCGGACTGGGTGCCAGGGCGCTGGACCCTGGGGCTCCCCGGAGGGCCTGAGCTGGGGAGGGAGAAGTGGGAAGTGGTGGGGATTCCACTGTGGATCCGGGGGCCTGGGAGCTGCTTCCTGTTCTGCCACCAATTTGCCAGGTGACCTCGGCAAGTCCTTCCCCACCCTGGGCCTCAGTTTCCCCATCTGTAATGAGGAGGCCAAACTATAAGGCCCAAAGCATGAGGCTCTGATCTTGCGAGCAGACGGATTTCCATGATGATGGCTGTGAGAGTGAGAAGTATTCACCCCTTTATTCCGGGCATTTCGCAGTAGGTGCCAGGTGTTGTGATCGCTAACCCCTTTCTGGATTTCATCTTTTTTTTTTTTTTTTTTAATGACAGAGACCACTCAGTGCCATCTTCTCTCTCCTGCTCTCCCAAAGGAAGAGAGGGACAATTATCGATGGCAAGTGGCAGGTGCAGAAGCAACACCAAGAGGTGGTTTCACATTCAGGAGAGAAGGCTTCTTCCCACTTGTCTTGTGTTTTCTGGGGTTCTAGACATTCAGAGAAACTGAAACTGTCAGTGACAGAGGATAGAAATGACCCCTGAAAACAGTCTTTTCATCCCCTTTGATCGCTTGATACTCAGCAACCTCACAAAACAGGTGCATCATCAACTCCGGTTTACAGTGGAGAGCTGATGCTCAGAGAGGCCGAGGCACTTGTCCAGGCCCACACAGCATGGAGTCTGTGGAGCTGAGACCCCAGGCGGGGCTGGCTCATTTCTGATTACACTGCAGTGGGAAGGAGAGAGGCAATGAGGCAGCTGGACCCTGGGGAGTTCTGGGTGGGAGGGCCTCTCCTCCCCGGCCAGAAGGCTATGAATAAATAAATGTCTGATTACCCCCAGGGGAATCCCGTCCTTGGAGCAGGTGCTTTTAAAAAAACGAGATTGATTCTTGTCTGTGAACAGAGGTTGGCCTGGGCAGACACCCAGATGCAGGGGATTGGACGAAATGACCTCTAGTGGAGACCTCCTAGGAATTAGAAGCAGGCTAGAACATTTAAGGGCCCCTGGCTCTGGAGCCAGGTTATGGGTTCCGATCCCCGCTCTGATTTTTCCTGGTAGTGTGTCCATGGACAAGTTACTTCAACATTCTTTCCTCGGTTTTCCAACCTGTAAAAGTGAACTCACCTTGTAGGAGTGTGGTGACCTTTCAGCGAGGTACATAGAAGGCCTTAGAACAGCATCTGACTCGGTGAGGGCTGCCCGTGTCTATCCAGCAAGACCCGGGCAGCCAAATCCCATAACCAGGGCACTTCAAGGGGGGCACTGCTAGGACCCTGTGGCAGTCAGTCAGCTGTTGACCTTGGTTTCCAGGAAGTGGTTGGATTTGGATTACAGCATGAGGGACTATGGTTAGACACTGCGAGCAAAGGGAACCTGTTCTCTTGAGTCCCAGCTCTGCCAACTTGGCTGTGTCACCCAGGATGAGTGGCTGGCCCTCTCTGAGCTCGTTCCAGAGTCTTTTAGAATCCGAAGTGTTCAAAGGAGACGATCACAGGAGCCTCTGTGACTCCACAAGTCTAATCAAAAGGTTGGCTTGGAGCCCAGGAGTCCTGCTCCCCGGACTCCAGCCCCTCCTGCCTCTCCTCATCCTCAGACTTCACCTCCAGCCTCTTCAACCATCCTTCCCTTCAGCTCCCCTCACCCAAGTACCAGTGACACACGCACCACAGACAGCCTAGCGGAAAATGTCACAGATTCTTGGGGGTGGGGGATGGTCCTAGCCTCCCCCTCCTTCCCTTTCTGGTCATGGAGCCAGAGGAGAACTCACCTGGGGAGAGCATCTTGGGGTCCCCTCGGCCCGGGAGGCAGATGGCACTGCTGGGGCCGTCTCTGGCACAAGGTGACTTCCCTGCTCAGTTCCTGCTGCCGAGAAGGACTGGTCAAGCAGGCCTTCAGGTGCCAGAGGGCTCTGCCCCCCGCACAGATTTTCCTGGCTTCTGCCGGCCAGGAAGGACACTGGCTGGGGGTTGGGCAGTGGGGCAGGGAAAGATTCGGACGAAGGTGTCTCCTAGGGGCCTTGTCCACAGCCCCTAAACCCACTACCTTTCTGGATGCGGGGGGCCAGGGGGCCAGGACGCCATGCGCTCTCAGGAGCAGGAAGAGGTGATCGGGAGAGGCTGAGATGAACCCAGGCCCCTGCCCCGTCCTACCCCACCCCAAACAGGCCAGCAGGGCCCAGGCTGAGGTGTTTGCTTTTCCTGTCTCTACACTGGCTCCATTCAGAGCAGACTTTCTCCACCCCCGGCCAGCAGCCAGCAAGCCAGGGCACCAGGGAGAGAGATCACCACCCCCACCCTCCTTCCTTTGCAACCCCCAAATACCACTTCACTTCAGGGAAACGGCAGCTTCCTAGTTTTCAAAGGGGGGCACTGTAGGAGTAAGAGGGTTGGGGAAGAGGGGGCCCACCCCAAAGGAGAAGAGGAACAGAGCACTATGGAAGGGACTGATTGAAGAACAGGGCTCCCAATGGAGGAGGCCCCAGGCAGAGGTGGGGCGGGAGGGGCACAATAAGGGGAGCTACAGGCAGACTGGCCCAGGAGGCAGGAGGCGCCTTTACAGGCTGAGCCAGAGCCTCAGGCCAGGCTCTGTGCCACCAAGGCCTACAAGGCCTGAGGCCGACCCTGAGGCTGGGAGCTCCAGTCTCCCACCTGAAACCCCTCGGACAGGGGCCCAGGCCAGGCTGTGACCTGGTCTGGGGCCAGGGGAAGGAGGAGGGTGAAAAGTTTCACCAAGTCAGAAGGCCACGGGGGAGGCATCTCAGGGGGTCCTGCTCTTTGCTCTCTCTGACTGTCACGTTGGTACATAAAGAGGGTAGAAAGGTCAGCTGTGGCCTTTCAGGTCTGTGGGAAAAACTCTGCCCACTTCCCTAATGCATATTTATTGGTGTGAGCCGCTGGGGTGGGAAGAAGCCCCCACCCCGGCCCGCCTCCCCGGCCAGGCCAGGTTAGCACTAAAAACAGGCTCCATGTCACCGAAATCCTACTCTTTGTCTCCAGATTGGCTCCAGAGTCCTCCCCCTTCCCTCCTCCCCTTGGCTCCCCCCACCCCCCTTTGGGGTTGCCAAGCAACTGTGGAAGGGTAGCTGAGATATTTTCTTTATTATAAGCAAAAGCAAGACAGGATCATGGCCCCAGGAGGGGAGCAGGGTGGGGGCTGGGGAGAGGGCGTCCTGTGCTCTGGGGGGACCTCACTACCTTGGTGCGCTCTGGGCTTGGGCAGTGGGGAGACTCAGAGCTCCAGAGAAAGTGGAGGATGGAAGGGGGTGGGGACAGTGATGGGGGTGGGTGGGTGCACAGACGCAATGCTAAAAGAAGTATGCCAAGGGGCCCAGGGAGCCCTCACCTGGCACCCACCAGCTCTACATTGAAGCCAAGTCACTTCCCTTCTCTGGGCCTGAGTTTCCTCCTCAATAAAATGGGGACACAGACATGTATTACTATCTCATTTAATGCTCACATCAACACAAAGAGCCATTTATTTTTCCCCTTTTTACTGGTTAGGAAACTGACGCTCAGAGACAGGAAGTGACTTGCCAAGCACTTTTAGGTAAATGGCAGGTGAGAACTTCAGCCCCAACTCTTTTTAAAATAATTTATTATTATTTTTTAAAATTACACATTAAAATTTTTTTAAATATTTTATTTATTTTTGAGAGAGAGAGAGAAATAGAGAAATAGAGAGACAAAGTGTAGGCAGGGGAGGGGCAGAGAGAGAGAGGGAAACACAGAATCTGAAGCAGGCTCCAGGCTCTGAGCTGTCAGCACAGAGCCTGACATGGGGCTTGAACTCACGAACCGTGAGATCATGACCTGAGCCGAAGTCAGATGCTTAACCGACTGAGCCACCCAGGCGCCCCTAAGTTACACATTTTTAAAAAGCTTATGTATTTATTTTGAGAGAGAGAATGCAAGTGGGGGAGAGGCAGAGAGAGAGAGAGAGAGAGAGAGAGAGAGAGAGAGAGGAGAATCCCAGGCAAGTTTCACACTGTCAGCCCAGATCCTGACGCAGGGCTCTGACTCATGAACCCTGAGATCATGACCTTAGCTGAAATCAAGAGGCAGACGCTTAACCAACTGAGTCACCCAGGAACCCCTTTATTTTATTTTTTTAAGCCCCAGCATGGGGCTTGAACTCATGACCCCAAGACGAAGAGTTGCATGTTCTACTGACTGAGCCAGCCAGCTGCCCCCCTGCAACTCTTTCTGCTGAAAAAAGATTTTTTATTCGAGTGTAGTTATGCATTGTGACATTAGTAACAGGTGTACAACATAGGGATTCAGTGTCTCGATAGTTACTGTTCCACCACAAGTGTGTCACCATGCAACTGCTCTACTACAATATCATCAGCTATATTCCCTGGGTTGTGCCTTTTATTCCTGTGACTTACCCATTCATAACTGGAAGCCCGTACCTCCCACGTCCCTTCACCCATTTTGCCCGTCCCCCCCCCTCCTCTGCAGATTTACTGAGAGGTAATTCACACACCATGCAATTGCCCATTTACAATGGACAGTGTAGGGGCGCCTGTGAGGCTCAGTCAGTTAAGTGGCCGACTCTGGCTCAGGTCATGATCTCATGGCTCGGTTTGTGAGTTTGAGCCCTGCATTGGGCTCTCTGCTGTCAGCGCAGAGCCTGCTTCAGATCCTCTGTCCTCCTCTGTCTTTGCCTCTCCCCCACTGGTTCTCTCTCTCTCTCTCCCTCTCTCAAAATATAAAAACTTTAACAAGATTTAAAAATTAAACGTACAATTTAATGGTTCTTAGTATATTCACAGCGTTGTCATCACTACAATCAATTTTGAACATTTCATCATCCCCCCGAAGAACCCCTTCTCTCCCCCTTCTCTCCCAATTCCCCCTCCCTCCAGTCCTAGGCATCCACTAATCTGCTTTCTGTCTCTATAGATTTGCCTATTCTGGATTTTTCTGCAAATGAAATCAGGGGCGCCTGGGTGGCTTGGTCGGTTAAGCGTCCGACTTCAGCTCAGGTCATGGTCTCGTGGTTCATGGGTTTGAGCCCCATGTCGGGCTCTGTGCTGACAGCTCAGAGCCTGGAGCCTGCATCGGATTCTGCGTCTCCCTCTTTCTCTCTGTCCCTCCCTTGCTCACTCTCATTCTCTCTCTCTCTCTCTCTCTCAAAAATAAATAAACATTAAAAAAAATTTTAAATGGAATCAGACAATATGCCTCAGTCCGAACTCTTAACTTCCAGTGGCTCCATCCTCACCAGGTCCCGGGGTAACAGAATATCAGGTATCATGGCGGCACGGTTAACATGGGCTTTGCTGTTAGACAGACTTGGGTCTAAAACCTGGCTCTGCCACTCAGTAGCTCTGTGCCTGGGGGAAGTAGCTTCCTGTCTCTGGGCCTCAGGTTCCTGATTTATAAAATGGGGCCGAGTGATGGCATTTTCCGCAAAGCTGTAGTGATCCTGAAAAGTGCTTAGCCCAGCACCAGTGCTTAATATATGGCGGCTGTTGGGACGCCTGGGTGGCTCAGTCGGTCAGGGTAAGCATCCGACTCTGGATTTCAGCTCAGGTCATGATCTCACCATTCAAGGCCCACGTTGGGCTCCACACTGACAGTGCTGAGTCTGCTTGGGATTCTCCCTCTCTCTCTCTCTGCCCCTCCCCCTCTTGCACTTGTGCTTTCTCTGTCTCTCTCTCAAAATAAATAAATAAACTTAAAAAAGAAATTTAAAAAGGAGGCACCTGGGTAGCTCATTCGGTTAAGCATCCAACTCTTGGTTTCGGCTCAGGTCATGATCTCATAGTCTGTGAGATTGAGCCCCATGTCGGGCTCTGTACTGACAGCGCTGAGCCTGCTTGGGATTCTCTCTTTCTCTCTCTCAGGATAAATAAATAAACTTTAGAAAATACGTATCTCTATATATGTATACATATATATCATATCTAAATACATGATGGCTGTTAACTGGATTACAACAATCCATGTACCCACCTGCTTAACCCTTCACCCAGGCATTTAATAAAATCTAGCACCTTCTAAGACTCCGGCATTGTTCTAGGTGACGGGGATATAGCAATGAAGAGGACATGATCCCTGGAGAGGACTCACATTCTAGTGGACAAATAAGACAGGCAGTGAAGGAAGAGGATTTCAGAGTGGCATGTGTGATGGAGACAAGAGCATGGCGTGACGGGGTGGGGTGGGCGGAGGTGGCTTTCATTTGGAACATTTCTCTGCCCTGTCATCTCCTGGAGAGGATCTCTCTCTCTCTCTCTCTCTCTCTCTCTCTCTCTCTCTCTTTTAAAGTAAGCTCTACGCCCAAAGTGGGATTTAAACTCACGACCCTGAGATCAAGAGTCACATGGTCTACCAACTGAGCCAGCCAGGAACATCATCTTTTATAAACTGAAACATGCTATGCAAGGTGGAGGGGTTCTTAGGATCCCCTCTGGGTGGGGACAGTGGCCTGGTTTTGTTATCTTCTGAGAACGGGTAAATGTCAGGTTGTCAGTTCATTTATGCAGGCAGGCCGCTTGGCCAGCACCATGCCGGAACACTGGCTACTCTTCCAGAACTCTCTGTACAGGCAGGGCCTGGCCTGGGGAGGCACGCTGAGCAGTGGCAGGGCTCCTTCCTCCATCCCGGGCCCACCCTGAAACCAGGGTGGATAGCAAGATCTGGGGACAGGACTCCGGGGTTGGAAATATCCTGCACAGAGGTGCAGCCTGACCGCCCCGTCACCACAGCTGCCCCTTTAGGCACGTGTCTGCCACGCTCGGGTCCTAGGCCTGCTCCTGAAACGCGGAGTCCGGGCTGCAGCATGCATCCTCCTGAAGCCCTCCTCCAGAGAGCCGGCCTCCAGCAACGCCGCCCGCTCTGCAGCTAGAGCTTCAGCTCGTTGGCTACATTCATATACTCAATCTACTCATTCCATCTCTCAGCCAAGTGTCCCAACATCTGTTTTTTTTAATCCATCTGTCTGTCAATCCACCTATTCATTTAATTATGACTCCAATAAAGCATGCATTCCGTCATTCATTCAACAGACGTTTACTGAGCATGTTCTTTGTGCTGGGCACAGTGTTTGGGAAAATGATAGTCTTGGGAGATAGGGCATGCATACTTGGCGGTGTGGACAACTTTGTCACCTCCTTCTGAGTGCTCCTCTTAATAAGGGAGAAGGCAGAGCAGAGGTTAGGAGCAGTTGAATGCATGCAGAAGCCCAAACGTATCCGTGTGTGTGTGTTAGAAGGGAATGATAAAATGTAGTTTTTTTTGAAAATTTTTTATTTTGAGAGACAGAATATGTGTGCGCAGGCGAGCCAGGGAGGGGCAGGAAGAGAGAAAGAATCCCAAGCAGATGGGGGGTGGGGGTGGGGGGCTCGATCTCACAAACCGTGAGATCATGATGTGAGCCGAAATCAAGAGTCAGAAGCTCAACTCACTGAGACACCCAGGCACCCGGGCAATGGTAAAATCTTACCGCAAGAAAATGCAAGGTGTGTTTGGATCCTCCCAACACCACAGCCTTCTCTAGGGAGGCTGGATAGGCATAATGGCCCCATTTCACAGAGGTGATAACTCGAGTTCAGTCTATTGTAATTCACTTGCCCAAGATTATGCTGCCTCTTGCAGAAGATTTCCTCACTCACATCCTCCCTGTTGGAATGAATCGCTTCGTTTCCTACAATCCCCAAGAACTTGGCTAATACTTCAGTTAAAGAGTTTTCCTGTGGCCCTGTTCCTTTCACGGGGGGCTGACTGGCTATTTGTGTGTTTGTCCACTTGTCCACCGGCCAGGTTTTTTTTTTTCTTTTTTTAGAGAAAGAGAGAGCGAGAGCAAGCAGGGGAGAGGCAGAGGGAGGAGAGAGAGAATCCCAAGCAGGATCTGGGCTGACAGCATGGAGTCCCATGTGGGGCTCGATCTCAAGAACCATAAGATAATGAATTGAGCCGAGATCAAGTGCCGACGCTCACGGATGGATACTTCTAAAGAGGCAGCAGCAGATGGTTCATCTGCCTCTTTGCCCTCCCACCAGCCTCGGGCACAGAGTCCACCTCAGATACTCACTAGATGTTATTCATCGCCAGGTGACCTGCCCGAGGTCACCTGCCTGTCAAGAACACGGTTTGGGACCCTGCTCGGCCACCCCCTAATCCCAGGCCACCACCAGCTGTCACCTGCAAACCAGTAGTAGTCTCCAGTAGCTCAAGGGGTCTCCAGCCAATCTGCTGGCCCGTCGCCCCACCCCCCATTCTCCACACAACAGCCCCAGCAAACCTTTAAAAATGTAAATCTGAACTTGTCAGACCTTCCAGGATCCCCACTGTGTTTAGGATAAAGTCACAAATCCTCCCAATGTCCTACAGGGCCCGCAGGGTCAGCCCAGCTTCGTGGGGCACTTCCTGTTTCCCTCTGCGCTCCAGCCACGCCGGATTTCTCTCCTTCCCACTCTCCCAGGTCTTGCTTGCTTGTTAGCCTTGGCCATGCCATTCCCTCTGCCTGGAACAGTGCTCACCTCAGCGGCCAGTCGCCTTCCCCTAACTTCCCACTCCCCAGGGACTCCTCCCCTGCTGCTCTGCCTTTGGGGACACTGCCTGCCCTGCTGAATCCCCGACCAGCACACAGTAGGCATTCCAGAAATATCTTTTCAATGACTAGCGATAAGACCCTTCTTGGCTCCTCAGTTTCCCTGAGGATGAAGCCAACTGACCCTTCTCTGCCCAGGACGGAAAGCTTTAAATAGCCCTGACATACCCCGGAGGTGGAAAATGCTGATTAGATTGCAGAATGTGGCTTTCCGATGGGCCTGGGAGTTCTCCACTCGGGCAGAGACCTCTCTGGCTAGCTCCCTCAAGGTTGCATCCCTGCCAGGCTGGGCTGGAGCCAGGACTGGATTTATAAGAAGACACCACTTTGCGTGTGCATGTCCATCAGTCCCCTGGGGATCTCTGCCACGTCAAGGCTGGAAGCGGCTGTGCACGGAGCTCCACAGACCTGGGTTTCGGCTCTGGCTCCATCACTTGCTAGTTAAGTGCTAGGGACTTCACTGCTGCCGCTCTCAGTGTCTTCATCTGCGAAGTGGGGCCGCTAACAGCACCTACTTTCTAGGTTGTTGTGAGAAGTCCACAGGCTACTACTACCTTCAAGGTGTTTAGTGTTTGGCGTGGAAAGCATTTGTTGTGGCCATTATTATTGTTATTAGCAGACGGCTCGTTCCCAGGAGCTGGGCAGCGGTGCTCTTTCTCTATGAAACCCTGACTTCAAGTGCTACTCCCCAGAAGCCATAGTTTTTCAACTTTTGTAAGAAACGCCAGGAAGTTTATGCAATTCATGTTTAAGCCACTGATGGATACGAATGGACATCCAATGATGGGGGTGGTGGTGGGGGCCCTGTACGAGGCTCCGGAGACACGAAGATTAGTAGGACCCACTCCTTGTCCCAGAGAGAACAGACAGACTGATAATCACAGTCCAGTGGGGGCATGAGGCGAGGTGGCCCACCGACTGTGAGGAAAGGAGAGGATTTCGGGGCAGAGGCAGGGGTCCTCTGGGTGTCTGGGGAACGGAACGCTGGGGTGGATGGAGGAGGGCAGGATGTATGGGTGGAATGGCCACACACTCCCTACCAGGGTGTGAGATTCTCTGGGAAAGATAGGCTGAGCTCTTCGGGTGAGAAACTGGTAGGTATTCCCCCAGCTGACTGAGAACCTGCTCTGTGCCAGACCTGGCTGGGCTGGGGGTAGGGGACACATCAGCCCTAGACAGAGCCCCAGCCCTCCTGAACCGGTGGGCTGTCCGGTGAAGAGACATGACAAGACAAGCATTAATAGCATCCACGCCCCTCTTGCCCTCCCCCTGCTCCCCCCACCCGCCCTGCCAGAGCTGAGGTCTCCAGGAGCCTGCAGGAGGTATCCTGGGAATCAAGCCCTTGTCCTTGGTCTGGGGAGAGGGCAGTCCCCAGATCCCTGGTGGGGGTGTGGTCTCTGGAGGTGGCATCTTCAGCCTGGGGGCTGGGACTGCATGCCCTCCTCCCTTATCCTTCGACAGAGCCTTTTAAGGGGGGTGACCCTCTGACCTCCAGACTGTTCCCCCTCACCCTCCAGCTGGAAGTCCGTGGGGCAGCAGCTTAAAGAAGGAGGGGTCCAGAGGCCTCAGGTTTAGCTGCTGAGGGGAGGCCAGGGTTGGGCCTGAAAAGCCTCTGGGGTCCCCTAGGCACTCCTGGGGAGCTCGGCCAAGGCCAGGGGGTCTGAGTCAGGTCCATGGGAGTGCAGCCCCGAGATGCCGGGTGCCTGGCCCAGGACGAAGGAGGGGGCGAGAGGGAGGGGGCGATGGGCGAAGGGTTCAGCCCAGGGAGCAGGCGGGGCACTGGGAGTCTAGGACACAGAGTGGGGGCGGGAGGGCGAGGGGTCCGGCCGGTGCAGGGGAGGGGGGCGCCCCCGGGGAGGGGCACGCTATGTCTTTAAGAGCTGCCTGAGCGCAGGTTGCAGCTGCCTGGCCAGCCCGAGAGACAGCGGAGATTCATTACCCGCCGACACAATGACCATTGATGGCCCCGTGGCGTTATTCAAATCCAGTACCAATTGCAGCCGAGCCCCTTTCTCCGCGCCAGGCCCGTATTGTTGGAGCGGCCCACTAAAAGCCCGCCCCGGCCCCGAGCCGCCAGAGGCGCCCGCTCGGGCTCAGCCCTGCGCCTCGCCAGCCCGCCGGCTCCCAGCCCGGCTCCCCGGGCGCTGCAGGTGACCCGGCGGCGCATTCCAGCGCTCCCCGCCGCCCCGGCCACCGCCGCCACCGCCGCCGCCGGCGCCCCGGCCGCGACTCAGCCACAGGGAAGCGGAGAGCGCCCGAGCCGGTGCGTGCGCGGGGCTGGGCGGGGGCGGGGACCCCACGAGTCCAGCAGCCCGCACCCCGGGCTTGGAAACGCGAGCCGGCCTCGGGCCCCT
This sequence comes from Cryptoprocta ferox, assembly GCA_028646485.1. Lineage (NCBI taxonomy): Eukaryota > Metazoa > Chordata > Mammalia > Carnivora > Eupleridae > Cryptoprocta > Cryptoprocta ferox. The sequence continues at coordinate 6,959,368 of CM053568.1, forward strand.
GCTTTCTGGATTCCCGGCGAGCCCCGGGGAGCCCAGGCTGGGGGCGGGGAGAGGGGAGTTGGGGTTCCCCCGGGCCTGACAGAGGAGATTCCCCCCCGACTCAGGGCGGCGCAGAGACCCAACGCGGGCTCCTCTAGGGACCCCGGGCCGCGATCGAAGGAGACGCACGCCAGGGGCGATGGGGATCCCCGCGCAGGGTCGGGATCCGCGTGCCTGCTCGTCCACCTTACCGCGGGATGGGCCGCTACCGCTGAGCGTCTGCGAGGTGGTGGGACGCGCAGCTCCGGAGATCTCCTGGTCCGGCGCTTTTAAGGAGCCAAGCGGAACCCCGCACGCAGGAGACCGGGGCCCCGAACTCGGGGGCTTCGCCACTGATTGTCCAAACGCAATTCTTGTACGAGTCTGCGGCCAACCGAGAATTGTGGCTGGACATCTGTGGCTGAGCTCCGGGCGCAACAGGGGCGGGAGCCGCAGGGACGGAGCTCGGCGCGGGCGAGACCCCTCGGGGAGGCGGCTGGCTGGCCCCAGCGCGAGGATCGCGGCCCCGGCCGGGCGCGCTAAGCAGGGACGCCGGTCCCTGCCACCAGCGCCGCCATCCTCATCCTGGTCGTCGTCGTCGTCCTCCTTCTCCTCCTCCTCTGCGGGTGACCAGTCCTGGCTGACAGGGGCCTCCAGTCGATCGCGTCGTTTGCCCCTTTTTCAAATTTCGGCCGGGAACGAAGCTGGCACGCCGCGGCGGGGCACGAATGTGGTCCGGGGAGCCCGCCCTCGGCCCGAGCCGCAGCAAGTCGGGGGCGAAAGAAGATGCCGGCGGAACGCGCTCGCTAATTCGTTTTGAATTGGTTTTAACCTAGCCCCCACCAATACTCCCCAAACAAAAAAGCCTAAACCGACCCCTGAATCCCAAATAAACCGACCCCTCCCGCCAGCCCCTCCAAATGGACCGATGGGCTGAGCCTCCTCTAGCCGCTGCAGGAGTCAGGAGTCGGAGAAGAGTCGGGAATGATGCGCTCTAGCCGGGCAATCGCCTCGGCTTTGGAAACAACTTGGACAAACGAATCCTTTTCATTAAAGACAAATCTTCGGAGATAGTGGGGTTTACTTATTTGTTTATTTCCTCACAAGTGGGGGGTCAGGAGTTGCGGGGAGCGGGGGGAGCAGTTGGGCGTTGCTGGTGCTGAGCCCAGGTCACCTGTTCTTGACCGCTGTCCCGATGGGGACTGAAAATGACCCGAAATGCTGGGGAGCGCTCGGGCCAGTTTTGGCGGTGGCGCTGGCATCCCTCCCCACAAGGAACCTGGTTTTCTCAGTGCATCCTCCTGCCCTACTCCTCAGCATTAACTGGGGTGCCCTGGCAGAAGGGATATCCTGAATCTACTCTCCCTCTTCCGGGTGCAGGCAGGAAAGGAACACTATCGTCCAGTCTCCAGGACTTGGAATCCCAGGTGGGACAATGGGCCATTCCAGTGGGGCTGGAGGCAGGGAGGGGCCTCCAGGTTACAGGAATCCGTGAGATTGTAGGGGGGCTATTTCAAATCCCTTGCTCTGTTCCCTAACATGGAGACCCTGACCTCAGCACCTCGTGTGGGTTGGTCATACGGCCTTTCTAGACAGCACTCGGACCCCACACTGACCTTAATTCGCATTCAGACCAGCTCCTACCCATAACCCTAACATGGCTGGCCCCACCTACACACACCCAGGAGGTCTCTACCCCTAGGGCGCTGGAAAGCAGCCCAGAAGCCAGGGGTTGTGTGTCCCCTAGGCCTTGGGAATGATGTGCACACACATCCCCTCCATCCCCAACACGGCTGAGATGACCACTTGGCCCTTCCATCTCCAAAGAACGAGAGAAATTCCACCTTAAATCACTGACATTTAATGGAAAGCAATGGTTTGGGTGAGAGGATGTTAATGCCCTAATTTTTTTTTTTTTTTTTTTTGAGGTTTCCCTCCAGCCAAGCTTTTCCTCCAGGTCATGGGAAGGGAGGTCCAGCAGTCTCATATGCCACCCCCATTCCGGGTTCTGGGGCTGCTGGCTGCAGCTGGTGGGACAAAGCCTAGCCTCAGACAGACAAAGTAGAGAAGTGTCCTGGGACCCAGACTGGTCAGCACAGACTGGCTCTGCCATCCCTGTCTCCAGGCGGCCGTGTCGGAGCACCCCCTCCCAGACAGTCTGTAGTCTGGGTTTCAACCCCTGCCCTCTGTTTGGGTTAAAGGCAGCTCTGAAAGCCCTCGGCTGGGCTGAGACTGCACCAGGGACCACGGCTGGGGGGGATGTGGGGTGCCACTGGTTTCTAAGGACGAAGCTCCAGGCAAAGCTGGTAAACAACCTAGCCTTTTATTTGCCCAAGGCCAGCTGTTGCAGGCACTGAGGCCCCAAGACTTCCAGAAGGGATGGAGGGAGGAGGGGCAACCCATCCTGCCTACCAGGTGCTGCCTGCCCCCATCCTGCTTCCTGAAGGAGGTGGGAAAGGAGATGAAGTCTACATTTGTGCCATCAAGTATCAAGTCTGCTTTCAGATACTTTACTCAATTGCTATTGAGGAGGAAACTGAGGCACTCTGACTCCCCAGGCCTCTGTCTGCCAGTCCAAGCTTTTGCCTACTCTCTCTCTCCAGAATGAGCTGCAAGCAGCCTTTTGCTGGGGGAGGGTCTCAGGAGCCCATCTGGTGGCCTGTGTGTGTGGGGGAAGGCCAGCCAGGGTCAAGGGCTGGGGCTGGGGGAGCAGGAGGAGGGGTGTGGTTGGAAGAGCAGCTGCTGGGAGGGGGGAGTCAGCACTGAATAGGGGACCCCAGCTGGGGTTCCATAATGATATCAGTGGGGGACAGCCAGGGCCCTCTGCTGTCTAGATGGGGAAACTGAGGCAGAGACTCCTCCCATCTTTGAGAAAGGAGGGGCCTCCTAGAAGCTTCTCGGGTCCATTCATCTTCTCCATGAAGATGCTACAGCCCAGGAGTTAGAGCATGTCAGTGGTCACTCAGTGTTTAGACTGAGACACAAGGAGTGGGAGGCAGCTGGGTCACCTGGCCGCAGAGCCCCCTCCTGTTGTGACAAACCAGAGGGACACCCTCCCCCACCTCAGCTGCTGGGGAGGGAGGCAGGGCTGAGCCTGCCCACCCCTACTCACGTGCCTGAGAAAGGCTCATTTTTAGCACCTGGCCTCTTTTCCCTGCCTGGAGGAAGCTCGGGGGACAGAGCAGGGAAAAAAGCGGCCAAGGGGGACAGGGAGACCTGGAAGCAGGGCCCCAGGGGATGTCCGATTGTTCTCTTCTCCCCACCCCAAGGGAGCCTGGGCGCCGTGCAGGGCCCTCAGCCGCCGTGTAGCGTGGATATGAAGAGGATGCTGTCCTGATCTTGCAGCTGGTAGTCCAGCTCGCCCTGGTCCAGGAGAGAAAGGAGGAGGCTGTCAGGGGCCTTTTCTCAGCTTCCCCTCAGTGGTCGGGAGGGAGGGAGGGCCCTGGCTGCTTTGGGAGAGAAAGATAAAACCTACCAGAAAAATGGGCGCCCTATATGTTAATTTGCACATCTCCAGGATGGAGGAGAGTACCCCATTTCCCCCAGCTACCCGTTCTTTCCTTCCTGGGGTGGGAGACTTGAGTGGCCTCAGTTTGGAGGCCAAGCGGGACAGAGGACTAGCCAGCCACCCGCTCTGGGCCTGATGCTAGGGAAGCAGTGAGGGGAGGGATACCCCCCAAGGTACTGACCAGCAGTTCCCAGTCGGCATCGTTAACCAGCACCAGAATTCCTGGCCGCCTGTGGGAAAGAGGGAGTGAGGAGCAGGCAGTGAAGGGTAGGAGGCAGTCAGCAGCAGGGGTAGAGAGGCTGAGACACTTGGGCTGGAGGACAGTGCGGTGGGAGACTTTTTTCCTGAGGTTCAGATCAAAGATCACCCAGGAAGAGGAGGGGACACTCTGAGTCTACGGGAAACCAGGCCGGAGAGTCATAGCCTTTGGGATGACGTGGAAGACAGGTGCAAATTCCGGCACCACCTCCCAGACCTCAGGCAACTCATTTTGTTTCTCTGGGCATCAGTGTCCTCATCTGAAAATGACGTGAATCACACAGTCTTCCTCCCGGGTCTGTGCCAGAGGAGACGGGATGATGCGTGTCTATCATGGTGACACTGGTAGCCGCATACTTTTCCAGGGATCTCACCTCACTCTCCCAGGCCTCGCCCACATGCCCGTCCTGGAGAGGAGACTTTCTTGGCCCTTTGGAATCAGGGAGCGCTGCCAGTGGCCTCCAGCACCCACATGCCCAAGGGCAACCCTGTCTGATGTAAGGCAGGGGAGGCTGACATCTGCACAGGTGTCAGTCCGGCCCCTGCAAGCAGCAGCCCAAGGAGTGAGACTGTCCTTGGGGGCAGCTTCCATGACTGCTGGACTGTGACCTGAGCCAGGGCTTGAATGGCAGCCTTAGCCCCCCAGGGCCTGCTAGTGACCTCTGCTTCAAGGGGATGACTGAGTCCCACAAGTGCCTTGCCCACCTCTTTTACACATTAAGCTGGCCTTCTTATAGAAGCACAGTGACTGCCTGGCACATGGCTCCTTTCCCAGGAGGCCGGGCTAGGCCTCGGACAGGTACAGAAGCTTTGGGCTAGGGGTAGGGGTGTCCCTAGTGAGCACAAACGTGCGTGTGTGTGTGTGCGCACACACGCACGTGTGTACTGTGTGCATCCACGTGTGTGTACACACGCGCACAGTGACTCCCTGGAATTCTCGACCCATGCGCTCCGACACACCTATCTATGAGCCACTATTCACGTTTCCAGGGCTCAAAAGACCCATGTGCTCAGCAGCTACTTTACTAGACAGCACACATACACAGCATTTGCACCATCACAGAAAGTTCTACGGGATGACAGTCCCTAATTGTCAAGGGAAGAAAGGGACCTTGGGCAGCATCTTTTTCTCAGTACTTTCTGTATGGAGAGAATAGCTGAGGCCCAGAAATGGAGGGAGGATGAAGGGAAGAGGACCCCGAGAAGGCTGCGGGTGAACCCAAGGGTAGGGGTTCAAGCCTCCACTCCCCCCACCCCCTAACACCACCGCCTGCCCTCCTCGGGGAGGGAGGAGGAAGGGACTCACACGCTGTCTCCCTGGATGAACAACTCTGGCCGCTCTTTTAGCAAGTTCTTCTTGATCCAAACAAGGAGGTTCCGGATGTCCCCTGGAAAGGAAGGCACAGAACAAACTATTGCCAAACCCCAATGATTTCTGGCCCCCAGAGCCTTGCCTGGATCAGAAAGAAGTGGACATGGGATTCTGGGGGGCCTCTTTTAGACCAGGTTTTCATGGTCCCAGAACCTGTGGATTCCCAAGATGAGGAAATGGGTTAGGAGGTTAGTGCCCTGCCGGAGAGGTCTTCAGAGAAAGTGGCTCTGCTCAAGGCTTAAAGAGGCAATGGGGCCTCAAGACAGACAGCCAGAGGAACCGTCACATGTGAAAGGGCTGGGAGACAGACCCCCACCACAGGTTCCGGAAGATGGTCCGAAGCTGCCACAGATAGGCTTCTGAGAGGACCCTGAAGGGTCCCCTCCACCTTTCTCTCTCCAGCCAGTCCCCGAAGTGGGGGAGGCAGCTTTGCTCTTGGGGGGGTCTGCATATATTTCCCTTTGTGAGGGGAAAAAAAAAAAACAATTGCTGAGCCGATAACATCAGTTAATTTCCTCTGGCAGAGGGAGAGAAGGATCCTTTACCCGCCAGAGACGCTGACAAATCACTGTCCCACTACCCCCACCTTCACAGAGCCCCCCAGGCTGGGGACGGCCACGCTGAAGAGGCAAGAGGTTCAGGATTGAAAGGGCCTCTCCTGCCCAGCTGGACACTGAGATCTGCCACTCTGTGGTTCTGGGACAGCCACCAAGCTCTCTGCACATCACGTGGAGGCTCAGAGCCACCTGTCCCCTGGGTCACCTCTCCTTTCCTAGGATCGGGGTCCCAGGCCATGGCACACTGAAATCTGGCTCTATAAGCTCCTCAAAGCCTATGGCTCTCAACTATCTATGCCTCCAGCAGACTGTCTCCTAAGGCTGCAGGAGTTCCTTCTCTCCCCGAGGCCACTTGAGGACTGAAAGTCCTGGGGAGACAACCAGTCTCTGGGAAATCGGCGGGGCCTGGGGCGAGCCACCCCTGTCTCTCAGAAGGGTCTGCTGTCCTGAGACAAAGCTCAGGGGTACAGGCTGGAGAAGGGCCCAGGCAGGCAGTGCCTTGGTTTCTCTGCCTAGAATGACAGTCCTGGCGCACAGGTGAGGGAAAGTCTGCTTGGACAAGGAGAAGCTCAGTTCTGCCCCCATCTAGGCCCAGCAGCGTGTCCTGACCATGGCATCAGCCATGGACAGGGCTTTAAGGCATTCTCCCTGACCCGAATGCCACCCTTCTCGGAGGCAGGCAGACTACACCCTGGATGGACCCATTCACTCTGCTCTGTGCCAACTTCCCTGGGTCGTACGCCAGCAGAGCGCAGGGCCATGGGCAAAGTGTCCAATGTCTGAGGCTGCCGCCTTTCAATTTCAAGTCCTGCTTTTAAACAAAGCGGATTCAAGTCCCCACGGTCCCTGGAATGGGCAGGGGATGGGGAGCATAGCCTCTGACTAGCTGTGGTCCGTTTGGACTCCTGGCTGGGTTTCTCCCTGAGGCCTGGTTTCAGAGGTTTCCCCTTGGCCTCCATCTTGGCACTGTCTGGTGGGCCGCCAGCCCATACATCTTGCTGCCGCTCGATACAGCCGCCGGGGTCTGACACATCCATCAGCCGGCCATGGCAGGCGGGGCTGTGTGCGCGGCGGAGCTGAGAGACACTGGGCAGTGGCTGGCCTGAGGGCCACCAGCTGCACCCCCACAGCCCAGGCTGGCCGGTACAGAACCAGGACCCCGTTAGGTAACGGCCCGGACTCCCTCCAAAAGAAGGGGGGCTTCTGCTCCACCCTGGATAGGCTGGGGGGAGGGGAGAGGGCTAGTGGTCATGTCGGGGTCATCCAAGTGATGGCACCATCTTGGAGTCCCAGAGGGGTGGACTGGGGGGTGAGTCCGCTGTCGGTACGGGCTCATTTATCATGATGCTCCTCTTTGCTGAGGTCACTCCCTCCCTCTTCTGTGCGCCCCCCCCAGGTCTGCCCACATTCTTGATAGCCTGTTTCCATGGTGAGGCCGCCGTATTGTTCCCCCATGCCTGGATTTGGGGGTGGGGAGAGGTGGAACTCACGGCTCCCTTCACAAGGAGGCCTGCAAGGGCCACTCGGCCTGGCCTGAAACACACCCCCAGGGACATCTTGCTAGGCTTGCTGAGGCCCAGACAATATGCAAATAATCTCCAAGCCAGATGGTCGGCTTCCAAAGGCGCCCAGGGGAGGAGGAAGGGTTAAGCAGAGTCAGGGACTGGTGGCTCTGGGGAATCTCCCGTCCACCTTCCCCCTCTATGTCCTCCTGCCTTCCCACTCCCACTGAGGGTGGTTCCCCCTCCTGGGATTCACAAGACAAATATTTATTGAGCAACTACTATGTGCCAGGTGCTAGGAAGACGGTGGTGAACAAGAAGGACACAGAGCCCATCCTCATGGAGCTAACAGGCCAGTGGGGGAGACAGCCACTACTTATTCGATTGGTTGTGATTAATGCTATCTCTTTTGTGCGGGTGCAGGAAAACTTTTCTGAGGACGTACATGTTGATACTGAGGCCTGAAGGATGAGGAGGGCAGGATGGGGAAGGATCCCAGGCTGGAGAAAGAATATACGTGAAGACCTAAGGCAGGATGGCACTGGCAGGTCAAAGGTAATAGAACAGAGAAGGCAAGGAGATCAGCAGATGAGGCCAAAGCAGTAGCCAGGGGCCAGACCACACGGGGCATGCAGGGGCCTTGAGGCAGGTCTTCTCCAGAAGAGGCCTCTCTTTCCTCGTGTACCCCAATGTGCTCTGTGGGTACAGAGCCCACACTGCCTGGGCTGGTGTTCTCTGTTTCTCTGGCTACACACATTATCAAGATACAGCTCAAATTCATGGCATGACCATTAGGAACTAGAGTGTGTTCTGAGGACCCGGCGTGGCACAGCACACAGCACAGAATCTCACACACAGAACCCGCCTGAGATGTTTGCTGAACATGAGGACGACTATGGAGGGAGAAGAGGTTGAGAACACAGACAGTCCCAGTTCTGGGTTCAGGGCCCATTACTTTCTGGTCCTATGACCTTGGCTGTGGGATTTTCTAGGCCACAGCTTCCTTTGGGAAATGGGAAGGGTAAGAACGCCTCACACAGTGGTCATGAGGACTGAATGAGATGATCCATATAAAGTTCCTGGCACGTCAGTGCTGCAACTGTTCTGTGATCCAGAGGAAAAACCGGTACCCTCTGCTCTCTCTGTGTCCTGAGCGTCTACGTGCTCTGCTCGGGCCCCTGGCGCCCTGGGGGTGTGCCCGGACAGCCTGGGGGATGGAGTACAGATAATGCCAGGACTGGCTGGGCTTTTCTGTGGGATCCATGGGGGAATGAGGGGGGGGTTGGGAGCAGTGAGGGGACCCCAGACACTGGCCTTCCCTCCACTTTATTATTTTTAAAAACCATTTTTTAAGTAAACTCTGTACACAACATGGGGCTTGAACTCATGACCCCCAAGATCAGGAGTCGCATGCTCTACTGACTGAGGCAGCCAGGTGTTCCCTTCCCTCCATTTTAGAATATTCAGGCCCCTAAGATGCTCGCGGGATGGCCCAGGTGGAAGGAATCACCTTCTGAGGCTGTGGAGGCCAGAATGCTGATGCTGGACGGGCACCTGATTCAAGGCCTCCAGTGAGGAAGCCTGGCCCGCCCATTTGGGGGAACAGCGGTAGTGGGAGCTGCTGCTCTGTGGCAGAGTGGTTAAGAGTTGGGGTTCTGGAGCTGGGGGACCCTGAGCTGCTGCTAGATGCCCTGAGAGGGCACCACTTTCAGTGTCAGCCTCTGACATATGGGGACAGCAATCCAAACCCTGAAGCGCTGCCATGAGGGTTCAGGCATAAAGAGAGCGGCAGGCCCTGTGGAGTGTCAACCGCACAGGACAATGCCCGTTGGCCACAGTGACTCAGGGCTCCTTATCCCCTTGGCTGCCAGACCCCCCTCCTGCAGGCTGCTGGCAAAGGGGCACCACGCAGAGGGGGCACCTACGAAAGCCTCCACCAGGATCGCTCACCCCAGTGGACTTGCCCTTGTCTGGGGACACTGACCACCCACTGTGGCAGGGCCCCCCTACTGGTGTCCATCCTAGCTTCTGGGGCTGAAAGAGAACAATTCCAAGGTCTTATCTGCTAATGAACACGGCTGCAACAGACCCGCGCATCCAGCCTCTCTTTGATCACCTCCAGGGAGAACCTTGCCCTCAACCAGAAATCTATCTTCCTGACACTCCCACCCAATGAGCCTGGTTGGTCCACAGGGACCACACTAACAAAAGTGGCCCCTCTTCCACACAGCACTCAGTTCTGGGAGAGCCAGACCCCCTAAGTCTTCTCCTCCATAAGGTTAAACCGCTCCAGTTCCCACCAAGTCCACCAGGCTCCAGGCTCTTCTGGGAGCCCACCCCAGGCCTTAGTTGAAAAGGGAGAAGAAAGAGCAGGGATGGGGGGAGTAGAGAAGAGAGGGTAGAGGGAACATCAGAGGGTCCATTTACAAGTGAATGGGGGTAAGAATGGAGCAGTTTGTGGGCTAAACTGGCCTCAGAAGGAGGTTTACAGATGTGCAGGGGACGCTCCTCATTGTTTAATTAAGCAGAAAGTGGATCTTTTCAAAAGCAATTTTGCACAGGGACCGGGAGGGGTTGGGGGAGAGGAGGGCGGTGGGGAGGGGATCAGCAAACAGGCCCCAGAGCAGAGAAAGGAACAGCTGGCCCCAGAGAGGCTGTGAAATGCATGCTAAGCAGTTTAAAGTGCCCGGGAGCTCCCTCCAGCTCCCTGGCCCACCCGGGCCACCCTGCAATACAAAGGCAGGGCAGAGGAAGAAGAGCAGGGAAAGGTGAGGCCTAGTGTCTCCTCCTGGGGGCCAGGGCAGGTAAGGCCCACCCGAGGACAGAGTGTCTCCCCTGATGTTTTGGGTTTGCTCCTGGCCACTGACCAACACCAAGCTGGGGGCCTTGCATCGAAGGGACCCCTGATGTATAAAAGCCGGCCTCCAGCGGCCACAACGTCTGACACTGATGGCGCTACCAACCTCCGCCAATCAGGAAGGCCTGCTCCAGAGAAAGGCTGTTGGGATGTCCCCTCGACGCACCTAACTTCTCACCAACACATCCTGATTCCCAGAATTGTGTGCTCAGATCTGGAAGCAACTTTCCCAAACTGTGGATGTCCAATGGATAGCCAGCTCAATAAAGACTAAATCTAACCCAACCTCCCGTTTCACAGATGGGGAAAAAAGAGGCCCGCGGAACTAAGTGATCTGCAAACGCGCACTGCCAGGGCTCCTCCTGCAGGCTCACCCCCTTTGGCCTTGCCCATCCTCTTTTCCCAAGTTGGCTGGGTTGGAAGCTCTCCCCTGGCCCGGGACCCAGGGCCCCGGAGTCCCCTTGTCTGTGAGACTTGTCACAATCCATAATCTTATGGTTGCTATTTTCTCTGCTGGAGTCTCCAAGACCTGCTTGGCCAAGTTGCAGCCCCCGGGCTGGGAAGGCTGCCAGTCGACAGTGCTGGGCACGGGCTTGGGGGAAGAGTGAGACTCTGCTGGCGGCACCCGCTGGGCTCCTGTGTGCCAGGGTAATGCCTGGCAGCTGCCAGCCAGATCCGCGGCTGTGGTGTGACCTACGCCTCTGGGTGTAGCAGGGCAAAAATGGGAACCAGGGGTGGAGATCCACTGCCAAGGGCCCAAAGACTGAGTAAAGGGCCCATTTCAGCTTCTGTCCCCTGCTTCCTTTTCTGCCATCCCAGAGAGGGGAGGACAGGCCCCCTCTGCCCCATAAACAGTAAATGGAGGATGAGAGATCAAACATCTGAGTCTTAGCCCAAGCTCCCTATTTCCGTAACTGTGGACAGGTCACTCTCTTTCTGTCTCTCTCTGAGATCTGGTTTTCTTGAAATGCAATATCTGCTGTGGTCATTACACAAATCGAAAGAAAGAGCTGTTGAAAGCATGAGTGAATGAATGAATGAATAAACGAACGACAAGTGTCAAAACCAGAAAATACACTGCAGGTGGAATATGTCACATGACTCAGGGAGTTAGTGGCACCACGCAAGGATTCTGGAGACCGTGAAATCCGGTTCTAAATCTCAGCTCTGCAACTTAAATAAGTGTATGGTGTAGACCAAGACCCCTGACATCTCTGAGTTTGGGTTTCCAGCTTTTAAAACGGGAAAGATAGTGACAGCTACCGGCTAGGAATCCGTGACAATTAGTTGCACAACCAACAGGGGTGGGGTCCACCACGCCAAATTCAGCCTGTGCCCCTCATCACACTGGCCTTTCTTCAGTTCCTGGACCATCCTGGGGGCTTGTACCAAGAGACCCTCACAAGAGTCATCCCTCTGCTTGGAATGGTCCCCTGCACCTCTGCTCTCCCTGCCAATTTATGAGGCCAGCTTCTTTCTATCCTGCAGGCTCCACCTCAAAGTCACCTCTTTAGAGGCTTGCCACCCACCCGCATTCCAAGCACTTGTGTATCCTCCTCATGCCAACACCCACCACCTGGACGCTTTACAGTAGGTGTTTCCCAGTTTGTTGCCTGCTTCCACTTCCATTACGCTCCACTTAGCGCGAGAACCACATCTGTTTTGCACCGAACACCCAGCAACTGACACAAAGGAGACACTCAGAACCAGATAATGCCAACCGTAACCTCAGAATGCCTCCTTCCATCTCTGGCACATGGCAAACACTCAGCCAGTGGGTGAAGGAAGGGGGCTGGAATCACTAAGCCTGCCACGCAAGTGCAGGGAATGAAACCTAACTCGTGAGACTTCACTAACTTCCTGGCCAGGTCTTTAAGGCTGAATCTTTGAGAGGCTTCTTCTGAGAGCCCCCTGTTCCCTCCCAAGGCTGTGGGGCCATCTGTCAAACTAAGAAACTGTTACCTTTATCTTCCCCAGCCTTCCCCTGCCAGGGATGCACACTGTCCCCCAATCCTGACATTTAACCCCGGCCTCATGCCCACTCCCAGCTCAAGGACGGCAGTGTCCTGTACCTCGGTGAGCGTCCCCCAGCCTCTGAACATGGCACACAGATCCACCCTGTGCCACTGCTCTCCAGCCCAACGGAGGGTCAGAGACAGCTTTGGCAGCCAGTGAATTTGGGGAATTGTCTGATTCCTGGCAGATGCATGTGTCCAGTTCCAGAAGAACCCTGTCAAACCTCATGACCATTTCTCGACTGCCTGCTTCCGTGACCCTCATTCCCCTGCCTCCTCATTGGACCAATTTTTTCCTCCCCCCAGAACCATCTCAGCCCTAGGTGGAGACGGCTCCCCGTTCCTGAGCGCTCTGCTCTGGCGAGGATCCACTGTTAGGGGTGCCAAGCCCCTTCGGCGTTGTGATGCCCGGGCCCCTAGGTGACGCCACTATTTACCCAGCTGGACTCCTGTAAGTTACCTCTTCACCCCCCTCCCCACGCGCTGTGAAGGCAGGGACCGGTTTCTTCTTTACATGCCCCCCCCAGTGCCTGGCACATGGCCTTCCACACAGAAGACGCTCGGTGTATATTTGTTAAAGGAAGACAAGTACTTAAATGGACAAATGAAAAACAAAAAACAAAAACAATCCACCGTCTCCCCCTTAGTCAACCTCCCCCATCCCACCTCCTTTCTGGTTGGATACTTTTCTCCTCATCTAAGTCCTCTCACCACGTGAGCCTGTCCACACTGCTCTACTCTTGCAGAAGGCGACCCCCTTCAGGACACCTCTCTGCTGCCATCCATCCGGTAATAACAGAGACCCCCGTACAGCTTTCAGCACATAGGGATTTCCATCCCTACCTCACATGTAAGAACACTAAAGCTCAGACAGGTGAGGTCCCTGGTCTAAGGCTCTAAGGAGGTTCAAATGTGAGTCTCTCTGAATCTAGAACCTGCACCTGTAAGGACTCAGCTACGCTACCTCCCTCCCACAAAGCTGGCTCATCCCAGAAAGGATCGGGGAAGGGTACTCTGGTGACGCCTCCTCCTCCTCCCTTTCCTCCCTCCCACTGGCCAGGGAAACCCTACCCATTCCCCCCTGAACAGGGCTGAGTGACCCCTGGAGACTCCTGCTCAACGGCCCTCAGAGAGGAGCTCAGAAAGCTCATACTCACAGGGTTCCTCCTGTCCAGGCAAGGTGACCTGATGCTTCTTTATGCCATCGAACAGGAGCTCCGCACCGCCTCTGCAAAGGAGGGCCAGAGAAAGATAGCCAGGTGAGCGCCTGCAAATACCTGGTGGAGACTGAACGCCGAGGGGGCTGGCATTAGAAGGCCAAGAGATGCACAGACCAAGTCTCAGGGACAGCTTGGGTACCAGTCTGTGACAGAATCTCAAATGTGACTTCCTAACATGGTGCATTCCTAACGTGCAAATAGTTTCTACCAACAATCAAGTACCCGAATTTGCAGACTCTCGCTTTTACTCCTCTGCTTTCTCAAGAGGCAACTTGGCATATCAGTGCAGAGAACAAGCTTTGGGGCTGTTGCCCCGAGATGGAGGCCACACTCCACCTCTGCCTGATGCCCAGGCCTTGGGCACATGACTTCCATGTTCTCAAGGCTCAATCTTTCCGTCTACAGAAGTGTTGAGAAGCCAGCATCAGGCACAGTGGAGACCCTGTGTGCTGAGGGGTTTCCTTGGGCCAGGGGAGGGTTTGAAATGCCCCTGCTTGTGCCCCTCACTGCTGGGCCTGGTGGGCACACCACAGTGCTGGAAGTTGAGACTCCACTGGGCTTAGCAATTACTTTGCCATTTACGAGATGGATTTATTCTCCATCTCATTTCATCCTCAGGACAACCCAGGTAAGGAGGAAGGGAGGAAGACATTACTAGTTGCATCTGATGAAGAAGCGGACTGAGGCCGGGAGAGGTTAAGTGACTTGTCCAAGGTCACATGGGCAGTGGCCGAAGTGGGATTTGAATTCCAACTGGTTTCTGCTCCGCCCCAGCAGCCTTGGCAGAAAGAAAACAAGACTCCCCAAAAGTCAGAAAGCCCCCTGAGGGCAGATCTTGGCTCACTTCTATGTGCCAGCACCTGGCCAAGGGGAGGCTGGGACAGCAGAGACGCCCGGAGCCACGTCCAGAAGCCAGGGCTGATGATGCGGACACCAGGGCTCTTTCAATGCCCCACAGTGCTTCTTCCTCTGGGTCTCCTGATTCCATTCTCAAGACTTCACGTGGATCGTAACTGAGAAGGCCTTAACAGACTTGTGATGGATGGGACGCTTCCCACTACCCCACCCTTTCCCAATTTCAGGGAACAGAAATGTCCTGAGACAGTCCACTGGGAGGCAAAGGCAAGGCAAGCATTGTCATGGGGGACACATGGGGCGACTGTCATCCAAACAAGGTCACGCTTTGTTGATGCAGAAATGTGGAGGGGGAGAGGAGGCCCATCTGTGGCCGCGCGCAGGGCCATTTCAGCTGCAAGCCTGCACAGAGCCTCCATTTATCCCCTTCCAAGAGCCTCGTTCTCTTCTGGGTGGGGGCTGGCACATGCAGCAGCTGGGGTGGGGGAGGGTGACAGGCAAGGGGCTCAGGAGTTGGGGGTCAGAGAAGAGGGGTGGGAACTGGGCACACTGGGACCCAGGCAAACAACCAAGAGTGGCCAAACCTGGTGGTGCCAGGCTCAGAGGCCAAGGCTGTTTTTCCCTTTGCAAGCGGATACAGGGAGAAGCAGTCTGGCTCAGGGTGACCTGTCACCACTGGGTTCACTGGCCCCCAAGGGAAGGGCTGGCATTTGTGCTGCCAGCACATCTGGAGGGGTGGAAGGCGAATGCCCAGCCTCTGCAGAGATTCCGGGAGGCGGGCAAGGGGCCTGTTTTGACCCCAGAAGAGAACCAAAGCCAGACTTTCTTACGTTCTCCAGGGTTTGCTGTTCAAACTCGGTTAAGGAATTACATCTGAACACACTTCATCTTTCCTTCACTCCCCGATTTGTGACAGGAGTGTTTCTTGGTATCAGTGGCTGGTATATACGCTCCTCAAACTGTCCTCACTTTTTCTAGCTTATCTTTATCTGTTCGTCTCATATATTTTTAGTTTTGTTTCTTTTCCTCTGCCTGCTGGAATGCAAGCTCTGCCTAAAACAGGGCCTGGCACACAGCAGGCACTCAAGAAGCATTCTGCTGAATGAATGAAAATGCCCATTTCCCCTTCTTCTCTGGTCTCAATGGCATTGCCTCTCTGCCAACACCTACCTGTCTCAGGAAGAAGGAAAAGAGGAAAAGGTGAGGGAATCTCACATCTGGACCCCAGGGACACAAAACACATCCCTACCGCATACTTTGAATTTTGTGTGATCTGAGAAAATGCTCCGCTAAGGACAGTTCAGGTAGCAAGACAAAGGATGGCAGAACTGGTTCCTGACAAGACAAGAGGTATGAGAGGTCCCTCTGGAGAGTCTCTCAAAGCTGGTAGGACTGGCAGGACCACATCTGGTCAGGGGCTAACCACACACTTCAAGGATCGCAGTGGCACTCAGGAACAAAAGGGAGAGGATGATGGGCAAGGTTTCTCCGTACATATGCTCCGGTTCACAGTGAAGGGTGGAGGAAGTCCACAGAGAAATGGGAGAAAATGAAGGAAAAGCCGGGGGCAAAAACATGCACTGACACCCAGAGCGATGGGATCTGGGTTTAAAACACGTCTTAGATCTTCTTGCTTCCTGAGAAGCTGCAATTCTCATGGGACACTGTGGTGGTGAGCGGAGGTATCAGAAGATGGGTCGATTGGGGGAGAAACGTCGTGGGGCTCACTCTTGCTCTTGCGGAAAGGGAGGCTGAGTCTAGGGATGTTTAGACTAGAAAAGGGGTAATTAAGCCAGTTTGTAAGTTCTTGGAGGCAAGGACCGTACCTTCCGTATATGACGTCCCCGCTGCTGCCAGCACAGTACCTGGCAGACAGAAGACATTTCTGATGAACAAACACCATGTCTGACTCAGTGAGAATGAAAGGGTGAGCTGTCTGCAGACCAACCTTAACCCCGGTAGTCTGCAGCTTCTCCCTTTTTCAGCTCTGCTGGGGCCTGTCGAAACAGCAGGGATCCTCTTAGAACCTCCAAGCTATGGGAGGGCTGGGGTAGGCGGCAGAGCCGAGCCAAGGGTCGGTGAAGCAAAATACAGACCACACCAGCCTAGTTCTAATTGGACCCATGGGGCCAGACAATATTGTCAATTAAAATGCAGTTAGCATTCATGAGACTACCCCCTTCCAAGGGACAGAAACGCTGAGCACTGCAGGGCATGGACAGAGTTCTATTTATCTTTGTGTCCTCAGTGCCTGGCTCACTGCCTGGCACATGATAGGCACTCAATAATGACTACTGAATGGGCTATCCAGTGAAGGGAAAACATGAAAGAAACTGGGGGCATCCAATGGAAGGAAAGGCATTTATGGGTAGAGATTTTAGATCACCATTTCGGATCTTTCCTTTCATAGAAGCCTTGGCTTGTTTATCTTCGCGCACATGCGCGCGCACGCGCGCACACACACACACACACACACACTAGTCCCAACTTTTTCCATGTGACTTGAAATGATACCACCCGTGTCTTGGGTCTCAGTTCCTTTGCCTTCTCTCCAAGCTCTGCAGTTTCCCTCGGCTCTGAAATCACACGACAAACTTGTTTGTAGGGGACAGAAGATAGGGGCTGGGGGAGACTTCCTCCCTGATCTGTGGTTCTTCAGCTATTGGTGTGTGTGTCCCAGTCCTGCTCCTCCTGTCCTGCGTACAACTGCACTGTCAACTTACTCCACTGTGCTATTTATTTATCCCCGTATCTTCGCCTGGCTCAAGATGTGCAGAAGGCAATCAGTCAGTTTACTGAGGGACCTGACAGGGGTTCAGGTCTGTTTAACACCCCCAAATCTTGGGAGAGAGGAGTGCCGTCTTGGCCACACATCCCACGAGAAACAAGGCTCCAGGAACAGTGTAAGCGGAAATTGCTGCCCGAAGGAAGAAATCTGGGGGGTGAAAGGTAGTCCTTTTCGGTTCTAGGATCTCAGGTGCCAGAAAACGGGCCTGGTCCAAAACGAGATTAGCAAAGAAGGTAAGAAGGCCGCCTGCTAACGTCATGCCTTTTGAGTCCGGCAGGGCCCGGGGCACTGAGGAGGGCCCAGAGGACACCTCCACGCCCGGGCTTGCGCCTCTATTCCCGGACATACGGTCTCGTCGCCAAGGGAGACCGAGCCTCTCAGACTCCTCGAGGCGGGTGGCGTAGCTCTGGGAAGGCGCCAGGAGCCTCAGCGATTCGGTCGTGACAGGGCCCAAAGCAGAGGGAGGGGAGTTCCGGGCCCGACGACTTCAATCCATCCCCACAGTGCCCCAGCTCTGTGACTCACCCGAACTCCACCTCCACTGACAAGGGCGCTGCCATGTTGAGGAAGCCGAGCTCACAGGAAATTCCCTTCAGCTTCCGGCGCTCCCGCCCCACTTCCGGTCGCCACGGGCGGAAGAGGCGGTGCCCAGGGAGTCATCCTCCGCAGCTATTGGAGGAAGGCCGGGAGCTGAGAGGGGAGCTCACGGCTATGATGGGAGCACTTGACTTGGTCTCCTCTGCCTTTCCGGGACGGGGCCCAGGGAGCGGAGTGGGCAGCGGCTTGGACGAGCCACAGCTAGGCGCGGAGCCCGGGCGTCTTTGCGCAGTGCCTGTGAGCCACGTTACTGCTTATCTTGCAAAAGTCACAAGTCTCTCTTAAGCCCGCACACCGCTTGGGTGAGCCTGTCCATTCGTCTGGACTTGACTTGAATTATAAGTGACTATAAATCTTTATTTCCAGCCCAGAAATCTCTCCTGAGCTATTGAGTCGCTATCCAGCCGCCCCTTTGGTTATCGATTTGGGTTTTACTCATTCAGCAGACATTTACTGCACGTCCTCCGGGTACTAGGCATCTCGGCCAGTGCTATAGGTGCAGTGGTGAACGCGATGGGCAGGGTTCCGGCTTTTAGGGGCACTCACAGTGTAGTGGGAGAAACTAACTGTAATCAAAGAAACAGATCAATCGTACTAATAAATACAAAATCTCTAACCGAAAGAAATGATCTGAAGTTATAGGAACTTCAAAAAGGAAACCAATTGGACTGGACATGAGCTGAGCAATAAAGCTGAGTAAAGTAGGTGGATGTGAGGGTGGAGAGAAACCTCTGGGAGCACTCTGATGAGGAGAACCGAAGATGCAAAGGCTCTGAGTGGGAGACCATGCTGAAGCACCAAGAGAGGAAGGTGGAAGGTGGGGAGCAGAGGGCCTGGTAAGAAACGAGTCTAGGAAGGGGGCAGGGGCCAAATCCCACCATGGGAGCCAGGTAAGAATTTCAGTCTATTTAAGAGCAGTGGGAGGCTTTTGAAATGTTTGAGGAGGGGGTGATATTAGAACTATGTTGTAAAATATCCTTACTTGCTGGAGTGTGAATGGTTTGAAGAGAACAGGTTAGAAGATAGGAGACCAGTAGAGCCTGTTGCAAAAGGTCAGGGGAGAAATGGAGTAAAGTAGATGTCCTGGGGTGTCTAAACCGCAGCACTTCCAAAGTGAACTTAACATTGGTAGCGTACGGTGGGGTAGCCTGCAGGTCAGTGGTGGAATGATGTAATGGTTAAGAGCTAGGAGTTCAACTGCCAGCTTCATACTCAGTTCCCAACACTTCCTAGCTGTTTCTTTGCATAAGTCCCGTATCATTTTTGTGCCTCCATTTCCTCAACTGTAAAATGGGGACAGTAACACCCCCTAACTCACAGGGTTGCAGCGAGGACTAAATGAGTTCTTGGCACAGTGCCTCCTTCCCTAAAACAGGCCCTGCCCAGTGTTCCCCATCTCAAGGATACCACTGCCACACACTGAAACACTCAAGCAAGAAACTTTAGACATTGTTCTTAATTCTGTCCCATATCCAAATAGTCACCAATTTGAGGGGTGTCTGGCTGGCTGATTCAGTAGAGCACGGGACTCTTGATCTCGGGGTTGTGAGTTCAAGCCCCATGTTGGGTGTAGAGATTACATAAAATCTTTAAAAAAAAAAAAAGTCATCAATTTGGATTCCTCTCCTTCCAAAGTTGATTTTGCAACCCCTCAATCTTCCACCACCACCCCTGGCACCTGGCACCCGTACCTGCTTCTTCTCTGCCTGCCTGCCTCCCACCTCCCTCACTGTGGCCTTGGCTTCACTGTAGTTTGACTCCATGGATAGCCCTGAGCCATTCCAGTGTATTAGGCACTGTTCCAGGGCACAGGCAAAGTGAAGACAAGTCAGACACAGCCTGGTCCTCAGCACAAAGGAATCCTGTGGTAAATGGAAAGGCCCGTATTCATGCTGTGCAGTGGGTTGATCACTTTCCCTCTCTGGCACTCTCTGTGGGTTGGTCAGTTTCCCTGATCTATGAAGAAGGTTTGGGACCAAATGATCTAAGGTCCTTTCAGCAAAAATATTCTAAGATTCTTTTCACTAGACCCAACTCTGCCAGGGCAGAAATCTTGCCTGATTCATGTTTGATCCTTAGTTTGCGGTAAGGAGCTTTCTAATTGTAGGGGTTTGGTAAGTGCTTGTTGAGTGAGTAAGTGAACACCGATCGCTCCCCTGCTCAGAGTCATTTAGTGGCTTCTCTTTGCCAATGAGATAAGGGCCTTCCTAGAAGGTATTCAGAGCCCCTGAGCTTCTGAACTCAGCTTACCTCTAAGAACTGAATATCCTCTCCCCCACCCCGGGAACTGCCACCTCCTGGGGCTGGAACTGGAGAGCTAGGGAGCATTTGAAGGGCTTCATCCATCTGACAAACATTCACTGAGCACCTTTTAAGTGCCAGGCCCAGTGTTCGTGCTGGAAACACAACAGTGAACAAAACCAACGGGTCCCTACCCTCCTGGGGCTGTTGCAGGAGACACAGATGTAAAAATGGACCACAAGGTGTGATCAGTGTTATAAAGGGGGAAGATGGGGCCCCAGGGGAGCTGGCTGAGCCCCTTAATCCAGACCTGGGATCAGAGAAGGCTTCCCAGAAGTCACACAAGCCCAAATCCAAAGGAATGGTGGGAGGGAGATGGCACCTAGGAAGGCCAGAGGAGGCATCTTCCCATATCTCAACAAACAGGGGTTCCTCTAGCTTCTTACATAGTCCCAGAGATTGGGAGCTCACTTCTGGGTGAGTCAGCCCATTCTGTGAATGCCTGGGTCTCAGAAAATCCTTCCTTCTCCTGATCCCAAGCCTACTGCACTCAATCTCTTAATTAGTAACAGTAGTAGTTTAACATATTCATTCAAAGAGCATTTATTGCGGGGCGCCTGGGTGGTTGAGTCGGTTGAGCGGCCGACTCTTGATTTTGGTTCAGGTCATGATCTCACGGGTTTGTGAGTTAGAGCCTCAACTCGGCCACTGTGCTGACAGGACAGAGTCCGTTTGGGATCTCTCTCTCTGCCCCTCCCCATGTTCATGGTCTCCGTTCTCTAAATAAATAAACTTAAAATATGTATTTAAAAAAAAAGAGTATTTATTGAATGCCCACCTTGCACCTTCCAGGTGCTTCACATGCGCCTTGACTGCTCAGAGACTACGATTATCCCCATTTTTCAAATGAGAAAAACTGAGGCTCAGAACCAGTGGTTTGCCCATGGCCCCTAAGTGTCAGGCCTCAACCCCAGGTGGTAGTGCTTTCAGCATCACCGGGCCTCACTGCCTCCCATTGGGTCAGGCTCACCCAGATGCCCTCCCCTGGGATCCACACAGAAGAGGGGCTTGGGCCCCATCCCCTGTCTCCTCCAGCAGGCCGGCCAGCTCGGGCGGCGGCCTCCATCTCCTCAGAAGCTCCTAGGGAGACAAAGGCGGGGTCTGCGGGGGAGGCGAGGGCGCGGGTGCCCCCCTGCCTGCTGCCCTTTGTCTCCAGCCTGCTCCCCTCATGCGCCCCGGGAGGCTGGGAGGCGCCTCTCGCAGGCTTCCTCCTCCCATTCTTGTGCTAATTGGGTGTCAAGCTGAGATCAGTGAGAAAGAAATCCGCCCCGGCTCGGGTTAAACTGCCGCCAAAGATGAGGGCTGAGCCCAGAATATCATTAGGCTGGGAGGAAGCAGGGCCCCCTCCTCTGGGGGAGGGGCCGGCCACGCATTCAGGCCCCTTTGAAAGTCACTTGGTCACCCCCTCCCTTGCCGCCACCGCCTCAATGGGCCCCTCGGAGGTATTTAACCTTCTTCCCAGGAACTGAAAGTGATACTCTAAGCACTGGCCCGGTCTGCCACTTGCCTGTCCTGAGGGCGGTAGGACCTCCGGGGATGCTTGGGGCCGGCTCCTTCCAGCCTCCCCCGCACTGCTGCAGATGGGAACACTGAGGCTCCAGGAAGGGGCTTGGCCTCCCAGCACTCACAGGCTCTGTGGTCTTTGGCGAGACTTTGCCTCCCTGAGCCTCAGATTCCTCATCTGTGGAATGGGGATAAAAATAGTAGCTGCTTTTCCTTACGGGTTTAACGAACCCATGCACACAGAGCGAGCTGCAAAGCACCTGGCACAGAGGAAGGGCTCCATACGTGGTGGCCATTAGCAGGTCGAAGGAAGTGGGTGTGACCCGAGGAGGAATAAGGGACCTCCTGGCAGAGCCCCCACCGTCTGGAAGTGTGCAAGTGAAAGTGCCCATAAAGGACTCATTTTTCATACTTTGCTTCAACCCTCCTCCACGCTGACCTGCATGCCCCTGCAGCCTCCGTTTTCCTAGATCTGCCCTGCGGGCCTTTACATTTTGCTGCTACTCTCTGGGATACTGTTCTCCCTCCACTTCTTGGAGAACTCATGCTTGCAAAGCCTCTCTGACCATGAAATGTGACTGCCTACCTGGTCAGCGCGCTGCTTCTACCTACCCATCGTCTGCTTCTTTACTCGCTAGCTCCCTCTCCCCTGTCCCCGACAGTGGGCTTCCAGGTTTCTCTATCTTGCTCACTGTGCACGGCTTCTGCCCCCTGCCCTGAGTAGGCCTTTAGAATCTGCTCCACAGATGAACTTAACACAGTACTTTGTAAACCATGAAACAGCATATAAACGTCAAGAAATGCCCAATAAACAGTAGCTATTGTTAAATTCACAAGCACACATCGAGAAGCTACTGCATGCATGACTCCCATGGCCATGGTTGAGGATGACCAGAGGCAGATGGGAGAGCTCCCAAGGCCCTTCCTGGGGGAGGGGGTGGGGAGAGCAATGTGGAAGTGGTAAACTCAGGCCTAGTAACTGCTATGTACGGAGCAGATACCGGCACCAGACCCAGAGTTAAGAGACCTCCAGGCACAAGGCATTTTCACAACTACCCTCGATCTCTATTTGCAGAAGGCCCTGGGGCTTAGCCTGGCAAATGGACTTGAGCACTTGCCTGTTCGAGCCGGAGCTTGTTAACCACCACTCTATCCTGCCTTTCGGTGACTGCGTTCAATCTCCAGGAAGGAATAGGGGCCCCTGGGTGGGTGGGTGGGTGGCAGCGCTATCCCATTGGAAAGCACTCACTGCTAAGGGCTAGACACAAAGCTGTCAGCCAGGACCAGCCCATGGAAGTCCAACCCTGGGCCCTCAAAGACCTGTCACGGAGTGCTCTGGGGTGGGTACCCACCCGGCGATGAGGTGGGGACTCCCAGCCCCTCCTTTCCCCTTTTGGAAGCTGAGAAGGGCCAAGGACTTCTCCGAGCTCTGCACGCCCTCTGCTGGTCACACTGGGACACTACAGCCACGCCTACCACCCTCTCTAACCCCCCTCAGCACCATTCTCCAAGGGCCCTAACTCCAGCTCTGCTGCCCATTTTCCCCTGAGCGGCATCAGATTCCTCTTTCAAAGTCACTCCCCCAGGAGGCACCCCAGATCTCATCCTGGCCCCCCTCCACCCTGGCTGTCAGCTGCAGGCCTAGGGCGGGGCCCCCAGTTGGCTCCACAGGCATGGGAGGAATGGAAGCTCTTTTGGTTTTCCCCGCACCAGCAGGTGGGTGGGGCAGCAGGAAGCAAGAGGGGCTTGGATTTGCGTTCCAGCGCCCCGCCTCCACTGCTGTGTGGCCTCCGCAAATGACAGACCGTGGTGAGGGTTAAACAGGGAAGATAAAACCCCAGGGGCACACACTGCCCACTGCCCTGAGGTGGGTTGGACCCCTTTCCCAATAGGCCACTCGTTTCCAGCCTGGGTGTGACTCCAGCAATGGGGCCTAGGAGACAGCCAGCTCTCCACCGGCGCTGCTGATGCAGCAGCTCAGTAACACCGCTCCAGGAAGCCTTCCTGGACTCTGCCCGAGCTGGTGAGGCAGCCCCGCTCTGGCTGGCGCAGCCACCCCCCCTCCCCCCGCCTTTGGAGAAAGGCACCCCAGGCAAGGGGAACAGCACAGGCAAGGGTCTGGAGACGGGGTCCTGCCCTGGGTTGGGGTTTTCTCCCTCAAAGGCTCTGAACAGCCCTTTCCTCAAAATGGGTACCTTTGTTCTCTGAATCCTGATTACTCCCCTTTCACCCCTTTCACAGATGAGGAGACTGAGTCACTTGCCCTAGGCCACAAACTCAGAAGTGACACAGCAGGTCTGGACTTTCAAGCTCACACTATTAAATACCTTGCTGACTCAGTGAAGGCATCTTACCTGCTATTCCCCTAAGTCCCAGTGAGTGAGTGGCCCGGAGGGGCAGGAGGTGGGGCCTGAGCAGGTGGGATGAGCTCAGGCGGCATGCACACAGGCTAGGGGGAGTCAAGGCAGTTTATTGGCCCCTGAGCAACCCCACCCCCCACCCCTCCTCCTCTTATAGCCAGCCCAGGACTGAGATGGAGAAAGTGACATAGACACCCCTACAGAGAGAAAGGTCCCACCTGAGGGCCAGCCAGGCAGCCACCCAAGAGAGGAGGATGGCAGGGGGTGGGGGTGGGGGGGCTCAGTCCAGGCTGCCCACTTCGAGTGGGGGGTGGGGGTGGTCCCTCTATCCTCCCTGAGGCAGGCAGTGCTGAGTGACACCGGAACAGCTCCAGGGTCAGGCTCCCCTTCGGCCACCTGACCAACAGCCACTGCAGGCCCTGCCCACTCTGCTGGCTTCCTGAGTCTGGGGGCTTCTGCCCTGGTCCCATTTACAAGCTCCCTGCTTTCTGGGGAGTGGTGGGCGGCCTGCCACCTGCCCCTGCCCTGACCCAAGACATCCTCCTGAGGGGCCCACTCCGTCTCAGCCTGGGGCTCAGAGGCCCGACCCGGCCTCGAAGACGTCATGTGGACATGAGGCTTTCACAGAAAGCCCTCCTGGGGGGCAGGGGGAGGTGACAGTGAGTCACTTGGCAGTTTTGAGGGGGAGGGGGTCAGCACCTCGGGGTGGAGGTGCTGGGCCCTGCTTGCTTTGGTCTGGCATCGCCCACGACCCCTCTGGGGTGGGAGCTGGGGCTCTGGATCCAGCACCCGCTGGCCCTTAGAGGGACTCAGGAGCAAATCACAGCTTCTCCTCTCCTGCCTGGATTCGGGTGTAGGCCTCTTGGTCCAGTGGGACGTAGCGGCCCTTCCGGGCATCCAGGTAGAACAGTGGGTCTCTCACAACTGACGGGTCAAAGCCTTCCTTCCGCAGCTCTGTCTTCTGTAACTTGAAGGTCCCTGAGGGAGCAATGACGATGGATGAGAGGGTGTAGGGCAGGGCCTGAGCCTCAGGAACCCACCCACCAAAGCTGAAGAGGAGGGCTGGAGAGAACACGGGAAAGTGGCCTAGAGCACAGGAGGGCATAGCCCTTTACAGTTTGCAAAGGTGGCTCCAGTTAATTATATATACATACATATATACTGCTTCTCAGAGCAGCCCTGGCGAAGGGGTGGGGGGTGGGGGCCACATTACCTGCCTTCTTTTTTGCAGATGGGGAAACTGACAACCAAAGAAGGGAAACTATCCATTTGAGGCCACACACACTGAGTGACAGCAGAGTGAGGACCAGAGCTCAGGTCTTCTGGGCTTTCAGCACGCCTCAGGGAAGGCCGTGATCTAATTTAATCTGCACATCAAGCCCAGAGGCAGGTGCTCGACAGTCTTCTATGGATTGTACAATGCACGTTATTTTCAGCTTTTAATATCTCTGAAATAGTTTCAACAGGCAGCAATGTTTTCTCAGCACTGTGCAACGTAAAGTCCCCATCTCTCGGTCAGGGCACCATCCCACAGGACAGGAGAGACTGGCGCAGTGAGGCACGCCCCTGGGCCAACATCCCACAGCTAATCAGTGCTGGAGCTGGGATGTGAACCCAGGTATGACAAATTGCCTGACCGGCTAGATCTCTTCCCTCCCTGGACGCATGCTCTGCCACCTTGTGGCTTGGCCATGTCTCCCAGCAAGAGCTGGAGTCTTTCTCACCCCCCACCTGAATCCAAACGGGCCCCGTGACTTGCTTTGACCAACAGAACGTTCAAGTCCTGAGAGTCTAGGCCTCAAGGGGCTTTGCAGCTTCCAGTCCCTCCTTCCTGGCAGTGCCGGACACCTGTGTGCTCTCTGAAGGCTGAGAAGCCAAGCAGAACAGACAGGAAACATCACAGGAAAGCCCCCCGGACTGGCGCCATCCGATAGAACAGCCACTGGCCATATGAGACCACATACGTTTGATTACAATTAAACAAAATGTGAAAGTCAGTTCCCCAGTCATACCGGCCCCATTTAAAAACGTGCTCAGTAGCTACGCGGGGCCAGTGGCTGCAGCGCTGGTCAGCGCACGGACAGATCATCGTCATCCTCGCACACAGTTCTGTGCGCCAGCACTGCCCAACCAACCGGCCGGGAGCCAGACAGGCGAGTAAGGACATCGTCCTAGCCCCTCCAGCCCCAGCTAAGTCACAGGTAATGGCAGCGCTTCCACCCCAGGCGGGGCCAGTGGAAGAACTGCTCAGCTGAACTTGACCCCAAATTGCTGACCCGCCACTGAGAGCAAAAACATGGCTGTTTTAAACCCTACAGTAAGTTTTGCGGTGTTTGTTCCGTAGCAAAGCCTCTGGAATCTGAGGTCGGACAGCTTCCCTGCCTCTCCTGCACAGAGAAGTCAGCTGTCACCCAGACATCAGGAGCTCTCAGCCTCAGTCACGCACTGCTTCAGGTGCTCCCAGGGGCCTACTAGCTGGCAGGGGCCACATCGGTCAGGGAAGGCCTTCCAGCAAGGCAGGGGTGACATGATAAGCGTATGGGAGGTGGCCTGAGGCTGAGCTTCCAGTGAAAGGCTGAGCGGGGGGAGAGTCTGGACAGGGCAACAAGTACCAAGGCGAGCAGGGGGCAGGTCTGGGCAGGAACCTCAGACTACCTCCCCATCAGGGGACCCGTCAGTGGTTCAACATACAGACGGCTGGCACTGCCCTGCTATGTGACTGTGGGCCCACCACTCACCTCTCGCCTGGACAATAGTGATAGCCCCTCACTCGTCTCCCCACGCCCCTGGAGCTGCCTGCAGCCCTCTAGTGAACTCCACATGGCATCCAGAGGACTGTGTGGAACATGCACCTGACACAGGTCACTGCTCTACTCAAACACTTCTGCGGCTCCCTACTGCCCGGATATAGTCCAGGCCCCTCCCCGGCCTTCTGGTCCCCACTGACCTCTCTGCCCCACCTGACACTGCTGCCCCCCCTTCCCTTCCTCTCGTGCCCAAGTGGCCTCCTGTCTCAGGAACGTGCCCGGAATGCCTCCCACCCCACAAACCCTGCCCTTTCATTCAGCCCTTAGCTCAAATATCACTTCCTCAGGGGAGCCTCCCAGGCACCCCACCCCCATTCATTTGCTTTTCTGTCAGTTTGATCTGTATTCTATTCTCTTTTTTTAATGTTAATTTATTTTTGGAGAGAGGGAGAAGGGGAGGGGCAGAGAGAGAGGGAGACAGAATCCGAAGCAGGCTCCAGGCTCTGAGCTGTCAGCACAGAGCCTGACGTGGGGCTCGAACCCACAAGCTATGAGATCATGACCTGAGCCAAAGTCGGAAGCTTAAGACTGAGGTACCCAGGCACCCCATGTATTCTATTCTTTATATTTGGAATTCCTTATCCTGTGCTGCCACCCCTATTGGTGAAGAGGCTTCAAGAAGGCCAAAGTCCCATCAGGACTTGTTACCTATGTCCCCAAGGCCTAGCATAGAGCCTGGCAGGCACACAGTAGGTACTCAGTAAAGGTTCGTTACACTAATGGACGTGTGAACCTTCTCTCTCTGAAGGCTCAGTCCACTCACGTGTACATGGGGAGGTCTGCTTACCAATGACACAGCAATGCTGTGGGTAGAGGTCAAATGACAGCCACCCAGGTCTCTCCAAAAGGAACCAAGAAGAGGCACAGGCCTGGGACCCGTCAGCTGGGGCAGGGGAGGGGACATACCCGTTTTGTGCAGCTCAGGCAGGAAGCGCAGGAAGATGGGGCGCGCGTACAGGGGCAGCTCCTTCTCCAGGAGCTGTGCAAAGTGCTCCAGGTCACAGCTGCCAGCAGGGTGGGCCACGGCTGCCATTCCAGCCCGGCCTTCTGTTCCTGGGGGGCGGCAGCACAGACCGTGAGGGGCTGGCCATGCCCCCTGCAGGTGCCTCCCACCCACACCTGGCAGCTCCCACCACCCCAGAGGTACCTGGCACCTCGACACCGTACACTGCCACGTCGGCCATGTCCAGGAGGCGGCTGAGCGTGCCCTCCACCTCGGTGGTGGACACATTCTCGCCTTTCCAGCGGAACGTGTCTCCCGTGCGGTCTCGGAAGTACAGGTAGCCCAGCTCGTCCATCACCAGCACGTCACCTAGAGGGTCGCTGCATGAGGCAGAGCTGGGGCTGGCCGGCCTCACCGGACCCCGGGATCTGCTGGACCGAGAGGGCTGGGACTGGGGCGTCCTGGTGGGGGGTGTTCTCTGCAGGTAGGGGAGGGCCCCTTCATTCCTCTCCTCCCTGCCGCCCCTCCAAAGGGGCTGGTGCCCACCCACCGGTGAGGTAGGCCTGGTCCCCCTTTCGGAAGACGTCCTTGGCGATCTTCTTATTGTTGGCACCCTGGTTGAGGTAGCCGTCGAAGCGCCGCAGGGGGTCCTGCTGGATGATGCGGCCCACTAGCTGGCCTGGCTCACCTGAGGGCAAGGCAGGGTCAGGGCTAGGTCTCCTCCCCCAGTTCCCCACCCCCAAATGCGCCCTGCATCTAGATCTGGCTTCTGTCCACACTGCTGCCCACAGAAACGCTGCCCTGCTCGGCACAGGGGGCCCCGCGGGCAGGGAGCTCCTCCTGGCGGGTCTGCCGCACATGGGCGCTCAGTAATATCTAAGCAACACCCATGAGATGGAAAGATGGACGACATGAAAGGGTGGCCAAGCGCTATGTGCACAGCCTGACCAGAGCCAGCACTCCTTGGGCCCCTGGCTCTGTTCAGAGAGCCGTCCGTTCTTTACCACACGTGGCCCCCGGGCAGCCCCAGAAGGCAGCGATGCCATCCCTCACTGGCAGATGAGGAGACTCGGGCACAGAGCTGAGGGGCTGAGACAGGATCAATCCCAGGGTCCACCACACGACAGTGAGTCAACCAACTGATGGGTGGAGGGGATAAGGAATGGAGGGACAGATGGACGAGTAAAAATGACTCGTGGCCATAAGGGAAGAGCTGAGTGACACCCACCAGTCAGAACAAGTGCTCCTCCCTCGCCCAGCCCAGTCCCATCTCCCGGGCCAACCTCCCCTGCTCTGCCCGCACTTCCGACCCCGGGGCAGACCTGGCTGGCAGGGAAGGCAGAGGCCATCGGGCCCCCGGATCAGCTCCATGGTGTCCTCGTTGACACGTACCAGCCGGATGGGGTACACGAAGGACAGGATGCGGCTGTTGAAGCCACAGGCCCCCACCTGTAAAGGCCAAGACTTGGGCCTGGGCTCTCCCGCCACAGGCCTGAGACTGGGCAGTGTTGGGGGGCCTGGCCCCCCCCCACTCCCATGACTGCCTGCCCTAACCAGACAGCGGAGGCTCCGGTGCCCACAGTCCATGCTGGACCCCGGCTACCCTAACCAGAGAGCAGAGGCTCCGGTGCCCACAGTCCGCGCTGGACCCCGCCTGCCCTAACCAGACGGCGGAGGCTCTGGTGCCCACAGTCCACGCTGGACCCCGCCCGCCCTCCACTGCCCTGCTGCCCACCTGGCTGTCGAAGTTGCCCACGCTGCAGTTACACTCGGTGGCCCCGTAGAACTCGGCCACCTGGGGGATGTGGAAGCGACTAGAGAAGTCGGTCCAGATGGACTGGCGGAGGCCGTTGCCGAGGGCCATGCGCACCCGGTGCTGGTGCTCCGCCTCCCGGGGTGGCTGGTTCAGGAGGTACCGGCACAACTCGCCGATGTACTGCACAATCTGTGGGCGGGCCTGGCGTGAGGCTGGTCCGTGGCTGCTCTCACTTCACCTCCCAATCCCACAGGCCCTGGGCCTCAGTCTCCCCATCCAAACAATGGGAAAGTTGCCCCCATTGAACAACTGGCCTTAGCTGTGAGACTGACGTCCCTGAATGGGGCTGGTGGGTCACAAGGGGACAGGGACAGCTCATCACCTGCCCTTCTCACTCACTGTGCAGTTGTATTTAATACAATCATCCCAGAACCGGGAGGCTGAGAACTTCTTCCGGATCACCACTGTCATACCATGGAGGAGGCACTGCCCAATTCCCACAATGTTTCCTGAAGGCGAAGGGATGGGCCGTGGAGGTCAGGGAGCCAGGAGACCCCACCCTCCAGAGCCTCCTCTTGTCTAGCCCATCGCCTCAACGGCCTTTCCCCTGGTCCCTCTTCCTTGTCCTGTTCCCTCCCGCACTAATTAATCACACCTCTCCCCTAGTCTTCCATGGCTCCCCAGTACCTCCCCATTGTGCAATCAAGTGCGTACTCCGTAGACTGTCCCCTAGGGCCTCTGGAGCTGGCCCCAAGCTCCCGCTCCTGTACCTGTAATGCTGTCATTTGGCCAGGGGGGAACAAGCTTGCTTGCCTGGCTTCTGCACCTCGCATCTGCCTGACTTGAATGCATCTCCTCCAGGAAGCCTTCCTGGCTATCACTGGGCTGTTCTCTTGTGCCAAGCTCCTGATTCCTGCCTGTCTCTGCACTCACCATGTCATTTCTTGTATTAAAGTCAGGTTGAGTTCCCATCCTTCATCCCCCCTTAAATACACATCTGACTCGAAGCACCTTGAGGGCAGGAACTATATTTATTCCATCTCTGTCTTCCCTTAAGCTTCTAAGACCAAGCATTAAGGTTGTGCACACCCATGAAAATGAACCGGTCAGACTAGCCCAGGTGCCCTGCGGCACGTGGACACACAAGCTGTGAGGCTCACTTGGCTGCCTTCATTCAGAGGTCCAGTCAATGGCTCCATCTGAATTCTAACCCAGATTTGACTCCAAAGCTCATGTGTTTCTACCACATGATGCTGCCTGCTAAGGGGGCGGGGGCTCCTGAGGCTGGGGGTGCCAGAGGCTGAGAGGAAGGGCCCAGTACAACCTGCTGAGTGGTAGAGGGGCAGGCAGTCGTAGACAATGTCGTCGGGCCGCATTCGGAATCCGTAGTACACCAGGGCGGCCATGCGGTAATACCTGGAGGGCCCAGACAGAGGGCTCAGAGGGCCTTGGAAAGGAGGAGGAGAGGCCCCCGGTCCCAGCACCCCGAGTCCTCCCCCCCAGGCAGCTGCCCCTTTTACCTGCTGTGCACCACAATGGCGGCTTTGGGCAGCCCTGTGGTGCCTGACGTGTAGATGTAGAAGAGCTTATCTAAAGAAAACAGACACGTAAGCAGCTGTGAGTAGGGACGGCACAAGGCCGGGGAGGCATTATCTGCAGGAAGGATGGTGCCCAGGGAGCTTCGGTACCACCTTGTAGGCCAGGTCAGGGGCTGTCACATTAGTTCCTGCAGAGGCTCAGCCCCACCAGGCTGGAGGTTCTAGGTCAGGAATGCCGTGGGACAGCTGCACGTCCTGTGTCAACCATCTCGGGCCCTTGGATGCCCACTGATGTTAGCCCCTGGCCGGACACCATGAGGACACCAGGCTGACCCAGCCAGACACCCTGTCCTCAAGTAGCTTACAAAAGCAGTGGGAGACAGAATCCACACATGACAGACATAAAATGACCACAGTGACAACAATGACCGGTTACCGGGCACTTCCTGTCACACCCTAGCTTTCCACTGTTATCTTTTTCAATCCTCAAAGCCACTCCATCAAAGAGGTTCCATCACCACCCCCAATTTTACAGCTGTGGGAACTGAGGCCCCGAGGTCAGCTCAGGGGCGCAGGGCTACGAGGGAAGCGGTGGGGCCGAGGCACGTACTCGGCACCAGCTCTTGCCCACTGGGCGGTGCAGCAAGCTGGGGGGAGCATAGTGGAGAGGCTGCAGGGTTAGAAGGCTGCCTGGAGGAGGGGGTGGGAAGGCAGGACAGCCTAGTGCAGGGAGAGGATCACAGGCTGACAAAGGCCAGCACCAAACAGGTGCTGGGTGAATATTTAGAGGGTCTTGCCCCTGGGCCAACCCCAGCCAGAATTCAAACCCAGCAGACTCTTGGGCTCCGCGTGATCCTGCACGTGTTGGGCGGCAATGAAGGCTTGTTCAACAAGCCCAAGAATCGGGTTGTGAGCTCCTGAGAATTTGGCACCGTGCCTGGCATCATCAGCTCGTTCAACCTTCAGAGTGACCCTGTGGTCACTGTGCCCATCTTTCCAGATGGAAAAAGGCAGGTGATATGACTCCCTCCAGGTCACACGGCAAGTTTGCAGGAGAGTCCAGGCCCCAGCCCGCAGGTCAGCGCTCTGTCCTGGGCCCCTCTGAGAACCCCTCTGTGGGCCAGGAGTCTCACCTGTGAAGCCCTTGTCAGGGCGCCTGGGCAGGTGCTTGGGGGCATCTTCCAGCAGGGGGTCCAGGTGCTCTGTGCCGGCGGGCACTGTGCTGGGCTCCCAGGGGCCGGAGCAGAAGAGGCTGAGCGAGGGGTCCAGGCTGGCATGGATTTCACAGATGGCTGCGGGGAAGACAGGGCTGATCAGCGGGCAGGCCAGGAACCCCAATGTCCTCAGGACCTCTGCGCGTGTCAAGGTCAGCGTGTCATCAGGGGAGACCGGCTGTGTGCGTGGAGCAGGATGGGCAAAACACCAGAGCCTCATCATAAGAAAGATGCTGACAAGAGCGACAGCTTCCTAGTTGCTGGGGAAGAACACAGCGGGCCCTTCCGTGTGCTCTCCTGCTCACACAGCCCCAGTACCAATGGCAGCCCATGAGGAGACGAGGCTCGAAGAATGGCAGGGCCTGCTCAGGGCTACAGTGATCTGCTCTACTGCACACCAAGGTCTGTGCCTTTACGCGCTGTGCCACGCACATCCGTAGGGGCCGGCTGGAAGGTGGGAACCTTCTCTCAGGCTCCCCTGGGTACTACTGCAGTCCAGGTACTTATCCGCACCAGGTGCAGGCCAGTCTCAGCCCCCTCAACCCCACTTTCCTCGGCCTCCCTTTAGATTTGTCCAATCCTCTCCCCTCTCCTTGCTGCATCCTTCCTCTCTCCCTTTCTGCATTTCAGTCACCTTCCCTGGCCATCATCCCACACCACAGCAATGTGGGACAAGGGACACTGTGGTCAAGCCCAAGATGAAATCCTGCCTCTGTGTGACCTTAGATGAGCTCCTCAAACCACTTGGAACCTCTGTCTCCTCATCTGTAAAGCCGAGATGGCCATTCCTACCTCACCAGGCTTTGTGAAAACTAGAGCTGCTTATTAAAAAACTCTTTAACATTTATGGGGTGCCTGAGTGGCTCAGTTGGTTAAGCGTACAACTTCGGCCTAGGTCATGATCTCATAGCTCATAAGCCCGAGCCCCGTGTCAGATTCTGTGCTGACAGCTCAGAGCCTGGAGCCTGCTTCGAATTCTATGTCTCCCTGTCTCTCTGCCCCTCCCCTGCTCACACTCTGTCTCAAATAAATGAATAAAAATTCTTAAATATTTATTTTTTAATTAATTAATTATTTATTTAAAAAATTTTTTTAATGTTTATTTATATTTGAGAGACAGAGAGAGAGACAAAGCACCAGCAGCGGAGGGGAGAAAGGAAGACACAGAATCCAAAGCAGGCTCTAGGCTCTGAGCTGTCAGCACAGAGCCCGACATGGGGCTCAAACTCACAAACTGTGAGATCATGACCTGAGCTGAAGTGGGACGCTCAATAGACTGAGCCACCCAGGTGCCCCTAAAGCTGCTTATTAAAGCACCAAGCTCAGTCTTGGTCAGTGCTCAAGGCGACAGCAAATAAAACATAAGCTCCGCTGGACAGCAGAAAACAGATTCTTGTTTCCATTTTATAGATGAGACAAATGAGGCCTAATTACTCATAAGAAAGGCTGCCGTCATATTTGAGGGCTCACCTAGCATCAGCCACTTTGTTAGTGCTTCAGGCGAAGTACCTTCTTGAAAACAGTATGTGGTAGGACAGTGAGGAAATGGAGACACAGACATTTCCAGTCTCTTTCTCAGGATCTCCAGCTTACCAGCGGCAGAGGCCAGGCCATCAGACACCAGGGCTCATGCCCTTAACGTCTGAGCCACAAAGCCTCCCCCAGGCCCAGAGGGGGCTGTGGTCTGTGCAAGATCCTGTGGGACTCCCTACCCGACTCCTCACCCTGGGGACTCACCTGGGGCCATCTCACTGCTAAAGATGAGGACCCTGGCCTGGGAAGTGGTCAGGCAGTGGCGCAGGGCGTCCCGCCGCAGGTTGGTGTTGATGAGGGCTGCCTCCACACCCAGCTTGGCCATGCCCAGCCACAGGCCCACAAACTCATTGCGGTTCTCCATGAAGAGGGCAGCCACGTCGCCCGAGGCCAGGCCCCGAGCCTGTAGGAAGTTGGCCACGCAGCTTGAGTAGTCGTCCAGCTGGCGGAAGGTCCAGTGGTCGTCTGTGCCCTCGAAGATCAAGGCTGTCTTGTCAGGGTGGCGCTGTACCGTGGAGGCAAACAGAATGGGCACTGTCCGCCGCTCCCGCAGGTACTGCCGGACCTTTGCCTTCACCTTCAGGAGCACCATGCCGCCGCTAGGTGGGAACAAGCAAGGGAGCCGTGACTGCTGGGGTTGGGCGCAGGGTTCCCGACACCCTGGCCCAGGCTGCTGTCCCACGGGCCTGAGGCTCCTGAGCCCGATCACTCCCCCTTCCCACCTGTGTGCGGGCACCATTACAGGCACCAGCCCATCGACGCCTCATGACAGCACCAGGGACCCGGGGGGATTACTCCCTCCTCAGCACAAGGGGGAAAGTGACGCTCTGCAGCACCACAGCTCGCCCAGGCTGCAACAAGCTAAGATTACAATCTCTGTCCTCTGTCCTCGGTCTTCCAGGACTCTGGGCCCCACGTCCAAGTCCCAACTCATCTGGGACCTCCCACAGCCCTGTACTGGACCTCTCCAGACCGCTGTCAGAGTAAATAAAGGATAAGTTTGTGATTTGTTCTGTCTCCCTCCCTATGAGCCCAGCAGGGGCTCCATCCTGTTACCACCTTGTCCCCCGGGTCCCGCTCAGTACTGGGCACAGAGCTTCACCAAGTGATGCAGAATCACTTGGCAATATCCCCTTTTCCTGCCCTGCCCTCGTCATCTCTGGGGCCCGAACCCTCCCAGCTCCCCGACTTCTGTAACTATTCTGTCGTGTAAGTACCAAGCGCTAACCGCTAACCGATTGTGCCACTGGAGCTCCATTCTTCTATGCCTGCTCTGCGCTCTGGCTGAAATCCCCTGCTCCCATCACCTGGAGGTGCCTTTCAACTACAGCTCTTTGTCCTTCAGGCCTTCTCTGATTCCTCAAGGCCCACGCCTGAAGCCATTTCTCCCTTCTCCATACTCCCACAGCTCTCTGCTACCACTCCTCCTGCAGTGGCCATTCAGTATGTCCTTTTGCAATCAATTCAGATGACTGAGCTGCCCGTTCTGACTGCAGGGTCACTGTGCCGAGCACTGGGACACCTCTGTGAGCAAGACTGCCAAGGTCTTTGCCCACACAACATTGTGAGTTTAGGGATTTACTGTATCTCCTTCTTATCTCCCTGACCAGTCTGAGCTGGGGCCAGGACTAGGTCTGCCTGGTTTGTCTCTGGGCCCCAGAGCCAGCCCGACGGCTGGCACAGAGCAGGTAGCAGCAGGTGTTTCTGGTTCAGGATAGACCTGTAGACCATACCTAACTTTCTTTGGGGAAGAGGTTCCTCCACGCATCTGATTCAGGGCCCTGCTCTGAACTCTGTGCTCTCTTAGACTCATGCCACCCTGAGGACAGGGTCCTTCCCACCCACAAGGTTCCTCTTCATCATCTCACTAATTAAAGCATGTCCTCAGGACTCTTTGCAGGTGTCTCCTGGACACACCTGGTGTTCAGCGCATGTCCTGGGCCCCTAAGTCTGCCCTAGGCTCCTAGGCTAAACAGCATCAAGTTAAGGAGATGCCCTAGAGGAAGCAGGTACTACTGGTGGGGGAAGGAGGTAGAGCAGAGGCTCCTCTCCTGGGACCCAGGGGCCCTGGTCTGGTCTGGAGAGATCTGGGGAGTTAGGAGCCCAGCGTGTTATGGGACACCCCAAGTTGGGCTGGATCAAATACTCACAAGACATCACGCCTTACGGTCTTGATGAAGATGCGCACAAAGCGCCAGCCTCCAGATCCCAGGTAGAGAAACAGCAGGGAGAATCCCACGTGGGTCCAAGGCAACTTCAGCACCAGCCTGGAGAACAGCAACACCCCCGCCAGAGACGCCCGGAGCAGCATTGTGGCCTGTGGGCACAGAGCAGTCAGTGGAGCCAAATGTCTATGTCCCCTACCTCCTGGCCCAGGCAGCTACTATGATCCTAAGGGTCAACCTGTAGTGAGGCTTAGCCATACTGAGTAGATAGCTGAGGATGGTCTCTTTCCACGGCTGTCTTAAAGCAGGCTAGAAACATGGGACTAGAGATGAGTAGTTCCATGGCTGAGAGGCAGAGGCTAGATTCTAGCCCCTTGGTCCCATCTCCTCCTATGGCTCTTCCAGTGACCTTGGGTTAAGTTCCTTTCCTATTTTAAGCCTTAGTCTCCTCCTCTGTGCTATTGGGTGTAAGTTAGAATTGCTCTTGGAAGCCCTCCACCCTGAACAGGACAGTCTACTCTCCTGACATCCAGGATCTCAAACCAAAATGGCTTGGAGGGGGGTATTAACTTAAGTGTCTCTGACTTGACTCCTCATCCAAATACTCAAGGATGGGTCCTTGGGTCTCTGGATGATCAGGCCAAGCCACAACACCCAAAGGGGCAAGCTCCCTGGGAAGGGGGCTGGCAGAGTTCCTGCCCACAAACTCGCACCGTGCCATGTTTCTGTTGGCCCACAGAGGGCGACAGAGCAAATGGGTTAGAGCCTGGAGATGCCTGCGAGGTGACCGCCTGGAGGGGAAAGGTGATTGAGGGAGCACAAGTGGGTACTGAAGGCACCCCCTACAAACACACTCAGCAAGCCATTCACATGAATCTTTAGGGATTGGGCTATAGGGTAAGGGGAACAGCTGGCTGGACTGAGATTAGTACTCTTGGGCTCTTCCCCTGGCGCTTTAGGGACTTGCTCAAGAGGAAGCAGGTGGGACTCCCGTTTTCTTTCAGGGTTCTCCGATTCCTGGGGAGGGGGCTAAAGGTCACGGCTGTGATGTAGCCTGAGAGTCTCCAAGCCAGGATGAGGACACCGTTTGGACCACAGGGAGCCCTGACAAACCATCTCCCCCTTCTCCACGCGAAAAGCAAAAGCCGGGAGGATGACCGAACCAGCGCTCCTAAATCCAATGCCAAGGTCTCTAAGGTCCTCAGACCTCCCAGAGCCGGCCAGGGCAGAGAACAGGAACCCGTCCCGGAAGGCTGGGGGATGGGACGAGGAGGGAAGGGGATGCCGAGATACCTTGCGCCCCCGTCCCTGGTCACTGCGAACCGCTCTCGGCCCTAAGGAGCCATGGCAGCAGAGCGCCCGGCAAGGAGACACAACAGCAGGGCGCGTCCCTCACCCCAGCCGTCCGCGCCACCTCCCCACGACTCAGCCGGGCACATTCCCCGCCCGGGGACCTACTGGCCTGCCCTTTGCTCACCCAGCGTCGGCCCCGCCGCGCGGCGCCCGGTGCAGATGCGGCCTGGCTGCGCAAGCGGAGTGGGGAGCGCCGGGGGCATCAGCCGCCCCTGGGCGAGTAGAGCCGAGTCTCAGCAGAGCTTTGCCGGCTCTGCGCCCTGCATGGCCCTGCTGCCCGGCCAGCCCCGCCCGCCGCCCGGCCCCGCCCGCCCGCGGCGCTCCTCCCCCGCCCGCCTCTTGCAACCCCAAACCGGCTGCGCCGTCCCGCAGCACCGCCTCCCGCGCCTTCCCCACGGCCAGAGAGCCGCAGAGACCGCGGCGACGCGCAGCTCCAACGCGCCGACGCCGCCCGGCCCAGCCCGCCCTGCGCGCGGGACGTTCTCGGCGGCATCCCGCGCGGCACGCTGGGAGTTGTAGTCCGCGCCGCACTGCCCGGCCCCGCCGCGGAGACCCCCGGGACGGGAGGAGACCCGCGGCCGGGGGTGGGTCCTGAGACCCCAGTCCGGGGCGCTCGAAAGTGGGGGGAGCATCCCCGTCCGCGCCGTGGGCGGAGAATCCAGAGTCCACGCGCAGACACTGGTGGCGTTCCGAAGAGGCCAAAGCCACACCTAGAAGAAAGCTAAAAGGGCGGCTTAGGCTGAGAGGTGAGCCGGGGGAGCTTTCAGTAGCCGGCTCTGTGGCGCAATGGATAGCGCATTGGACTTCTAGCCGATCCTGGTGTGGTGATTCAAAGGTTGTGGGTTCGAGTCCCACCAGAGTCGAATTTTGATACCTCCTTCCTCACTTTCATGCGGATATTTTACGGCCTTCAGTACCTTCACGAATTTCAGAAGATCTGCAGACCAGAGGCTGGCCCCTCTGCTTCTGGTACAGCAATAAATGTGGACATCAGGATTGCTGCCTAGGAATCCTTTCTATCCATGGTATCTTGTAAGCAGTTTGGCACACCTGGTGGTACAAAGGGCACGAATCTGAAGACCTGTCCCTCACTTTGGCCTCTGATCGCCCTGGACTCTGCAGCAAATCGGCTAACTTCTAAGCCTATGACCCTATATTGTCATGCCACCTGCTGAGTCCCGGGCCATTGGACAGCTTCCCAGCCCTGTGTGGCTCTGAGAGACCTCTGAAAACTTGGTTCCTTGATAATCAAACATATTGGGCCTCCACAATTACCTCTTATCCTTAAATACATCCACTAACTCCTTAGTCCAGTAAGAAGTCCTTAAAGTGGGGGATGGGCAGTTTTCAGGGTCTAGTCATCGGGATCAAAAATGAAATGAAATTTTGGTCTGATAAGTACTTGGACCTATTTATTCCAGGGTATAGAGTGCATCCTTTTGGGGGGACTTAGGTAGATTAAAGCTCCATCTCCCTCATGCATATTACATTCAGGAGGCAGTGTGGTACAGTGGTGATGGACATGGGCACAGGCATCCAACAGACATGGGTCAGCTTCTCAGCTGAGTGTTTCTACAAAGTCTCCATTTCTTTTCTTTCTTTCTTATTTTCTTTTTTTTTTTTTTTTAAGGTTTTATGTGGCACCTGGGTGGCTCAGTCGGTTAAGCATTCAACTGTTGGTTTCAGCTCAGGTCATGATCTCACAGTTCTTCAGATCAAGCCCTATGTCAGGCTCCTTGCTGACAGTGCAAGGCCTGCGTGGGATTCTCTCTTCCCCTTGCCTGCTCTCTCTCTCTCTCTCTCTCTCTCTCTTTCTCAAACTAAAAAAAATATTTTGGGGGGCACCTGGATGGCTCAGTCGGTTAAGTGTCTCACTCTTTTTATTTTTTTTAATGTTTATTTCTTTTTGAGAGAGAGATAGAGACATCGCAAGCAGGGGAGGGACAGAGAGAAAGGGAGACACAGAATCCGAAGCAGGCTCCAGGCTCTGAGCTGTCAGCACAGACCCTGACACGGCCGAACTCACGAGTCATGAGATCATGACCCGAGCCGAAGTCAGATGCCACCAAGGTGTCCCAACCGTCTCACTCTTGATTTTGGCCTAGGTCATGATCTCAAGGTTCATGAGATGGAAACTGTGTCAGACTCTGTGCTGACAGTACGAAGCCTGCTTGGGATTCTCTATCTCCCTCGCTCTCTGCCCCTCCCCTGCTCATGCTCTCTTTCTCTCTCTCTCTCAAAAAAAAAAAAAAATAAATAGATAAATAAATAAATAATTTTAAAGTAATCTCTACACCCTACGTGGGGCTCAAGCCCACAACCCTGAGATCAAGGGTCGTCACACGCTCCACTGAACTGAGCCAGCCAGGCACCCCTCCACTTCTTTTTTTAATGTTTATTTTTGAGAGACAGAGCACGAGTGGGGGAGGGTCAGAGAGAGAGGGAAACACAGAATCTGAAGCAGGCTCTAGGCTCTGAGCTGTCAGCGCAGAGCCTGACACAGGGCTTGAACTCACGAACTGTAAGATCATGACCTGAGCCAAAGTCAGACGCTCTACCTACTGAGCCACCCGGGTGCCCCTTCACTTCTTCTTATATATAAAAATGAGGACATGCTACTAGTGTTTACTTCACAGAGTTTGTGTTTGACGTATTTGTTATTGTAGTTTACAAGCTCACTGACCACAAAGCTCATGTAAAATCCAGACATGAAGATTATCTCTGATTATATCCACAGGGCTTAGCAAATAACAGAAGCCTGATAAATATTTGTTGAATGAATGACAGCAAGAGTGAACTGCAGCCTCTGACCTGATCCACACCAGGATCCGTGGGTATAAACCTGATCATGTCCACATTGTCTGCTGAGGTCATATACAATGTGGGCATGTGAGAGTTTGGAAGATGGTGACCAGCTCCCCTGTTCCCCTCCACCTAGCCTGGTCACAATGGTGAAGCCAAAGCAGTACTCCACCAGACCCTGGGCCTGGCCTGCAAGGGGACACAGAGGGAACAAGACAGCTATCTTCAAGTTGCTTACAGTCTAGTTGGATACACAGGCAGGCGGAGATTAGATCACTAAATAGGCTGCCCCTCACCAAGTGCTCCCCATACTTTTGTCAACACCTGCCACACATTACTGACTTGTCTTCTTTGCTCTTCAGTCAGATACATCTGGGTTACACTCCCAGCCCTGCCTGGGAGGCACTGGGCAAATCACCTCTTCTCACAGAGCCTCAGTGTCCTCGTTTTCTTTTTTAGATTTGATTTGTAAGCAATCTCTACACCCAACATGGGGCTCAAACTTACAACCCCAAGGTCAAGAGTCCCATCTTCTACCGACTGAGCCAACCAGGCGCCCCCTCAGTGTCCTCATTTATAGAATGGGAATACAGTCATCATCGTCCCTGCCTCCTAGGGGTGGGTAAGGACTCAAGAAGATGACACATGTCAAGCTCTCAGCATAGGGCAGGCATGTTGAAGGCCCTCAGCTCCTATAGCCACTCAGCTCCCAGGAGGATGGGGATGCAGCGGTTTCCATCACTGCAGGGCTTCCAGTGTTTGGCCAGAACTCAGAGGTATTTGTGAAATAGCTGGAGACCAGTGGGCTTTACATCAGGACACACGGACAGGGGAGGACCTTGTGGTGGGAAATGTGATCGGAAGGCCTGTGTGTGCTGGGCTAAGGAGTTTATCCTGGGGGGCAGTGAAGAGACATCGAGGGTCCTTAAGAAGGGCAGGAGCTGTGTGCTGTTGTTTGCATGTGGTGACTTCAGAGGCCTTGAAGGACCTTCCTGGCACACAACAGCTTCCATTTCCTAAATATTTACTATGTGCTAACACTACACATGTGTGACAGCCCTGTTGTGGGAGAGATGCATACTCCCCCCATTTTCCAGGTGGGGAGCCAGAAGCTCAAAGGGGTGACAGGATGACTGCAAGAGTGCAGTGCTGGTCAGTGGCCAGGCCGGATCTGTCTGTCCTCGGAGCCTGTGCCCCCAAACATGGCTCTGAGGCCAGCTACATGTGGCTTTTATCAGTTAGAGGGAAAGGGAGCTTTCCCTGAGCTTCCAGAAGAGGACTCAAGACCTGTGCATCGCAGAACAGGTTCCCCCACAGCCCAGATGTGTGGCTTGAGGACACTCTCTCAGGTCTCCACTGTGAAGTGAGGTGGTTGTCGGGGCTGAATGTAATCTTGCACATGGGGTTCTGTGCACAGAGCTTAGCATCCGTGCTTTCCACTATGAAGCAGCAAGCCCGTACCATGTGCCAAGCACTGTTCCCAGCAGTGAAGGTGAAGAACAAGGTCCCCGCCCTCATGGGGCAGAGAACTTGTAAGTAAATGAACAAATACGGGGTGCCTGGGTGGCTTAGTTGGTTAAGCATCCTTGGCTCAGATTGTGATCTCACGGTTTGTGAGTTTGAGCCCCACATGGGGCTCGCTGCTGTCAGCGCAGAGCCTGCTTTGGATCCTCTGTCCCCCGCCCCTCCCCTGCTCTCTCAAAATTAAACAAACAAACAAACAAACAAATAAAAAAACCCATTAAAAAACGAGATCGTTTCAGAGTGGTTAGTGCTGGGAAGAAAAGGTGACATGGTGTGGCAAGTGGGAGGGAACCTCTTCAAATGGATGGTCAGGAAAGGCCTCTCCGAGGTGACATTTGAGCACAAATGTGAATGACAAGTAGTTGGCCATGTAATGACCTGGGGACAGGATGCTATTCCCAAAGACAGGAAGAAGGGGTGCCTGGGTGGCTCAGTCTGTTAGGTGTCCGACTTCAGCTCAGGTCATGATCGCATGGTTCGTGAGCTGGAGCCCTGCATCGGGCTGTCAGCACAGAACCTGCTTTGGATCCTTTGTCCTCCTCCCTCCCACCCCTCCCCTGCTACCACTCTGTCTCTCAAAATAAATAAACTTCAAAACAAAACAAACAACAACAGCAAAAAAAAAAAACCCCTGAAGGCCAACATAGTTTACTGAGATGAAGAGTGGAAGTGTCTAAGTAGAAGTTGGCAGAGCCTTACGGGCTGTGCTAAGAACTCAGTAAGTGGTAGCTGTTGCCAGTATATAACTTTTTTCAAAAAATGCCACCCTAAGATCTGGAGACCAGACTTCATTCCCAGCTAATCGTGATGCCCTGCCCATCTCTCGAATGCTCTGAAGGCCCAGGGCCATTCAGGCACCAGGTGGCTGGAGCAGGTGAACTCCCCAGCTGGGCAGAGAAGGCCATCTGCGAGTCAGCCCTTCCTCCCCCCCCCCCCCCCCCGCTAACTTGGCACTGTTGACTTGTACTGACCTGGGGGTGGGGGGTGCCTGGACCCTGGGAAGCCATGGGAACATGCTGGGTCTGGAAAGATGGCCTATGCTGCAAAGAAGGGTTAGATACAGAAAGCTCATCCTAATCCCCTCTTCTTTCTGCAGAAATTCAAAGAGCTCAGGACAAGGCTGCCCTCTTGGAAAAGGCCCTGGTTCCGCAGTAGGCCTCTGGCCTCCAAGCTCAGTCAGTAGGAGCCCTGGACTGGCACACGGGCAGCACAAGGAAGGCTGAGGTGCTGGAGTGGCCGTGAGGGGAAGGTTTTGGAGAGGTCCCTGGTTCCAGACCCAGCTCTGCTCCTACTGCCTCATTAGTAAAATGCAAGCAATAGTACAGCCTTTCTCTTTGGGTTGTTGGGAGGCATCAGTGCAATAATGCAGCTCAATTGCTTAGGCACAGAGTACAGCTGTAAGTAAACTGTAGCCCTTATTACCAATAAGGAAACTGAGGCATAGGAAACCCAACCAAGGAAGACCAGTGGCCTGTGTTCTACTTATTTCAGGCAATTCCTTGCCCATCTCTGGGCCACACAATGGGGAGCTGGCTCCCCAAAATGCTCAGTGTTTCTCATTCTAAATCCCAAGACAGGGTCACCCACTCTTCGGTGATGCTTTCATTCTGCCTGTCCCCACTCCTTGGCCGCCCTGACCTGAGGAAAATGCCTGGGTGCCACTCCAAAATGAATCAGCAGCCTTGGCGCTGCCTCCTCACCTGTGATCACAGTGAGGATAATTGCCTTCTGCCCCGCCCCGGGAGCCTTTCTCTGAAGCTCTTCTTCTGATCATCACCTAATGAAATCCCCATGGTGACCCTAGGAAGTGGGTGCTGTTTTCATTCCCCTTTTATTGATGATGAAATGGGCTGAGAGAGGAGCTAAGTCCCTCCTCTGGAAAATGATGGATGAATGGGGAATTTGAATCTCGATCTGTCTGACTTCAGACTAAAGGAAACAGGACAAGTAGCTGAAGTTCAGGCTGGAAGGAATGCTCGAAGGCCCAAGGCTGCTAGAACCATGGGCAGCGCTGGGCAAAGGCAGGAAGAGGCGGACAGCTGGCCTGATGGCAGACTTTATTCAGATGGCAGAGACTCACCTGCTCCTTTTCAGGCCTTTGCAACTGGGTGTAGCCCTCACTGCTGGAGGATGCCCAGCCTGGCCCCCAAAAAACCCTAGTTGGCAGGAAGCGGTCCAGAACAGGGGTGGTGCACCTGAGACACTGACCCCCCCCACCAGCCTGGATGACTGACTCTCGCTCACACGTGGGTCTCTTTGGGCAGCTCCTGGCTCCCTCCTGGGGTGGCCACGAGCCATTCAGCAGCCGTTACAACAAATTATGACAAACGACGTCCAAGGGTCAGTGTTCAAAGGAACAAAGGTATGGCAAAAGAGTTTTCTGCCCCCAGGGGAAGCGGGGGTCGAGGGTGGGCAGCAGCTCAGGGCCTAGGCCAGGGCCCTGCCGAGCATGGGGGGCTCTGTGATGCCCAGCTCCTCCCGTAGAGCCCTCAGGGGCTGCTCCCAGCGCCGCTCATAGTACAGATTGAGGACACATGGGGCTCTGCGCCCACTCTGAACTGCCCATGGGATCAGCTCCGAAAACAGCACCGGCAGGTTCCTGTGGGGCAGCAGAGGCAAAAGAAGACATAAGATCCCCGGGCCGGGCATGCTATGTGCCCAGAAGCTGATGTGCATTTTCTCAGTTAATTCTCACAAACACCTTGAAAAGAAGGTAGTTATTATCCTCATTAGCAGATGAGGAAACAGAAACTCGGTGAGGCAAAATCTTGTGCCCAAAGCCACACATTTTGAAGCCCAGATTTAAATCAGGGGCCACCTAACTCCAGAAACTAGCACTGGATTTGCCACCCCTTACCCCCCACCCCCTGCCCTCCTGCCACCCCAACTCCACTGCTCTGACCCAACACTGAGGCCTGGCCCAAAGAGGCCCTAGAGTCCTGTGCAACATCCAGACTTCATTCGTTGCCCTGGAGATCCTACACCAGGCCAGTTTCATTTTTCCCTCCCGTTCCTTCTACGCTGGCTCCTAGAGAACCCTGGGGCTGTCCAGGAAGGCTATATGCTTGTCCCATTTCCTGGAGCCCTGGCTCCTCTGAGCTCTCCCCCGAAACCCTTGCCACCTGAGGACTTACTGGGTGCGGAGTCGGATTGGTCCAAAGACAGCACCCAGGAGGCACATGGGTAGGCCAGTCTGGACAGCCTCAAACCACTTCACCACGATCTCCCCTGGAGGGCGGGGTGAGGAATGGGGTGGGAGGTGAGAAGGA
Organism: Cryptoprocta ferox; assembly: GCA_028646485.1. Classification (NCBI taxonomy): domain Eukaryota; kingdom Metazoa; phylum Chordata; class Mammalia; order Carnivora; family Eupleridae; genus Cryptoprocta; species Cryptoprocta ferox. The sequence continues at coordinate 7,003,983 of CM053568.1, forward strand.
CCCAGGAGGAAAGGCCGTGGTGCTCATGGCAGGGCACAGCAAAGCATCTGCTCCTCTTTAATCTCCACCGGGCTTAGCCGTGCCCGGTCCTGATCCCTGCTGGGCCTTGGAGCACTTGGCTTGGGGTGAAGGAAAGGGCCTGGGGAAGAGCAGAAGAAGATAAGGGCTGGAAAGGAAGCTTGGGGTCAGTGTGCAGAGGACTCCAAAAGCCAGGATGAGAAAGTCCAGGGTGGTTCCTCCAGGCCTTAGGGTGTAGCAGAGGGTTTTAGAGCAGGGAGGCCAGACGCCCGGACGCTGCGACATCAGCTTAGGAACCACACAGGCAGTGGTTCACTCACGCTACCAAGATGCTCGGAAAGCATCAAAATGAGGCACTGAGCTGGCTAACTGGTGGGTGACAGACCCAGGTGGCCAGGCTGGCTGGAACCCCCCAGTTCCATCACCACGCTCAGGGCAGCCTGGGGGGAGCACTCACCCATCATCACGCTCAGGGCAGCCAGGGGGGAGCACTCCACTCACCCATCGCCATGCTCAGGGCACCTGGGGCGGGGGGAGTACTCACCCAGCATGTTGGTGGGCATCCCCAGCAGGGTGTGGAGCACGTCGTGTACCTCCCGGTACCGCTGGATCACATATGCTAGCTCCTCATCATCCACGAATCGGGTGGGTGCTCGGGTGTCTGGGGAGACTCTCTGACAACCATGAGCCTTCCTTAGATCTCTCCCCAACTGTCCCCAAGGCCTAACTGGCCAGCCTCTCGTTGACTGTGAACCACTCCCACCAAACTCATACCCACCAAATATCTCTGAGGACTGTTTCTTTTCTTTTCTTTCTTTAAAAAAAAAATTTCTTTTTTTAATGTATGTTGATTTTTGAGATAGAGACAGTGCGAACCAGGGAGGGGCAGAAAGAGAGAGAGAGGGAGACACAGAATCCAAAACAGGCTCCGGGCTGTCAGCCTGTCAGCACAGAGCCCGATGCAGGGCTCAAACTCACGAACCGTGAGATTAGGACCTGAGCTGAAGTCGGACACTTAACTGACTCAGCCACCCAGGCGCCCCCTCTGAGGACTGTTTCTATCCATTGCTGCCGACAGGGGAGTCTGCAGGCAGGGGATATAGTGGCACTGACACCCCCGTGGCCTATCCCAACTCACACATAATATCCCAGCCTGTTGGAATTTATGGCAAAGAAGGTCCATGGGGTGGGGGAGGTGGTAGTTGTTAAGGGGATAGAGTTTTAGTTTTACAAGATGTAAAAGCTCTAGAGGTTGGTTTCACAACAGCGCGAACACTAACTTTCCACTTAGAAATGGTTAAGATGGTTAACATTTTTTTTTTTTTTTAAGTAAACTCTAACCCCAACACAGGGCTCAAACCCACAACCCTGAGGTCAAGAATCATGTGTTCTGACTGAGCTAGCCAGGCACCCCTGAGATAGGAACTCTTATGTGATCTCACTTTACGTTTTTAAACCACAATTAGAAACAAAACAGGAGAAGAAGCTTCTAAGACCCCTGATCCTTTTTTTTTTTTTTTTTTAAAGGCTTTCTTTTTTCAAGTAATGTCTATACCCAACATGGGGCTTGAACTCACAACCCCGAGATCAAGAGTCGCACACTCCTCTGACTGAGCCAGCCAGGTGTCCCGGCCCTGATCCTTCACGTGAGCTGCTCCCAGCCTAGGGTGCTCTCCCGCTCAAGCCCTCGGCTTCACCTTGACAATTTATTTCTGTCTGTCCTTTATGACCTGCCTTGTGTTCCTGCTGCAGGGACGCTGCCTGTGACCTCTGACCGATCAGGTCCGCGTTAGGGTCTCTCGCAGCGTCCTGTACCTTGTGCCGTGACATGCAGTGAGCATGCCTCTCTTCTAGCCCTGGACTTTCCGAACAGCAGCCACTTACCATATGTGGCCAACAAGCCTTGAAATGGGCCACAGTGCGCCTAAACTACACACTGAGCTCCGAAGACTTTGTATGAAGAACAGCGTAAAATCTAAAATGCAATATTTTAGGTCCCTTAGGTTAAATATACGGCAATATGCCCTTAAAGTTAGTTCCACTTGTTTCTTTTTGTTTTTACTACAGTGCCTGACAGCACCTTTGGAGCCGCCTATTGGCTTGTGTTCTCTCTCTGTGAACGGTGCCGTAGCAGCCTTTCAGCTGCACAGGGCCGCCGGCTGGTTTGCTCACTGTTGTATGGTGAGGGCCTGGGAGAATAAAGTCTCATGAATATGTGAGTAAAAGGGTGGCTTCAGGCAACTTTCTGACCCCAGGTAGGGATGACAACTGTCCTCTTCTTACACCCCCCCCCCCGCCTCTGAGTCCTCAGCAGCACCCATGCAGAATGGGAACAGCGTGGTGTTCCTGTCCTCAAAGCATGGACTCAGCCTGTCCAGAGGCCAAAGGATTTGATGTCTTCATTGCTTTGGTGCTGCTGGCTGAGGGCCTTGGTCCGCGTCTGTGATCTCATTGGGTCCCTGGCCCTAATTTCTCCTTCTTCTCTTTTTGAGGTTTTATTTATTTCTGAGACAGCTCAAGAGGAGGAGGGGCAGAACAGGGACAGGATCTGAAGCGGGCTCTGCACTGACAGCAGTGACCCCAACGTGGGGGCTAAACTCACAAACTGCAAGATCATGACCTGAGCTGGAGTCGGATACTTAACTGACTGAGCCACCCAGGTGCCCCTCCTAATTTCTTCTACATGCTGGGTGAAGCTGAAGGTGATCATGGTGACAACAACTATATTTATCGAGTACCTACCATGTGTCAGCACTGCATGAAGTCCTTTATGTATATCATCATACTGGATCCTCATGATCATCTGGGAAAACATACTGTTATGAGCCTCAGATACAGATAAGATAGATGAGGCTCAGAGAGGTTAAGGAACTTGCTAATCAAGTGGTCGAAACAAAGTCTGCTGGATTCCAAAGCCCGTAGCCTTAACATCCATTATTTATAGGCCGAGTTAAGTGCCCTGGCAGATAAACATTAGGTTCCCTTACCTCAGATAAGTAATATGAGGTTCAGAGAGGTAAAATGAATTGCTCAGGGCCATAAATGGGAAGAGAGGGAAGATCCTAACTTAGACTACTCTTAACTCCAGAGCCCAAGCTCAAAATCTTGATACCACAAGACAACCATACTCCCTATCAAGGTCAGCCTCAGGGAGGGTGGCTTCACCTTGAACTTTGATATAAATCTCTACTGGGACAAAGGTATTCCTTCACATTCTGTGGGCTGCTGGTTTCAGTGCTCTAGAAGTGTCACAATCTCTAGGGCTGTTATCACAACTAGGGCTGAGACTGGGCAGGGTGCCCAGGGAGGCCCTGGCAGTCCCATCCCCTCTGCAGCAACAAGATGAAAGGCGGTCCCTCCCTGGGTGGCACTTGGGGAAGGCCACCCTGGTGGGTTTCCCATTGATGAAAGAACTTGCTTCCTGGTGAAATCTGAGGAGATGGTAGAAAATGGAGCAGGAGCAAGTGTCAGGAGAGCATGGGGAGCAGACGGTTTTCTCAGGGACGATTATCTTCTAGAGTAGTAGGTTCTCACCTGTCCACAGGGGATACTTACAATGTCTGGAGACACTGGTGGCTGTCATAACTTAATGGAGGTGCTACTGGCATCTATGTGTAGAGGCCAGGAGTGCTGTTAAACATCCTGGAATGCACAGGGCAGCCCCTACAAAGAATTAACTGGCCTCTTAAAGTCAGAGGCCTAGTTCTAGAGCAACCTGGAGGGCCACTTGAGAGGTGCTTTGATGGGACATGTGGATTTTGGGAAGCAGGGGTTGAGACAGGAAAGGTGGCCCAGCTGTATCCTAAGAACCTTTTATAAATCAGGCCATGGGGCGCCCAGGTGGCTCAGTTGGTTGAGCATCAGTCTCTTGGTTTTGGCTCAGGTTGTGACCTCACGGTTCGTGGGATCAAGCCCCACGTTGGGATTTTCTTTCTCCCTCCCTCTCTCTCTGCCTCTCCCCACTCTCTCTCGTGCTCTCAAAATAAACATGGAAAAAAAAAAAACCAATAAACCAGGTCACGTTACTATCCTGCTTGAAACCCTCCATGTCTTCCCATTGTTCCCATTACAAAATATGGACTTCCTCCCCTGGCTGGCAGGGTCTGACCTGCCACCCACTGGCTGCCCCGCCTACTCTTGTGTGGCCACCTTGGTCAGCTTTCCTGTTCTTAAATACACAGGGCCTTGCACTCGCCAGGCCCTCTGCTCCTCCTCCTCTTCTGAGTCTCCTCAGAGGGGCCTCCTGTGACCTCCCAGTCAGACGTGGGCCTCCGACCCCGCCTCCTCGTCCTCCATCATGCAGGCTGTGGTTCTCACAGCACCATCTGTGAGGATGGAGGCTCTTTGCCAGTTTCACTCTGTATCTCAATTACGGAGAACAGTGTTGGACGTTCTAAGTAGTCGATAAATATTTGACCTGGATTTTTTAAAATGTTTTTTTAATGCTTATTTATTTTTGAGAGAGACAGAGCATGAGCAGGGGAGGGCCAGAGAGAGAGGGAGACACAGAATCTGAAACAGGCCCCAGGCTCTGGGCTGTCAGCACACAGCCTGATGGGGGGCTCGAACTCATGGCCCTTGAGAGCATGACCTGAGCCGAAGTTGGAGGCTTAACCGACTGAGCCACCCAGGCGCCCCTGACCTGAATTTTTTACATGAAATTTTTTCTTTTATTGCTTTATTGTTTTCTTCCCAAAACCAGACTATAAGCTTCCCAAGAGCAGGACTTTGTCTGTTTAGTTCGCCAGCATATCCCCAGCAGCTCGAACCATGGATGGCACAGGGCAGATGCTGAACAAATGAATGCGTTCCTCAGTAGCTGGGACTCTCCCCACTGGCACCGGTCCTCCCTGCCTGGGGCAGAGAATGTCACAACTTGTCATATCCTAGGGAAAGCACTATCTCTAGAACTGGAGGGACATAGTACAGCAGTTGAGAGCATGATCTGGGAGGGCCTGGCTGGCTCAGTTGGTAGAACATGTGACTTCTGATCTCGAGGTGGCGAGTTCGAGCCCCACAGTGGGTGGTAGAGACTACTAAAAATCTTTAAAAAAAAAAAAGAAAGAAAAGAAAAGAAAGAAAAAAAGAAAAAGGTATGATCTAAGTATGAATACTGCCTCCATTTATACTGGCTGTATGGAATCATCAAGTTGCTTCAGTGCTCTGAGCCTCAGTTTCTTCATCTACTAAAGGGGATAATAATAGGACATACCTGGGAGGGTTCGGCAAGACAAGGTATGAGCCTGGCACCTGACATTCAATAAGAGAGTTTTGTTTTGTTTTGTTTTAGTAAGACACTACTAAATACTGGCCAGCATTATCCCTTGGATTTCCGGGCCCATTTGCCCGTCCCAGAGAAAATGACAAAGCCTTGGCACAAGGGACAAAAAGCACACCTGCCCATGGTGGCCACTCAGGACTCAGGACGTCACTCCCATGCCCTTCTCTGCCCTTCCTGGTGACTGCCAAATGCACAGAAACTGGACACTCACATTCACATCCAGGAAACGGAGATACTCTTGGCCAAGGGAGCCCTCAGGCAGACTACGGAGCTTGTCCAGGTCAAGGGTGGACAGTAAGATACGTGGGCGCTCCCTGCAAGGCAGAAGGCAGGGGTTAGGTATTAGAAGGGCAGTAGCAAAGGCAGGTGAGAGGTCCAACCAGAGCAAGAGTGTGAGAAGTGAAGGGGCAGATGGGGCCACAAATCCTACTGCAGCACCTGTGTCTGGTCAGGACAATGGAAGGTGCTGAGGAGACTATGACAAGTTAAGGCCACGGTTCCTGCCCATAGGGGCACAATCTAGGGGTCAGGTCTCAGATGTGATCAGGGTACTCACAAAGGGCACTGCAGGGGTGGGGGGTTATAGCTAGCCTGTTACAGGAGCTTAGGGAAGGCAGTGGGCTCTGTGGCTGGAACTGGGCTGAGGCCACTCCACTGCACTACCCAAGGGTCATCACAGTGTTATGTGAATGGCGCCCATGGAGTTGGGCAGTGCCCAGCCTGTGCAGCCACCCATGGCCAGGGCATCAAGAAGAGCTCCCCAGAAGAACACAATGTGGCCTCAGAGAGATCAGGATCCCCAGAGAATTTCCTCAATCCCCCAGGCCAGAGTTGGGACCTACTGTAGGATCTGGGCACCCTCTGGATCCCTCTTCATCTGGTCCCTGAGCACCTTCAGGGCACGGAGTCCTGTGGTCTCCCCTAGAACCGCGACCATGTCTAAAAGGAAAGACATGGGGACAAATGGAGGACATGATCTTAGATCTTATATCTTAACAGACCTGGTCTGAGCCCGTCTCCAAATGGAAATACAATCTACCTCTTAGGTACGAGGACTCACGTTAAATATTTAGCAAAACACCTTGCACACAGTGAGCATAAAATACATGTACCTACAGTTACTATCATTGTTATTAATCTAATCTGGTTAGCATCATGTTCTAAAGAGTTTACAAATCACTTTTACGTCCATTATTACAACAGAATATCATGCCTCCATTGATATGTGTAAGCTTTGACATCAGAGTGCTGCGTCTGGGTCCAGTTGCAATCTCACTATTTAGGTTCACTTGTGCTAACTGTTTCTAAGCCTCAGGGTCCTAATTTATGAAATGTGGAGAGTACCTCTTAATGTGAAAAATCAAGAACACTCTGTACATAGAACACATACTGCAGTGAGCAACCAGAATAACGTTTATTTATTTTTGACAGTGAGCAACCAGAATAACGTTTATTTATTTTTGAGAGACAGAGCGGGAGAGGGAGACACAGAATCCAAAGCAGGCTCCAGGCTCCCAGCTGTCAGCACAGAGCCCAACGTGGGGCTCAAACCCACAAATTGCGAGATCATGACCTGAGCCAAAGCTGGACACCCAACCGACTGAGCCACTGCCCCCCCACCCCACCCCACCCCCCGCCAGACCGCAGTGAACAACCATAATAAAAGCTCAGTGAGCAGTTAGCATTATCAATTTTCTTAGTAGGAGTGATAGGACTTTCCAGAACACTTAGAATCCGGAGAGGGATGAGAAAAGTACTGTAGAACCCTAAGATGTTTACATCCAGCAAACACTGGGCATTTGTTATGCCGAGGCACCATCTACTATACTGCTGAGGGGTGCCTGGTTGGCTCAGTCCATTGAGGTAGGATTCTTGATCTCTGGGTCGTGAGTTCCAGTCCCACCTTGCGCATAGAGATTACTTAAAAAATACTGCTGATACAGTGGAATAGGGCACTCATAAAGTTTAATTTTTAGCGGGATGTTAGAATTTGATGCATCTTATTATAACAACCAAAAATCATCTATTTAGTGGAGAGGTTCTCCATGTGGCTGGATAACAAAATCTTCCGGGAAGTCGTTTATTTAAGAACGCAGGCCCTTCCCTTTCCCTCCCTTCTCCCCAGGCTTGGCCGATCCAGAGTGAGGTCAGGGTGGGACCCAGGCACCCGCACTTTTGTGAGCCTTGCGGGCGATGATGGGGTGCAACCAGGTTGGGGTACCCCGGCCTAGTTTATTCTCCAGTTACCCCTAGGCGACGGGCGGAGAGAGGTGGGCGCCCGCAGGCAGCCTTACCGTGGCGGTACGGGTTGCAGAGGGCCATTCCGGCCGAGCCCGCGGCCAGCAGCACCTTCTGCATCGGGGAGGTGGGGATGTGCTCGGGGTAGAGCAGGCCGGCGCCACGGCGCGCGTCTCGGAGCGGCACGTCTACGGGGCAAAAAAAAGCGCCGAGGTCAGACGAGCCCGGCGCCCCAGGCCTCCCGCCCGCCTCCGCCACTTGCCTGCAGCCGGCCCCCGGCGGCCGGGGGGCGGGCGGAGAGGGCGCAGGGCAGCTCGCAGCAGCGTCGCCATGGCAGCGGGCACCCTGAGCCCCGCCGGGCCAAAGCCGCAGACCTCTCCGGCCGCGGAGCGCTCTGAAGGGCCTCTGGAGGAGAAAACTCGTAGCACGGCCAGGAAAGGGCTCTACCGCTAAGTATGGGAAGAAAAGCCAGGCGGCCCGCCCGCTACCTACTTCCGCCGAAGCAAAACTCTCCCCATTTCGCCTCGCTACCAGAAAGCGTTCCCCAGCGGAGCCCCGCTTGCCTGAAGTTCAGCGCCGGACCCTACTTCTCTCCCCACAGCGTGTTTTCCCCGAGGCCAATAAGGAACGAACCACTTCCGGCTGTGAAACATGGCGGCGCCCAGGGTCAGGACAACATTTGGGAGCGGGACAGTCCGGCGCTTCCGTTGAGGGGCCGCTCTTCCACCCGCCGGCGCTGCGGGCCTTGGGGCATGGGGTGCCGCCGCCTGGCGCTGGCGCGGCTGCACGGGCTCTTCGCGGTCTACAAGCCCCCGGGGCTGAAATGGAAGCACCTGCGGGACACCGTGGAGCTGCAACTTCTGAAGGGTGAGTGCCTCGAACCGGACCCACAACCCCGCTCCTGTTCTCCCGGGAATCCATTTCCGCTTCTCAGCCTTCAGGCAAAATAGAGTCATGTGACCCAGTTCCCCGGGCCGATCGCTTTCCAAATCGTCAGTTCTGTGCACTCCGTTACTCCTCGCTTTCCCCCGCGTTCAGATGCGTAAACAGACTCAGTATTGTCCGTTGCCATAGGTAGTAGTCAACACGTAGTAGAATCAGAATTTGAACTCGTCTGTTTCTTTTTTATTTTAATTTTTTCTTTACATTTATTTATTTTTGAGAGACAGAGCACACGTGGGGGAGGGGCAGAGAGGGAGACACAGAATCCGAAGCAGGCTCCAGGCTCCGAGCTGTCAGCACAGAGCCTGATGCGGGGCTCAAACTCACAAACCGTGGTATCATGATCTCAGCCGAGGTCGGACACTTAACCGACTGAGCCACTCAGGCGGCCCTGAACTCGTCTGTTTCTAACTGCTGCTATTTGCTATATCGTGGGCTTTCTCTTATGCATCTCCATACTTTCCCTGCCCCACCTTACCCACGTGTTCAGATAGAATTGACCTGATATCCTTTACCTTTGTGTACCCAGGGGTCAATGCTGGGAAGGCTCCTGCCCCCGAACAGCGTGTTCGTTTCCTGCTGGGCCCCATGGAAGGCAGCGAAGAGAAGGCGCTTACCCTCACAGCCACCAGTGTGCCCGCTCTCGCCAACCATCCGCTGGGTAAGGCGCCTTCAGGCCGGGGCCTGGGTGTCACTTTCCAGGTAATCTCTGCCCAGAGTCAGTGTCCCAGTCAGTGGTCAGATTTCTGTCCCAGATCCTTGAAGGGCCACAGTGGGGATGATGTATTTGACCGGGGCTTCACCAGTTTTCCTGGAAAGGGCCAGATAGTAAATATTTTAGGCTTTGCAGCCTCACCTCTGCCATTGTAGTGCAAAAGAACCTGTAGGCAATATGCAAAGCAATGAGCCTGGCTGTGTTCCAATGCCACTTTGCTTATGAAAAGTAATATTTGAGTTTCATATAATTTTCATATGTCACAAAATATTATGTTTTTTTGAACCATAGAAAAAAGAAATTTAACTCATGGGCCTTTAAAAAAAACAAGTTTGGGGATATGGCCTGTGGACTGTCGTTTGCTGACCCCTTTTAACTATTCTGGGACTCCAGATGGGAGTTGAGACCCTCAGGTAGAAGTCCTAAGGAGGGAATTTTGGACTCTTGATCTGTAGAGGTGTATATGCTCCTGGCTCATTTCCTGCATACAATCTCTTTTTTCTTTAACAGCGTTACTGAGATACAATTGAGATACAAAAAAACATATTTTAATGTCTATGTGTTTGATGAGTCGTTCATTCTTTCACTAGGTGTTTCCTGAGCATCTAGTGAGTTCTGGGCCCTGGGGGTAGAATTAGAAACCCAGGCCCTGCCTTCAGGAGCTTACCATGTCCATTTTCTCCCTGGGGTGGCCAGGATCCTCCTTCTGCAGCAGCTGAGTAGGAAACTTGAGTCCCAGTGTTATGCCCAGTCCACTCAAAGCCTCTCACTGGGGGGAACGATGATAGGCAGAGTAACAAGCCTTTTTCTGGGCCCAGGGAACTGAGGAAATGGTTCTAGGCCCCAGAGGCTGCGATGGGGAAGCCCGAGAGTCCATCCTCACCCTGGTTTGGGCTCCATGAGGCTACATTCTAGGGATGAGGTCACCATGCAGGCCAAAGTCATCCCGGAAACTGGATTCATTGAGGAAAGGGACCTGGTTTGTTTCTTTCCAGTCTGCGGACCAGCATTCACCAGCTTAAAGATTGGCGTCGGACACCGGCTAGATGCCCAGGCGTCTGGGGTGCTGGGTAGGTGGTGAGCCTGGGGGTGCAGTGATAAAGGCCTGGGGGAGGACTGGGGAGCTACCAGGAGCCCAGCTTACTTCCAGCCTGACAGCCATTTCCCACCACTGCCCCCCTCCCCTGATTCCTGCCCCACGTCTGATCAGCTGCTGGAAGGGGGGGGGGAGGATATCACAAATTGCCCACCTTTATCAAGTGATTCCTGTATGTAATGTGGGGTACAAAGCGCTTTGTGCACATGTATTTGAGACTACAACCCTATTAGGTAGATATTTTATGATTTTATGACGAAAAGAAGGCTCCAGGAGCTTAGGTGACTTGATCTGGGTCATGTGGCTAGTGAATGGCCCCTGGTCCAGGGAGGGAAAATGGTCATCGCTTGTGGAGGGGTAGCCAAGCGCGTGACTGGCCCCACTGGCCAGGGTCTGAACATTGCTGGAGCTGGACACACAAAGCCCTGAGTCATGAGCCATCTGTGTCCCCCGGGGTCAGGCGGTGGCCACATCCTCCATGCACGATAGTCACAGTCCCCTTGTCTGACTTCCTGGGGCACGGGCAGGCAGACATGATCTCATGCTCCCTCTCCAGGAGTGAATGGAACGTCATTCTCTCCTTCAGCCAGAGGGAGAAACAGCCAGGAAAAGGCGGGGAGTGGCCCCAGTGCCCCTCTGTTGTGCCCTTCCTTTGTGCTGATTTCTTCCTGTGCATTGCCTCAGTCTTCACAACACCCGCAGGGATCAGATGGCATTTTTCTCCCCAGTTTGCTGACGGGGAGCTTGTGGCCCGAGTAGGTTAAAGGACATGCTTAGAGCCATCCCAGATTTGAGTGCAGGTCTGTGTGACTGGGCCAATGGTCTCTTGCTTTTGAGCGCATCAGAATCCCCTGGCGAGCTTACTGAGGATCCTAGGGGCCTCCCCTCCAGCAGTCAGAGTGGGCCCTGAAATCTGTGTTTTCCTATCTACGCAGAGGAGCTCACTTTTGCTGTCTTTGCCACCTTACTCCTGGGAGGTGGGAGTATTCTGGTGGTGGCTGTGGGGGTTGGGGGTCCTAGGGGATGGGGAGGCAGGTGTGAGGTCAGCCTGGCTGTCTTTCAGTGCTTGGCGTGGGACACGGACGCAGTCTCCTCACCGACATGTACAATGCTCACCTTACCAAGGTATGGGGGTGCCGGGGACAGCTCCTTCAGCCCCTGGTCCTTTCCCTGGGGGTCACTGGTGGGAATCCAAAGCCGAGAAGATTCTGTGGGGGAAACACCCTGGCCATCAGGAAGTGTTTTATGGCCGTGTGCTGGGGGAGACTAAGGCTAACACAGTAACGGCTGCAGGCGTTACCGTGCGCGGGCTGCTCTGTGCTGAGCACTGCACGTGGACTCCTGTGGACTCCCTCGTGGATGCCTCACTGCTTCCCCGGAAAGGGGTATCTAGTGTTAGCCCACCTTACAGATGAGAGAACTGAGGCACTGAGAGGGGGTGTCACCTGCCCAGGGGGCACACAGCCTGTAAGGAACAGAGCTGGGATTTGAACCTAGATCTGTCCGACACCAGAGCTTGATCACGATGCCACGCCATTCCGTCCCCAAGACTGAGAAGGGGATGTCACCGTCCGGGCATCAGGGTGTTTGTGTCTGGGCTGGGGCCATGGAGTCCGGCCCCATGAGTGGGGACAGAGGTGCCACGTTAGAGAGCCTACAGTTTTAGTGGTTAAGAGCACAGTTTTTGGAGCCAAATGGGTTCAGTTCAAGACTAGCTTCCGGGCACCTGGGTGGCTCAGTCGGTTAAGCGGCCAACTCTTGATTTCAGCTCAGGTCATGATCTCACGGTTCGTGAGTTGGAGCCCCGTGTCCTTCTCTGCGCTGACAATGCAGAGTCTGCTTGGGATTGTCTCTCTCCCTCTCTCTCTGTCCCTCCCTGCTTGCACTCTCTCTACCTCAAAAATAAACAAACATTAAAACAAACAAACAAACAGCTTCTACCTCTCTGCCTGCTCTGGGTCCCTGGGTGGATTACGTAGTATCTGTGTGCCCCCACTTCCTCAACTCTAACAGCAGAGAGAATAGTGCCTCCTCTATAGGGTTACTCTGAAGATTAAATTAGTAACTACACGCAACGTACTTAGCAGTCACTGACACGTGATAAATGCTCAATAAACCATTGTCACTGTTGCCGTCACCGTTTGTGACAGAGGCAGTTAGTTGCACAGATCAAATTCGGAGCGGGGCGGGGAGAAGCCAGCAGGGCGCACTGGGAGGGTCCCAGCAGGATGAGTTGTCAGGTTTGTCAGAGGAGAGACTTGCATCCACGGAGTGGTCGCAGTAGGGCTGTCACTGTCCTTTGCAGGCAGGTGCTTGCTGCCATAGAATAGTCTGGTGCCTTTCCCGAGGGGGTAGTGGGGAGCCTGGGGGGTGGGGGTGGGGGGCTCTGAGTGCCTGTGCTCCCAGAGGGAGACCTGAGGACCCCACACCAGTGGCCTGTCTAGCAGGTTGGGGGTTGGAGCTGCTGGGCTCACTTCCTCCCTCAGTGCCCAGGGAGAGCAGGGACACTGACGGTATCGTCCCCTCCCTGTCCCTGCAGGATTACACGGTGCGCGGCCTCCTGGGCAAAGCCACAGATGACTTCTGTGAGGATGGGCGGCTGGTGGAGAAGTCAACGTATGGTGAGAGCCCGCAGGAGCCCAGGGCAGAGGGAGGAGCAGCTGTGGCTGCCTTTGCGTTTGCTTCCCCTTGATTCCGCCGCTGCACCCCACCCCTGTGCGGGCCACGCAGCCCCCCTCGGTGACTCCGGCACCCTGAGTTCAGGCTGGCTGTTGGAGGGCTTTGGGCACATCATTCTGTCTGCCAGGAACAGATGCCCTGTGCTTCCCCTTAGCCTCCCCATCTGGCATAGGTGTCACCTCCCCAGGGGAAGCTCCTCTAACCCCCAGATGAACTAGGTGGACTCTCAGAACAATAATCGACTAAGATTAGTAATTATTTAATATCTGTCTTCCCACTACACTGTCACCTGGGAGAACAGGGACTGTGTCATTCCACTCCAGTCGTTACACAGCGCAAAGCCTGGGACATGGGAGGTGCTTATTGGTTGGATAGATGGATGGATTGATGAATGGGGGATGGATGAATGGATGAATGGGTGATGGGTGGATGGATGGATGGATGGATGAATGGGGGATGGATGGATGGATGAATGGGTGATGGATGGATGGATGGATGAATGGGTGATGGATAGATGGATGGATGGATGAATGGGTGATGGATGGCTGGATGGCTCTTTCTTTGCTTCTTACTCTCCCTATGTTCTGACACCTGCCATGAGATCTATTTCATTGTCTTATTTAACAGATGTTTTTTGAGCACCAACCACGTGCCAAGCAGTGAGGGTGGGGAGGGGAGGTATGATGGATCAGATGGGGTCCCCCGTCTCAATGAACTCACAGTCTAGCGGGGAGAGCAAGCACACACCACCACAATGCCTGCAGAGGATTAGAAACCTGCGGCAAAGTAACACTATATGTCTGTACACGTGAGCGTGTGTCAGCGTACAAAACCCGTCTAAAGGTAACTACCACGTTGACACTTCTAGGAGAGAGGAAGGCAGAATTTGCAGGAGGGAGAGATGTTTGTTAGTGCTAATCTAAGTTTTTTTTTTTAATGTTTATTTATTTTTGAGAGAGAGTGTGTGTGCATAAGTGGGGGAGGAGCAAAGAGAGAAGGGGGCACAGAGGATCCAAAGCAGAATCTGTGTTGACAGAGAGCCTGATGCAGGGCTCGAACTTGTGAACCATGAGATCATGACCTGAGCTACCCAGGTGCCCCCTAATCTGAATTTCTTAAAGAAGAAGGGTACCTGGGTGGCTCAGTTGGTTAAGTGTCCAACTTGGGTCATGATCTCGTGGTTCATGAGATTGAGCCTTGTGTCGGGCTCTGCCTGGGACTCTCTGCCCCTGCGTGTTCGTGCGTGTGCTTTCTCTCTCTTTCTCAAAAAAATAAACTTTAAAAAATTATTGTAGGGGCGCCTGGGTGGCTTGGTTGGGCGTCCGATATCGGCTCAGGTCACGATCTCACAGTTTGTGAGTTCGAGCCCCGCATTGGGCTCTGTGCTGATTGCTCAGAGCCTGGAGCCTGCTTTGGATTCTGTGTCTCCCTCTCTCTCAGTCCCTCCCCTGCTCGCACTCTTTCTCTCTCTCAGAAATAAACATTTTTTAAAAATTATTGTAAATGTCTTAAAGAAGATTTAAAAATTTTTATAACATTTATTCATTTTTGAGAGACAGAGACAGAGCATGAGTGAGGAAGGGGCAGAGAGAGAGGGAGATACAGAATCCAAAGCAGGCTCTAGACTCTGAGCTGTCAGCACAGAGCCTAACACGGGACTTGAACTCACAGACTGCAAGATCATGACCTAAGCCGATGTTGGATGCTTATCCGGCTGAGCCACCCAGTTGCCCTTTTTTTCTTTTTTTCTTTCTTTTTTTTGTTTTTAAAGTGTCCCACTCTTGATTTCAGCTCAGGTCATGATCCCAGTATCATGGGATTGAGCCCTGTGTCAGGCTCTGGGCTGAGTGTGGAACCTGCTAGAGATTCTCTCTCTCTTCCCCCTCCCCCACCATCTCTCCCACTTGTCCTTTCTCTCTCTCTCTCACTCTCTCAAAATGACAAAAAAAAAAAAAAAAAAAAGTTAAAAAGAAAGGAAATTAAATGCCGGGAAAGAGACCCAGGTGCAGAGTGGCAGGAACGAGGAGAAAGAAGTGACAGGCTCTAGGAGGCCTTCCTGGAGGAGGCTGCATTTGAGCTAGACTGTAAATGAAGGGGGAGGAAGCAGTGGTGGATGCATTTCAGGTAAGACAACAGTGTGAATAAAGCCAGACAGAAGGGATAAGAGGCCTAGTCCCTTCTAAGCTGGCAAGCCTTTGGTCACCACACCTGTGCCCAGAGCTGTGGCCTTTGGAGTCAGAAGTTGGCACCTGTCCAGCTGGGTCCCAGGATCAGCCTTCTAGCAGTTCCTGAGCGTCCCCAGGCTTAGCACCTGCCTGCCCTTGTCACTCAGTGGGCCCAGCAGGCAGAGCCCCTCCCTCTTGCCATCTGTTTCTGCATTCAGACAGATGGCGCTCTCCCTCCCAGGGTCCCTGGCGTAAGAAACCCTTGATTGGGGCTCAGGGGACCTGGCTTAGAATATTGGATAAATCACATTCTGGCTTTGAGCCTCACTTCCAGAAGAAACTTTTTTTATGTTTGTTTATTTTTGAGAGAGAGAGAGAGAGCTCGAGCGAGCACGAGCAGGGGAGGGGCAGAGAGAGAGAAGAAGACCAAGAATCTGAATAAGGCTCCAGGCTCTGAGCTGTCAGCACAGAGCCTAATGTGGGGCTCAAACTCATGAACCATGAATCATGACCTGAGCTGAAGTCAGATGCTTAACTGACCAAACCACCCAGGCACGCCCAGGAGAAACTGTTTTTTACCTTGGAGTCTATGAGGCCCTTGAAAATGTCCTCACGATGCTGAGTTCAGGTACAATTGGGAAGAGGGTTCCGGGCTTTCACAAGGTTCTCAAAGGACTCTCCCCCTCCCCATGGGAACCCTGGGACCCCCTCCAGCTTCCAAGGACAGAGCCGGTTTGGGGGAAGGGAGTTTACCCATCCTCAGCAGGCACCTGTCCCTGGCTTTTCCAGACCATGTGACCAGAGAGAAGCTGGACCGAATCCTGGCCCTGATTCAAGGTTCCCATCAGAAGGCCGTGGTGATGTAAGTGGGGCCCAACCCCCACTTTCCTGAAAGGGGCCCTCGAGGAGGTGCTGGAAGATCAAGAAGGGCCCACTGGGCTCCCTGCAGGCTCCGCCCAGCCCGGGGCGGATTCCACGGATCTGTTTAGAGCCTGAAAGCAGACTTGAAGCAGCCCGTCCTCCCACAGCACGCAGGAGTGTTTCTTTGTGCCAGGCCAGCCCCTGGGGAGACCAAGGGGGAGCAAGAGACCCAGGCTGGCCTCAGTGGGAATATATGGTTTGGTGGAGAGAAAAACCAGGAACCCACATCATATGACATAGAGCCAGGGGGTGGGAGCAGTCCGCGTGTGCATGCCTGGAAGCTGGGGGGCGGGGTGTGTGTAGAGGAGGGCAGAGCCTGTATTTAGAGATTGGAGGGGACACAGAAAAAGGCAGCGGGAAGACGGAAAGCGAATGAAGAGCTTCAGGAAAGCTCTTTCATGAGAGGGGGCAGGGCCAGGGGCAAACAGTCTGCCCAGTTCCTCACCCCATGCCGGTCCCCTCCTCACCCCCAGGTACTCCAACCTCGACCTGCAGACCCAAGAGGCCTACGACATGGCCGTGAGAGGCTTGATCCGGCCTATGAACAAGTCCCCGATGCTGATAATGGGCATCCGATGCCTCCACTTTGCGCCTCCGGAATTCCTCTTAGGTAGGTTCCCCCCAGGAAGATGGAGCAGTGAGACGGGGCTCCTGGGTTTACAGAAGCCAGCACGAGGCAGCCCCAGTGTCTGCTGGCCGAGGCGCCAGGGACCAGCTTCCTTCTCCGCACTGGGCTGGACTTGGCCAGTCACACAGCACACAGATCAAATGCCGTCCTATCTGCTGCCAAGTCACTCTTTAAAGCCAGACTTCAGCGAGCAAGTTAGACTTAGCAGCTCATTCCCAGATCCCCGCAGTGTTTCAGGTTGCAGCGGGCCCTCAGACAGCACTCCCCTCCCCAGTCCTGCCCGGCTCGGCCCTTCCCTCCTCCCTTCCGGCTTACTAACCAGGGCTCCTTTACTGGAGTGCGGACCAGGGCTCTCCCAGTGCCAAGCGCCTTATGTAGATGATCCCTTAGGCTCTTCACGACCACCCATTTTATAGACGAACATACCGAGTCTTAGAGCAGCAGCGTTTCTGGAACATTGACCTACCCACAAATCACCTGGGGGTCTTTTTTTTTTTTTCTTAAGTTTATTGATTTATTTTGAGAGAGAGAGCATGAGCCGAGGAGGGGGGAGAGAGCGGGGAGAGAGACTCTCAAGCAGGCTCCACGCTCAGCTCAGCACCCGCCTGACGTGGGGCTCCATCTCACCGGTGAGATCATGACCTGACCTAAGTCAAAAGAAATCAAGGGTCGGAAGCTCAATTGACTGAACTGCTCAGCCCCTCCATCCCCTTTTTAAAGTTTATTCATTTTGAGAGAGAACTCTGGTGGGGGATGGGGGCATCTTCTTTAAAGGCAGATTTTCTGACTGCAGGTTTGAGTGGGGCCCAAGATTCTGCATGTCTAACAAGTGTTGAGGGCTGGCCCTTGGGCTACACTTGGAATGGCAGAGCCCTGGAGAACTGAGATATTTCACTGGGGTCCTCACCTGGGAGGTATCACAGGGTGTGCATCTAGATCAACAGACACCAGAGGCTGTGCTCCCAACCGTGGGCTCTTGTCATGTGCCCCTGGCAGAGGTGCGGTGCTTGCACGAGACGCAGAAGCAGCTGCGGAAGCTTGTGCACGAGATCGGCCTGGAGCTGAAGACCACTGCCGTCTGCTCCCAAGTGCGGCGTACACGTGACGGCTTCTTCACCCTGGACGACGCCCTCCTGAGGACCCGGTGGGACTTACACAGCATCCAGGACGCCATCCAGGCTGCAGCTCCCCGGGTGGCAGTGGAGCTGGAGAAGAGCTTGAGGCCAGGGCTGGGCGCCCCGGGAGCTCAGCTCCCCAACCCTAGCCGGTTCTGGGCCTCCAGGGGGCCGAGCTCTGCCTCAGGGCCGGAGAACGGTGCTGGGCACTGAAGGGCCAGGCCACTGGTGGGGCGGTGGATGGAGAAGATAAATCGTTCCTGAGCTGCAGCTGGTAACTGTGCGGAGAGCAAGAGGAGGGGGAAGCTTTTCTATATGTGACGTAAAACTCCAAAGCTGTAAGAAAGAAGACAGACTTGAAACAATTGAAAAGGAAAAACTTCTCTATGGAGGAAAAGGTGATAAACAAATGACAGACTGGGAAAAATACTTGTAATATGTTTAAGAATGAATATCCACAATATGTAAAGAGGTCTTATAAGAAAGAAAAAAGATGACAAGAAAATTGGGCAAATGGCATGAACTGTGTGTGTGTGTGTGTGTGTGTGTGTATACATATGTGTATGTGTGTATATATTTATGTGTGTGTGTGTGTATACACGTAAATATATATATGGAAAGTCCGAGTGGCCAGTAAACCAGAAATGATGCTCAATCTCTCTAATAATGAAAGACTTACAGATGAAAATGATAGGACTTTTCCTTGCCTTTCAAAACAAAAAGAGAATATTCAGCACTGGTGATGTGAGAAAATGGGCCATCTATGCTCTTGGTAGGAGTGCACACCTGTGTAATCTTTTAGGAATGACTTGGTAGTTACGTGTCAGCACTAAAAGCACTCCTTCCCTGGGACTCAGTGGGTAGTTTCAGGAACTCGCCTTCTTACACAGGTTGCAGAACATGGTAGGTACATAGACGGTCATAACTGCATTGTAATAGTAGCAAATAGGAAATGTCACCATCATCCATCAGTAAGGGACTGCATAAATGGACACGGTGTATACAGGGTTCTCTATTCTAGGGGCGCCTGGCTGCCTCAGTCAGTAGAACAGGCAACTCTTTTTTATTTTTTCCGTGTTTTTAAAATGTTTATTTTTGAGTGCGAGTAAGGGAGGGGCAGAGAGAGAGAGTGAGACACAGAATCGGAAGCAGGCTCCAGGCTCTGAGCTGTCAGCACAGAGCCCGATGCGGGGCTTGAACCCACAAACCGCGAGATCATGACCTGAGCTGAAGTCGGAAGCTCAACTGACTGAGCCACCCATGCGCCCCGAATAGGCAACTCTTGATCATAGCGTTGTGAGTTTGAGCCCCACGATATAGAGATAAGTTTAAAAAAAATTGGGGCGCCTGGGTGGCTCATCCGACTCTTGATCTCTGCTTAGGTCATGATCTCACGGTTTGTGAGTTCTAGCCCTGCATTGGGATCGTGCTGACAGCGTAGAGCTGCTTGGGATTCTCTCTCCTTCTCTTTCTGCCCCTCCCCCGACATGCATGTGTGTGTGCATGCTCCCATGCTCTCTCCCTCAAAAAAATTTATTTATTTTGAGGGAGAGAGGGAAAGAGAGGGAGTAAGAATCCCAAGCAAGCTCCGCACTTGCAGCACAGAGCCCAATGCGGGGCTCAATCTTAGGAATTGTGAGATCATGATCTGAGCTGAGATCAAGAGTCAGATGCCTAACCCACTGAGCCACGCAGGCACCCCAATAAATAAACTCAAAAAAATTAAATCTAAAAAAGGCTCTATTCTAACACCCTCAGGAAAATTATCAGAAACCAATTTCTGTCGCCATTTTTTCCTGCCAATTTGATTTTTATCTAGGCTTTGGACACCTTGATCCCATGTGGACAGGGTGGTTTTTTTGTTTGTTTGTTTGTTTAGTTTTTTGGTCTGGCTGTCTTTTAACCTCTATCCACATGGATTTTTCCCATTCACATTTGGGGTAGAAAGAGCAAGTTGGCCTCTGGCTGAGGTTCCGGTCTGGACCCAGAGGGGAAACGCTGCATGTCTCCTGTCCCTGCTGTCACCCTGGGAGAGGAGACCCCAGCCACCTTAGCGCCCTCAACTTCCGTGGGGACTGCGCGGGGCTCAGAGCGGTGCCGAGCAGGTGGGGCTCTGTAGGCTGCTGGCTCTGGGGCCTCAAGGGCACCTTGTTCGCTCGTAACATGAGAATAATGGTTTTGCCTGCCTTGTGGGGTTGTTACAAATGAAGTCATGGTGAGGTGCTTGCCACGGGTAAGACCTGCGCTGTGCGAGTGAGCCGTTCAGCCATCCGCGTGTGTGGCTGCTTTCTGCAGAACAGTGACCTAAGAAAGCTGTCACAGAGTCAGAGGCCTTCCCTCCATCACCTCCTGTTTATCTGGCACAATAATCAGCTGGGAGCTGGACAAACACCTCGGCCAGGTGATCAAGGTCAACAGCAACAGTCATAAAGCTTTCTGTTGCCAGTATGTCCTCTTGATATGAGGTGATGAAAATGGCCCTTCACCTCTGTGGTCTTTCTCCCAATAACCCATGGCTCCAGTCTTCTGAGGACATGGGACAGATTCTGGTAGCGAGGCATCCTACGAAATACCTGACCAGTACTCCTCAAAATTATCAAGGTCATCAGGGCACCTGGGTGGCTCGGTTGAGCGGCCGACTTCGGCTCAGGTCATGATCTCATGGCTCATGGGTTTGAGCCCCACACCGGGCTCCACGCTGATGGCACAGAGCCTGCTTCGGATCCTCCGTCCTCCGCCACTCTCTCTGCTCTTCCCCCACATGTGCTTTCTCAAAAATAAGTAATCATTAAAAACAACAACAACAACCTATTGAGGTCATCAAAAGTAGTGAAGTCTGAGAAACCACCAAAGCCAAGAGGAGCCTAAGGAGACATGACAACCAGATGTAGTATGGGATCCTGGAACAGAAGAAAAGATCCTTTAGGTAAACATAAAGGAAATCTAAATAATTTTTGGACGTTAGCTAATAGTAACGTATCAGTATTGGTTCATTAATTGTAACAAATATACTAACGTAAAGCGTTAATAACACAGTAACATCGCCAACTCGGTGCTGAGTATATGGGAATTCTCTGTACTGTCATCTCAATTTTTCTGTAAACAACTCTTCTAAAAAAAAAAGTCTTGGGGCGCCTGGGTGGCTCAGTCGGTTAAGCATCAGACTTCAACTCAGGTCATGATCTTACCAGTTTGTGGGTTCGAGCCCTGCATCGGGCTCTGTGCTGACAGCTCAGCCCCTCCCCTGCTCACGCTCTCTCTATCAAAAATAAACATTAAAAAAAAAAGTCCACTGGCAAAGAGCAGCTGGAGAGATCTTAGAGAATCCAGATTCTAGCCCCAACCCTTGGATTCTAACTCAGTGGGTCTGGAGCGGGGCCAGGAAATCTGCATTTCAGCAAGTGCCTAAAGAATCTGATACCAGAGCTGTAAAAACAGGGCCCCCCAGGAACCAGCGAGGCATCGCCGTTCTCTTCGTGTCACCAGGAGGCACACTGATGGCTATTTGAGGGCCATTTTAGAAGAGAGTAGCCAACATGGGGCTCAGTCGGTTACGTGTGCAACTCTTAATTTTGGCTCAGGTCATGATCTCACAATTCGTGGGTTCAAGCCCCGCGTCGGGCTCTGTGCTGACAGCTCAGAGCCTGGAGCCTGCTTCGGATTCTGTGTCTCCCTCTCTCTCTGCCCCTCCCCTGCTCGTGCTCGCTCTCTCTCTCTGTGTCTCAAAAATAAACATCACAAAAAAAATAAAAGGAATAAGAGAGTACCCAACATGGGGCTCAGTCGGTTATGTGTCCAGCTCTTGATTTCAGCTCAGGTCGTGATCTCACGATTTGCAAGTTCAAGCCCCCATTGGGCTCTGTGCTGGCACTGGGGATCCTGGTTGGGATTCTGTCTTCCTCTGCCCCTCCCTGCCCCTTCCTGCACCCCCCCCCAATACGTAAACTTAAAAAAAAAAGGGAGAGAGAAAGAGTAGCGAACAGCCAGGAGTGGTAGGGTTTACCTACCTTACCAGGGCTGCCCTAATAAAGTACCACAAGCCGAGTGGCTTAAATGATGGAAAGTTACTGTTTCACAATAGGCTGAATGGAGAAGGCTAGGAGTCCAAGATCAAGGTGTCAGCAGGGCTGGTTCCTTCTGAGGGATGTGCGGGAGAATCTTCCAAGCTTCCCTCCTGGCTTCTGCTGGTTTGCTGGCAATCTTTGGCGTTTCTTGGCCAGTGGAAACATCACTCAAATCTCTGATTTCGAGTTCACACGGCCTTCTCCCTGCGAGCAACCCTTGTGTCCAAATTTCTTCTTTCCTAAGGACACTGGTCAGGTTGGGTCTCTGCAGTACCCAGTATGACTTCCTCTTCACTAATGACACCTGCAAGGACCCTGTTTCCAGAAGTGTTCACATTCTGAGGTACTTCGACCCACAACACATGGTTAGACATTCACCTGGGCTGGCCCAGTGCTGCTCAGAGCACTATTGTCATGTGACCAGAAAACTCCCCGGAGGTCAGGGCAGGCCCTCCCCTCCATGTCTGCTGTAGATTGACCGGGGCAGGTATCTGTCTGTGGATAGTCAGTGCTCCCTTAGGAGCTCTTTGGTAAGAGTGCTAGGGGCCAGGGCTGCTCACAGACTTCCGTGCCAGCCGGGGGTGGCCAGGAGGGCTCAGGGCCCCCGTGGATCTAGGGGCTGGCAAGCCAGGGTCAGGGAATGTAGCCGTCCCTTCCAGGCTTTCACCAACACTCTCCGCTTCCTTTGGCCAAGTAAGAATTTAAACTTTTTACTTGATTGCACTGTATATAAGAAGTATATCTGGGGGCGCCTGGGTGGCTCAGTCGGTTAAGCATCCGACTTCAGCTCAGGTCATGATCTCGTGGTTTGTGAGTTTGAGCCCCACGTCAGGATCTATGCTGAAAGCTCGGAGCCTGGAGCCTGCTTCGGATTCTGTGTCTCCCTCTCTCTCTGCCCCTCCCCTGCTTGTGCTCTATCTCTCTCTCTCAAAAATAAACATTAAAAAAATAATAAAAATTTTAAAAAAGAAGTATATCTGGATCTCATTCTAGAATTTACAAAGTCTGGGTCATTGGTCTTAGATGATAAAACAGAAAAGTATCTCACAGAGGAGTCTGTGGAGATGAGGACTTGGTGCACTTCATTCACCAGAGCCGCACCACGGGCTCCTGGGACGGGTGTGTTTGTCAAGGTCCTTCAGGGAAACAGAACCAGTAGGAAGTATGTATATATATAGAGAGATTTGTCTTAAGAAATTTACTCATTTTGGGGGCACCCGGGTGGTTTAGGCGGTTAAGCATCTGACTTCAGCTCAGGTCATGATCTCACAGCTGGTGGATTCAAGCCCTGCATCAGGCTCTGCGCTGACAGCTCAGAGCCTGGAACCTGCTACGGATTCTGTCTCCCTCTCTCTCTCTGCCCCTCCCCCGCTCATGCTCTGTTTCTCTCACTTTCAAAAATAAATAAACATTAAAAAAATTAAAAAAAGAAGAAGAAGAAATTTACTCGTGACTGTGGAGCCTGGTGAGTCCAAAATCTGCAGGCTAGAGAGACAGGCTGAAGACTCAGGGGAGAGTTGATGTTGCCAGCTTGAGTCCCCAGACAGTCTGGAAACAGAATTCCCTCTTCCATGAGGAGCCTCACTTTTTTGTTTTTCTGTTTTTCCTTTGAAGTCCTTCAACTGACTGGATAAGGCCCACCCACACTGTAGAGGGTAATCTGGTAAATCTACTGACTTAAATGCTAATTTCATTTTTCGGATGCTTTCACAGCACCATCAGCACCATCTAGACTTGTGTGTGACCGAGTATCTGGCTACTTGCCCCAAACTTCATTACAACAGGATGTACCTCTTTTTCATTTAGGAACACGAAACGTGCTCCCACTGCAAGCTGAAATGGTCCACGTGTGCTGTAGGATTGGCCACCTGGGTTTGAATCCCAGCCCTGGCCTTTCCTCTATATGTGAAGTGGGCTGGTAGCTTCATGTGGGTGAGTCCTGGTTTGCTCTCCTGTCATGCAGAAGGGATGACAATGGTGCCTATGCCACACAAGGACAAGATGAGCCAGATGAGCAAATGCTTCTAGAGAGCTTCCTTTGTACCAGGCCCTGGGCTAAGAACGGCAGCATACCTGATCTCGTTTAATCCTCAAATGGGCCTGGGGTTTAGGCACTATGGCTACCCCTCTTTTACAGAGGCGGAAATGGAAACATGGAGAGGACAAATGACATGGCCCAAGGACACCCAGCAAGGGAGCCAGAGCCCGGGAGCAGATTCTTAACCTCTACGCCACCTCGCCTCTCTGCCGGTGCTATTGCTGCTTTCGTGGTGGTGGTTTCCCAACTAGTCCCAGGCCTGGCACACAGTAGGCGCTTCGTAACTCTGTGCTTAAGGAATGGAATACCTGTTGTGATATTGAGATATTCTAAGGAATACGTATTTGGGTCTTCCTCCCCAGCTCCTGGCCAGAGCACCTAAAACCTTTGTAATTTCCTAAGTAATAAAAGTGAAAGGAACATCTTTTGTCATTCGTAAGAAGTCCCATTTCAACCACACCTGCCTAGTCAATGGGAGCTCCGAGAGCTTCCATGTTGGGAAGCCCGTCTAGGTGCCAGGAGGGTGGCGCACCTGGAGAGGGCATGGAAGTTCCACCCCCTTCCCGCGTTCCTCGCCCTGTGCAGCCCTTCCATTTGGCTGTTCCAGCCTCATATCCTTCGCAATAAACTGGTCAACGGAGGTAAGTGTTTCTCTGAGTTCTGTGAGCTGTTCAGGCAAACGATCGAACTTGATGAAGGGGTCATGGGAACTCCCGACATATAGCCAATTGGCCCACAGTCCTGATGACAACCTGGGACTCGTGGTTAGCGCCCAACGTCGGGGTGGGGGGGCAGTCTTGTTGGACTGAGCCCTGAACCCGTGGGTTTGGTATTAACTCCAGGCAGTGAGTATCAGAATTGAGTTAAACTGTAGGACACCAGTCCTTGGCCACCGAGAATTGCTTGGTCCGGAATGTCCCACACATTTGGTGTCAGATGTGTTGCATGCACAGAGGAAGGAGGAGTTTTTCTTTTACCTGTATATGCATTCAGCATGTGTATGTTCAATAAACGAATAACCCAAATGGTTAGTTTTTTAACAAGGTAGAATTTTAATACACAGTCACAACTTGCTTCTTTCATGTGTAATAGAGCGTGGCCATTTCTCCCTGTCCGTCCATCAGGTGTAGGTGCTAATTCCTCCAGACCCTGTGGGGGTGGCCGGAAGTCCAGAATGTCTCTGACCTACTCCCTACCTTGGGCTATTCCTGCCCATAGCACATTGTTGCCGTTAGGATGGGTCAGCTTTTCCCCAAGGCTTGGGTTCCAGCTACTTTATCCGGAATTCACTCAACAAATATTTAGTGCCCATTAGTTTCCTGATCCTATGGTAAGCACAGGGAATACATCGGCTAACAAGATGGCCCAAACACCAAGGGGAGATGTTAAATAGGGCAGCCTAAGAAGGGGTCATTTGAATAAAGAGCTGAAGGAAGTGAGGGAGGGAGCCAGGAGATTGTCCGGAAGAGGAAGAAGCCATTGAGGCCAAGGGAAAGCCAGTGCAGGTCAAGAGTGCCTGACTTATCAGGGAACAATAATAGGTCCTCTGTGGTGACGCAGCACACAGATTGGCTTTAAGGACTGTGAATGAGAGTCACCTTGAAGATCTTTGCACCTGAGGCGGGTCCTGTGTTGTCAGAAAGCAGGACCTTGGACCTTCTGCTTCATAATCTGACTGAGAATCTGCTGGAAGGAAGATCCACCTCGATTTCATCATCTATGCATTTTCTTGAACTCATGGGGCTAAAAGCCAGGGTGACCAGGATTTGTTTCTTCAGACAGGCCCTGGCCGCCCACAGTGCCTTCCCGAAAGGCTAAGCTGATGCCCTCGCTGTAAATTATTCCCAGGGCCCAGTGCCCAGCCTGGGGCCTGGGCACCACTGGTCATCAGTAGGTCCGGTGATTTGAAGGCAAGAGTGACATTAATAATAGCTGATGAACTTTTGGGGGTGATGGTGGAGGGTGGGAGGGATCTGGAGCCAATGGCCAAGAAAGAATTCGTGAAGACATCTTTGTGCAAAAAGGTGATTTTTTAAAGGACCCGTGGGCAGAAAGAGCTGCACTGGGATGATGACAGGTAACTGATTGTGTGCCCTAAGGTGGGAGGGAGTTAGGGATGGAGTAAGTCTCTAACGTATTTCGGGAGCAAGATTTGCAGGACCATGAGCTGTTGCTAGGGAAACGTCATTTATTACTGTTTAGTAAAACCTCAGTCATGGAACCCTTCAGATGTATATCAGGGGACCATAAGCTTGGAGCATGATTATTTGCCTATATCTTGGGGGAGTTGAGCTAAAGGAAGTTTCCAAAGGAATTTTTCTATGTGAAAGTAGACTTACGGGTTCCTGGCGGGGGGTGGAGGTGGAGGGTCAGGATGATGTTAAGACAAGATTGTTTTGCCCCTAGCATAGTGTCATCATTGAGGCAGCTGAGTTAGAGGGAGGTCACTCTGCCGGTTTCAAGAACTTGTCAGTGGGCCGGAGGCAGTAAGGGGATTTAATTTTTTATTTGCCTTAGTTTCCCACATCAGCATGGCAAGCACTTAAACGCCATTCCTTTGTTCCTGGGGAGCAGAAGTGTTTGAGGACTATCACACGCATTCTACCTGTGGGGACAGGGTGCTGTTAGCCTGCACTTGGCCCTCAGCTTGCCCCAAACTCCCTCATTCACAGCACCTATCATTTACTGCGGGGTTCTGATTAGCCGGGCTCTGCCCTGAGAATTTCACATTCACCATCTCCGTTGCTCCCATGATCACCCCCGTTTTATGGGTGAGGAAGCTGACAGGGAGAAACATCCTGCTCAGCAGAGAGCATTTACGTACGTCCCAGTAGGACCGTGCTGCCTCCAAGACTTCTGTGGCAGGTAGATGTTCCAGACGTCCCCCCCCCCTTTTTTTTAATGTTTTATTTATTTTCGAGAGACAGAGAGGCAGAGCATGAGCAGGGGAGGGGCAGAGAGAGAGAGGGAGACACAGAATCTGAAGCAGGCTCCAGGCTCCGAGCTGTCAGCACAGAGCCTGATGCGTGGCTCGAACTCACAAACCTCCGGATCATGACCTGAGCTGAAGTCGGCCGCTTAACCGACTGAGCCACCCAGGCGTCCCTCCAGACTTCCCTTTAACCCACATGTGTCCTGCCTCTCTGACCTCAGTCACCTGAACCTGTTGATAGTCTGAGCCAGGACTAGGTGTCTGCTCCACCCGTCCTTACTCAAGCCACATTCACTGCCCCAGGCAGCCACCTTTCTTCCTGTTTAGCAGCCCAGGCTTCTATCTACCAACCCCTCTTGGATGGCCCCACCCTCACACCAAAATTCCCAGGCAATTTAATCCCCATTTTGCAGATGGGGAAACCGAGGCACCAGGTGGGTAGAGGGTAGACAGCCAGTCAAGGGTAGACTCAAGATTTGAATTGGGTAGGGGCACCTGGATGGCTCAGTCAGTTGAACATCCGATAAGCCAAATCTTGACTTTGGCTCAGATCATGAGTTCAAGCCCCATATCAGGCTCGGCACTGGCAGTGCTGAGCCTGCTTGGATCTCTCTCTCTCTGCCTCTTCCCCACTCTCGCACGCACGCTCTCTCTCTCTCAAAAATAAGTAAACTTAAAAAAAAAAAAAAAAGATTTGAACCGGGCAGTCTGGCTCCAGGGCCCATGCTCTTACTCCTTCTTTAACCACGGCCCCCCTGTTTTGACCTTGGCCCAACCCAACTGTGCCCTGGGTAGGTCCCCAGTTAGATTTTCCTACCAAGACTTTGGAGCCAGAGGAGATACACATAATCTAATCTTATCTAAGCGTTGTAGCCCTGATAGATAGGAAGCATGTGAAAATACACATTTCTACAAGTAGAAAATTCAGAATAAAATCAGGTAAAGCTTGGATTAGCTGGATCCAATCCAATGGTGAGGAAATCTGGGGGGCAGCGGAGGGTGTGTGCAAATCTCAGTTAGCTGGAAAAATTAGATAACTGGGACCCAGGTAAATGGGCTGTTCCACCACCCCGTCTGGAGTCCTTACTGAGACAGAGATTATGAAAGAGGACTCAGTGGGGCCTGTCAGGGCCTGGGGATTGTAGTGAACTGGAGAACCCCGAGGCCTGCCCAAGCTATCCAGTCAATATGCAGCCTCAGTGGGCTGGGAAAACCCCCCCAAATCCCTTAGGATTGTAAAATGTTTTCCTCTGTAGGTGTCTTTAACCCTGAAAAGGCCAGAACTTAATTAACAATGACTGTTAAATGGTGCCAAATATGTTAGCAACGTGAGATTTGTAACTTGAGTTTTAAGTTGTGCTATTGAGTTCATTATCTCAAGAAATAGTGGGCGCCTGGGTGGCTCAGTTGTTAAGCATCTCACTTCCACTCAGGTCAGGATCTCACAGTTGGTGAGTTCGAGTCCCACACTGGGTGAACACAAGCCCTGCTTCCGGTGAGTGCCACTCCTTTCTCTCTGCTCCTCATGGGATTCCCTCTCTCTCTCTGCTCCTTGCTCACTTGCACCCTCTCACTCCCTCTCAAAAAGAAGAAAAGAAGGAAGGAAAAAAGAAAGGAAAAAAGAAAGAAATAGACTGTGTTTTTAAAGCTAAAGAAAATGCAACTTCATGCACTGACTGTGCACAAAATGTGTTCTTAAAAACACCAGCAACTTAGGGGCACCCGGTGGCTTGGTTGGTTGAGCGTCTGACTTCGGCTCAGGTCATGATCTCATGGTTCGTGAGTTGGAGCCCCGTGTCAGGCTCTGTGCTCACAGCTCAGAGCCTGGAGCCTGCTTGGGATTCTGTGTCTCCTGCTCTCTCTCTGCCCCTCCCCCACTCATGCTCTGTCTCTGTCTCTCTCTCTCTTAAAAATAAACATTAAAAAAAAAAAACAACCCAGCAACTTCATTAGCAAACCCACAGGGCTCTGCGTTTCCCAGTTGCCCCGTCCTGCTCCTGTGCGTCGCGGTGAGCCTTTGGCCTCGGAAGGGCCAGCCTGTGAACCCCCCCTTTGGGTATTTCAACCTCTGCGAAACCAGTCCACCCACTGTAACATGGGGATTAAAACAACCCGCTTGCTTGATCATTCCCTAAGTCAGCCTTCCCCCGAGGACTTCCGAGGACTTCTGGGGGCCAGCCACTGCTCTGGCCCCGGTGCTGGTGTGGAAGGACAGAGAACATTCTTGCTCTCCCAGAGGGTACATGGAGAGAGGAGCAGGTGAGACTATAATGGCGGAAATGAGTGC
Source organism: Cryptoprocta ferox (assembly GCA_028646485.1). Classification (NCBI taxonomy): domain Eukaryota; kingdom Metazoa; phylum Chordata; class Mammalia; order Carnivora; family Eupleridae; genus Cryptoprocta; species Cryptoprocta ferox. Next base: position 7,033,102 of record CM053568.1, read on the forward strand.
TTGGAAGGAAATCAGGCAGAGGGGGTGAAGCAGAGCTCCCAGGAGGATCTCTCTGAGGTGGTGACATAGACGCCGGGACCTAGATGCCAGAGGAGTCCCCCCCACCCCCCACCCTGCCGCCTCCCTGGGAAGACATCTGTGAGCAGAGACACCAGGCCATGGGGTGGTGTGGCCGGCCCAGACTGGGCAAATGGGAGAAGGCTGAGGATGGAGAAGGGGGCAGGGCCAGGAGCCCCTGTGGGGCCCAGTCCTGGGGTGGACCCAAGTTTCGAGTGGCCTGAAGCTTCTTCAATTCATGGGTTCTCTAAGAAAAAAACAAATGAAGTTTGAGTGTCATTAGCTCCATGGTAAATCCCCCTCTGCCATGTGTGTGGAGGCAGGTGTCAAAGAAATAGCAGAGAGTGCTTTTCTTTTCTTTTTTTTTTTCAGCCTTAATCTCAACTTTGTGTTTTTGTAAATACTGTTTTCAGGTTCAATATTTTTGGTGTGCAGTTCGTGACAAGTGCATGCAGTCGCCCATCCACTCCCCCCACGATCAGGATACAGGCAGGCCCATTGCCCCCAGAAGTCCCTCACGCCGCCCCTTTGCAGTCAGCCCCTCCCCTGGCAACTCTAGATCTTCTTCGGTTCCTGTCATTTTGTCTTTTCCAGAATGTTTTCTGAATTGAATCAGACAGCACATACACTTGTGAGACTGGCTTCATGCATTTGAGACCTATCCACCATGGACACGTCAGTGGGTTTTTTTTCCGTTTATTGCTGTGTAGTTTCACTGCCTGAGTATACCACCATGTGCTTACTCTTTTACTAAAGGGCTTCTGAGCAGTCTTTAGTGATTAGGACCTGAGCCGAAGTCGGACGCTTAACTGACTGAGCCGCCCAGGCGCCCCCACAAAATATATTTCTTTTTTTTTAAATTTTTTAACATTTATTTATTTTTGAGAGACAGAGAGAGACACAGCATGAGTGGGGGAGGGGCAGAGAGAGAGAAGGAGACACAGAATCGGAAGCAGGCTCCAGGCTCTGAGCTGTCAGCACAGAGCCTGACGTGGGGCTCGAACTCATGGACCCTGAGATCATGGCCTGAGCCAAAGTCGGACGCTCGACCGACTGAGCCACCCAGGCGCCCCACAAAATATATTTCTTAAATCACAACACTTGGAAGTTTGAAATTACTACTTGATCCAAAGGCCGCAGAATGGATGTCATGTTAGCAGGCATGAAAATATAATCTCACTGTCCGTCTCCATCAGAGCCCTTGGGTGAACAGGTGCATTGTCAACGAGCAGTAATATTTAGAAAGGAATCTTTCTTTTCTGAGCAGTAAGTTCTCAACAGTAGGGTTAAAATATTCGGTAAACCACGTTGTAAACGGATGTGCTGTCATCCAGGCTTTGTTGTTCCACTGACAGGGCACAGGCAGAGTACATTTAGCTGTCCTGAAGGGCCCTAGGAGTTTTGGAACAGTCAGTGAACCTGGACCTCAACTTAAAGTCACCGGCTGCGTTAGCCCCTAATAAGAGAGCCAGCCTGTCCTTTGAAGCTTTGAAACCAGGCACTGACTTCTCCTCTCCAGCTATGAATGTCCTAGATGGTATCTGCTTCCGTGATAAGGATGTTTTGTTTTGTCTACATCCAGAATCTGTTGTGGGGCGCCTGGGCGGCTCAGTCGGTTAAGCGTCCGACTCTTGGGTTTCAGCTCAGGTCATGATCTCACAGTTCGTGAGTTTGAGCCCCGCGTTGGGCTCTGTGCTGCCAATGCGGAGCCTGCTTGGGATTCTCTCTCTCTCTCCCTCTCTTTCTGCCCCTCCCCGGCTCATGTTCTCTCTCTTTCAGAATAAATTAATAAACTTAAAAAAAATTTTTTTTAAATATATACATATATTTTAATGTTTTATTTTTATTTTTGAGGGAGAGAGAGACAGTGTGAGCAGGGGAGGGTCAGAGAGACCGGGAGACACAGAATCCGAAGACAGGCTCCAGGCTCTGAGCTGTCAGCACAGAGCCTGACGCGGGGCTCGAACCCATGAACCATGAGATCATGACCTGAGCCGAAGTCAGACGCTTAACAGGCCGAGCCACCCAGGCGCCCCTAAACAATTTATTTTAAATAAAGAAAGAATCTGTTGTTTAGGGGCGCCTGGGTGGCTCAGTCGGTTAAGTGTCCGACTCTTGATCTCGGCTCAGGTCATGATCTCAGGGTTCGTGAGTTCAAGCCCCGAATCGGGCTCTGCTCCGAGGGCCCAGTGCCCTTGGATTCTGTCTCTCCTTCTCTCTGCCCCTCCCCCACTTGTGTGCGTGCTCTCTCTCTCTCTCTCTCTCAAAAAAAAAAAAAAAAGAATCTGTTGTCTGAGGTAGCCGCCTTCATTAATGATCTTCGCTAATTCTTCTGGATAAGTTGCTGCAGCTTCAACATCAGCCACTTGCTGCTTCACCTAGCACTTGGATGTTATGCAGATGGTCCTTTCCTTAAACCTCACGAACCAACCTCTGCTTCCGCTTGTAAAGTAGACTTCACCTCGTTCAGCCTGTATAGAATCGAAGAGAGTTTAGGTGTTGGCTTAAGGGAATGGGTTGTGGCCTGTTTGATCTTCTATCCAGACCATTGAACACTTAGAGGCCACTGTAGGGTTATTAACTGGCCTAATTTCAATACATTGTTGTGTCTCAGAGAACAGGGAGGCCCAAGGGGAGGGAGAGAGAGACAAAGAGGGGAATGTCTCCAGCCAATGGAGCGGCCAGAACACACATAACGTTTATCGATTAAGTCTTGTACGTGCAAGGTTGAAGGCGCCCCAAAACAATGACAACAGTAACATCAAAATCACTGATCACAGATCACCGTAACAAATAGAATCAAAATGAAAAAGTTTGAGATGTCGTGAGAATGACCAAGATGTGACACAGAGACGCAAAGTGAGGAAATGCTACTGGGAAAATGGTGCAGGAGTAGACTCCATGCAGGATTGCCACAAACCTTCAGTTCGTAAAAACACAACATCTGCAAAGCACAATAAAGCAAAGTGCAATAATATGAGGTGTGCCTGTTTTGTGCACAAATTCCCACCTTTTCTCCTGACCCAAGTTCATCACCCCGGCAGTTCTCCCTCTCTTTTGCTTGATGATTTCCTCCTTTTTACTCATTTTCTTTTCTTTTCTTTCTTTCTTTCTTTCTCTCTCTCTTCCTTCATTTCTTTTTTTATGTTTTTATTTTATTTTTGAGAGTGAGACAGTGTGAGTGGGCGGGGGGGGGGCAGAGAGAGAGGGAGACACAGAATCGGAAGCAGGCTCCAGACTCTGAGCTGTTGGCACAGACCCTGATGCGGGGCTCGAACTCACGGACCATGAGATCGTGATCGTGACCTGAGCTGAAGTCAGACGCTTAACCAGCTGAGCCACCCAGGTGCCTCATCTTTCTTTTTTTAGAGAGAGGGAAAGAAAAAAAAAGGCGGGGGGCAGAGGGAGAGGAAGAGAATCTTAAGCAGGCTCCACGCTTAAGCGTGAGCCTACTGAGCTTAAGCTTAACCTACTGAGCCACCCAGGTGCCCCTACTTGATCCTTTTCATCAGCATACAAACATGCACACATGCTGCTATGTCTCCTGTCTTAAAAACAAAGAAGCAGTGGGACACCTAGCTGCCTTAGTGAGAAGAGTGTGTGACTCTTGATCTCGGGGTTGTGAGTTTGAGCCCCACGTTGGGTGTAGAGATGATGTAAGTAAATAAAAAGCTTAAAAAACAAACAAGCAGAAAATATCATGGCAGTTCCTCAAACAATTAAACATAGACTTGGGGCTCCTGGGAGGCTCAGTCGGTTAAGACCAACTTCCACGCAGGTCACCATCTCACAGTTCGTGAGGTGGAGCCTCGCATTGGGCTCTGTGCTGACCGCTCAGAGCCTGGAGCCTGCTTCGGATTCTGTGTCTCTCTGCCGCCTCCCCTGCTCATACTCTGTCTGTCTCTCTCTCTCTCCAAAATAAAGAAACATTTTTAAAAAATTAAAAGTAAGAAGAAAATAAACATAGACTTACAATATGACCCCACAGTTCCACTTCTGGACATATAGCCAAAAGAATGGAAAGCAAAGACTGAGACACTTGCACACCCACGTGCACAGCGGCATTCACAGTAGACAAAAGGGAAACAATGCCCGTGTCCACGGAAGGAGAAATGCATAAATACAACGTGGTCTGTCCGTACAATAGAATATTATTCAAGCGTTAGAAAGGAAGGAAATCCTGGCACCTGTTACAACATGACGACCTCATGCTGGGTGAAATAAGCCCGTCACGAGAAGGCAAATCCTGTACGATTCTGCTTGTTCGAGGTCCCTAGAGTCATCAAGTTCATAGACACAGAGAGTAGAATGTTTGGGCGCACTGGGGCGTCCCTGTGTAATGGGGACAGCGTTTCAGTTCGGCAAGAGGGGAAGAACTACGGATGTGGACGGTAGCAGTGGTTGCACAGCGTTGTGAGTGTACTCAGGCCACTGAACTCCACCTAAAAAGGGTTAAAATGGTCAATTTTGTGTATCTTAAAAAAAAAAAGGCTCAAAAGGGAGAAGAAACATTAACTCCTTCCTGACCTCGTGTCCCTCTCTAGTTATTTCATTTCTCTACCACCTTAAAGAGCAAAACTCCTGCAAAAGCTGTCTCTGGTGACTGTCCCCAGTTCTCTTCCTGTGGTTCCTGTGGTCTCCTCCCTCCCTGGTTCCTTCTCCGTTTCCTTGGCTGGATCTCCCCTCCCCTGAGCTCTCCTCATTAGTGCCCCCAACCTCCATGGGGCTCTTTTCTTCTCGGCCCACACCCTCCTAGGTGATGTCTGGCAGTGGGCAATCGCATGGCTGTCTAAACCACGGAATGTGAGACGACCAGCGCCCCCATCTCTACATCTCACCTGACCTTCCCCGTGAGCTCCATTCCCAAATACCTGTCGCCTAGCATTCCCACTTGGATGATGAGTTGGCGTCTCAAACCTCACAGAACCCTCACCTAGCTCCTTATCTTCCCAGACTTCCTCATTCCAGGGAGCACGACACCACCCTTCCAGTGACTTTGGCCCACATCCCAGCAGGCCCCGTTTCCCACACACCCCATACTTCATCCATTAGCAAATGCTGGCTCTGTCCCCAAAATATTGTCGTTTCCAGAATCTGACCACTGATCACCGTTCACCCTTGTGACCCCCTCCATCTAGTGCACAGAGGGATTCTGGTAAAATGCAAGTGAGTCTTGCTACTTTTCTGTTCCAAGCTCTTTCCTTCTCAGGATAGAATCCAGAGTCCTTACAGTGGCTTCAAAGGCCCTCGCTCTCTGCTCTCCCACCCCCCAACTCATTTCCATTGTTTGCCCCACAGAGTCCACTGCTGGCTTCCATACTGTTCCTCAAACACTCCTGCCTCAAGGCCTTTTCTACTTGCTGTTCCCCGCAGGTGTCCACAGGGGCCCTTCCCTCACCTCCTGTGGTCTCAACTCCCCTAATCCCTTCCCACCCTGTTTAAAACCGCCCCAGAATAGGCCCCTTCCTGGGTCCAGGACCTGGATTTTCAATTCATTCAATATGTATTTGGGGGAGGAGGGGAAGGAGGCCCAAATTTTATAAGCTTCAGGTACCGTCTCTTTTCTCTGATTTATTTTTCTCCCTAGCACTTATCACCATCTGAAGAACGATTTAGTTTTTATTCACTTTATTGTCTTCTCCCCCACCGAGAGGAGACACAGCGTGAGCAGAGGAGGGTCAGAGAGAGAGGGAGACACAGAATCCAAAGACAGGCTCCAGGCGCTGAGCTGTCAGCACAGACCCTGACGCGGGGCTCGAACCCACGAAGCGCGAGGTCGTGACCTGAGCCGAAGCCAGATGCTCAACCGGCTGAGCCACCCAGGCGACCCCCCCCCCCCACCTTTGAATGTAAGCCCCACAAGAGCTGGGATATTTGTTTTTCCCCTCACTATGGCATCCCCAGAGTTTAGAGCAGTGCTTGAAAAAATACTTATTGGATGAACGAAGGAACGAATGAATGGGTATTCATGCCCAGACAACCACAGCTTTCAAGGTAAGAATTTTCCTTTTGTAGCCTCCCCAGTCCAGTGCCTCTCTCCTAGGTGCCCCCTCTCTCATTCCTTCCTTCCCATCCCTCCTCTCCCCAGCCCTCCCCAGACTTTCCCAGAACGGCTGGTTTGGAGGCAGGCTTAGTAAAGGTCCCACTTTAAGTTACAAGGACCTTGCACTCCTTGGGGGCCAGGAGGCTGCTTAGAACACACAGATGCATCATCATAATAATGAGCTGACAAAATGGCCTGTATCTTTAGGATCATTAAGCCCGCCTTTATACCTATGATCAGCTGCAAAGGGGCCACAGCAGGTTTTAATTTACCTCCACTGTAGTTGAGGAAACTAAGGCCTGGTGAGCTTGGTGCCAGCCCAGCCTCCGGCATGTGGCCATACGTGGCACGCCCCTGCTGAGCTTTCTCTGTTTGGCCACAGATTAGGAAACAAACAAAAAACTCTTTCCGCCGTATCATTAGCATCATCTCTTCTGCAATATCCTGTCAGTCCCTAACTAACCCACTCCTTCAAGCACCTCAGCAGGAAGCGTGGGCCCCCAGAGTTGGGCTGGATAGCAGGAGGGACCTGCATTAGTCACACCGAAGAAGTTCCTGTCAGGGGGCAGTGGGGGTTGACTGAGAGAGACAGGCATCAGGTGGGTGGCCAGGGTGTGACCGGTGGGGTGGTGAGGCGGTGGGGGGGGGCGGTCTCATGGTCAAAGTGACCCCCTCCCCAGCACTCTCATCCACGTGGTCCCTGCTCCCGACCCCCAGGGGTACTTCCCGAGCCTCTGGTGGGTCAGAAGCAAGAAGAGCCCCAAGATGGTGAAATGGGCCGAGCTGCTCCCTGGCAAACCAGCTGGGCAGGTCCTGGGCACCTGTGGGTGCCAGGGCGGAGGGTGGGGCGGCAGGTCGGCTCTCGCCAAGTCTCGGAGCTAATAAACACCAGGACCTGCGCGCAGGCTCTGAAGAGAAGCCAGATAAAAATCCCACCTGAGTCTGATCTTGAGCTGGCTCTTCGGGTCCAGGGGCTTGGCAGCTGGGTTTGAAAATGGCTGGTTTGGAGGGAGTTGATCGGACGTCATTACTGGTGGTTAGAAGCAGTGGAGAGGTCACATATCGAGAACACCGCGGAGCTCGTTAAAAAGACAATACGGGCCCGCCCCAGGCCTACAAAATCAGAATCTGGGGTGGAGTTAGGGACCCAAATCTTTATTTTTAAAAGCCCTTTCAGATAATTGTGATAATCAGAGGTTTGGAAATTATTACCTGGTTTTTAAAGAGCACGTCTTTGGAAACTTCAACCTCTGAGTCTGCTTCCTAGCTGTGTTACCGTGGGAAAGGGACTGAACCTCTCTGAGTTTCTTTTGCCTCATCTGGAAACTGGAGATAACTACGTACCTCTTAGGGCCGCCATTAGGAATACGTGCGAACGCACGCAATAGTCATGCTGAGCGCAAGGCCTGGGGGCTGGCACGGAGCACGCTGCCCCAGTGTTAGCTGCTGTGATGGGCACCCCAGCCGAGACCCCTTGGGATTCTGGGAAGAACACAAGGGCTGAGGAAGCTGACGGTCACGAGGGCTCTGCTCCTGTCCTGATGCTAGGAACGAGAGGGTCACTGGGAAGGGAGCAAAGCCTCTTGTTCAGGGGAATTAGGAGAGAGGGGCCGAGGCCGAGGCCAAGGCGTAGGCTGTTCATTCCTGGCCACTGGCCTGGCCTCTAGGGCAGGGCTTGGGCAGATTCAACTTATAAGAAGCACAGCAGAGATCTGTGGTTAGGACCTTGGGCTTAAGGGCTCAGAGAGCTCTGGGTTCAAGTTAGAACTCCTCCTTTCATCAATGCATGTTGTTGCGTGAGAGACTCATGGGAGGCTGGGCCTCTGCTGGCGGGCAGGAGAGCACCCTGTGGGCCTGGGCCTGGAGTCCCACAGACAGCTCAGTGCTTACTGGACCTGTGACCTTGAGCAAATCACCCCACCCCTTGAGCTGCTGTTTGGAAATGGGGAGACTCCACCTAACACGCTCCCCGGTTGGGAGGTGTCAATGGGAGCGCGCCTGTGACATGCTTGTCTCCCTGCCCAACCAACAAGTGTTTTGTAAAGGTTCGTTGTTACCACCATCAACCCCTTCTCTGGGGACACCTCCCGCTTGTGACTGGTTTGAGTGTGTGGTTTTCATCTTTCACCTCATTTCTCAGTCCCCCTCCACCTGACCTAGAACTTTCATCCCAGTGCCTTCAGGGCATCAGGGTGGGGGCCCCTCGGGCACCCTTCTCCCATCACAGTGGGGCTCTGGGCCCCTGGCCTTCTTCCCTTCTCTCCCCTCCCCTAGATGTACCCCCTTCTGAGCAAAGCCCAAGGCAGGTGCTATTTGGTGACACTGCCTCCATGGGGACGGGCTGTCCAGAAATAACCCCTTTCAGTCCCCCGGGGGGAGGAAGAGATTGCAGGCTGCGTCATTGGGGCCATAGATGCCAGATGATGAATATTTTTGAGTAAGGTTAACATTAGATGTGATCAAACCACGTCTGTGTCAGAGTGACCCTTGGCTGTCAAGGGGGCACGCCCCCGGCAATGGTACCTGTCACCATCCACATCTCACAAGCACCTGTGGGGGGGGTGGGGGTCACTTCAGATTCCTGGGTGGAGTGCTGCCAGAGAGAACCCCACTTCCGTGTGGGGCGCTTTGAGGATCTGGTCTGTGGCCAGCAGCTCTGCAGGCCTGGGCTTTCCCCAGCAAGGTCCTCTCAGGGATTGCCTCCCACGCCGTTGGGAGCATCTCTGGATAGACACTGCCCCCTCGAGGCCTCGGCCTGCCATGACACCCCGGAGAGCTGATCCCACATAAAAGGAAATGGATCCAGATGGTGCTTTCCTTCCCAGCGTCCTCCTTGGGTGCCTTATGATTGGCCCAAAATACAAACGTCTTCAGAGCTCTGGGCAGTCTATGCATTCTCAGCCTGAGAACTGGAATGGGCCCTAGTGCCATCTGTTGCCTTCCACAAGAAAGGCAACTCAGGGCAACTGCCAGAACATAAGAACAGAGCCACAGGAGGTCTTGGGACTCCAGGCTATCTGTACTTTTTCTTTCTTAATGTTTGCTTATTTTTGAGAGAGAGTCAGAGAGACAGAGACACAGAATCCAAAGCAGGCTCCAGGCTCTGAGCTGTCAGCACTGAGCCCGACACAGAGCTTGAACCCACAAACCATGAGATCATGACTTGAGCATGACTTAACCCACTGAGCCACCCAGGCGCTCCAGGCTATCTGTATTTTTAAAGAGGCGAGGCTCCAGGGAAAAATGACTTCTAGTAACATTTGGAATTAAGGTGGAGGAGAAGTTTAACATTAAAGCAAAATAACTAGGACAGAGTTAAGGGAAAAGGGGGAGAAATAAAGCGAAGAAAAGAAAGGTTCAGTTCCAGGAAGGTCAGGGTGAACTGGCTGGACTGTGAACTGAGAGTCAGCAGGTGGAGGTGTGGGGATGAACAGGCGCCGGCAGCTGCACCGCCTGGTGCAATTGCATTGTTGCCGTAGAGAAAAATGTGAGAAAAGAAGCTCTAAGGATCCTCCCATCTTGAATAAGTGTTGATATTATTTTGGTGCATTCCCTGTTATTTTTTCCTATGTGTTTTCTTTTAATGTCTTCATTGGAGTTCATGTCTTTACTGAATTTTATTTTTATTTAAAAAAATTTTTTAATGTTTTATTTTTGAGAGAGAGAGAGAGACAGCGTGAGCAGGGGAGGATCAAAGAGAGAGGGAGACAGAATCTGAAGACAGGCTCCAGACTCAGAGCTAGTTGTCAGCACAGAGCCTGACACGGGGCTTGAACCCACGAACCGTGAGATCATGACCTGAGCCAAAGTCGGACGCTCAACCGACTGAGCCACCCAGGTGCCCCTGGATTTTTTTAAATCATAAGAGTTAGATCATAAAACATGTGATCTGCAGAAAATAAAAACCGTATCCATCTGCTCGCCAAAAAAAGATCAGCCCCAAACGCAGAGTTGGGTGATGACTGTGTCTGGGGCAGGCTCCCATCTGCACCAAGAGTCCAGGTGCACAGTCAGCAAATTGTCTCTAATCGTTGTCCACGCAGACAGAGTCCCCCAGTGCCTGTCCTGGGCCCACTAGTATCTTAGCTTTGGGGGCCTCTCCCAATGCCATTTCCCCTCCTGGAATCCTCACCCACATTCTTGTCTGGCTGACCCTCAGTACAGGCATTGATGTCTCTTCCCAGGGACATTTCTCCAGTGTCCCAAACTGGTCAGGCGCTGCTCACATGTGCTCCTGTAACCCACTACAACCATGTGCCAAATTGTATTGTCATCATTTCTTAGACCCCTGACTTCCTGCTGCTAGTGGGGGAGGGGGGAGGCGCTGTGTGGCAGAGACCCAGAGACCATGGCTCCCCAGCTCCTGGCACCGAGAGGCTCCGTGTGGATGGAGATAGGACGAGCCAGCTGTCCAAGTGGAGATAATGGGGTGAGGTAGGGGGAACTTCCAGGAGGGGGGCCACTCCTCCTGGGTTCCCACCACCCCGAGCCTGGCTGTTTACCACTCCTACTCTTCCTCCTCCACTGGAAGATGATGTGGCCCAGGAAGCTGAAAGGGAAAAGTCAGGTGAGGTGACAGCTGGGGAGGATCTCAGACATGTCAGAAGCTCAGAAGCCCGTCCCAGTCCGGATCCATCTCCAGTGAGATCACCGGCTCTCCCTCAGGACCTAAGGGTTTGGGATCAGGGCCACGTTCAATTCGGCAAATACTGAATATGTGTGAGGTGCAGGCAGGAAAGGTGCCATTTTAATTTTTTTAATGTTTACTTATTTTGAGAGAAAGAGAGAGCACGAGCAGGGGAGGGGCGGAGAGAGAGGGAGACACCGAATCCGAAGCAGGCTCCAGGCTCCGAGCTGTCAGCACAGAGCCCGATGTGGGGCTCGAACCCACAAACCGTGAGATCATGACCTGAGCCGAAGTCGGCCGCTTGACCAACTGAGCCGTCCGGGCGCCCCAAGATGAATCTGACAGTCTTGTCCTCAGAGGGCGCCCAGCCCCACAACGCCTCATGGTGTGAGGTCCAGGTTAGACAAAGCCTGGGGTCCAGAGCCAGCCAGACCTGGGCTCTTGTCCAGGCTCAGACACTGTCTTTGACAAGTTGCCTCCACTCTCTGAGCCTCAGTTTCCTTACCTGCCAAATGGGGACGATAATAGAACCTATCCCAACAGGTGGTTGCAAAAACCTGTTATTATGATGTGAAAGCATAGGAAATGACAAAAAACACCCCAAAATGAGAATACACTTGGACATCCATGGTCATTAACAGGGGCACAGAGATGCAAACCAGCGTTTGGGCTCCAGAACGGGCTGGGGCGCGGCGGGCGAGGTTCAGGCCAGCCGCTGAGGAGTGTGTGCAGCTGTTCACGAAGCCCTGGAACCAGACACTCGTGGCTCAGAAAGCAGCCTGTCTCCGCCTGTGCCCATGTGCCGCTCACTCCCGTTTCCCAGTCCCCGTCTCCCTAGGCCGGTTAGGGCCACGTGACTAGTTCTGGACAACTGTCTGTGAGCAGGGGTGATGGCTGCTGATGCGGGGAGGAGTCAATTCAGAGCTGATATGTCTTCTCCCCTCCTCTTCTCCCTGCTGTGGATTTGGGGGTGAGGCCCTAAGATGCAGGGGGGCCGCTAGACTCTCATCAGACTTGATGGAAGTAAACGCTTCCTATGCTCGGCCACGGAGACCTGGGGGGTGTTTGATGAGGCAGCGAGTGCAAACGGCCGCCCTGCGTACAGCACTACTATTGTTTCTGCTTCTAGAGGCCACGTCAGTGGCCTTTGGTCACACAGCTCGTCAGTGGACAGAGCTGGAACCCCCACCCAGGCCTGATTCACGGGGCCGGCTTTTAGAAACCATACTTCCCTGGGGGGCCCGGGTGGCTCAGTTGGTTCTGCGTCCGACTTCGACTCAGGTCATGATCTCGTAGTTCGTGAGTTCGAGCCCCGCGTCGGGCTCTGTGCTGACAGCTTGGAGCCTGGGGCCTGCTTCGGATTCTGCATTTCCCTTTCTCTGCCTCTCCCCTGCTCATGCTCATGCTCTCTCTCTCTCTCTCTCCCTCCCTCTCTAAACATTTAAAAAAAAATTTAAAAAAAACTACACTTCCCTCACCTCATGACAGCCAGTCCTCAAGCGCTGCTATCACAGCTAAGATCTCCAGAAGACGTCCTGCAGGGGCAGCCGGACGAGCAGCTGGAACAGTCAGAACAGTTGGCAAGTTGCCAGAACAGTTGGCAACAATCCTGTCGTTCTGGATGGTACTGGGCACTTGACACACTAGTTCTACTTCTGCCAGTGCTGGTGGTTCGGGATAAGCAACCCACAAGCAAGACACGACAGCTCGCCCTGGCTTGGCGGACTGTCGCCGGGGACTGGAACACTCATCGTGCAGACGGACTCACAAGGGAAGAAGTCCTCTAGTGTCCCTGTTTCCCCCTCAGCCCTTGTGCCCCAGCTTGTGCCCCAGCCCCGAGAGGCAATACTGCAAACCGTGAGCTTCAGGATTAGCCTTGTGCTCGAATCCCTGCTCTGCTGCTTACTGGCTGTGTGACCTTAGGTAAGTAAGTCACTTTGCTTCTCTGAGCCTCAATTTCCTCATCTGTAAAATGGGGGTAGCAATACTAATTCCTCATAGGATGGACTCCTGCATTAGAGATGACGGATGAAATGTGCTGAGCATAATACTTGGTACATGTAAGCTTATTTGCAATTTTTTTTAAATGCTTATTTATTTTTGAGAAAGAGAGAGCGGGAGAGGGGCAGAGAGAGGGACAGAGGATCCAAAGCAGGCTCTGTGCTGACAGCAGAGAGCCCAATGAGGGGCTCAAACTCACGAATCATGAGATCATGACCTGAGCTGAAGTCAGACACTTAACACACTGAGCCACCCAGGCGCCCCAAAATTTTTTAATTAAAAAAAAACACAATTTTTTTCCTTTAATCTTTATTTTTGAGAGAGAGAGAGACAGACTGAGAGAGGGGAAGGGACAAAGAGAGAGAGAGAGGGAGACACAGAATCCAAAGCAGGCTCCAGGCTCTGAGTTGTCAGCACAGAGCCCGATGCGGGGCTCAAACTCACAAAGCGTGAGATCATGATCTGAGCCAAAGTCTGGTGCTTAACTGACTAAAGCCACTCAGGCACCCCAATTTTTTTTTTGAGAGAGAGAGAGAAGGAGAGAGGGGGGGGGGAGAGAGAGAGAGAGAAAGAGAATCCCAAGACAGGCTCCATGCTCAGCACGGAGCCTGATACACGGCTCAATCTCACGACTGTGAGATCATGACCTGAGCCAAAATCAAGAGTCAACTGGATGCATGACTGACTGAGCCACCCAGGCGCCCCGTGTAAGCTTGTTCTAATCCAAGGCAGGCCGCTTTCTCCCACGGAAGATCAGGGGGCTGCCACAGGAGAGGGACTCAGTGTACAGATTGCTTGTATGTTTATTTACAAATAGGGGACACACACACACATATAGATGTCACTGGACATTTCAGGAATGTCCTTCTCTGCCTGCCTCTTCTCTGGGCTCCCTCCTCACTCAGCTTGAGCTCTCTAGAAAAGGGCTTCTGATACTTTCTTGGTGGGAAGCCGGTGGGTGTTCTGATTAGGCTCTCACTGCCTCTAATGTCCAAATCTGCCTGTCCCCGTGGGCCATGGACAAGGGGCTGTTAGCCTTGGCTCAGTCATTCATGTCCAAGCCAAATTCTGGATACAGCTCTTTGGTGGTGACACCTCGGATCACGGCTGAAAGGAAAGAAGGAAGCAGGGATGTGTGTCCAGCGGGAGGCATAGGAAGGAGATTGGCCCAAGGCCTGAGCTGCCCAGGACCCACTCCTACACCTCCTTCCTTCTCCTCGACTTGGCAGAGACACCCTCCTGCTACTCCTTCTAGACCCCTCCACTGCGGGCTCTGCTTGGCCACCCCAAACTAGACTCACCGAACCCTCACCCCACTTCGCAGAGGAGTCAAACAAGGCCCCTGAGACTGCACGCTGAGCGGCTAGAACCATCTGCGGAAAACGTCAGTTCATATTTACGTTGCACCTGGGGCCGGCTGAACACCCTCGCTCCTCAGCCCGCCCCACGGGCCACGTCCTGGCTGTTTGGTGATGCCATGCTTCCTGCTCCCTCAACGACTCTTTTTTCCTCCCAGGGAAAGGGGTCTCCTCCGAGGCCTCCCCTGACCACCCTAGCTCTTCCCTACCTGCCGCCCTGTTCAGGTCTCAATATTCCCCAGCTCTGGCCTCTGTTTCCTTCATAGCACTTAACACATTTTAGAATTCCTTCCTTTGTGCTCCTTTGCTTACTGACCGTTCCCCTCCCCCACCCCAACCCCAAAACAGAAGTCGCACATGAGAACAGGGTCCTTCAAGGGACTGGTTCGCCAGGGCACCCCCACACCCTGCAGAGCAGCACAGAGTCGGTGCTCAGTACATACCACCTGAACCAGTGAAAGAAGACAGGCTGCCCACTCCAGGTCCTGTGACCAGAAAGACCGGTCTCAAGCTGGGTTCTATCTCCTAAGAGCGGATGCCCTTAACCATCAGCCTGTCGTCCCTTCAGCCTCCTTTCTCCATCCATCTGTATTTGCCTCCTCCTGTTGTCTCCTTTCCTTCCTGGGGACCCGTTCCCCACTGGAACAGAGGCGCCCTCCCTGACGGACTCCTGGATGCTGAAGACAGTTCTGCAGTTTCCTGTAGCGACCAGGGAGGCAGCCCAGCACTGCACACTGTCCCCAACAGTCCCACCAACCCGAGCCAGGTGATGGAAGTGAGGCCGTCTGTGCACTTCCTTGCCTCCGAGGTGGACTGTCCTGACCAGCCCAGACACACAGGTGTCTACGCCTTGGCCAAGCCCTCTGGATAGTCAGACTGTGTTTGGGGAGGAACAAAATACTCCTTTAAGCCACAGAGTCGCCGCCCTTCTGGGACTTTCTCTCCCCATAATAAGGCAGCCACTTGAGGCAAGGATGGTATCTCCATCGGTCTGGGTAGGCCCCAGAAGACTGGGGACCGTAGCCCTCTAGCAGGTAGGTGAGTTCACGCTCAAACCTGTCTCTGGCTCTGAAGCAGGCCCTACACTTGAAGGAAAAAACCTCAGGGACTCCTGTAAGAGCTGTCCAGCTGCTTTGGGGCATTTGGGGAGCAGCACAGCTGAGAAGGATGGAAGGGCTGGACAATTAGAGGGCCCAGGAGCAAAATCCCAACAGCCCAGGGAGTGGGGTCCCCTTCCCTCTGAGCCCTGGCTGCTCCCCGGGGGCCCTGACGCTCACCTAGCTTGCCTAGCAGCATCTGGCCTGCATCCTTGATGTCATTGTACTCATGGAGCTGGCAGATGTGGTCCTCCAGTTCATCCACACTGTAGCCTCTGGGATGAAGGATGGGAGAGAGACACAGAACATCTTTAAGAAAGCTGAGGAGGACCCAGGGTTCAGAGAGTAACAAGGCATCTATTTACCCAACGTTCACTAAGGGCCTCCTAGGGACACAGGGATGGCCCTCAGGAAACCTGCAGTAGGGCGGGGATCCGCCCAGCCCTTCGCTCCTGGCAAACGTCTCTGTGCCCTTAGAGGGCGGTTCCCAGGCACACTGATACTATGTGACCCCAGCCACAGCCGAGGGATTCACAGATAGGCACGCGAATGGCTAGTCAGCGTGTGTGAAAGGCACATTCAAAGGCTGCTCAGTCGGTGCCACGCGGCTGGAGCACGGGGCATGGGAAAGTCTAGAAGTTGCAAAAGAGCCAGCTTTCCCCAGGCGCTGAGAACCCCACCTGCGGAGAGAGAGAATGGGAGTCCATGTGCAGATGGGAGCAGAGGCAGAGAACCAGGGCCCGCAGGGAGACCCGGAGACGGATAACCCCTGTTCTGGACAGCTTTCCGCTTCCTAGTTCCAGCTCCTCGTGGGTCTGACCACACCCCTACCTGAGAGAGGCTGCTGAGACACCCTGAGTCCAACGGCAGGGCGTGGGGCACGGTCCTAGTGTTACGCTAAGCCAGTGAGGCTGGGTTTCGGTTACTGGGCACTGGTTAAGTTATCTTAAGTACGCTGAGGGGCCCAGCGAGACTTACTCAGATAGGAATTGGGAGATCTCTTTGTCCAGCAGGTCCCTCTTCTCCCTCAGTTTCTGAATGTCAAGGTGCAGAGAATCCTCGCTGGCTCCATCAGCCTGGCCAGACTTGGGAGATGGCCGCTGAGTGGCACAGAAAGTCATTAGCCAGGGGTGCCCGGGTGGCTCAGTCGGTTGAGCATCCGACTGGCTCAGGTCACGATCTCACGGGTTCATGAGTTCGAACCCCACATCGGGCTTGCTGCTGTCAGCGTGTAGCCTGTTTCAGATCCTGTCCCCCTTTCTCTCTGCCCCTCCCCCTTCTCAAAAATAAAGCATTAAAAAAAAAAAGTCATTAGCCAGACTGACCCATTATCCACAATTCAGAACCTTCCAATTATCCCCAACAGCCACCTCCTGCTTCTGCTTGATGACAGACTCCCCCCACCTGTTAATAAGATTACATTTCCCAGCTTCCCTTGGAATCCAATGTGGCCCCTGTAAGTTCTGGTGAGTAGAGATTAATCAGAAATGGTGTATGCAACGTCTGGAAATTGTCCTTCCAGGAAGAGGGTCTCCCTTTCTCTGGCCTTCCTCCTTCCCGCTGGCTGGCGTGTAAATGTAACGATACAGCTGGTCAGTGTCTTGGGGGATGAGGCAGAACCCATGCTGAAGAAGTGGGAGAACAAGGTAGAGGCCTGGGTCCCCGAGGACGGGTTAGGCCACCATTATCTGGGGGTTTCTTTCACTCCCAGCCAGACCTAATCCTAACCAACGGGCTCACCCTGGCCCCTAATCTGACCCCAGATAATCGGCTTCAGGTCTACTTCTTGGGTTCTCCTCTCAAGCCTATGAAGTCGTTGGGTTTATAATCTGGTTGGATAACAAAACCCTTCCCTGGGGCTGCGGTTCATCTTTGCCCTTTCTGCCCAGGCCAGTGCCTGGGACGCCGCTAATCTTCAGGAAATGTGTGTTGGATCAACTGTCTGCACAGGACAGAAGAGACCAAGGAAGGGATTCAGCAAACGGATAAGACATCAAACCTGGCCCCCGCCCTCACAGAATGTATATAAAACAGCCAATAGTTAGGATTTCCCTCCAGATATTTCCATCGAAAGCTCCACTCACACTGCACCGGAAAGGCCTTGCCTGACCACCCCGCCTAAAATGGTCACTTCTCAACGGCCCACTGTTCCTTTGTCCTGATACTTCACACCGTCCGTCACCACCTGACATAGATCTTTCATTAGTAATCTTACGCTCCTTGTCGGCCTTCCGACAAGGAGCGTAAACTGCACGAGGGCAGGGACCGTTTTGTTCACTGGGTCCCCAACAGTGCCTGGCACACGGTAGGCACTCGATAAAACGTGTCACATGAATGAGTGAATGACAAATAATTAGTCAACTAACGACAAGCCTCAAAAGTGCTTTGAACTTGAAGTACAGGGTGCTAAGGGAGTGCCTCACTGGGCCGCTGGACTGAGCCAGAAGTTGGGGCAAGGCTTCTCTTAGGGACCTCAACTCTATTTTTATTTATTTATTTATTTATTTATTTATTTTTGAGGGATGGAGAAAGACAGAGCAGGAGAGGGGGAGGGACAGAGAGGGAGGGAGACACAGAACCTGAAACGGGCTCCAGGCTCTGAGCTGTCAGCACAGAGCCCGACCCAGGCCTCGAACCCACTGACCATGGGATCATGACCTGAGCCGAAGTCCGACGCTTAACCGGCTGAGCCACCCAGGCGCCCCAAGGGACCTCCACTCTACAGGATGAGCAGGCACCAGCTTGGCAAAAAGCCGGAAGGGAAGTATTCCAGAAGGGGAGTGTACATCTAAACGGCAAAGGCAGGAAAGAACACATGCGGCTGAGGGACTGAGAGAATGGTTTCTGTGTGGGGCGGATCGTGGTGTGAAAAAGAACAAAACCAACCACGTGCGGCGCTGTCAGGAAGGAGGAGAGACAGAGGCGGCTTGGGGAACCTGGGGTACCACTGGCGGAGGCCAGGGCGCTGCTGCTCCTTTGAGAGTGGTGGTGGGCAGGAGGAAAAGAAGGGGGAAGGGCTGAGAAATGACCTGGAGTTTCTCAGCAGAGCAAGGTCCGCTGGGGGAGGACTTGAAGAGGGCTGGGGTGGGTCGTCTCCTGTTGGGGATGGGGAGGAGGGCCGGGAGCAGCACTGACCTACGCCGTGGAGGGCGAGGAGGGGGGGCGGCCACAAGCGTACTTACAGGGGATTGGAAGGCCCCGCGGCAGCTTTTGGAAAGTCCTGGGTGAGTCCTGGAGAGGAATCCGAGGAGAAAAGACTGATTGAACCTAGAGTCCGCGCTGGGAGGAAAGGGGTATGTGGGGGTGTGGGAGGGAAGGAGTTGGGAAGGGGGCACATAGGGGCCGGGATCAGGGTACGGTTCATCAAGGAAGGGGGATTCGGGAGGGGGCGTGTGGAGGGCTGGCTGGGGGTCTCCGGAAGTGATCTCGGAGATGAGAGTTGGGCAGGGCTAAGAGGAGTCGGGAAAGGGGCTGTGAAGGGATCGGCTTTCGCCCTGCTGTCCACTCCTCGCCCACCTTCTGAGCCCTGGGGTTCGGGGCCCCCGTCTCGGGGGCGTCTGCAGTGCAAGGGGGTCCAGGACGGTGGCGGGAGAGCGGCCCCCCGGGCCAGCCAGCTAACCGGAAGCTTATGACGGAGACCGGCAACGGTCAGGTAGCGAGCTGCGCGCGCATCCTGAGAGAGCCCAGGCCCCACCCCGCTCCCCCGAGGTGGGCGGAGACAGCGGCTGCGTGCGCAGCTTTCCTTGTGGCTCCACCTGTCCCTTTGGGCTCGCGGTGCTCTAACCGCTCCGCCTTTCCTTTTCATCTTTCTTATCCACCAATAGGCTTGGATGATTGAAGCCATGCCCACCCAGCTGGAGCCCAGGAACGCCCCTGTCCCTCCCTTTCTGGCTCAGCTGCACCCGGCGCGGTGACTACCGGGAGCAATTCCGCAGTGGTTGCCGGGATCGCGATGATGTGGCCCCCCCGTCCCCCTCCCTGTCCCGGGATGTCGGAAGAAACCCGACAGAGCAAATTGGCTGCGGCCAAGAAAAAGGTAAAACGTGCCGAGTCGCGGGCCCCTGACCCAGCCAAAGCCGCCTTTGACGGCCGGGCCGTGGCCAGAGTCTGTGCTGCCCCTTAGGCGCACAGGGAGAGCCCCTCGGCGCCCCTTGGCGGCCCCCCTCCCCACCAAAGTCTTCTCAGCCAGTCCCGCCCCCTGGCAGCCCAGCCCCCGCCCTCTCCCGTCGCCCCTGGGTGACTTTGGGCCGTGACTCCCTGGGCTTACCGCTCCGGGCTCGGCCCTCGCCTTCCGCCACCCAGAACCAGACGACCCGGGCTCTCCGGGCCGATTCTCCGAGGACCTGGGTCCCGGCCCTGCTTTCCCCTCCCCCACCGCGGAGCGGAGCCGCGGGCGTCCGTAGGGAGGAGTGGAATGTAGTTATGTCACAATCCCCCTCGGAACTGTCATTAGCGCCAGGAGCCTGGTGTTTGATCTTAACTACTCAGTCCCCGTGTGTTTTCATCCCCTTTCCGGTGTGTCTGGTCATGGCACAAATTTCCGGCTCGAAGGGAACTGGGGACTGTGGGACCTAGGTGGGAGAGGTTTCAGGCGCCCTTATTCTAGATTGTACCCCATCCTTAGACCTTGACTTCACCAGTGATCGAGACACGTTGATAACACCTCGGTAACAATGGGGAGAATGTGTTTCCTTTAGTTTAGTATCTTCCTAGCTTTCTACTGTCCAGAAAGACTTTTGACATTTTTCATCTGAATTTTCTACCTCACGTTTCAATTCCCTATGATTCTGGAACCAGGGTGCCTCATAATCCGTGCTCTTTGGAGTGCGATCTGCTTACCCTCTGCGGAACAGATCGCTGGAAACTGAACACAGCTGGGGATCTTCCCCAAATCATCATCTGAACGTGCGTCGTCCTGAGTGCTGCTGGACAAATACGGGACCAAAGCATCCGTTTTGCTTGATTTCTCTTGAGAAAAATCCTTTTAGGTTAATACACCTCGGGATGACATTTGCATAGATTTGTAAGATTATAATAGACTTCTCTCCGAAATGGTGCTTGGGTTGCCCCTCTTTCTGTTACATTCCCAGATTCACCAGGCGCGGTTCGCTGCTTTCTGCCATCAGGATATGTTGATGTAAAAGTTTGAGACATACCAGTGTGCATCTTTGACAGATGTGTAGGAAAGGACGCTGATGTCTGATTATTGAGTTTACTTTTCCACCTCTTTGCCTCTGGGTTTGCCTCTCAGCACCTGCTGATTTCATGGCATAACCCTAGAACTCAGAGGCAGAAGACCGGGTTTAAATTCCATTATTGCCCCCCCTCCCACCTTTTTTAAAGCCACGTTATCAGTCCATTTCTGCAGTCATTAAGGATTACAGCACCTTGTAGGTTTGCTGGTGGCCTTAAATGAGGTGGCGGATAGGGGCGTATATTGTAAACTACAGAGTTCGACGTGAATACGGGGGTTTACGGTACTCACGAGTCCTACTGCTTTTTCTTGCTGCAGTTGAGAGAATATCAGCAGAGGAACAGCCCTGGTGTTCCTGCAGGAGCGAAGAAGAAAAGGAAGATTAAAAATGGCAGTAGCCCTGAGACAACCACTTCTGATGGTTGTCACTCTCCTGAGGATGTGAGTACTGGCTGGCCAGGCTTCCGGGGACACAGGGGTACGTGAGGGATGGATCGTAAAGGGCAGTGATGAAGGTTGTGGAGGAAGTGACAGGTGCAGGTTTGAATCCTACCTGTCCCTCTGCTGGAGATCTGTCCCTGCTGGGGATATTTTTCCACATCAGTAAAAATTAGACTCAACACTTGTGACACTGAAACGAGATGGTTGATGGTGTTCTTATATGAATCTCTTAGTATAGGGCCTTGTGCGGGGTAACCATTCAGTCCAGGATGGTGCTGTTTGACTTGCGGCTCGGGTGACTTTCCTCATCCCCAGCCTCAAGGGGAAGCCAGGCGGTGGAAACAGCCATTTGCCACCACACTCTTCCTTTTAGGAAGCGCCAGAAGAGGCCCAGGGTGTGGTGGGGCAGGAGACTGTGGGTTTTGAGTCCATCTTTGCCACCTGTTGGCTGGGCAAGCTCAGGAAAATCACTTCCTCCCCCAGGCCTCAGTTGCCTCATCTGTAAGATGATATTGCTGGAGCAGGTCGGCGCCTTTCAGACTTTTAGCCGGAGCCCCCTTTGTTCAAGTGAACCCTTCCCTCGGAAGTCTGGTTTTTAAAACGGAGATGAGATTCCTGTCCGAGTCATCCCCTGCATCCTGGGCCTGAGGAGAGGGTCTAAGGAATGTATTCAGAAAACAGCTGCATCGGGCAGGTGACTGTGTCCTATGTCACTGCACCTTTTGGGGGACTTTTCTGATGTCTGCAAAGCGACAGGAGGCTGTCGGGGAAGGCGGCACAGGCCGTGGGTTTGTTCCTGTCTCTCTTCTCCAGCATTCCATTTTCCTGAACCCATCTCTTCTTCCTTCCCTGACTCTCTTTGCCTCTCTCTAAGCCACTTTTCTCTCTCTCCCCCCCTGTCCTTGTTTCTCCCTTTTCGCCTCCTGTAGATTCAGGACATTCTGAAGGTGCTGGTGTCCGACCTTAACCGCTCCAATGGGGTAGCGCTCCCCCCATTGGACAAGTGGAAGGTGAGGCAGTGCCGAGCCCCCTCTCTGGCTTGCTCTTTTTCCCAGCTGTGCATGCCCCGAGGCGTCTCGGGTTTGGGGGATACTTTGCCTCTGGCTTATTTTATGTTGCTGTCATTAACCCTCAGCCTGTTCATGTCTGCTTTTTCACCCGCTTGGTTGATTGGGTTTGTTTTCCTTCTCCCACATCCCTTATCATCTTGGAGAAGGTGAGACACACCTTGTGGGCTCAGAGGAGCTGCTAAGGGGCACGGGGAAGGAAGTACAGGCCTAGAGGAGTCCGGAAGCTTGTATTTGCACTGAGTGACTTCTACGATTCTGTGTCGGCATCCTGCTGTTGTCCTCGAAACGAAGACCCAGATCCTTCTTGCCTTATTACTATTATGTTTTTAACGTTTATTTATTTTTGAGTGTGAGACAGACAGAGCATGAGCAGGGGAGGGGCAGAGAGAGGGACACACAGAATCCGAAGCAGGCTCCGGGCTCCGAGTTGTCAGCACAGAGCCCGACCCCGGGTTCGAACTCACGAGCCGTGAGATCATGACCTGAGCCAAAGCTTAGCCGACTGAGCCCCCCCAGGCGCCCCTTCTTGTCATTTTTTAAATCTTCTCTGTCTCTGTAACTGTTGCCCACTTCAGTTTTCTGCCGCCGCAATACAGGCTGGTTGTTGCAGCGTCCTGGACAGAGCTGACAGCATTTCCAGAAATGGGGAATCCTGGAGAAATAAATTTCAATGGGACATTTGGGGGAGTGGACAGTGCTTTTTTTTTTTTTTTTTTTTTTTTTTAAATACTCCAGACTTTAGCTACAAGACCTAACAGTGTAAAATAACTTGGTTGTTCAGAAAATTGTCGTGTTATATATATTTAAGTCCTCAGAAAATTACTTTTGTCCTTTCCTGAACTTTCTTGTGTTCAGTGCTGGGGATCAGTGGGAACCCAAGACCCAGGAGATGTCCAGAGCTTGCCAGGGCCCATGGCTACAAGTGCCTACCTCCCCCAGAGTCTCACACCTGGCCGGCCGCTGAGCCTCTGGTCTTACCTATTAGATTCTGTTGAACGGGTTGGCATGGTAATGCCAAGTTCCGGGGTCAAAGGTCACAGCATGGACTGTAAACATACAAATGGCTTGATTCATCCTCAACTCCCCAGGCTCTGCAGCACTCGCTCTAAGGAGGGAGGTGGAGCTGGGTTTTCAGAGGCCAGGGCTGATGGGTCCAGAGAGCAGCTGCCCCTGGGCCCTGAGAGCGGTCTGTCCTCCTCCTCCTCCTCCTCCTCCTGGCCCCAGCCTCACTGGCCAGGCCTTGGCTCCCTAGTCCTCTCCCCTCATCAAACTTGAGTTTGTCGGCCATCTTCCCCACCTCTTTGCTCATCTGGCCTGTCAGCCTTTAGATCTCTAGGGCCGGATGCTTGGACTAAGTGTCAGGCCTGAGCCTGGAAAGAGGCTGGGTGGGGCTCTGGTCAAGCAGGTAGCTCCAGGTAGGGAAGAGGAAGTGGTTTCTCCATGGCTCCTTGTCCCCAGTCCCAGGATTGTTCTCCAGGATGTCACGAATCAGAGGGTAGACATCTTACCTCTGGTTTCTCAGGTTGGTTCTTGGTTTTAGAACCAGGAGGTTGAGGTGGGGGTAGTGGCGATGTTTTTCTTTTTACCGGTAGGGATAGGGTGAGGCTTCTAGCTGGGCAGCTGCCTTCCCAGAAGAGGCCTGAATAGGGCAAATACGGCCAGTGGTTGGCGGGGGGCAGCAGGGGGCAAGAGAGGAAGGAGGTGGACGGTGGCGTTGACCACGTCTCCGTCACCACCACCCTCTTGCCCAGCAGGGGCCCAGGGTGAGGGTCACTCTGGCGTTCTGGAAGAACCGTGCCTGTCTCCTCCCTGACTAGGCACACCTATCTTCCACCTGCTGTGGCTGCCAAGGTCAGAGCCTGGTACTGTCTCTTGCTGAGCTCCAGGGAGCGCACAGCTGTCATGTATTCACGAAGGAAGTCGTGCATACCCTGCTTTGAGCTTTGGCCATCCAGAAGGTTGCAGAGCGGCCCTCCACGCCCCAGAGTGGCTCCCAGCATGTGCGACTGTCACTCTGACCACAGCAACACCTGTCCAGCCCGCTCTGCACCCCTGCATCCGTGGCAGCAAGGCGCCTTCTAACCCGCATGGCCGCTAACCCCCTGCTCTGTTCCGTGACAGGCGCCCAAAGACCGCGCCGCGCCTGCTGCACCAACTGTTGATGACACCGTGTCACCTGGCGGTGTCCCTTCCCCCTGTGCTAGTCCCCCCCGTGTCACTAGCATGGCATCAACTCAGGTTTGTGCCTCCTCCCCCTTTGCCTGCCGCCCCACTGTATGTTCACCCTCTCCTCCTCCTCAGAGGACTGTCCCTGCCTTGGGCCCTCTTCCCCTTTCTTCAGGTAGCTTGGTTCCTAGAGCCAAACACCCTTCCTGAGGACTGAAGCGAGGGGGGCCAAGACCAGGCCTTTCCTTGAAGTTTGGGAAGATGGAAGGTTGTCAGAATGAGCTTGGCTCCCCCCCGCCCCCCACCCCGTCCTTGGGTGGTCTTACCAGAAATTGAGTGACCACCTCATGCATTTCTTCCCAAACAGAACCATAATGCAGAAAATGATTCTTTTCTCATGGAAGAAAACAAGTGAGTATCTTCTGTGGGGGCAGCGGTCCCTAGGCTGAGGGAGTCGGGGCAGGCCACTGCCCGTGACCCCCTCTTCCCCATCGAGCCTCCTGCACCCCTGACTCCTGTGTTCATCCCCAGATGTCTGTCATCTACTGAGAGCCTGCGACAGCTTTCTCAGCAGCTCAATGGTCTTGTGTCTGAGGTACCCCAGAACTTGAAGCCCAAGGTGGGGTAGATGGGGAGGGAAAATATGATAGAAAAAAACCGAGGGGGAGGGAGGGAAGAGCCTGGGACCAGCCGGCCTGCTGGCTAATGTCTAGCTTGTCACAGCTCCTCTGAGTGTCCTCTCTGAAGCTCCCCAAATGAAGAGGCTGGGCCTCAAGGCTGGTTACATCATTTGATCCTGCTGCAGAAAGCACAGAATGAGAGCTGCCCGGGAGGGGGGACGGAGGAGGGGGAGATAAGAACCAGGAGGAATTGGCACAAAGGGGTTCCTGCCAAGTTAGAAAAGTTTGCGGGACGCCCACGTGGCTCAGTCAGTTAAGCATCTGACTTCGGGCCCAGGTCATGATCTCATGGTTTGTGAGTTTGAGCCCCATGTAGGGCTCTGTGCTGACAGCTCAGAGCCTGGAGCCTGCTTCAGATTCTGTGTCTCCCTCTCTCTCTGCCCCTCCCCTGCTTGTCTCTCTCTGTCTCTCAAAAATAAATAACGATTAAAAAATAATAATTAAAAAAAAAGAGCGCTACAAAAAAACCAAAAAGAAAAATAAAGAAAAGACAAGTTTGCAGTTGTTGGGCAAGACAGGAAGTCGGAGAGCTTAGGCACCGAGGGGGACAGAGCGCGTCTCCATGTGAGCCCTTTCGTGTCTCCTAGTCTTCATCCTACATCAATGGGGAGGGCCTGGCATCTTCTGCTAACATAAAGGATCTGGAGGTAAGTTGGCCTGGACCGTGGCCCAGCGATCCTGCAGGCCAGCCCCCCACCTCCTCCCAGAGCGGGGGCCGGGTGCCCCACTGCCAGCTGAGACAGCCCAGACAGCCCCCAACCCTAATGACTGCTCTCTCTACCTCTCCCCCGGCCCTCGTCCAACTCCTCCTCCTCCTCCTCCTCTGCATGCGCCTCAGAGCCGGTACCAAGAGCTATCACTAGCCCTGGACTCCAGCAATCTAACAAACAAACAACTCAGTAGCAAGATAGAGGAATTGGTAAGAGTTCAGCGGGGTCCCCTGGTTTCACGCCGCCAATCTGGGGCTTTAGTTTTCCCCTGGGGCTCTGAAGAGAGGGGCTGGGGGCCCCTGATGCCAAGGGAGAATGGGGTGCTGGGGGGCCTAGGTCTCAGCTGGAGGGACCCCGGAGCGCGGAGCATGCAGCATGGCTCTCTGTGGCTGCCCTCTTTGCCTCCTCTCTGTTCTCCAGACACCCCTGCTTGAGTCCTCGTCCCACTTGCCCCGGGGCTGTTGACTCTGGAGGAAGCACTGGCTTGACTGGTGTGCTCTGGCCCTGACTCAGCCCCTAATTTGCTCCATCTTTGAACTTGGACAAGTCACCTTTCCTCTCTGGGCTTGAGTTTCCTCAGAGGGTAGAATTCGAGGTGTCCAAGGTCCCTTTTAGCTCAGAAAATCAGGTCCCGCTCATTTCTGTATCCCTGCTATTAAGAACAGAGCGAGGCCTATGGTATGTGCTCCGTAAATATCTGATGCCAAGCCATGAGCTGGCGGAAGGGTAGTCTCGTTTCTCAGCTCCCATTTCTAGAGGTTTATGTCCTTGGCCTTTCATGGACCTCTGAAGTCAGACTCTCACTTGCGTAGCTGTGAGGCAAAGCGCCCAAGACCCAAGGTCTCTTTCCTTGGGACCTTGGGGAGAGTCTGTCAGTTCATGTCCCCATGAACTTTCCCTTTAAAACCCATTTCTGGCCCTGCCCATCCCTCCGTTTTGGCCTGGGGAGGGTAGTAAAGGGGGACAGCCTCAGTTACCTTCCTTTGACTCTCCCCACAGAAACAACAGCACCAGGAAGCTTTGGATCAACTGGAAAAAGTAACGTAACATGATTTGTCTGCTGATTACATGGCAGATGGGTTTGGGGAGGATTGAGTTGTAGAGGCCTGTTTTCATCTGGGTCTGCTCCCAGCCTGGAGAAATAAAGGGCCCCCTCTTCCCACACCCCTGCCCCACCCCTCTGCTGCCCCCCCCCCCCAATCTGGCCACATTGTTGGGCCTGTCCTGGGCTGTCGGTGGCATTCTAGGAGCACGACTTTTGCTGTTTCAACTCTGCCTCCTCCCAGTCAGGGATGTTGTGTCCTTCCTGCAGGAGAAGAAGGAGTTTGAGCAGAAGCTTCTGAAGGAACAGGGGTCTCTGAGGGAGCAGCTGCAGGTGCGTGGTGCCGAGGTCTCCCTCCCGCCGCCCCAGGAAACGCTTCCTTTCCTCCCCTTCCCTACTCCTTTCCCTTCCCTCCCAAAGGTTCACATCCAGACCATAGGGATTCTGGTGTCTGAGAAGACCGATTTGCATACAGCCTTGGTGCATACACAGCAGGCAGTCAGGCAGAAAGCAGGTAGGAGTCTGGACACCCGCCTCTCAGCCTGGCACCTCGGCGGGGCTTCGGTGGGATTTCTTCCTGGGTCCCACTTCCAACTGTGTCATTCCAGGGGAGTCTGAAGATCTTGCTAGTCGCCTGCAGTCTTCCCGCCAGCGCATAGGCGAGCTGGAGCGCACGCTGTCTGCTGTCTCTACCCAGCAGAAACAGGTGGACAAGGTGAGCCCAGCAGCTGACCCATCTGCTGGAGGCACGGCCACCCTGACAGGAGAAGGCCCTGAAGGTCCCTCCTGCACGACAAGATGTCTTGCTGCCCAGAGGCAGCATGGGCCATTTCTCGCTGCTTTAAAGTTGTGTGGTTATTAAAAGCAACCTGGGGCTGAGCTGGCTGGCTTGGGGGAGTTGGTAGGGGTGGGGGCTGCTTTCTGGAGGGAGCACTGAATACAGAGCTCAGAGGCTGAGAGCCAGCCCTGCCCTCCACGGGCTGTGGGCCTTGGCCAGTACAGAACAGCACTTTTTTTTTTTTTTTTTTTTTTTTTAATATTTGTTTTTGAGAGAGACATGTGCCAGTGGGGGAGGGGCAGAGAGAGAGAATCCCAAGCAGGTCCCGTGCTGTCAGCGGCGAGCCTGACATGAACCATGAGATCATGACCTGAGCCGAAACCAAGAGTTGGACGCTTAACTGACAGAGCCACCCAGGCGTCCCTAGAACAGTACTTTCAGTATGCTGCCATTTGTGTAGGAAGGGGAGAAGGGTGTGTGCTCGAGTTACAAAGTGTGTGAAAGGATTTATAAACACCCAGGGAGAGAGACAGAGTAGCTGGGAGGCACGTCATGTCACCTCTGTCCTTCTGGGTGGTGAGCCGTGCGACGAGATCGTCCATTCAAAGGAAAGGAACCGAGGATCATGATGCAAATTTAATTTCCCTCCTTGGGTCCGCTCCCCCACCCCAGGGAGAAAATGGGGGAAGAATCAGACAGCCTGGATGTTTAATCCCAGCTCCGCCTCGGTGACGACTTAATTTGTGCCACTCTGTGTTGTTCACCTGTAGAGCAGAGCTGCACCCATGCCTACCCCAGGCGGTGACCGAGGGGGTTCAATGCGATTGTTAGCTCGGTGCCCAGTAAAGCGCTTGGTAAAGGTTCAGAAGTGCTGGCGCCTCTCCTAACGACGACAGGCAAGCCGCCCTGCTCTGGGTGGGCCTCCTGGCCAGCTGTGGGTCTCTCCCACCCTTACCGAGTTCTTAGCCGAGGCGCGTGAGAACGTGGGCTTGGGGATGCTTTGAACAAAACGGCAGGGGCAGCTGAGGGCCGAGGAGGCACAGCTGAAGAGTTACCCTGCTGCCATCAGTCCTTGGGATGTGCCCTCTGCCTGCCCGAGCCTGACCTCACCTTTCTGTGTTTGCAGAATAACAAGGACTTGACCAAAGAGCGAGACGCCCTCAAACTGGAATTATACCAGAACAAGTAGGTTGGAGGGGGGGTGGCTGGGAAGCGGGGGGGAGGTGAACAGGAGCACGGTGAGGGGGGCACATGGGTTAGGACAGGTGTGGAGCCAGGCTGGGGCCTCAGGCCACTCCTGTCTTCTCTCCGGCCTGCCACTTGTGACCCTTGATCCCCGGCGTCCTTTCCGACGCCACCGTTCGGTGGCTCTGTGGGGAGGGGGGTGGGCGGGTCACCAGAGTGCTCCTTTCTGTTCCTTATCTGTGCCTTTCTTTGCTGCCTGTGTCTACAGCAAAGACACCGAGGACCTGAAGGAGCAGAACTCGGAACTGCAGGAGAGGCTGCGCGTCTGCATGGAAGAGAAGGCGGCCCTGCAGCTCGGGGTGGAGGACCTGGAGAAGAAGCTGGAGATGTCGGAGCTCCTGCTGCAGCAGGTGAGGCCCGGAGTCCCAGGGTGGCGAGGCCCCGTCCGCCTGGGGCCGCCGTCTCCAGCCAGGAGCCGGAAGGTTTGCACTCTTGTTCTGCTACTGCCGTAACACCCTGCTCTAGACCTGATACAACATCTACGAATCGGGGCCCCGCGCAGACCTGTGGCGTCAGAATCTCGGGGATGGGGCTTTCTTATTTTTGTTTTCTTTAAATCGCCCCGGTTGAAAACCATTGCTGTCCAGGTGGTAGTTACAAGGCAGTTAACGACCCATGGGTCTGTCTGCTTCCTCTCGGAGGCCGAGCCACCAGGTCGTCAGGGTGCCTGGGTCAGAGAGTCCCCCTCGCCCCCGCCATCAGTGTTTCTTCACACTGAGCAATACTCGGCCTTCATGTCACTTCCTTCAGCAAGGCTCTTCCCTCCAGATCAACACAGGAAAAATCTCACCTCTTTCCCAAGACAGACCTTCAGATAGTCTGAAGAGGGGTGTGCGTAGATTCCTTGTCCCCCCGCCAAGATCTTTTCCAAGCGAAACAGCCCCATCTGGTTCTCCCCCAGTCTGTCACCCTCCTGATTGCTTTCTCCTGGATGGGACCTGAATTGTCAGGGCTTCTCTTATGGTCTAATGGTCAGTCCCCCAGAGCAGAACACGAGTCTGCATATTCAGGCTGGCCTGGGCAGCCTGCAGAGCTCTGTACCCATCCGCCCAGGAGGACTGGCCCGCCTTCTTTGTGTCCATTCCTAATCTACTAAATGGCCTGCTGGAGATATAAAAAGCGAGGGCTTATGCTTGCTCCGGAGTTGATGGATGCCTGTACTCTGTGACCCGAACACCCCATCTCTAGGATGAGCACCAGCCTGTTGCCTTATTATAGCCAGAAAAGGATCTGGAAGGATGCACCCCAGGTTGACGGGATTGGGAGGCAGAGGACCACTTACAGTGAATATTTGGTAAACATAAGGCCTGCAGATGTGGTACTCATAAGGTCAGGATGGAGATCTTCATAGTGGCACGTTATCCTAGCTCACGCCCGTTTGGGGGGAGACTGCGTAGAGCAGCCAGGGCTCCCCACACTAACCTTCTCATTTCTTACTCTCCAGTTTTCTAGTGGGTCTCAACCCCCCGACACCAACCAGCAGTTACAGCAGGCCCTGGAAGAGCGGGCACGGCTGGAGACACGTATGGAGCAGGTGAGGCCTTGCGGGGCGAGGGGTGTGGAAGTGGGAAGACCCCAGGCGAGCAGGAGCTGGTGCGGCCCCGTGGCAGCCCCTGCTGACCTCTGTGTCCGTTCTCCCAGCTGAAAGACACCCTCAAGCATATGCAGCTGGAGAGAGACAAGTACGTAGAGAATCTGAAAGAGGACAATGCCTTTTGGCAAGAAAGGATGAAGCAGATGTCTGAAAAGGTAAGAGGTGACCTTCAGTCCCCCCACCCCTGCCCCGCCTTAGGTCATTTGATCTTTCTGGGCATCAGTGAAATGGGAAGCCTGTCACTTGTTGTGTGCAGCCAGACGTGGCTGGGTGGTTTTTCTGGGTGGGGGTGGAGAGGGCGATGGTGGCCTGGCTGTCCCAACCTCCCCACCCCCCACATGCCCATCCCCTCTGTGCTCTGGGCAGATGAACCAGTTGAAGGAGGAGAAGGAGCACAGCGTGAGTCAGGTGCAGGAGCTGGAGGCCAGCTTGGCCGAACTGAAGAAACAGCTAGGTAGGCTGGGGCCAGAGCGATCTGGGAACAGGATTGGTGTCAGAGGGCTGGTGAGGATGCCTTCGAATGCCCTAGGGAGGTGGGTGGTTGGAAGGGCACTGTGGCCAAAGGAAGGAGGTCTGGACCAGGAGTTGGCAAGTCTGGGTCGAGTGCCCACTGTCAACCATCCAGAGTTATCTTGAGCATAAGAACATAACTCTATTCTGAAGTGTCTGGAAAGACTGCACGTCCTATGAGTGTGAGGGATTATTGGTCAGGAAGCCAAGGTTTGGGGTGAGGAAACCCAGGTAGGAGCTGTGGACCAAGGGGCCCCTGGCTGGCTCAGTCGGTAGAACGTCCGATCTTGGGGTCGTGAGTTCCAGCCCCTTGTTGGGCGTGGAGCCAACTTTAAAAAAGAAAAAAAGAATAAAGAATAGGAGCTGTGGACCAAGAAGAGGGGTGTTTTGAAGGCACAGCGATGAGAAGCCTCTACCGTGTGCCCCCCGCAGCTGCCCCCCCTGCCCAGGAGTCCCCAGCAGGGCCCTCGGAGGCGGAAGAGCGACTGCAGGCGGAGGCTGAACAACTACAGAAGGAGCTGGAGAGCCTGGCAGGGCAGCTGCGGGCTCAGGTGCAGGACAACGAAGGTCTGAGCCGCCTGAACTGGGAGCAGGAGCAGCGGCTGCTGGAGCTGGAGCGGGCCGCCGAGTGCTGGGGGGAGCAGGCTGAGGAGCGCAAGCAGATTCTGGAAACCATGCAGAATGACCGGACCACCATCAGCCGAGCGCTGTCCCAGAACCGCGAGCTCAAGGAGCAGCTGGCCGAGCTGCAGAACGGCTTCGTCAGGCTGGTGCGCAGCCCTTCCTCGCTGGCCACGTCCTCTGGTGCTGGGCAGGACCCTCACCCTCTCCGGGCCTTTGTCTCCCCGCCTGTAAAATGGGGCCGGTGGGGGGGCGGGGTATGGACCTCATGGGAAATGGTGCCAATTAAGGCACCCTTCAAGCACAGGTGAATGGGGTGGGGACGGTGGAGGGGGGCGGAGTTTCTCACCTGCCTCCACCTTTCCCTGAGCTGTGGGAGGCAGACACCAAGTTCTGGGGTCTCCAGCCGCACTGGGTAGCCGCCAATTCCTCTTCTCCGACCAGAGCAACGAGAATATGGAGATTACGAGCGCGCTACAGTCGGAGCAGCACGTGAAGAAGGAGCTGGCCAAGAAGGTGGGCCAGCTGCAGGAGAAGCTGGCCGAGCTGAAGGAGACGGTAACCCCTGCGCCCGCTGGGGAAGCCTGGGAGACGGACCCCAGCCTGGATGGGGGCGGTGCAGGCGGGGCGGGGGTGGGCTTGGCCAGGACAGGCAGTTCCGGCCTGGCGTTGGGGGGGGTCAGGGCGCTGACTCCAGAGTCCCTCTAAGCGCGGCTCCCTGTTGCTCCCTTGCTCTCTGACTTTGAGAAGTGGGTAGCCCTGGGCCGGAGGTCGTCACCCCGGCTAGAGACCTTAAGCCCGCAGTGAGAGGGGAAGGCTTCTGACCCCAGCTCCACTGGCCACTCCTCACTTCTCATTTCTCAGCCTCAAATTCCTTAATCTAGAAGGGAGATGAGCCGTTTGCTCAAGAGGTGTTGAGGATTAAATGAAAACTCTTGCCCGTAAGGTGGGGCTGCGCTTTGGTTTTCCCACTAAAGCTAAAATAGAAAGAAGGTTGTCATGAGGTGTGAGGCTGGGTGAGGGAGGCGTGGGGCTCTGGGCAAGGGGGCAGTCACTTAGGTCCCGGAGTGAAGAAGCCAGGGGCCCCAGCGGGGCGGCAGAAAGAGCTGTGCCCCTCCCTACCTCCCCAGTCCGGGCTTGGAATCTGGCAGCCGCCCCCCACGCCTCCCGCCTGCCTCACTCCCAGGGTCTTCCCGCAGGTGGAGTTGAAGAGCCAGGAGGCTGAGAGCCTGCAGCAGCAGCGGGACCAGTACGCGAGCCACCTGCAGCAGTATGTGGCTGCCTTTCAGCAGATGGCCTCTGACAAGGAGATGCTGCAAAAGCAGGTGCTGCTGCAGACCCAGCTCATGGACCGGCTGCAGCATGAGGAAGTTCAGGGCAAGGCGGAGGCCGAGATAGCCCGCCAAGAGTTACAGGAGACCCAGGTGAGGGGCTTGGGGCTCCAGGCCCCCAGGGGCAGGCCTGCGACGTGCACCCCTTCTCACTCTTTCCTGGCCCCTCAGGGACGCCTGGAAGCGGCCACCCAGCAGAACCAGCAGCTCCAGGCCCAGCTGAACTTCGTGGCTGTGCCTGAGGAAGGTAAGTGGGACCTGCCTAGGGGAAGAGGACAGAGCCCAAGGTGCGGGGGGGCTTTGAGCAGCACAGAACTGAGTTCAAAGAGACCCTTAGGACTGTGAATCCTCCTCCTCCTCCGGGGACAGACGGGCTGGCCCAAGGTCGCTCTGGGAGGTGGGGCAGAGCAGGGCTTTCCTCCCTGGCCTGCTCCCCCTCCCCTGTTGGGTTGTCTGAGGCCCCTCTGGCTGCCTCAACAGGAGACGGACTGGACAGTGAGGAGGAGGAAGGGGAGGCAGCCCCGCTGAGGCTGAGCATGCCAGAGGACCTAGATAGCCGCGAGGCCATGGTGAGTGGCCCTTCCCTGTCCCACCTTCCTGCTTCCCTCTGGTCCCCCCGCCCCCGACTCCCTTCTCACCTCTTGGTTTGCCTCCCTTGACTGCTCTTGACCCCCAACCTCCCCCCGGGAGCTGATGGTCCGCCCTTGCGCCTCCTCGAAACACCAGGTGTGCCCACCTGGGCAGAGAGGCGCTCCTCCCTGCCTCCCTTCCTGCCCCCCCCCATCCGTAACTTCCCCCACAAAGGCACATGTGCACACATCTTACCCGCAGGTGGCATTTTGTAACTCGGCCTTAGCCAGTGCCGAGGAGGAGCAGGCGCGCCTGCGCGGGCAGCTGAAGGAGCAGAGGCTGCGCTGCCAGCGCCTGGCTCGCCTGGCGGCCCCTGGGACCCCCGGGGACAGCGTGCCTGGGGAGACCCACCAGGCCCTCCAGGCGGCTATGGACAAGCTGCAGGTGAGTGAGTCTGCTCTGGCCTGGCTTGGCGGCAGGGGGGTGGGGGGATGGCTAGGGCAGACTGCTGAGCCCTAAACCCTGCACCCTGACCCTTCGCCCCGTGCCCCAACCCCCACGCCCTGACCCCACGCCCCAAGCCCCGTGCCCTGTACCCCAACCCCTGAGCCCTGACCCTGTGCCCTGAGCCCCGTGCCCCAACCCCACGCCCTGACCCCCGTGCCCTGAGCCCCGCTCCCTGACCCCACGCCCTGAGCCCCGGCCCCCGCTCCCTGACCCCTGCTGCTGTGGCTGCAGAGCCGCTTCCTGGAGCTCATGCAGGAGAAAGTGGATCTGAAGGAGCGGGTGGAGGACCTGGAGCATCGCTGTATCCAGCTTTCTGGAGAGACGGACACCATTGGTGAGCGGCAAGGCCAGCCCCTCCGGGTGGGGGGAGCTCTGTGAGGGGTCGGGGAGCCTGAGCCTCAGCCCGTCCGCCCCGCAGGAGAATACATTACCCTTTACCAGAATCAGAGGGCCGTGCTAAAGGAGCGGCACCGGGAGAAAGAGGAGTACATCAGCCGACTGGCTCAGGACAAAGAGGAAATGAAGGTGGGCCCTCAGCGACCCTGGGAGCCGAGAGGAGCGGTGGGGGGTAGCGCTAGAGCTGGGGCTCAGCACCTCTCCCTCCAGGTCAAACTGCTGGAGCTGCAGGAGCTGGTGCTGCGCCTGGTGGACGAGCGAAATGAATGGCAGGGCAAGTTCCTGGCCAGCACCCAGAACCCTGCTGGGGAACCCACCACAGCACCCCCAGCCCAAGAGCTTGGCGCTGCCAATGGCCAGGGTGGTGAGTAGAGCCTGCGGGCTGATGGGTGGTGGGGAAGGGCTTGCACAGCACTCAGAGCCCCACCCCTCTCTCTCCCTTCCCCCCTTCCCCCCCCAAGATGATCTTCGTGAAGTGAGCCTGGCCGACAACGACAGTGTGGAGCCTCTCCAGGGAGCGGCCCTGCCACGCCACACGGGCGCCGAGAACCCCACGGCACAGCAGATCATGAAGCTGCTGTGCGAGATCCGGAACCCCCGAGAACGCCCGGCCTTGGGCAACAACCCCTGCATCCCCTTCTTCTACCGGGCTGACGACAACGACGAGGTGAAGATCACGGTGGTCTAAGGAGCTGACACTAGCACGCAAGGCCTAGAGATGTGGGGCCGGGGGCTCTGCCCCCACCCTGTCCCTGCCACCCCATCATTCCCTCCCAATCCCCCTTTTATCCTTCAACTACCAAGATAAGACCCCTGAGAGGGGTCTGGTGAGCCCTCTAATGGGGGAGACATACACGTGCAGACCCCTAGCGGCCTTGGCAACGCTGGATCTTTATCTCTGGGCTATTCACGGTTCCAGAAAAACAAAGAGCCAGAGGCTCAATAAATATAGTTTATTTAGGAAGCTGCCTCTCTTGGGGAGCAGGGGCTCCCTGGCGGCCTCCTCACCCCCATCATGTAGTCCTTCATTTCGAGGGGCTCGTGCATCCTCTATTCAGAGGCACTTTGGGGCACAAGTGCCCCCCACTGTCCAGCCAGACGACTGGGCAGCACTCTCCCAGGCCTTGGGATGTCAGGGCTGAGGCCAAGCAAAGGCATAAGCTGGTGGCGGGGTGGGCTCCCTCCCCCAGTGTACATACTTATCTGTGTAACATTTTGTATATTCTGGGGATAGGGCAGCCCCTGTATCATAGCAGAGGTTGGAACTGGCAAATGGGGAGAAACTTCTATTAAATATTTGAATATAGGGAAACTTATTTATTGATAGCATAGGACAGAGAGGACGGGGCGGGGCCGGGGTCCTGCAGGGGTAATTCGACTCCTGTTTTGCTTTTTATTTCGGAATAAATGGATTTAGCCATACTGCCTGGCCTTGCGTGTGCCTCTTTCCAGTCACTGGTCACTAGGGCCTGGGGTCTGTGCCGTGGGCGCTGAACAGGGAGCAGGTCCTGCCAGCAGAGGGCAGACTTCTGGATTGTGCAAAGCCCAGGTGTCTGAGCCTGCCCAAAGGAGCTGTTAGAGATGGGCCAGCCCTGTCACCCTCCTGCTGCTCGGGGAAGCCTGGGGGATCTCAGGCGGATGCAAAAGTGGTGGGGGATACTCCTGCCCTAATGGCCAAGAGGCTCAGAAGCCTGATCTAGTCCTGGGGAGGGGCACGCAAGGTCCCAGCACTCAAGAGTGCTGACTGCCAGGTCAGGCAGTTGCTGTGGCATCACCCAGCCCCTCTGGTGGCCTGTTGTCCTGTCCCTCCACAGTGCATGCCAATGCCCCCAGTCCTCCCTCCAGGCTGAGTTGGTGGCCCTGCCCCCTGGTGGGCAGAGCAGGCTTCCCAGGATAAGGACCTGAGAGCACCCTGGTGCTTTCCCAGTAGGCCTTGGAAGGGACAGGCCCTTTCTATGCCACTCCTCACAGCACACCAGCAATGGCTAGGCCCTTCCCCATCCCTACGTCCCAGGGTTTAAGCCTTCACCTTCCCCTGAACTCCACAAAGAACACAAGCCAACAGAGGACGGTTTCCCACTGTCCAGAAATGGGTTTTATTCTCAGCCAAGAGACAGCAAGACTGGTGGTGGTCAGAGAACCACACAGCTGCCGGTGCGGCACCCCCGTGCTTGACCGGGGGAGGGACGGCAAGGTGGCCGTCCACGAGCTGGGCATGATTGGGAGGCTCATCAGAGGTGGCACACGTTGGAGAGGGGGGGTGTCAGGGTGACAGTGTTCCCTTGTAGTTGGGCCACAAGGCTCCTCAGGGACAGCATGGTGATTGATTCCCAACACTAGCGGCGAGGCTGTGGCGGCCATATGTGTGTGTGTGTGTGTACATATATATATATGAGTATTTATAGATATTTATAGAATGGGGGAGGAGCAATACCACAGAGGGGGCACAAGTTTTCACCAACATCACGCCTGGATGTGTCAGCTTCACCACTACAACAGACTAAGTCACAGATGAAGGGGGAGGCTCTGGGGCTGGGGAGCCACTGTCAGGTCACAGGACAGCCGTCCAGGCAGGCTTGGAAAGGGAGGTCTCCGAGGAATAGAGGGATCTGGTTAGAGGTCGAAGGGGGGCCTGGGGCTCTCAGGACGGGATGGACTTGCCTGACCCGATCGGCTGGCAGTTGGAGAGAAAGCAAAGAGAGAACGGAGAGAAGGAGGGAGACAACTGGTAAGGCAAGCGACGCCAGGCCCGATGGGGCAGGAGGGGAGGGCAGGGGGAGGGCAGGGAGCTGAGGGTATGGGCAC
Organism: Cryptoprocta ferox; assembly: GCA_028646485.1. NCBI lineage: Eukaryota > Metazoa > Chordata > Mammalia > Carnivora > Eupleridae > Cryptoprocta > Cryptoprocta ferox. The sequence continues at coordinate 7,069,945 of CM053568.1, forward strand.
GGGTTCTGGGTAGAGGAGAGAGACGAGAAGGGGAAGGGGCGAGGAACTGGAGATGAACGGGGGCCACAGCTTCCTGGGGGTCTGGGATGGGGGTCAGGGCGGCCCTCCCCCTGCCACGCACGCTGGTCTCTCATCTCATACACCACCAGGCAGTGCACCCACAGCTCCAGACACATGCTCGGCCCCCTCTGCCTTCCCTCTTTCTGTGCCCCACCCCCGTCTTTCAACGTACTGGCCCAGGGCCACCCCTAGCCTCGGAGTGCGGGGCCGCGTGCCCCATGGCCACAGCTACCAGTGCTCATGGAGAGAGACAGGAGAAAGAACACTGCTGGAGCCAGGAGGGCGAAGCCACAAGGATGGCTGGAGGGGGCACTGGAGACCCCTCTGGGCGGGCAGAAAGCCCGGAGTCCTCGGAAGGGACCCTGGGGAGGCAGGGAGGTCAGGCAGCCGGATGCCAGTGGCCACAGGCTTATAAGTCTAAGAGGGGAGCCTCAGCTGGTCGGGGGACCACAGGTCGCGTAGGTGAGGCTGGGCCCTTCCTGCTGGGGAAAAGCAGAAGAGCAAGAGTCAGCGGCTGGGGCAGAGTGGCAGGCGGGTCGCTGGGTGAGTGTGCGGCCCAGACAGGGTGGGACTCAGAGAAGCTGACTTGGCACAGGTCAGCAGACACTGTTGTCCCCTTGGCCGGAAAGGGTGTAGGTCACCCCTAGGAGCAACAGGCCCAGATCCATGAGCCTGTAGGCTGGCTCTGGTGCTCCGTCCAGGACCGAGGACGCCGTGGTTTGTCATGCCTTCGCAGGCATGACAACACCAAGGAGGTAGGGGAAGGAAGGGGCTGTGTGACCCTGCCTCACCTGTGAGGTGTGGACGGGGCCCTCCAGCTTTCAGAAATCGGCAAAGAGCCAGAGCCTTCGCCCCAGATTGCAGCTCAATTGCTGGCTATCTGATAGAGGAGATGGGGCTCTGACTTCCTCTGCCCTGTCGTGGATTTGGTTCCCAGAGCTCCCGGCCCCAAGAGCACAGCTCAGATGGGGGAATGAGCGTGGCATTCCCAGGATGAAGTTCCAAGGCCTCGGGCTGTCTGAGTCCAGCCCCACGCACAACGCCCCCCGCCGCATTCCCTGCCTCTACACCATACACCATGAGCTCTCTGCCCTCTCTGACGGCTCCAGAGAGCACCCAGGTCTGCCAGCCTGGGTGCGGAGCCCGTCCCAAGAGCTCCCCAGGCTCAGCCATGGAGGTCTTGACCAGTGGCACTGAGTCCCGAGGCTCGCTGAGAAGGGAGGTGAGAGAGCCAGCTGGCAGCAAGGACAGAAAGAGGAAAGAATAAGTCTGGAGCTGCAGAAGGGAGGGGGAGGGGAGCCTGGCTCTGAGGTCCCAGGGGCGCCCCCCAGTGTGGAGCTGGTGCAGCAGGGGGCAGACACACCATTCATGCAGCAGGCAGAGAGAGGCATGTGTGTACCTACCGTGCCTGACGCTCCTCAGGGGTCACTGATAGTGATTCTGAAAGACAGCACGAAATCAACATGGCAGTTCACACGCACGGACGGGGCAGGCCCGGGGGTGGGGTCACGCACACGCACACGCCCGGGCGTGCACACACATGCTGTGAGGCCCCACGGCCCCGCATGCACACGCTGACACACATGCCCACAGACGACACGCATACGTACACCTCCCCCGCCCCCCGCTGCCCAGCACCCTCACTGGCCGGCACGTGCAGCACGGATCCGGGGCATGCAGCCACTCGGCACATTGAAGCACACGCGTGGGCTGAGTCACAACACAGAAGCTCGCCCGTACACAGGAGGCGTTTGCACCAGCTCCCTGCACACTCGTGCCTGGCGTGCTCAGAGGGCCACCTGCAGTGCTCCATAAGGGACAGGTCTTGCTTTCTTAGGGTCCAGCTGTCATTTCTCTGCCCAAGAACCTCCCATGGCTCCCTAGTCCCTGCAGTATTGAGCCTCGAGAAGACAAACTCTTAAGTGAACTTTTAAAATTCTGCAGCCTGCCCCACTGTACCCAGGGCATCCTTTTCTTATTCTTTCTCATTCCGCCTGCACGCTCCTCTGGCCAGCGGCTCTCCTCAATGCATCCCACGCTAAACCTTCGCCCACACCTCTGCTCCATTCCCAGATGCCCCTGACTTCTCACCACCTGAGTCTTATCCCAATCGGCCCCCAGACCTCCCCCATGTCAAGCTGTCTTGAAGCTTCCCAGAATGTTCTCGTCCCCAACGCAGGGGCGTGACTTGCCGAGTGCTTCCTGTGTGTTTTTGCAAGACTGGAGTTAGAGCAGGTGCCAAATCTTCCTCCTCCCCTACGTCACACCTCAGCGCACACCTGGGAGTGCCAAATTCCCTTAAGAATCTGAACACACGAGGGAAGTTAGCAAAGTGTTCCTACAGCCACATTTGCACTTCATGCAGCTTCTCTACAGTCACTGTCTCTCTCCCTTGATCCTCACGCCAACCCTGGGAGAAAGGCAGAATGTTAAATATCATGTGGTAGAAGGGACACTGAGGCCCTGGTAGGGACAGGGACTTGCTTACAGCACAGGGTGAACCAGAACCTCTGGGCTCCGGTCCAGTGCTCTTGACCATTGCCCTGCTGCCTGCTTTAACCCATCTGCTTTGGTCATCAGATCACCGTGGAAGCAAGTCCCATCTCTGCTCCATTTGGGGTTCATGGAAGCTAGACCCGTGAAGGCTAGGTCCTACCCTTCAGCCATCTGGAAACACAGGTGGGTGCTATTGGTCTGATGTGCTCTTCCTCAGAGAATGTGGCCCGTGGAAACAGGGACTGAGATATCAGAATGAGCTTCCTTGAAAAAGGGCCATGAATCAAGAAGGCAAAGCCAAGGGATGAAGTAGAATTCTTTTTCCTGGAAATCTCTGGGAATGGGGCAGCCTTTCACCCACTGCTCCCCGCCCCGCCCATGTTGGTCCAGGCCAGGTAGGGGCAAGGGGGAAAGAAGAAAGCCAATAGACTGCCCCATCCCTCCCAGTCCCCTTTCCCAGCGGCTCCGCGTCCTAGCCCGTGCCTGAGTGCCATTCTTACACTCACACCCGTGTGCACGCCCACACACACATCACACACCTTGCTGGTCACAGTCACAGCCTGGCCTCTGTTGCTGTGGGCCAGAGGCCAGACATCCCCCTTGGGACAATTCAGAGAGTCAGGACTCGGAAGGGGGGCATCAGAGTAGCCCTGAATGTAAGTGAACAAACTCCACATCTGGAGAAGATCTGAGTTCAAATCCCCAGACCTGAGGTGGGTCACTAGGGGCTGGGAGAGAGAAGTTGAGGGCGGAATGGAGAACGGAGGAAAGCGAGGAGAAAGGAGGAGGGACGCAACAGTGGGAGAGAGAAGTGAAAAGGGAGGGAAGCGCCATGCAAGTGCTGGAAAGAAGGGGGCAGGTGGGATGAGTCCCACGGCCCCCTCCGCAGAAAGGACCACCTCCGGGACTCAGCGCTCCCTGGGGGGCAGGCTCCGCCAGCCCTCGGCCACACCGCCCGTAGCTCCGGCACCCACGTCCGAAGCGCCCTGGATGGAGAGGGCCGGTTCTGGCCCCACCTCCCTCCCGGCTACGCCCGCCCGGTGGTCTCTTCCGACGCTGACAGCCCCTACTCACCTGGGGACCCCGGGCGGGGCGCGGTTGGGGCGCGAGGGCACCTGGGGGGGAGGACCGAAGGGGTCAGGGGAAGCCCCCGGCCTGGAGGGCACGGGGGGCGCCCCCCCCAGGGCGGACCCAGCAGGCGGAGGCCCAGGAGCAGGGCCCCGCGACCCGGGCCGGGCTGGGGGCACGGCGGGGGCTCGGCGCTGCGGAGTGGGGCTGGACGTGGGTGACCTGCGGGCGACAGGGTGCGGAAGACAAGGAAGGGAGAGATGAGCAGCTCCGCCCCACCCTGAGGCCCCGCCCCCAGCCCCGTGCCGGTCACGCCCATGCGCGCAAGCCCCGCCCCGCCGCGCCCTACGTGTTCCCTGAGTTTAAGGCCCGCCTCCGGTGGCTCTAGAGTTCCAGCTCCACCCAGCCCCGCAGCCAGCGCTTCACGGCAAGCCCCGCCCCGCAACAAGCCCCGCCCATTTCTAAGCCCCGCCCCCTGCTCCAGGTGGGAGCTGCTCCGGCGACGCGGGCGCGCCACTGCCCGGTCCCGGCCCTCCTCCCGCGGGCCCCGGGTTGGGGGGCTTTGGGGCCGTGGGGGCCGGCCCTGGTACCTGCGTCCGGCCGGTACGCTCTGCACCTGCAGCCAGGAGTCGTCCACAGGCGGGGGCATGGGCGTGCTGACAGTGGTCGTGTTGATGTCGCCGATGATGCTGAGCGCCTCCTTCAGTGCGTGGTACATGCGCAGCATCTCGTCGCGCCGCTGCGCCTGCTCCGCCGACTCCTCCATCAGTGTGTTCTGGTCCCCGCACGAGTACAGGTTGGCCAGCAGCTCCGAGAAGATGAATTCCTTCGTCTGCGGGCAAGGAAGTGAAGAGAGGTTAAGACCCGACGCCTGTACTGGGACCTGACTGCCCCGTGGGACTGTGCGCTGGACTGAGAACTCGAACTCGGGCCGGGGTGGGGGGGGAGGGGGTGTCCTAGCTTTGCCACCACCTGAACTCGGAGATTCTCCCCTCCCCACCTCTTCCATTTCTCTGTCCTTGCCCTTTCCTCAGATGGTCCAGAGAGGAAAAGTGACCTGGTCAAGGTCATAGATTTGGGAGGGCACCCAGGGCCTATCATGTAACCAGGACACCTAGTTGTTCAGCTGTTTTTCAGTCTCAGTTTCCCCATCTGTAAAATGGGGCATTTCCACCCTTTCCAAGGACTTGCATGCTCCACTGGGACAAAATAAGGTGGATGATAGTTTAAATTTTCTGAGCCCTCGTGTGCCTGGATTGGATGAAATGTGTGTGTGTGTGTGTGTGTGTGTGTGTGGTGGTAGTGGTGGGGCGGGGAGGGGGGGTAATGTTCTCCTTAAACTCCGCAGGTGCTACCTGGCCCAGGCTCTGGGGTATTCATGGAGAGGCACTGAGGTTTTTTATGCCATAGGCCTGTGTGTCTTACTTACTCATTATTCGGTGATTTATTGAGCACCTACTATGTGCCAGGCACTGTTTTACTCTGTACTTTATATCCCTTTCATTCTCAACTCTATTATTATCCATGTTTTATATATAAGGGAACAGAGGCTCAGAGACGGTAGTTGACAGAAAGTCAAACAGAATTTGTGGCAAAGCCAGGATTCAAACACAGTACTAATTCTCTGGCGGCCATGTTTTTTCACTGGTTGGTAGTGGTAGTGGGTGGTAGTGGTTCTGTGGGGTATGTGTTTAAAAACATGGTCTGGGAGTTCTCAAAAGATGTGGTTCCTAGTCCCTTTTGGAAAACATTTAAGAACATTTGTAACAACTTGGGTATGTGAATCGACAAAATAATATAAGGAGCTCACATCTGATTTCTTTTGGACAGCTCTGGTGTGGACCTATACGTAGCTCGCTAGACCTGGTCCCATGGGACGGGCCTGTGCCTCCCCTGGGCCAACCTGGCTGCTGCTTCCCTGGCCGCAAAAGAGCACCCACCACCCACGAAGTGTTGCACCCACATTGTTGATCATGAGATGCATGATGGTCTTCGGCATGAGGTCCCTCACGGTCTTGTTAACGATGGCCATGTACGAATCCACCAGGTTCCGAATGGTCTCCACCTGCCGCTCTAGCTGTGGGTCCATGGAGTGCATGAAGCTGTCCGAGCCATTCTCCTCAGTCTCGCTGGCCTGCCGTTGAGAACAGAGGGCATCAGGGGGGCTGGGCTCTCGCAGCCAGGCTCCAGGCACCCCCAGGGTCTTGGCCCCTCCAAGGGCGGCCTGGAACCCTGAGGCACAGAGAACAAATGGCCTGAGCACGCAGATGCCGACTCCCCCAGACGCTCTGCATCTGGGCTCTGCCCAGTGCCTCTTAGGACCCCAGACTCTGTTCAGCCTTATCTCGGCTCTCAGTCTAGTGCCTAGAATTTGCCTCAGTTTCCCAGTCTGTTGATTAGGAAAGGACCTTGCCAAGGTCCCTTCCTGATTCTAAAGACCTGGCCAGAGCTGCTGCCAGGCTGAAGGCTAGGGAGCCGCACACTCACTTTCTCCTTGTCCTGGGAGGCCCACGCCAAAGCCATAGAGGTCACGACACCAGCATTGCCACCGCCGCCGCCGCCACCAGCAAGCACAGCCGAAGCAGACACACACAGGGAGGAAAAGGGGAGTGAACTCAGGGCACTCTACCCCAACTCTAAACAACTCTAGACACCGCCACCGTGAAAGGGGAGGAAAGTGAAGTAGCCACAAGAACCCACCATTATATGAAGGGGATGCGGGAAACTCCATCCATGGCAGAGGACGGTCATGTAAAACTGGCTTTGGAGGACGGGTAGGAAAGCTTAACTCTGATCCCACCCCAGGACAGGTAGGGGGAGGGTCTGCGCTGTTTCTGAGCCCATAAAGGCTGAAGATGGTGACCCAGGACCCCCTATTACAGGTAGCTTGCCCCCTCCCTGCCCTGCCACTCACCCCAACACGCTCAGGATACACGCCAGCCCTCAGGAAGGAAGCCTTCCAGCTATCCACCTCCTCCTGTGTCTCACAGGCCAGCTCCAGCTGCCGATAATCCTTGTAGACATTCCTGCAAGGGCAGGCAGTGAGGGGGGAAAGGCATGAAACCCATTCGCCCAGGTGGTTAAGGCCATGCATGGATTGGGGTCAACACGCCTGGGGGCCAGTCCTGGCTTTGTCATTTCCCAGCCGTGCGACCCTGGGCAAGTCTCCTCTCTCCAAGCTTCAGTTTCCTTGTCTAGAAGATGGGTTAATAATAAGGACTCCTACCTCTCTGGGTCATTGTGGGCACTCAGTGTAAAATGCTCTATTAAAAGGGGGATTAAAAAGGGGGGGGCTGGGCCCTCAGAAGAGGGAGCATCCCTGACCAGGCAGCCCCCAATGGCTCCCTCCCTGGGGACCTCCCTGATGGCAACTGTACTGAACCCTCATCTCGAGTGAGGGGAAGCCCACAGGAGTCAGCCCTGGCCTGGGAGGGGAGAGACCGGTATTGCTGCGGACCCCACCGGACACTGAGCAACGGGAAGGGGACCAGGCCTGATGGGCTCTTCTTTGTCCCCAGTGCCTGGCAGAGTATCTTATGCAGAGCAGGCACTAACCTAGAGACTGGAAGGGGAGGAGCGGGGGAGGGAGGGGAGGGGGCAGGCAGGAAGGGGGAAGGAGATTTTGACATGAAGTCAGCACAGAGTAGGAACTGAGCAAATATTTGTCGGACGAATGACTCGCTGTGGGGCTTGGGGCGGGCCCCTCTCCTTTCTGCTCAGCGAGGGTGGCTTGGGGCTCGCAGAGTCTGGGGACCCACCTCTGCTCAGTGTTAAAGAGGGCAAAGATATGCTTGCTCGACATGAAACCTTTCTCCACATCCCTCAGCTTAAGGTTGTCCACGGACAGCATGTATTTCTTCTCTTTCTCCTGTGGATAGAGATAGGAGCAGGGGTGAGGTTGGTACTGCTCCCTGCCGCGCCTCACACCCTAAGAGTCCTCTGTGCTGGGGGCGAGGGGCTGGGGCTGTGGACCCCCAGAGTGGCCCTGGGCTTCTGGGTGCCAGGGCCCCCTGCACTGAATAGGTGCTGTCTGAAGAGAGCCTGGCCACGAGGCCCTGGGCCTGCTGAGCACCTCTGGTCCCCAGTGACATTCAAGCCATTCCCGAGAGTGCAGGGTGGCAAGACTGAGGGTGGTTCCCAATCCCACCCCAAGGAAGCCCCGGAGGCACCCCAGGCCAGCCCCAGCCAGGGACCCCACACTCAAGCCTCTCTCGCCTCGGCCTGGCCAAAAGAGACCTGCTTTGGATAAGCTGCTGACTTCATTTCCTGACTGTGGAGACAGAGAAGGGCACCCCCCCCCCCCACCGGCAGCCCCAGCGGCTTCAAAGGGCTGGCTCAGCCCACTCCCCCCAACCCGCCCATGTGTTAGCAATCAGGCGCACAGCACAGACCCGGAGGTGGGACGTCGGTGTGTGCAACGCGAGCGTGGTTGTGTGCCTGTGCGAACGCATGCCGGCCCCAGCACGTACACCATCACCATCGTGTATGTGCACCCGTGTGTCTGTGTCGCCTAGGTGTGTGTGTGCACATGTGTGCCTGTGTGAGCGTGTTTGTGTCGAGGTGGACGTGTGCACACTTTTGTAGATGCGCGTGGCAACTGTAAACGCCTGTGTTGTATGGAACGTGCCTGCGGGCCACCCTGTGGGCACCCAGATTTACGTGCCTATGGCTTGTTTAATATGATTGGTTTGTCTGCAGCCCTCCGGGAGGAGTGGCGTGTATCGGTGGATGCCCATGTGGGTGCCAGGCCGACATGCGCGTGCACGTATGCCTGCCATGGGTGGAGATCTGTCTGTAGGCTGCTATGTTCAAGGGAAGGCCCAGGGGTCTGCGGAGGAGATGGTCCAGGATGGGGCTCTGGGAGGAGGAGAGGGTTTCTGCTGGTGGTACCCCACTTGCCCACACACCACAGGACCCATGCTGTGGCCGGGGGAGGGGCAGGCGGCAGAGGACGTCTATGTGGATCTCAGGGACTCAGGACTTGGGCGAAAGCCTCGACCAGGATCACGGGTCTGGGGCTGGGTTTAGGAGGACCCTGCTCCCCAGTCTTGGCGCCATCCTGCCCACCTCCTTCTGCCCCCCACACCGCCTGGCCCGTCCAGCCACATAAAGCCTGCTTTATGCCGGGCGGGTGGCCAGGAGCCCCAGAGGGCGGCTGGGGGAGGAGAGGAGGAAGTTGCACACGCGGCCAGGGAACATCTGGAAGCGTTCGAGGGAGGCCCCGCCACCACCCGCCCTGAGCTCTGGGGTTGGACTCTAGGTAGGAGCGGCCTCCTCCCCACACCCCTCCCTTCCTGCTGGCCGGCCCCCTCCCCAGGCCCCTCCTTCCCAGCCACAGCTCCCGCTCACCCCTGCCACGTCAAAGGAGGCAGAAGGGGAGTCGGGAGCAGAGAGGGGACCACGGGCTGGCTGGGCTGGGGCTGGGGGGCCTTGGATCTCCAGGAGATGGGGCCAAAGCTCCCACCCGACGGACAGACACTGCTGCCTGGATGGACCAGAGGACACCTCCACTCCGTCTACCCAGTGTTTAGACTATCTGTTCAGGACTCCCAAATTGTACAGTAGTCTGCACATTGGTTAGGCTGGGCTGGGTTAGACCCTCGGCGCCGCCGCTGGAGAGCTGGACGGACCCCCACACGGCCATCCCAGAACCGGAGTCTGGAGACGGGGCAGGGGACTGGAGGGGGGCGGTTGGGAGGGATGCTGGGAGGAGGTGCAGAGGGAAGCGGGGGCACCCTGCTGTGAGATGGGATGGGGGTGCTGATGGGTGGCAGAGGAAGAACGGAGAAGCTGGTGGGGGGGGGCGAGTGAGGGCTGGGGATTTGGGCAGCCGCCTGTCTGCCCAGAGGGCCACCCAAGTCCCAAAGACCAGAGGGCTGGTGGCTGGGTAGAGAGGGGGACAGATCACACTCCCCACAGCCCAGACCACCTCCATGTCCCCAAGGTGTTCTAGTGCAAAATTCCACTCACATCCAACACGCATACACACACACACACACACGAACTCAACAACTCGACATGCACACCCTCACAACTCAGGCACATACATTCCCACACCCAAACTAAAATCCCACATCTGTGCCCCTTGCACATCTCAAGCGCACACACACGCGCACACACACGCACCCTCACAGTGGAACGCCGGCTCTCTCCCATCCTTACGTCCCAAGTACGTGCGTATTCTCGGAGGTTCCACATGCACACCCTCCCTCCTCAAGTCCATTTGCCACATACACACAGCTTCACTTGTACACTGAGCATGGACACACACGTCCCAGAGTCATACCTCAGGCACACAGCATCTGCCCCCAACCACATCTAGATGTTCACACCCCAAACACTCTCCCACAACCTCCCCCCAACATCCACCAGCCTCACACACCCCACCACCTGCATTCACTGCCCACCCCCACCCCGCCCACACCTACTCCCACGCACGGCTCCCACACGCGACCCTACTCAAATGCACACGCAAAGCTCAACGAGACCCGGTCACAGGAGGACAGGGCCCCTCTGGGATACAGTTCCCTGCAGTGTATCCCTCAGCCCCAGGTCACACGGTCCCTTGGCCTGTATAAGGAGCTTGGCACAAGGGCACCAGGAGTTCTGGGGCCAGCAGTCAGCACCCCCAGCCCATGAGGGGTCTAGGCAGCCTGCCTGAGCGACAGAGCAGGAAGCGACCCCCCCCTCCACCGCGTCACGCCACCTCACACTCCATCCCTTCCAGGGGCCCCATGCTCCGGGAGAGGCCAGCGTTGGGGTAATGAGGTCCAGATGGCTTGGCGCCCCAGCCAGTGACGACAGAGGGCCCGGCCCAAGATGGGGGGGGGGCTAGCCCAAGACGATTTGGAGGGGGCAGGGATCCAGGAGGAGGCTCGGAGACCAAAATCACAAGCCCCCACCCCAGCCCCACTCCCCCACTGAGAGCGTCCTCTCCTCTAAAAGCTTCCTCAGGAAGAGTTCCCCTCCCCCACTCTGTGGCCAGCTGAAGTTCATTACCACAAGCCCCCCCCCCCAGCCCTCCCTATTCTCTCTGGTCACCTCTGGAATCCAGATGTGGAAGCCAAATAGACTCATTCTTAAAGGAGACCGGCAGCAGGGGAGGGAGATGGCAGGAGCTCCGCCTGCCCCTGTGGGCAAGGAGGGATTTTATGTGGCTCCCCGACAGGGCCTGTCCCTCCTGGCCCCTCCACCTAGAGGCACCTGGGGCACCTCCCTTGTCCCGCTGGGGTCCGGGGGACTGGGTTGTAGGGGTTAACAGGGCGTCTGCAGCTGGACGTGTGTGTGTCATAGGCCTGTGGGGGCCACGGGGGAGGCGGCACGCCCTTGGAGCAGGAAAACAGGAAGGCCACGGGGCTGGCAGGGTCAGGGGGGTGCCCAGCACCCCTGCCCACCGTCTCCAGGGTGCTGAGCCCCAGGCTCCCTGATCCGGATAAGCCATCTTCTCTGTCCAGCCTGGATGAGCTCCCAGGATTGCCTGGGTGCTTGCAGCCCACCTCCATTCAAGGGTCTTTGATGGGATTTAAAAAACCCGTTTTTTGGGGGGGGTTCCGTCTACTCCAAGCCCGTGGTGGTGTCTGACCCTCCCTCCCCCCGCCCCCGACCGGTGGCCCTTCCCTTACCTCGTCATCCTTGTACCAGGACAGATTCTCAGCCGTGAGCACAAACCAGTACTCCTTGGAGCCTCCCTTCATGATGCCAATGTTGTTGATGGTCAGCCAGCCCTTCCGGATGACCTGGAGGGTGAGAGGGCAGGAGGTCAGTGGGCAGAGGCCTGGATTCCCTGCAGGGGATGGGGTAGGCAAGAGAGGTGCTCAAAAGCCCAGCCCTCCTCCAGCTCTTGGAGGCCTGGCCGCTCAGAGCAGGCCAGACCTGCTCCGGTTTGAACGACAAGTGAACAGACTGGAAGACAGAGGGAGGCAGAGGTCGGCTCAGGGTAAAGAGCCTTCTGATAGCTACAGCCATCTGAGTAGGGGACCGGTAGCCTTTGTAGGGGATGAGCTCCCCACTGCTCAAAGTGTGCGAGCGGAGTTGAGGTGGCCAACTGGGCAACACGATTCTGAATGTCTTTTCAGCTTGAGATGCACCTTATTGTAAGACTTGTTTCTGACCTCAAGGACTTTGCCCATGCTGCTGCTGCCTCTGCCTGGAATGCACGTCCCCTCCTGTTTGCCTGCCAAGTTTCTAAGTGCCCCCCAGGTATCAGCTCAGGAGTCACATTCTCAGGTGGGCCCTCCCTGGCCCCCATAGGAGTCGGGACCCCCGCTATAGTCTTTATCGTCTTTTATCACTCCCTTCTGTAACAATGGCTGAGATTCAAAAGTGTGTGTGTGTGTGTGTGTGTGTGTGTGTGTGTGTGTGAGAGAGAGAGAGAGAGAGAGAGAGAGAGAGAGTTTATCTGTTGATGCCTGTCTTGCTAAACTGTGAACTCTCTGGCTCACTGGTATATCCCAGCACCTTGCAGTGTGCTTGGCAGACAGGAAGTGATCAACAATCATTTGTGACATGAATAAATGAATGCAACAGTAGCAGGGTTCTCGGGGTCTTTGGCCCCACGCTCTGGACAGTGGGGTGTTCGGGAGTGGGAGCAAGGGGAAGGGCTGAGCATGAATTTAACAGGCCCCTTCATCCCTGGGGAGCCCAGAGTATCAGGCAAAGGTCTCTTTTCATAGTAGGAAGCTGCTGTCCCCAAGACCATCTTGAGCCAGGGCCTGTAGATTCTACTTCAAGGGCAAGGCCACTAAGTAGACCCTAGTGGTGGGCCATACGGAGCATGAGGGGGCTCCTTCTGCTCCCTCCCCCAGCCCTGACCTCCCTGGCTTCTCTGAGCATCCAGAGAAGACATGAGGAGCTCGGGGCTGGCATGAAAGCCCTCCGGGGTCAGGCCTGCTTCTGAGGCCCTCAAAACCCTCCTGGAACCTTCCTTGATCCTCTCTGGCTTCCCTAAGAACCTTGCAGAGAACCCAAGTCACATGGTGGATCGGTAGCTGCGTAGCTGCCTTAGCCTCTAACAGAAACAAGATAGCCAGGTGCCCCATGACCCCTCTCCCACCCTGTCTGGGTTCGGTGAGGATCCCCTCAGTGTCTCATCACCGTCTTCAGAATTGAGTCCAAATGCCATGCCCTAGCACTCAGGATCTGACCAGCAGACTTTGTCACGCTACTTCCTGCTCTGACTTGCAGCCTTTGTCCTCCTTCGGCCACCCCCAGCTCTGCCAAACCCCCTTCCAGAGCCCCTGCACCAGACACCTCCTGCTCCTCCAGCTCCCACCCTGCCTGGGTCCCGACTGCAGGCTCAGGTCTCCAAGGGGCAGGGCCAAGGTCTGACCCTGTCCAGGGGCCAGCATAGTGTAGATGCCACTGAGCGTTTGCTGAACAAAATTGCCCTGGGATATTACATTCATCAATGCCTTCATTCTATTGAGCATCTACTGTGTGCCAGGACCTGGGCTGAGGGCTGAGAATTTGCTGATGGACAAGAGAGACCCAGCCCTTCCCCTCATGGGGTTTGAGAAGGAAACGGATATGAATCCAATAATCACACAGACACCTAGATTATTGTAAAGAAACTATGGCCTCTGGAAAATTCCAGACAATGGCTTGTGTGTACAGGTGAGGATGAGAAGCAGTGTTTCAGCAGAGATCTAAAGGACAGAACAGGTGAGGAGGGTTATGTCGCTTGATATTTCATTCATCTCATTCATCTCTTTACTCAACTCTCTGGTAGAGATGGCTACCTTCAAAACAGATTTCTCCCTCATCCATCCATCCATCCATCCATCCAACAGATATTTAAGGAGCACCTAGTGAGTGCTAGGTCCCCGCCAGCTATTTTCACCCACCCAGCCCACATGGTCTACCTCTGCTTGAAGTCGATACTTAGCTCATGCGCGCTGATGGACAGACTGATGGGCTCTGTGTGTGGCTAAGCCTTGCCTCTGGACTGAGAGCATGTGTGGACACCCATGTGCTGGTGTGTGCAAGCAGCTCAAGCCAGAGTGCCCTTTTGCCCCCTGTGCATCCCCACTACACATGGGCCCCCTCCTCCCCCTCACTACATAAGCCAAGAGCCCCAGTCCTGGTACTCACCAGAATCTCATCCTGCAAAGAGGTAACCATAGCAACCACGAGAAGCATCGGGAGAGAGGAGAGAGGGTTACTGAGGCAGAGTGGGAGGCTTGTGGCTGGCAGCTGACAGGCTCCTTGGCCCCTGTGAGACCCTTCCCCTCGGGGGAGGGGACTCTCAGAGCTTGGCGTCCGTCCGGCACCCTCCATCCCTCCGGCTGGGGCACTGGGGTTCACTCACCTGGTTCCCTGAAGCCTTCTTCTTGTTCATTTGGTTGCTCCTCTGCTGAGCACTAATGAGGAGAGAAGGAAGAGTTTCAGAACTTCTCTCAAGAGGCCTAGCTTCAATGCCACAGCTCAGTGAGCACCACACTCAGAGGGTTAGCCCAGCAGGCCTGGGTCCTGTACATGCATATGCGCGTGCGTGCACACACACACACACACACACACATTCACAGGAGGCATCACCTTCTCTGCCTAGGGAGCACTCACTTGGCAAAGCCTATGAAGTCCTCATGATTGGTATTCATGTAAGCCAGCTCAATGTCGATGAGGAGCATGACCTTCGAGGAGACCGGTCAGCAGGCAAGTGGAAAAAGTATGGCAGAGTTTTAAAATGCATGACAAGCTGGAAGAAACATACTTATAGCACATATAAAATCCATCATCAATCAATCAATACATCAGTAATAGTATCCATGATAAATAAAAGAGTTCCTACAAATCAATAAGTGAAACAGGCAAGAAACACAAATCAAAATAGAGAACATGAATGCATAATTCATAGAAGAAATGCATATAATCAATAAGGATATATAAAAAAAGTCCACCCTCATTAATAAAGAAACGTAAAATAAAACAATGAGACCCTTTTATAACCTGTCAAATTAATAATAAATATTGATAGTGACCAGTGTGGGCACAACTGTGGGAAGATGGATTCTCATATACTGTTGGTGGAAGTGTAAATTAGGATCACCTTCTTGGAGAGTAATTTGGAAATATTTAATAATACTAAAATGCACATATTTATTTCTAGAAATCTATCTATCTATCTAGTAGATAAACTCATCAAGTGAACAAAGATACCTGTCCCAGAGCGTTCAGTGTGGTGTTGTTTGTAATAGAGAAAAATTGGAAACAAGCCAGTGGCCATCAGAAAGTGAAATAAATTATGGTCCCCTCTATCCTCTAAGCAATAAACAGCTGTTCAAAAGAATGAGGACGGGGAGCCTGGGTAGTGTCGTCGGTTAAGCATCCAACTCTTGATCTCACCTCAGGTCATGATCTCACAGTTCGTGAGTTAGAGTCCCATTTCGGGCTCTGCGCTGATGGTGCAGAGCCTACTTGGGATTCTCTCTCTCCTTCTTTCTGCCCCTCCCCTGTTGTGCTTGCTCACTCACTCACTCTCTCTCAAAATAAATAAATAAACTCTTAAAAAATTAAAAAAAAATGGGGCGCCTGGTTGGCTCAGTTGGTTAAGCGTCCGACTTCAGCTCAGGTCATGATCTCACAGTTCATGGGTTCAAGTCCTGCGTCGGGCTCTGTGCGGACAGCTCAGAGCCTGGAGCCTGTCTTTGGATTCTGTGTCTCCCTCTCTCTGACCCTCCCCTGATCACGCTGTCTCTCTCTCTCGCTCTCAAAAATAAATAAAAACATTAAAAAAATTTAAAAAAAAAGAATGAGGACATTTTCTAAGTTCTGGCACGGGAAGATCCCCTTTGCAAATGACGAGGGGTAATGGGATTCATAACTGAGTCACGACCAGAGTGACATTCCTTTTTTTTTTTTTTTAAAGTGGAAAGTGGAAAAAATAAAATTTGTTTAAATGTTTATTCTTGACAGAGGGAGAGAGAGGGAGAGTGGGGGAGAGGCAGAAAGGGAGAGAGGGAGGGAGACAGAGGATCTGAAGCAGGCCCTGCACTGACAGCACAGAGCCTGATGCGAGGCTCGAACCAACAAACCATGAGACCATGGCCTGAGCCCAAGTCAGACGCTCAACCGACTGAGCCACCCAGGAACCCCCAGAGTGACATCCCTGATGAACACTGCCGGGTTTTGACCCAAGCCCCACTGCTCCCTGTAATAAGCCTGTGCTCCCTGAGCCTCGAGTTCCACAGATGAAGAGTTTCTGCCTCACAGGAGTGATGTAGACACAAGAAATGAGGCAGATCACATGTCTGACATGTAATGGGGGCTCAACAGATGTTAGCTACTACAATTATCGTTAGAGAAAAAAGGCAAGAGACACAGCAGGGCTGTGGTTATGGAAGATTAAGATAGAACCTGGAATCTGTATGCGCCTAGAAAAAAAAATGCCTGGGCCGCGAAGGGAACACACCAAGCTGTTCATAATGGTTATTTTGTGGGAAGGGCTGGGGGCAGGGAAGAGTGAATGAAGGAACACTTACTTGTAATTTAATTACTTCTATACTGACTGAATATTTTATTAGATATTTATCACTTTTGGAGTTAAAGAGATCCATAAGGATTCAAAAACACCGCGTCCAGACAAAGATGTGGACAGCACCATCACAGAGAAGGGGTGGGTGAGGTGGGGACGCTGGGGATTGGGAGCCAGAGGTCAGTATAGACAGAAGGGTGATCGAGAGAGGGACGAGTAAGGAGGACTCGCCTATGAGCTTCGTGAGGGCCGTGAGGGAACCTGCACGTCTCTGCTCCTCCTGGCTCAGAGGCGGCATTCGGTGACCATGTTGGTGATTGAATGAATGAATGAATGAATGAATACTTGATAAATGACTACATAAAAGGAAGAGGGGGTGGCTACGACAGGTATATGGTGACCTAGAGAAATAGAAAATAGAGAGAGAGAGGCCCAAAGAGAGATGACCAGAGGACTGACTGCCAGACGGTTGAGAAGGAGACGGTGGAAATGTAAGATGGCGCAGCTCCAGTGAACAGTATGGAAAACAATATGGCGGCTCCTCAAAAAGTTAAATATAGAATTACCAAAGGATTCGGCAATCCCGCTTCTGGGCGTATACCCCAAAGAATCGGAAGCAGGGTCTCAAAGAGACATTTGCACACTAATGTTCATAGAAGCATTATTCATAAGAGCCAAAAGGTGGAAACAACCCAAATGGATAAACACCATGTGGTGTATACGTGCAATGGAATATTATTCACACTTACAAAGGAAGGAAATTCTGACATCCGCTACAATGTAGATGAACCGCGAGGAAATTGTGCTAAGTAAAATAAACCTGACACAAAGGGACAATTGTTGGGGTGCCGGGGCGGCTCAGTCAGTTAAGTGTCTGACTCTTGGTTTCGGCTCAGGTCATGATCTCAGAGGTTCGTGAGAACGACCCCCACCTCAGACTCTGTGCTGGCAGCTTGGAGCCTGCTTGGAGTTCTCTCTCTCTTCCTCTCTCTCTGCCCTTCCCTGCTCATGCTCTCTCTCTCTCCCCCACCCCCCCCAAGATTAAATAAACATTAAAAAAATGAAAAAAGAGAAGCAGAGAGTAGAGGCGAGAAAGTGTTAGGGGAGATGGAGACAGAAGAGACAAAATGGGAAGGAGGAGGAGAGCCCGGGGCGGGGGTGGGGGGGCGGCAGGAGGGACTCACCTGCTCCTTGGTGCGACCCTCGCGCTCCCGGATGTGGGTGGTCACGATGCGCTCCATCTCCTCCCGCAGGCGGGGGTACTGCTGGAGCTGGGGAAGGGCGGGAGGCGAGAGAGCCACGTACACAGGGGGCACCGGCGGGGAGCACCCCCACCCCACCAGAATCCAGGGATCCAGGGGCGTGGGGTGGGAGGCACACACAGAATGCCCGAGATGAGGGGAAGAGAGGCCTGGGGTCCCAGGAAGCTGAAGGCACCAAGCCACGGCCACCCTTTCCCCCAAGTGTAGGATCCAAATGGCAATTCAAGGGTCTTTCCACTTCCAGGCCCTCTTCACTGGCCTACTGGGGCAGCTTCGGGGGGAGGGCAGGTCCCATGGGCAGAAATGCCACGGGCTCAGCCTGCTCCGCCACCTTGGTAGCAGCCATCTTGGAAACAGACTGTTCGATTGAGGCCTTTGTCTGGGGGACCGGCAGCTCTTGAAGCTTTCGCTGACCCTCGGGGCTACCCCTTGTCCTCCCCAAAGCTTGGAGGGACAGTCAGGTGGGGAATCAGGCAGAGAACAGCCTCGAGATTCCTATCCAGGAAGAGTCTGGGGAGGGCAGGGCCCAAGGTGCCAGTTGGCCTCCTGAGTCGGGCTGGGGACAGGCAGTAGTCCTATCAGAGCTGAGGGAGGGGGCAGGGGAAACAAGCAGGCACATACAGGACATGCAGGAGCCCACAGGCGGGACATGCGAGGGCACAGGGTGGGCGGCATGCGGAGGGGGGGTGCCAGCAGCATGAGCAGTACCCCGCGGGGGCCTGACTGGGTCCCGGGCCCCCTTGGTAGGATCCACCCAGTTTTGCCTCCCTTTGCATGCCCCGGCCTGGCACCATCATCCCCAGCGGTGTCCGCCCAGCTCCGAGCTGGCCAGCCGACCTGTCTCTACCCCACAGCATGGGGGTAGGGGCTCAGCAGCACCCGTTTCCCTCCAGTTTTTATCAACTGAGGACGAAGGGGAAGTTGCTTCAAACCCTTCTCCCTCTGCCTGTGAACTCTGCCCTCAGCTCAGCCCAGGCTGCTTCATTCTCCTTCAAGACTGTTGGATGCCACCTCCTCCAGAAAGCCTGCCCTGACCACCCCCAAGAGCTGGGTTGGGGCCTCTCTGTGCCCCCCCCCAACTGGATTGTGATTGCCCTGAGGGCAGGGGCAGGGCCAGGCACGAGGCTGGGGCTCAAAGAGGGCATGTTGAAGGAAAGAGAGAATGAATGAAGGATGGATGTCTTTGCCCTCCTTGCCAGGGTGAGTGGACGCCAGTTCCTCTGGCTCATGAACAAGCTCCTCCTCAGGGAGGGGGCCTCGCTGAGCTGATGATGGGGAGCCCTCCCACAGGAACCTCGAGTCCCGCTGGCCTGCCCTCCCCACTTGGTGGTCACGTGGGACCCAGGTAGGGCCAACCTCAAATCAGTCCTGTCCCTCTTCCCATGCCTGGGTCAGGCCCCTCAGGCGGATCCTCCTATGTGGAAGAGACCTGGAGGTTAGCGTGTCTGGGTCACAGGTAGTGATTTTGAGGGCAAGATGGAGGCTAAGGAGATGGGGCGGGGGGCATGGGGAGAGGCAAGAAGATGGGGAAGAAAGTGGCACCGTGGATGCCCAGGAGAGGTAGACGTGAGAGATGGGACGTTCCCCCCTCCACCCTGGGCCATCCCATGGCTATGCCAAGGTGTGGCTGGTGTGGCCAGGCACAGGGGACGTGGGGGAGAGGTAGCCTGAGACCTGGGGCTTCAAAACGAAGACAGGCCTGGTGGCCCCGCTGCCCCATGAGGCCCAAAGAGGGGCTCCTACTTCTCCTCGAAGTCTCCAACTTGGGGCAGAGATTCAGGACTGAGTCACCACCACCAGAAAGCTTCCCTGAGGTGGTCCCGAGTGCTCCCTCCCAGGGCGGGGCTGTGGCTGGGGTGTGGGGGGAGAGGGGGGAGGAGGAGGGGAGGAGCAATTTGCCAAAGACCATGACCAGTTCTCCCACTAACCGCCTGGACGTTACATTCGTCAAGTTTTCCACGTGTCACACATGACAGGGCGGCCTCAGCCTCTTTGAGTTCTGTTCCTTTTGAGCATCTTTTTCCATTCTGGCTGCCTCGGAGTATTTCCAGGACTTTTAGCCAGTTTTTAAAATGGAACATTTCTCTCTCAGTCCTTGGCTGAGTGAGCGGGGCGGTCAGCTTGGAGCCCACGAGTTAGTGGCCAAGGATGCAGGCCCTGGAGCCACATGACTCTGGTTTCAAAGCCAGCCCCTGCCCTGCCGACTGTCCTTAAGAAAGTGACTGCAACCTCTCCGAGCCTTGGTTTCTCCATGCGTAAAATGGGGTAGTAACAGCGCCTTCCCTCTTAGGGTTGTGGAGAGGATTGAGCAGTACGTCCCACAGGCAACATTAAACTTGAGATTTCCTCCAGAGAGGAATCCCAGTTGGCCTGCGAATAGAGTTGACTATTTAGAAGCCTCTGTCAGGGGTGCCTTGCTAAACTTAGAAGACATGGGGAGGAAAAAAATAGACGAAGATGGGTGGATTTTGCCGTGTAAAGAAAAAAAGATAATTACTACTCGTTAAACAAGTCAAAAGGCAAAATTATTTTTTTAGAAATAATTTATGGGGCTCCTGGGTGGCTCAGTTGGTTGAATGTCCAACTCTTGGTTTCAGTTCAGGTCATGATCTCACGGTTCGTGGGATCGAGCCCTGTATCGGGCTCTGTGCTGACAGTGTGGAGCCTGCGAGGGATCCTCTCTCTCCCTCTCTCTCTGTCCCTCCCCCACTCGCTCTTTCTGTCTCAAAGTAAATAAACTTTAGAAATAAATAATTTATAAGCTTTCCTCTTTAAGGTTTTTGTTGAGCCATATTCCTCCTGACAAAAATCTACAGACTCACTGTAAGACTAAACTTTTCAAAGTGGAAATGGGAAAATTCCCATTTTCCTAGCCCTCTCTTAAAATAACAGTTAGCAATTTGGTGACTGTGCCTTTGGAATGTTATTATTTTTATATATATTATTTCCTCCCTCCAATATTATACATTGTCTTCTGAAACCTACTCCCCCCCCCCAAAGTACACTGTAGAGGGACATATGAATGGAAATAAATAAGCCTTGCCCTTCTCACATATCGTCTGCCATTGACTGGCTGATATTTTACATAATCTATCCCCTCTTGATGGACAGCTGGGTTGTTTCCAGAATTTTACCATTTATGATAATTACTGCTTTCTTTTGGAATGCAATTCAGCAGAGTGTTTCACAGTTTTTAAATGTTTGTGTCTAGTAATCCGTCTTCTAGGCGTCTATCCTAAGGAAAAAAATCCTAGAGACAGAAAAGTAAACATTTTAATAGATAAAGATGTTCAGGGGCGTCTGGCTGGCTCAATTGGTGCAGCCTGTGACACTTGGTCTCGGGATTGTGAATTCAAGCCCCACGCTGGGTGTAGAGCTTACTTTAAAAAAGTGGGGGGCGCCCGGGTGGCTCAGTCGGTTAAGCGTCTGACTTCGGCTCAGGTCATGATCTGATGGCTCGACCCCCGCGTCGGGCTCTGTGCTGACAGCTCAGAGTCTGGAGCCTGCTTCAGATATTGTGTCTCCCTCTCTCTCTGCTCCTCCCCTGCTCAGGCTCTGTCTCTCTCTCTCTCTCTCTCTCTCTCTCTCTCTCTCTCTCAGAAATAAATATTTTAAAAAAAGGTGTTCAACTTGACAATAACCTATAAATTAAAAAAAGGTGTTCATTGTCAATTATTTATAATATTGAAAAACTGGAGACAATTAAAATGTTCACCAATAGAAACTCTGTTGTGTAAACCATGATAAATCTGTTCGGTACAGTATTATGCAACCACTACAAAATGTTTATGTAGACTATGTGATAATAATCCCCAAAATGTGTGTTACTAAAAGAAAAAGCAGAATGCTAATATATTCACAGTGTGACTATCTAACAGTAAATGAACCTACATAGAGAAAAAAAGGCTTGGAGGAATAAATAGGTAAAACTTTCTGGAGGGCAATCTTGTGGAAGTTACCAAAATCGTGATATCCCTCGACGAGGCAAATTCTCTGTGTCTAGAAATTTGCTCGAAAGAAACAACAGCAGAGGCACCTGGGCGGCTCAGTTGGTTAAGCGTCCAGCTCCTGACATCTGCTCAGGTCATGACATCACAGTTTGTGAGATCGAGCCCCGTGCCAGGCTCTGCGCTGACAGCACGAAGCCTGCTTGGGATTCTCTCTCTGTCCCTCTCTCGAAATAAATAAACATTAAAAAAAAGAAGAAACAACAGGATACGTATTACAAATACATCTATAAGGATGTTCACTGCGGCACTGTTTGTAAAAGAAAAAAAAAAGTTCGAAACAATCTAAACGTCAATAGGATATTGAGTATGTGGATCACGACACGTTTGATTGATTTCAGAACGAAATCAATACTGATTGTCTCATTTTCTTTTCTTTTCTTTTTTTTTTTAAAGGAGTGTACTTGCAAGAAATGTACACAAATCTCCATGGGGGCTCCCTGGAAAGGGAGGGTGGCGGCCTTCTCTTTTAAGTTTTGGCATTTACCAACATTTTTAAATGGAGAATGTGTTCGGTTTACAACTAAAAGTCAAAGTCAAAAAAAAAAATGTAGTTGGGGCGCCTGGGTGGCTCAGTCGGTTAAGCGTCCGACTTTGGCTCAGGTCATGATCTAAGCGTCCGACTTTGGCTCAAGTCATGGTCTCACGGTTCGTGAGTTCGAGCCCCGCATCGGGCTCTGTCCTGAGAGCTCAGAGCTCGGAGCCTGGAGCCTGCTTAGGATTCTATGTCTCCCTCTCTCTCTGCCCCACCCCCACTAGTGCTCTGTCTCTGTCTCTCAAAACTGAATAAACATTAAAAAAATTTTTTTTAATAAAAAATTTTTTAAAATGTAGTTATATCTTGTCTTCTTTTGTAAAGAGATTTGAGGCAGCTTAAAATAAACTTGGTATTTAAAAAAAATTTAACAAAAGTAAGATTGTGTTGTTTCGTATTCAAGGTGTAGAGGGACCATGACTCAGATGTCATGGTAAATACTATGCAATGGGGAGTCCAGCCCAGATTTTATTCCACCTGAAATGGGGATGGAGTGGATGCTAACTTGCTTACTGTCTGCATTAGGCATGAAAGTGGGCAAAGTGAGAGAGGATAACGAGGGAGGTGCACATGACTAATTATGTACGAGCCATGAAAACCCTCTTATTTGAAACATGAAGTTGGGGCAGAAGGGCCCCCACCTCCCAGCATCGGGAGCTTTTTCATGTACAGGTGAGGCTGGGCTCTCCCTGAGATTCTGATTCAGCCGGCTGGGCAGGGGCATTTGGGTTCTGGAAACGTTCCCCAGGCAACCCATTCTCATGCACTCCCCTGGGAAGCACCGCATTCAAAAGATCTGGCTAAAAATCCTCAAAATGCCCCAAAGTAGACAAATAGGAAGAAGGCATCTAAAAGGTCACAGACCCAAAAGACGCTGACCCTGTCGAACGCATATGGATTACTAGAAAGTGAGTAATCCAATATGCTTTTAGGCAAACTTGTTTTAAGGAACTGGGATAGCTCCCCGACCCCAGGAGGCCCTGATCCCAGGTCTACTCCCTCAGCTTTCCTAAATCGGAATCCCACTCTGCTCTTCTTGTCTGAGACTCAGTTTATTCGGCTGTAAAATGGGGATAATATTATCCACTTCTTAGGGTTGTTGAGAAGCTTAAGTGAGATAAAAAGGATAAGCACTTAGCTCAGTGCTTGGCACATAGTAGGTGCCCGATAAATATCAGCCATCCCCTTATCATTGTCAGAATTGTCATTCTTCTTGGTGAAAAGGGGCCACTGAGGATGCGGGGGGTGGGGCAGTCTCCTGGCAGAGACGGGGGCCTAAAAGGATCATAAATTCAAACAGACCCAGGGTGATGAGCTGGCACAAAACTTACGGGGCCCAGGGTCACCGGGCCAGCACAGGCGTTGGGGTCCACGTGGGTGGCCGAGACGCTGCCAGGCCTGCTCAGCAGATGGTTCTGCCCACGGGAGTCCCCGGCCATGAGGAAGGGACGGCCAGGCCCAGCCCCGCCCTGGTGGCCATCATACCTTTTCGCTACACTTTCTGATGGTGGCCGTGAGCTCACTGACTACCATATCCACACACTTGATACTGGGCTCTTTGAGCTTCTGCACCTGCTTTTTCACTGTGGCTTCAAAAGCGAGGTCAGGTGTGAAGAGGCCCGTCCTGCACCCGGGGAGGAGGAGGGGACAGGGGGAGGAGCAGCCGTGGGCGGGGCCAGGAGGAGGAGGGGGAGTGAAAGCCAAGCAGAGCCAGGATTTAGGAGTGGAGGATGGCACAGGCATGGGGGAAAAGAGAGAGACACCGACACAGAGAAAGAGAGAACAGAAGACAATGTGAGCGTGGGACCAGCCCTCCCTGCCGCCCCCCAGGGTGGGCACCTCCCAGGTGCTGCCAAGTACCTTGAAGGGTTCTGTGGGTGTGGGGTCAGGGGGTCTTCTGAGGCACCAAGCCCCGGCTCCGTACAAGGCCCCTTACTGAGTTCAGATCCTCTCCCCAGGCCTTGGCGCCCCCGCCCCAGCTACACTGAGCCGGCCCTCTCTGTCTTTTCCAATGCTATCTTTGTCTCAGCCTTGGGTCCTCCTAAGGGGCTGACCCAGGCCAGGACCCCACCCACCCATTCTGTTCAGTTCTAGGTTTGCCAGCACCTCCTGCATTCACTTCATCCTGACTCCAAAGCCCAGCACGATTCTGTACCTCCACCAGGATTACTGCATCCAGCTGCCAGGGCTGTGCACTGCAAAACTCCAGGGGGCTCCATTTGCATAGACTGTGGTGCAGACGATGCCTCCTGGAGTTGCAGGGTAGCTGCCTGACCTCCACTCTCCAGCTTCCTACTCTACTCCTGCCCTTCCCTTTCTCCGCAAGGGGCATCCTTTGCCTCTCTTCCAAAAGGGTCTGGAGAACTCAGCTGGGAAAGACAGAAAGAGAGAAGAGGAAAGACAGAAAGAGTGGAGGTGGTGGTAGAGCGGGGCCAGGGCAGTAGTGGGGAGAGGAAAGGAAGGGAGGCTGGGGGTGGAGTCAAACAAGCACTGGATTTGGAGTCCAAAGCCTTGGCTTCGAGTAACAGCTCTGCCACCTGCTAGCTGATATGACCTTGGACAAGTCACTTGATCTCCTAAGCCTCAGTTTTCCTGCTGTGACATGGGTGCCATCCTCCCTGCCCTGCCCTGCCCTCCTTGGGTGGTTCTGTGAGGCTCAGATGACATAGCAGATGGAAGAGGGTTCTGTCCCTGGAAGGTTAGATGGGGATGGAAGGGAAGGGCAGGGTCCTGAGTGAGGCTGGGGTGAGAATGGGGCCGATGAAGGAGAGTGGGGAGTCAGGTACCTGCCAGACCTGGGTCCTCTGCACCCCTCTGGCCATCCAGATCCCCAGAGCAGCACCCGAGGTGTCCCCAAGACCCCTCCTTGGAGCCCCCAGAGATGACCTCACCTCTGAGGGCAGGAAGGGGGCTCGGGGCCCTTCAAGGCCTATTCTTCCTGAGCTGGGGGGGCTCTTGGTGGGCTCTCAGGACAATAGCCACTGTGACACCTGTCTTGTCAATGTCTACTCCCTGTTCCTGGGGGCCAGGGGTGGGTAGGGCCCCCTCAGAGAGGCCCCCCAATCTTGGTCTGTGGTGGCTTGCCTCCCCCACCCCGCTGAGGTCTGTACATGCTACCGAGGAGGCAGTGGGGGGGTGTGGGAAAGGAGCGCCTGGCAGCAGTGCAGGGTGGGGGCAGAGGCGGGGGGGCTGGCCCGGGCCACCGGGTTACCTTCTTGGTGCACTGTCTAACCGTGCTGATTAGCTCCGAGATAACCATGTCCACACACTTGAGACACGGTTCTCGGATCTTCTTCACCTGCTTTTTCACAATGGTCTCAAAGGCCATGTCTGGGGTAAAGAGCCCCGTTCTGAACGCCCGGAACGGGAGAAGGGCACAGTGTCACAGGCCAGCTCCTACCAGGAGTGCCAGGTCAGGGCCCCACCCCGACCCCCTGAACTCTGCCCTCGGGGTCCTCCCACTACCCCTCTCTGGGCTTCAGTGTCCTTATCTGTAAAATGGGCAGGAGGGATTCGAATGAAGGACTTTCCATTGATGCTCTTTGGGGCAAGACAGGGTCTGCTTATAATTGTCATGTATGTCCAGCTTCCTCTTAAGATTCTGTTTATACAAGAGGTTCTATGGCCAGAAATGGTATGAAAAATGCCAAACTGAGTTCTCTTTAAGAGCCTTTCTGGGAATAAAACATTTTATTTTAAGATGAGAAGTGAGTTTTTTTTTTCTTCTGTGCCTTGGCCAATGCAGTTATCAGTCTGTAAATTCCATACCAAACCTTGGAATTGAACCTGTATAAAAGCAGGGACATTTTGGTCTTGCTCACTGCCTGGCACATAGCAGCTGCTTTAAATTTTCTTGTTGAATGAACAGTGTCGATCTGGGTCCTTGAAGGGGGCTAAGCTTTTAAGGAACAATCTTTTTTTTCCAGTCCCCCCTTCCTGTTCCAAAGGCAGTGGGGTTAGCTAGAAGGAGGGAAGTGGTGTGGAATGGGGCCTACCTTGGGCTAATGGGACTATGGGAGGATCTGGAGGATTGAGAGGCCCTGTCTTATCATAAAAGGACACAGACCAATACCTCGATGCTCCATCCCAGGCCCTCCCCAGTAGTTTGGCAGCCGTGTGCCACTACCTGGATAGGACTGGGGGAAGCTGTCTCATCCTGAGGACGGGCAGGGGGGCCCAGGCCCCAGCCACCTATGTCCTCCTGGGCTCTGCCCACCTGGTCCAGCCTCCAGGCCCTGCGCCCAGGGGCAGCAAAGGAGGACAGCAGGTTGCAGAGAGGGAGGGGCCCAGGCCTCCCGTCCACCTCCCCCAGCTCCAGCCCGTTTGAGCTGGGAGCCAGAAGGGGTTGAGGGGACTGGGGACCAGAGCTCTTGGTCCTTCCTGAGGGCGGCTCACTTCATCACTCCCTGTGCCTTGGCACTAAAACCCCTGCCTTCCAGGGCTCAGCCCCCTTCCCCAGTCCCAATACGTGCCTAATGCCATGGATATTCTTGATGGCGTAGCTGATCTCTCTTCGGAGCTCCTTCTCGTCAAACTCCATCTGTGTAGGAGAGCGAGAGACAGCTGGTCAGGGCCTTCCTCCTCCCTGGAAGGCCAAGACAGATGCCCCACACCCAAGGCTGGGCGCCAGGTCAGCAAAGATAGGTGCGAAAGTCCTGGGGGGGGGGTCGTTCTGAGCCCCGCCCGCCGCCCCCATGGAGACTGTCCTACCTTGACTAGCTCAAAGGGGAAGCGCTCATGGAAGATCCGGTTGATGCGGGCTCCCCCTGACAGTTCATAGGTGTCGATCTGGTCCCCTGAGCCCTCAATGCGCTTCTCAAAGTCCACGGCAAACTGTTGGACCATCCTGGGGGGAGAGTGGTGTGATGTCACTAGCCTAGTGGAGGACCCCCCAGGTGAACCCCATGCTGGAGGGCAGCTCAGTGCCGGGGAGTCAGGACTCGGGGGAGGGCCTCACTGCAGCAGAGCCTTGGTCTTGCGCGCGGGGTCATCAGGCCGGAAGTTCTTGTACTCTTCCACCTCCTTCTCGATGGACAGTAGCTGGCTCTGCAGCTTGTTCCGAAGCCCTGGCAGGGTGTCCCGGATGTGGTTGGTCAGTTGCTGGGGCGGGGATGAGACAAGGGTTAAGGCTGTGGGCACCACCAGTAGATGCCCCCAGGGCCAAGCAGGAACCAGGATGCCAGGGGGCCTGTGGGTGGGGTCAGGTTGAGAATTGAAGAAGGTGGCCACAACCCTGCCCACCATTGCCCTGCCGAGGGGAAGGAAAGCTGCCCAGGGCAGCGCCTGGCATACAGTGGGTGTATGAACGAAATTCATGGGTGTTATGAATAACGCAATTTTCAATTGAAGCCGGAAGTCTAGATTTTTATTTGAAATTACCTGACTGTTGACTAACAATATTTTTAGACACCATGAGGGCCAAATAAATGTGTCTGGGGTGGGGATGGCTGGGAGGCTGCCCCTTTGTGCCCTCTGGGTTTAGGCCTTCTATAAGGAAATGCTCACGTTCTGGGGCTCCCTCTGGCTAGGTCCCCACACAGAGCATCTCCCTGAAGCTGCACAGTGATCTTAGGAAACAGGGCCTTATGGCCATCATCATGATTTTACAGATGCAGAAATAGAGGTTCAGAGAGCTCGCGTGTCTCAGGACTGTGGTCTCCAGAGTCCCCAAGTCTGCCCCTACACCACCCTGCCTTCCCCACTGCCTCTTCCATCATCACACACACATACACATGTACACACACCCCTTCGGTTCTGGAAGCCCCGTTCCAGAGGGAGAAACATCCTAGAGAAGCCCCTGGGATCCCCCATCCCTGTCTCTAGATGGGCCTCTTTCCATTTCAGAAGGAAGCAAGGTCTTTGGCCAAGTACACTCTAGTAACGGCCCCCAAGCCCAAGCCCTTGTCAGTGCCACCCTCCACACAAGGTCTGGGTCTCCTCTCCATCCGCAGCGGCTACAGGGCTCCCCTGCCAGGCCCCCCAATTGGGGAAAAGTCAGCAAGCCCTGGTGCTACCTCAGGGTGGCGCTGTGGGCAAGTTGCTTTGTTTTCTGGGTCTTAGTTTATAAGCATGAAAGGGACGCTAACCTCTGTTGGTCACCCTCACAAAACACATGTAAATGAGTCTGTCCTCATGCTGGTTTCCCCAGGCCTGGGCTCCTACCTGGTTGAGGACCTTCTGCAGGTAGGGTGTGCCCATGCGGTCCGCCAAGTGGCGGTAGGACGGGTGGGAGAGGAAGAACTTGCGTTCAGCGGCCAAGGCCGCTGTGATGTCCTTCTTGCCATCAATGTCCTTCTGGCTCCGGTTCACCACCCCGATGTAGCCTGTGGAAGGGGGTCCAAGTCAGGGGCAACCAGCCTTGCACAGGGCGGGGTGATGGAGAAGGGCAGTGGAGCTGGTGGGGGCGGGGGGAGCCCGCCTACCTCTGCGCAGGGGGAGCAGTTTGTTCTCCAGCACATCACGGGCATCTGTGCCCTCGTCCATCAGGTCGAGCTTGGTTATGACCCCGATGGTGCGCTGGCCTGGGGGGCGGGGGCGGCAGGAGAGGACCGTCTACACCTGCACTTGCTCTCCCACAGGAGCCCACATGCACTCCGACTGCCATGGCTCTCCCCACATCTCCCTACCCACACCCTCCCTCACCCACCGCCTGCCTCTGCTCTCCCGCCTCATTCTTCACAGAGCAGCTCCCTCCACGTGACACTGAGAGTAGACCCCCAGGACCTTGCACTTCTGCTGCCCTTAGGAACCTACCCTGGGGGTCCACCTCCTTGGCAACCTTGAGAGCATCGGAGTTGGCCAGGTCAGAGTTGGCCGGGGACACAGCCAGGATGAGGCAGTTCTCTTTGGTGACGAACTGCATGAGCATGTCCCGGATCTGGAACTCGATGTCAGGAGGTTGGTCCCCCACCGGGACCTTGGTCATTCCGGGCAGGTCCACCAGTGTCAGGTTCAGCACTGGACAGGGCGGCGAGAGGGCGGGCTCAAGGAGAGGGGCGTGGCCGTGGGCGGGCGGATTAAGGCACAGGGCCGGGTTTAGAGAGGATCCGTTTGGCAGTTTGACGGCAGGTGGACGGGATTAGGGAAACGCGGGGCTAAAGCGGCCGCCCGTTAGAGGCGTGGCCAGGGGTGGGCGGAGTCATGGCAGGGTGGAGCTTGGGGTAGGATGGGCGGAGGAGGGGTGGCTGTGGGGGCGGAGTCTGCAGGAGGCGGGGATCCCGCGCTAAGAGGAAAGAGCAAAGGGGTGTGGCCAAGACGGTGTCCCGGGGGCGGAGCTAAGCGAGGGAGCCAGGAGGCCGGGGGCGGGGCCACGTCTCCTCACCGTGCGGCGAGTAGACGCGGAGGTTGATCGGCACCGGCGAGATGCCCTTGTTAGTGCCAGTGACTCGGTCGGTCTCAGCCTCGATCTCCAGACGCACCTCCTCAAAGTCGGTGAATTTCTTCCCCTTGCAGTGCAGGAATTCGGCATATTCTGCCCCAAAAGGGTGGGTGGGGTGGAGGGAAGAAGGGTCGAGGGGTAAGCATCTTAGCCCGGAACCCACCTGGGACCCATCTTCCACTGGCAATAGACCCCCACACACCCCAAATACCGCCTACTCTCCCCTCCCTCTCCACAGCAACGCCATGTCTGTTAGGCATTTGAGGGCCAAAGTCACATAGCAAGCAAGTTCGGCGGCTAGGTTGGACTTCTTGGGGATAGGGTAGGGGACTGAAGAGGCCCAGTCGGGATGCTGGTGGATGAGAGCGCATACCTGTGGTGGCATTGACCAGCTGCAGGACCAGGGGGCGTCGAGTGACGATGCCTGACCCTCGGGGCAGGAAATCTCTGCAATGAGTTGGGAGTAAGAGGAGGGTCAAAGCCTGTCCCAGGGGCACCTGTCACTGCCACTGGGAGCCACTGCCACTGGGAGCTCCAAAGCTCTCTTAAAGTGCCCATCACACCTTAGCCTGAGGGTTTCAGGTCACTAAGGGGAGATGACAGGCAAGAAAGGTGGAAAGGACCTCCCCCAGGTACCCTAGGTCACAGACTAAAGACTAAAAACCCCCAGATCTCTCTCAGGTATGCCCTGTGTTGTTTCTGGGCCAACAAATTCCTGCCTTGACCCAGGCACTGCCATTTAACTGAGGCACAGGGTACCCCCACATGCCCGTGTCCAGTGGCCAAGAATGCATCTCAAGGAAATGGAGCTGCACCTTCTTCCCTCCCTTCCGCTATGGGGAAAGGCAGCATCTCACTTCCCCTTCCCAGGGCCCCATCTGGCTGGGGTTGAGGATGAGGGGGGATGGGGAGAAGGAAAAGAATTCATGCTTCTTAAGTGCCTACTACATGCCAGGCTCTTGTGGGCAATATTTCGTGATATTGCCTTGTGAGGTAGGTGCTATTATTAATCCCCATTTTGTAGATAAGGAAACTGAGGCTCAGAGGTGTTCAGGCTGTGCTGTCAGTATCTAGCAGAGCAGCCCCTGGACGCAGATCTGTTTGACTCTGCAGTGAGAGCTCCTTGCCCTCCAGTCCCTTGCAGACCGAGTCTTTGAAGGACTGGACCCAAGGGGTCCCAAAGTCACCCCCTGCACTAAACCTGATGTCTATACCTCAGATATCTGCTGTGCTGATGTGAACCTCAGCAATCCTTTTGGCTAACTCTCATGGGTGGATTCTCTGTCCTGTCAGCTCTTTTCATGTCCCCCACCCACCCTTGGCCCCACCCAGGCCAGCCCAAGCATGAGGGTGGGGGCCTTTTCAGGGACCAGGCTGTCAGAACTACAGTCACGGGATCCCCAGGACCCAGGAAAGGGGTGGGGGAGCAGGCTACAGCCTGAGGGACCATAGGGCTCCAGCTGGCCACTTCATTCATGGAGAGGCACATGGAGGCCCAAGAAGGGGAAAAGACACATTCAAGCTCCTGCAGGACTTGGACAGAGCCCGAGAAGAACCCAGGTCTCCTACCCCCAGCTCAGAGCCTGACCAGGACCACACAGCTTCTCACACCGCCGCCCCCCACCCTGCAACCCCTGTTCCCCAGCCTGGGGGTCCCGGGCATAACAGAGTAGGCCCAAGCTCCTGGGTTCAAGCCCTCCTCTTGGGCCCTGGGGAGGCCTCTTCCACCCCCTGTTCTCACCCTTCCCCTCCTTTGGGGAGGTTAGAGGCTAGTAGGGAGGCACTTCAAGGAGGAAGGAGAAGGATGACGAATCCTGCATTTATTCAACATTTCCAGGTGCTACGCAAGCATTTTTCATTTTTGCAAGACTGAGCCTCAGAAGGGCAGGGCTGGCATCTTTCTGGCCACCACTGGATCCCACTGTCCAGCCCAAGGCTTGGCACCCAAGAGGTACTTAATAAATGTTGACTGAATCCCCAGGTCCTCAAAACAGTGCTCAGAGATGGAAAGTATTTTACAGATGAGGCCACTGAGGTTCAGAGAGGTGATGGGACCTGTCCAAGGTCATCCAGATGGAAATGACAGAGCTAGGATTCAAACCCAAGGGTCTGTTGGGTCCCAGAGCCTGGGAACTTCCCTGTCAAAGTTAGCTGCTCCTTCAATCCTAGAAGCCAGACTTGGCTTTTTATGTAATTCAATTAAATTCAGTCTAGGACATATTTGGGAGCAGCTGCTCTGTGCCAGGCCCTGTGCTGGGCCCTGGGGAAGTGAGATGATGAGTCAGACCGCTCCCTGCCTGGAGGAGGAGCTCACAGTATGGTGGGAGAGAGACAAGTAAACAGATAATGCAATACAGTGTGACATGTGCCGGAAGGGAGGTGCACCAGGCAGCAGAGAGAAGGAGGGGATTAACGGGGGTGGGGGGGGGGTTCCTGTCTCTATCTCTGCCATCCTTTACTCATTCCTTTGGGGGGTGATCCTCTAGTATTTGGGACCCCCAGGGCTGTGGAGATAGGACATCTGTTCTCACAGAGGCTGGGTTGGGCCTGGGGGCCTGGGGGTCCACCCTTTTCTCCACCGGCTCCTCACCCAGCAATACCATGGCAACTACTGTTGCCATGGAAACTACAGGAGGGGCTGGAAAGGATGGGACTCCCTGCAGAAAGCCCCCCACGCAGAGACACGGACCTTCCCTGGAGCTCTTCCCTGAGAGGCCTCCCCTGCACAGATGGGCCCACTCAGACTCTGCCGATCTGCAGGTTAGAGGTCAATGAGGTGCCACCTAGAGGTTACGGGGAGCCCAGGGCCCAGTTGGAGGGGCGGTCAGGGGTCTGGGCCAGCCTGCCCCAAGTCGCTGGCTCCCCGGGGCTACTTAAGGGACAAGCAGCTTAAGGGAAGCAGAGATTAGAGGGGCAGGGCTATGTGTGGGGGTAGAGCCCCTGCTCAGACCAGGATCTCGCGGGGCCAGGGTGGGGATGGGGGTGCCTGGGTGGGGAGAGGCCCCATCACTGCCACGGCCCAGGTTCTCAGAGTGAGGCCCTCACATGGCCTGCACGGGTGGCTCGTTAAAATGCATGTTCCCAGGTACACTGGGGTAGGATCTCGTGGGGCAGGGGAGGGAGAGAGGGAATCTGGAATTTAAACATGATCCCGTGTCATTTTCCTGTTCCCTTTCGAGTTCAGTGGTTAGGAGCCAATGGGTTAGGCCCTGGGCTCGAATCCCGCCTTGGCCATTCTGCCTCCTGGTGTCCTTGGACAAGGTGCTTCACTCTCTGAGCCTCAAAGCCCTCAGCTGCAAACTGGCATTATGGAAACCAGGCATTCTCCTCTATCACACGTGGGCTGCAAGAAGGCCCAGCAGCCTCGGGGAAGGGCATGAAAAGAGCTTCGGCTGGGTCTGGTACACAGTAGGCGCTCAGCAGCCCCCTCTCTAGGAGAGTTCCCAAATTTCACCAAGGAACCGCAACGTCCCACAGAACCTTCTGACCGCCTCCTCCAGGCGCTAACTCAGATCTCGGGATTCTGACCACGAAATGTTAGATGGAAATGATGAACACTGGGGAGAAGAAGTTTTCAGAGACCATGTTATTCCCCCATCATTGTCCAGAGGTGGGGACAGAGGTCCAGAGAGGGGCAGGGAGGTGCGATGAGGGAGGTGGCCGAGCGGGGGTCAAGGGCTCCAGGCCTGGGCAGGCAGCAAAGAGCACTGGCGGGTTCACATGTCCAGACGGTGAGCTCCTTGCTCCCCGCTGGACTCCTGCGCTCACGAGGAGCCTGGCACACAGTAGGTGCTCAAAGCCTGGCTGAATAGCTCCACGGCTCCTGCTTCCCACCCGGACACCCTGTCCTGCAGCA
This sequence comes from Cryptoprocta ferox, assembly GCA_028646485.1. Lineage (NCBI taxonomy): Eukaryota > Metazoa > Chordata > Mammalia > Carnivora > Eupleridae > Cryptoprocta > Cryptoprocta ferox. Next base: position 7,103,076 of record CM053568.1, read on the forward strand.
CTCTGACAAAGTGGGGGTTCAGGCCTGATCTGGCCCCCTGCCAGTGCCACCCTGCACCTCCCACCCAGCTCCTGCTTAGGCTGAGGGAGGACAGAACAGGTGCCCAGAGAAAAGCATGCTGGGCCCACCAGCCTCGGGGTCCACGTGGGAGGGGTGCGTGGTGGCATGCCAGCTCTCCCTACTCATTCTGGACAGATGGTGGCTTCCCGAGGAGGCCTTGCCTTGCCATCTGCAGAGGCACCTTCAAACCTGAAGCACCGGGAGGATGAAACACACGCCCCTCAGGACCTCCAAGCACCACATGCTCCCTGCCTGAATCGGCACTGTCACATCCAGAGGGGTCTGGGGAAAGTACACCAAACGCCCAAAGTGACCCTCCCCTACTCTACTCTCATACCTGAGATCTGGGGCCAGAGCTCAGGGACCCTGCTTCCCCGGTCCTGTTGAATGCAAACACTGCCAGAAAGCAGCATGTTTGGGCTCAGTCTTCCCTCTAAGCCTCCGGTTTCCTGGGCTTGGCCTGGAGTTGAAGGTCAGAGCTGCCACTTGGGAGCCATGTGGTTGTACACAAATGACTGTACCTCTCTGAACCTCAGTGTTCACATCAGTAAAACGGGTTGCTGTCAGGCTTATATAACTGGATGCCTGAATAAATGGTGGCTATTATGGTTATAAATAATATAACTTGTTGAGCAAGCTGAGAACACGGGCTGGGCTCCCACCAAATGCTGCAGCAGGGAGGGAGTTGGAAGGCGGGTCTCCTGGGCGCTGGCCGGAAGAGTGGGCGGGTGGGCCAGGATATTTCCAGCCAAATCTTGCCCCTGAAAAGCGGAAGGCAAGGGAGGCAGGCAGGCTCAGAGGTGCCCTCTGAACCACGGAGCTGGGGTGGAGGCGAGGGAGTGGGTGGGCCAAGAAATACAGTTGGGAGGAGGTGAGGCTGCCGCCAGCCAACAAGTCCCTCTCTGTTCCCGTTATCCCAGGAGGCCCCAGGCATGCCCACATCACACAGCCCATGAATTTCCAGCTGAGGTTTGAACATTTCAGGGCAGTCCTGGCCTGGCTTCTCCCGATGCTCTGATGTCCTGAGAGCAGGGACTGGGCTGGTCCTGTGTACCACGGTGTCCCCAGCCCCCAGCATGGAGCAGGGCAGGCAGCTGGCATTCGGGACAGCCTTGCTGGCCAAAAGAATGATTTGAAGACGAGCTCCACCAGTTTTCCCACCATCACCCTCATTGTGTAGGTGTGGAAACTGAGGCATGAGGCGGGAAAGAGTGTTGTACGAGATCATAGCGCAAGTTGGTGACTGGGCACCAGGACTGGCACTCAGGGTTCTGGACTCTGAGGACGCATTCTCCCCTCAGCAAGCATTCTCCCTACTAAAGAAAATCTATGATCGTTCCTGCCTCCTTATCCTTCCCTCCTTCCTCCCTACTTTCCCTCCCTTCCTTCCTTTCAAGGGTTGATGACTTTATATTTACAAGATGGAAATAGATTTCTCTTTTGCCTCCTACTTACAAAAATCGTATGTTCTCCCTCTGAAAACATATTCAGAAAATAGCACAAAAATGTTTAAAAATAAAGAGCAACCATCACCCCAACACCTGGGGCTCTCCATTGTCAACATTCTATCATTTACAATAAAAATCATGGCAAACGCTGATGGATCGCGCACCGCTGGCCAGGGGCTCTGCCGGGCACTTGAAAAGCTGCATCATCACGAGGCTTCTTTTTGGGGTGATGGAAGTGTTTTAAAATTAGATTGTGATGATGGTTGCACAGCTGTGTAAATACACTAAAAATCATTGAGCTGTGCACCACAAGGAGGTGAATTTTATGGCATGCAACTTATACCTCCATGAAGCTGTTTAAGAAATCTGCATCCGCTTTTACTTTTAAGATTTTATTTTTAAGTAATCTCTCCACCCCACGTGGGGCTCGAACTCATGACCCCGAGATCAAGAGTCGCCTTCTTTACTGGCTCAGCCCGCTAGGTGTCCCCTGCGTCTTCTTGATGGCTCCTCGCGAGGCTGTGTGAGGCGGGTGAGAGGGCAGACGAGGTCAGGTACACCTCACGTGCCCATACACGCACTGGGCTCCAGTCCACTGAAGTAGCGGCTCTGTTTGCCAAACAGCAGACATTCACCAGGTCATTCAATATGGGGCTACATCTGGATGCTTATTTCTTATCACCAGCAGCTTGATGTGAAAGACTCTTAGTGCTACCGCTGAATTATTTCCCTGCTCCGAACCTCAGTTTCCCCATCAGTGAAATGGGCACAATGGAGCAGCTCCCTAATAGGGCTGCTGAGACCCTGACTGTGGGAGAATCTAACGGAGGGTGCCGTTGGTGGGACCGCACGAGCCATCTGAGCGCTCGCGGGCGAGGTGCCTCGTGTGTGTGCTAGTGAGCATTTTCATTCCTTCAAATTTAGGACTCGGGTCAGAGGTGAGTGTGCCTTCACCTGCTGAGCTTTTTCTCCCCATCCTGGCTGGTGGCCTCATTCCCCTGCGCTTAGACCAGACGCACCTGGGCCAGAGTCGTGACAGGGCGAGGCACTAATAAACAGGTAGAACGCTCATAGTAACCGTGGTTGGAACTGCTGTCTGCCGGGAGCCCTCAGCCCAAGGCAGTGGCCTCTCTCTTCCTCTGCAGCCCCTCATCCTGGGAGAAGACTGAGCCCCACCGCACACACCGAGGGTCAGGTCATAGGGGAGAGGGTGGTCAGGGAAGACGTCCTGGAGGAGGTATTGGCTGATGTGAGACTTTGAGGATGAGCCAGGGAAGGAGGAAGACGAAGGCACGGTGACGATGAGGACCCATTTTTTCCCCATAAACTAGGGCGCACCTGCAGGGAGAGGTGGGAGGGGAAGCGAGGCTGGGTAAGGCAGGCCGGCCTCAGGGGCCCAACTCAGGAGCAGCAGCAAGGGCTCTGTCTGGGGGGCAGGGGCTCAAGGAGGGCTTTAAGCGGAGGGGGTCAGACTGGGAGACCATAGAGAGCTGCATGCTGTCAGGTGGAGAATGGGTTGGAGGCACGAGAGAAGGCCGCCCCAGGGGCTAAGACAAAGGTGGCGGCGGCTGAGATACAGATGGGTGGGTGGACCGGGGGCCGGATCCACAGGGCTCGGGCCTGACTCGCGTGGGGAGGATAACACAGGAGGAGAGGCTGGTCCGGGAGCCTTTGGCCAGGGCAGTGGGAAGATGCCACTTCCTTGAACTTGAACACCTTCCAAGGCCGACAGTCCTGTTCCCTGGTGCCTGGTGCCAGAGCTGCCTTCCGCATACAGCTCCTGTTCCTTTCCTGGATTTCAGTCCGGGGAGGGGTACGAGTCCAGACAGACAAGCGGGGAGAGCAGAGGAGAAGCTGAGGGGTGTGTTACGTACACACACGGGTGGGGTGAAGACCCAGAGGCAGGAGACTGGGGCAGTTTCCTGTCCTGCCTCTAATTCCATTGCTGTGGGGCTTCAGGCAGGTCCCTACCCTCTCTGAGCCATCTCACCATCTGAAAACCCGGGATGGTAGCCTGCCTCTCCTACTGACGGGCTGTTGGTTCCATGAAAATAATCAGCACTGCCCTTGGACATGGGGAATCAGGACCCCTGCCCAATCCTTTAGGGGGTCCCTCTTTGGATCTCTAGAGCAAGGAGTCGCCCAGGGGCCAAGGGTCAGTGCCCAGGTGGAGCCTCTGTCCCCTTCCTAGGCCACACTGGAGCGCTCTGGAATTTCCTGTGGGTCTCAAGCCCTCCCCCAGGGTCCGACCTTACTGTTAGGGGCGGCCCCAGGGCCAGGGGGGGATCCTTTCTGGTGCCACGGATGGAGCTCACATGTGAGGGCTGGGTGTCCGCATGGGAGCCCAGGAGGCCCCTTGTGGTGCAGGCCGGAGTAAGAGACAGGGGAGCTTGGGGAGAGGGGCCACCTGTCCCCACACTCTACCTCCCATCACGGAACTCTGAGGAGTCCGAGATTCTAATTCAAACCCAGTCTGCCAGGTCATTCTGAAGGTGCATTTGCCAAGGTGGCAGGACAGCACATATTGTGTTGGGCGATCCCTCTGCTTGATTTATAACTGGAATATGTGGACATATGGCACGTGGGCCCACAGTCCTGCTCGTGTTCCACGCCTGATAACACGGTGCCCTGGACGGGCCTCCTGGGCAACGGCCCCCCCCGCATCCCCTCCCCCGAGGTTCTGACCCTCTGACCCAGGCCAAGGTCTGGGAAACTCGATTCTACTGGAGACGGGATCAGATGCTGTCTCCCAGAGTCACCTTTCATTCCCGACTCCTTGGGGCCACTGGGTGGGGTGGGGGGTTGGAAAAGGTGTCCTGGGGCCTGGGCTGAGCACACAAGTGTAATCGTAGATGTGTGTTCGGCAGGTGCCGGCTCTGAGCTTATGGAGGCTGGGCCACGGGGTGGCGGCCTGGCCGTGAGTTGGGTTTCTGGGTGTGTGTGTGGGGGGGTGGCTGCTGAGGGGCCACCAGTGCCTCCCGACCTTCCTGGTCTCACTGGGGCCTCCACTCCTCACTCAGCGACCCTGCACCTGGAGTGTGTTCACCTCTTTGCCTGACCAGGTCCCTTTTTTGTTCCTGTCCAGCCTCAAATGCCACCTCCTCAGGGGGCCCATACAACGAAAGAGCTCTCTGTGTCATTTAGTGTCTGTCTGTCCTGCTCAGCTGTGAGCCCCTCCCCACCCCCAAGAGCAGGGATGGGTCCTTCTTGCTCACAGCTGTATGGCCAGGGCCTGGCACACTGTAAGGACCGAGCAAATGTCAGTCCCCTCTGTCCCCCCCAGTCAGTGACTTTCTACCTACGATGTCTCAGATGTCCCCTAATCCTCTTTGGTCTCAGTCTCCAAATCTGGGAAACGGAACCATTCAAGTGTATCCCAAAGTGTTCAGAAGAAGAGACAGAGCTTAGTAAGTGGGGAGTGGGCTGTCCCCCACCGGAGGGGCTGGGGTTGACCAAAAGAGGGGCTCTCAGAGGCCAGACACCAGTACCAAGCCCGTGCCGGGACAAGAACGTGGAGGAAGGGGCAAGGAGACCGGTAGGAGGCAGGGGGCCTGAGCAGGGGTAGGCAGAACCACTAGGGAAACCCAAAACCTTGCCTGTCAGAGCTGCCTCTTGGGCTCTGAGCAGAGGCCCATTTGCCAGACCCCCTGCCCTCCCTGCACCCCGGCCCCCCTCCCAGCCAGTACCTCTGGAATAGAACGGGCACGTCCTCTGTGCCAGGCCTTACCCTGAGTGTTTTGTGGGCATTATCTCCACACTCAGCACAATCCCATGAGGGAGGTGCTATTATTATCCCCATTTTACAGACGAGGAAACAGCAGCTGAGCAGGGTTTCAGAAACATGTCCAAGGTCACTCAGCTTGTAAGTGGCAGAGCTGAGCTACAGACGCAGGTCCAACTCCAGAGCTCGAGCTCTCAGCCCCTCTGCCACATTCCCACCAGCCTTGGCCTCCCCAGGGGCCAAGAGGGCAGGGAGGGCGGGCGCTACCCATTTGTCAGCCTACCAGGCACCAGAGCGAGGGGAGCGGACCCTGAAAGCTTGCCCTGGGACACCCCACTCTTGGGACTGGAGAGGTGCCGCAGGGAGGGGGCACGTAGCCAGGGGCAGACAGAGGGTGGCCCGGGGCAGCAGGCATCGGCTCACAAGATGCTGGGGTGTCCTGGGGCCCTCCACACACCCCTCTGTCTGCACTTACCCCGCGATGATCTCATCTATACTCCCGTGGGTTTAAATCCCACCTCTCCTGGGATGGACGACTTCCAAAGTCACATTTCCAGCCTGCCTTCCCCTGAGCTTCCGGCTGGCATCGCCACACTGCCCACCTTACACTTGGGGCCGAACATGTTCCAAAGCAAACTCCTGATCTTACCCCCGCCCCCCACACCTGCTCCTCCCGTCCTCCGATCCCGGCACCGACACCCACCCAGAGTCACAGACACTGACGTCAGCGTTGAGTCCCCTTTCTTCACCCTCCACATCCCATCCGCCAGCAAGTCTTGTGGGGACATTTCTCCAGAATGTCCCCCGAAGCCCACCATTCTCCTCCTCCCCGCTGTGAGAGCCCTGGGCCAGGCTCCCCGACAGCTCTGGCCCAGCGCAGCAGCTCCTCGCCTGCCCCCCGCCCCCTCCCCAGCTTACACACTTGCTGGACTTAGCTCGAGGCACTCCACTACTTAAAAGCTTCTGACAATAATGACAATACACCCAACTCTTCATCGTAGCCTCAGGGTCTTGTAGGCCCAAGCCCTGCCTACCTCTCTCTGATGCCATGTTGCCCTTGCCCACCAAAAAAAACAGCCACAGTGGCTCCTTTCTGTTCTTTGAACACACCAAATCTGTTAGTGCCCCAGGGCCTTTGCATTCGCTATTCCCTCGGCCTAGAATGCTTCCCCTGTCCCATGGCTTCTCATCTCAGAGGCTCCCCCCTCCTAGAAACCTTTTCTGACCTCCCTGCGGAAAGCAGCCCTTTTCCCTTCCACAGGCCTGACCACATTCTCCGGTTGCCTTCATCTCCGTGTCCCCGTGTTTACTATTTCAGAGGTTCCCCCTCTGGAAGGCAAAGCTTTGGTCTTTTCCACCCTGGAATCTCCAGTGCTGTGACACTGTGGACACTCCACGAATGTCCGAATGACTACATGAATTCGCCTCAGTTTCCCCTTCTATCAAAGGGGGATGAAGAAAGAGCATTTCCCCTTCTACCAAAGGGGGATGAAGAAAGAACATAGACCCAGAGAAGTCCTAGCAGGGTCCTTCCTGGGCAGCTGCCGGGCCACTTCCGTTGCAGAGCTGCCTCCCTGGGTGCCCAGGAGCCCAAGCTGGCCCTGGCGCATTTTCCACTTCCTCTCCATGGGGTGTTGGCTCCTGGGAAGCCCCAGGAGGCTGAGCGTCTGTTACCATGCTCACCAGTCTGGGGACCCAGCCCTCGGCGGAGAGGCCAGGAGCCTGTGACACCCCGCACATCCTCCTGCCACCACTGTCAGGTGCAGGGGGCACAAGAGGGCCCAGGGCTCCCCTCAGCAAGCTAACAGTGGCCCAAGTCAGCTGTGGCCTGGCTGGCCTGCGGTGCTGCCTACTTCCTGGCACCTATCTCTGCTGGACGGTGAACTCCAGGAAGACAGCAGCCAGGTCTGCCCTGGCACCCACGGGTCCCCAAGCCTAGTTGACCATAAGCAGCTCCCTCCCACACGGGCTTTTACACCCATGGACTCACTGGAGCCTGGCGCCACCCTCTCAGGAAGGCAGGGCAGCAACTGCCAGGGTCCCCATTCCACAGATGGGGAAAATGGAGGCCCATGCACCTGTATGTCCCCATGTCCGGTTCAGGGCCTGGGTCTCGGAGGCTCTCAAGGTTGAGATTAGGAACCTGGGCTTTGGGATCTAACAGATGCTGTCCTTCTGGGTCTGCTTCCTCATCTGCGGGACCGACATCATGGTACCTGCCTCCTGGGGCTGTTGTGAGCCATCCCGAGAAGAACGGTGTGGGGCACCTGAGAAGGGCTCAGCAGATGGGGGCTGAGGTCACCTTCCCCCGCTGTGCCTCCCGCCCAGGGCACACAGCCTGCGAAAAGCAGCCGTTGAGCAAATGTTCAGCGGATGAAAGGTAGGAATATGGTCTGCACACTGCAAAGGGCTGCATTTCCATGGATGCCACCTAAAGCGCTAAGGCCTCTGGGCTTTACTGTCTCCAGAGTCCCCCCACTCCCTCACCCTGACTGCTGGGCCACAGGGAATGGGCCCATCTGTGTATCTCTTGCCTGTTTGTCTCTGCAGCTCTGGGGGTCACGTGAGCAGGAGGGGGGCTCTGTGGGAGCCGGTCCCCAAGAGACAGACGGCCTCCCCCTCTGCTGACCAGATGGGCCCAGCCGCCCCCACGGCGGCTTTCCCATGTCTCCCAGACACACTGCACCAACCCTTCCCTTGAGCCCCAGGGTAGCCACGGACTTCTCAGGTCATATGAGGGGCAGGAACAACCATTCAGTCCAACTGCCCTTGTTAGAGGTGGGGAAACAGGCTCGGAGAGGGCAAGTGAGTTGTCTGAGGCTCCACAGCCAACCGTGGCTTGGACCCAGGGTGTCTCCTAAGACTTGCCGCCTCTCTGAGGGAGGGGCCTCTGCCTCCCTCTCCAGTTGCTTCCTCAGCCTGGAAGGTCACTGGGAGAAAGCTAGGGTTTCTGAAGAAGGTGAGGGAGGGCGATGCCAGAGTGCCCAGGCCAGTGTCACTGCCTCTTCCCTGTCTGCCCAGGCCCCCCTCCCCCTCCCGGGAGAGCGCCATCCTCTTCTCAGCCCCGAAAAGCTATCCCTGCCTCCATTTTATTTGGGGAGCCTGGGGAGGGGGGTCACGACCCTACCTGCCCCCCTAAACCCAGGACCTTTTGTCTTTGCGGGGTGCCCCCCACTCCCTGCCACCTGGCCCTCCCAGCGCCCTGTGGGATCAGAGGCAAGAGGGGGATTAGGCTCTGCAAATGGCTCCCCCCTCCCAGCCATCCTGCTTCCCTGTCTTAGTCATCTCTGCCCTCCGCCGCCTTCTCCCTCCATTACAATCCCTCTGCCAGGCCCAGGGGAGAGCGACGGTGGCAGGCGCCCCCCACCCAGGGGCGGCGGCGGAGCCAGCGGCCGGCGGCTCGCAAGAGGATCAGGATGGGTCTCGCCGCCACCACCCCCATCCTGGTCCTGCAGCTCCCCCGACCCCCCCTCGCCGCCGCGCTGCGCACGGAGGGCGGCGGGAGCTGCAGAGGTGTGTGTGTGTGTGTGTGTGTGTGTGTGTGTGTGTGTGTGTGTGTGTGAGGGGGGAGGCTGTGCCTGGTCCTCGATGCCCGGGGCCCGTGTCCTCTCCCAGGGACACAGCTGGGGAGGGGGTTCCTAGCCATGGCCCAGGGATCCTCATGGGGGAGGGAGCTGTCTTCCGTGGAGCCCAGGGCTGGGGAGCACTGCCCCTGGGGTGCTGCCCGCTGCGGGGAACGCGGGAGCCGAAGGGAGGCGCTGAGTAATGCAGGCCCCCTTGGTGCCTATACTGGGGGAGGGGGGACCCTTTGCCAGGGTCTCTTAGAGCGCCGTCTTCACTAAAGGATGTGGCAGAGGAGGGGGGCGTGATACCGTGGCCCGTGGCTTGACGACGTTTGCCGACAAGCGGAGGAGGGGGCGCTGCTCCCCCTGAGGGGCTCTCGGGGAGGGGGGGCCGCCTCCTTCTGGCTGGAGGTGGGGGGCGCGCCGTCTGCGGGTACAGCGCCAAGGGCTGCGAGGTCGCGGTGCCGTCGGGGCGGGGGGCGGAGGCCCGGGGGCCCGGGCCGGGGGAGTCCCCGCTCCGAGGCGCGCCGCTCCTACCTGCCGACGAAATTCTCGAGCACCGAGCTCTTGCCGGCGCTCTGGCCGCCCACCACGGCGATCTGCGGCAGGTCGAGGTCCGCGTTCTGGCCGATAGCGGAGAAGGCGTCCTGCAGCCGGTTGACCAGCGGGATGAGATCCTCCATGCCGCGGTTCCCCATGGCTGCGGCGGGCCCCGCGGGCTACGATCCGGCCGCCGCTCCCGCTCCCAGCTCCGGCTCCGCCGCTGCAGCCGCGCGCTCCGACTGCCTGCGCCGCGGACCCCCGCCCCTCCGGGAGTGGAGCGGAGCTCTGCGCCGGGAAGCCGCCAGAGGGCGCACACGGCGCTGCGGGATGGCAGTCGTGCGCAGGTGCAGCCTGCGGCACCATGGGGATTGTAGTTTTCTTCATCTGCGGCTTTGGGGGCGCTTGAGCCGTGTCTGGGGGCCTCTGGTGCTGCAAAGCCGTATCTTTCCTGGAAATGGGCGAGGTGCATCTTTAGTACCGGGCCTCTCGGATAGTGGTCATGGCCGTCTCACTCCATCTTACAGATGAGGAAACCGAGGCTTGGAAAGAGACGTCTCTCCGTCAAGGTCACAGTATCCTGACCTGGAGCGCCACTTGGCCTTAATGCTTTCTACTCTGGGTTCTGACACTAATTCATGGCGGCATGCCCCTTCCCGCCTTTGGGTTTCAGTTTCCCTGTTTCTAGAAGGAGAGAGAACATTAATTCAACAAATATTTATTGAGCACCTACCAAAAGCCAGTCCCTGTTGTAGGCAGTAGAGATACAGCAATAAACAAGACCAACAATGTCTCCACCCTCATAGACCTTATGCTGGGTGCTGGAGACAGACAGTAAATGAATAACTAGGTAAATGAAATAGAGTGAAAATAGTTTATACCAGTCGTGATGGAAGAAATAAACAGGATGTGAAGAGAAGTAGCTGTGTGGGTGCACAGGTCTACTTAGCCTGGGAAGAGCTGGGTGGTTCTCTGAAAACGTGACATTTGAGAAGAGACCTAGATGATGAGAAGGAGCCGGCCACAGGCAGAGCAGGAGGGGAGAGCAGGCCAGGCTGAATGAATAGCAAGCATAAGGGCCCTGACCCTTGCAAGGCCTTCTTCCGAGAGCTGGGACTTCTTGTCCTAGAGTGCCAGACTTTGCCCCGATCCATCAGGGTGGTGGGAAAACTGGGATTTGAAATCCAGGACTCCTACAGCCCTACCCTATCTATCCCTTTCACACGGAGAGACCAGGGGCCCCAGGCCTAGCCACCAGCCTCTGCATTTAAGGAACCTCATTTGGACAAGGAGTCTAGGGAAGAGAGGTCAGCCTACCCTGTGTTGCTGGGCATCAGCAGGCCACCCTGTGAATGCGAGGGGTGGGGGGCGCTGCTGGGAGGGCAGTGGCCTGGGAATCAGAGACTGTCATTCACTCACCCATTGAATGCATATTAACTGAGCCAGGTGCTATGCTAGACCCCAGAGATAAAGCAGTGAGCAAAATGAGCAAAGTCCTTACCCATAGGTGGAAAAAAGACGGATCAAGTGCACTTAAGCCAATGAATATGATCTGTCAGATCGTGATGGGTGCTTTGGAAAGTAAGAAAGCTGGGGGGAGCCAGGGGCAGGGGAATGTTGCTCTTTGCTTAGGGGTGATGAGAGTAGGATTCTGGTAAGAATGTGAGCAGAGACCTGAAGGAAGTAAGGAAGTGACCCACGTGGACATCTGGGCGTGTGGCGTTGGGGGTGGGGTTCTGAGCAAGCAGAGGAGACTGAGCAGGCCCTGCCCCAGGAGCCTGGCCTGGACTTTAGTCAAGCTGTGCGATTCAGGTGCTTACATGTCTCTGGGCCTCAGTTATCTGATCTGGGTTACGGGGATAATGAGAGACTAGAATCCCTGTGAGGGCCTGGCCCTGGTCTGGTGCTCAGAATTTCATTAAACCAGCGCTTTGAGGCCTCCGGGCAGCTGGAGCACCAACTACGCACGATGCTCATCTTCAGCAGCTGCTTAGAGCCAGCCCCTTTATGATGCTCCGAGAACCAGAGAGGGCAGAGAGGAAGCCTGGAGTGGAGCCGTTAGTGTGGGGAGGGGGTGCAGTTTACAGATGTCCGCGTGGAGGGGTGCCATCACGGCTGGGTTGCTTTCCCTAATTACAGTAGTGAAACTTACTGTCAAAGACTTTACAGAGTATTTGAAAGCTTCTGGTCATCCTCCCACCCACAGATAACCGTTATTTATAGTTTTAATTATTAGTATCATTTTAGAGGGGGGAGAGAGGAGCAGAGGCAGAGAGAGACAGAGAGAGAGAGAGAGAGAGAGAGAGAGAGAGAATCTCAAGCAGGCTCCACACTCAGCACAGAGCCCAATTCAGGGCTTGATCCCACAACAGCCCTGGGATCATGACCTGAGCTGAAATCAAGAGTCGGATCCTTGGGGCGCCTGGGTGGCTCAGTCGGTTGAGCGTCCAACTTCGGCTCAGGTCATGATCTCACGGTTCGTGGGTTCGAGCCCTGTGTCGGGCTCTGTGCTGACAGCTCAGAGCCTGGAGCCTGCTTCGGATTCTGTGTCTCCCCCTCTCCCTGACCCTCCCCTGCTCACGCTGTCTCTCTCTCTGTCTCTCAAAAATAAATAAAAAACATTAAAAAAAAAAAGAGTCGGATCCTTAACTGACCGAGCCACCTGGGGGGCCCCCTCATAGTTTTTATAGTGTTTATTCTCTGGGTTTTCCCATATACATTCATTTTATTTCATTTTGTTTTTACAGAAAGGGGATCATACTGTAGGTCTGGTACTGCTGTATCACTGATGCCAGACCAGCCGCTCGGGCCTCACCTGGAGTTTGTCGGAAATGTAGAAGCTCAGGCTCTACTCATGACCTGCTGGGTCACAACCTGTGATTAACAAGAGCCAAGAGCCCCATGAGAGTCCTGTTCCTTCCCCAGATACCCTGTTCCTTCAACTCCTATTGAAGTTGGAGAAACTCTGATATATATTATTATATGTACCTTGGGATCTGGGGGGGGGGAGGTTTGGGGGAGGGGTTTAACAAAATCATTTTAAGATTTACCTGGGGAAAATGTTATATGGTTGGGAATCGGCAAGACATTTTTTTGTAAAACGTGACAGTGTTGGGGGCTTGTGCTATGGGCCATTAAAATATATTCCAAGACTGTAAGAATCACGTTATGTGGTAGCATCTTGGGAAGAGACGGGTAGACCCCTGGAGCAGAATAGGTCTGGACATAGGTCTACGTGAGTATGAGAGTTTATTACACAATAAAGGTGCAGCTTGAATTTGAGGCAAGAAAGAGGCCTCCAGGTGGTGGTACAGCCTCAGACTTCATTTCAGATGCAAGGAGATGAGGTTTCTCTTCTGCCTCTGAACCTCATCTACTGGGGGGTGTTGCCAGCAAGGTATTGGTTAAAAACGATTAACATGAGTCTAGTGCTGAACAGGGTCCCCAGTGAGTTACCAGCCACTATCTTGTCCGGTCTTCAAGGAGTTAGCGCAAAGTCATATACATTTAAAACAATTCACTCCCTTCCCATGAGAAAGTCGTCCAAACCCATCACAGCAAAGTAGAAAAAAGGAAAGTGAACCCCCCCACTACGTACATATATTTATTTTTTCTAAAACCAGGATCATAATCATGTATGCAGTTTTGTAACCTGTTGCGTTCACTTCGCATCATGTTGTGTTTACATACCCTTTGAAAGCATAATTTCTTTTTTTATCAAAATATATATATTTATTTATTTTCAGAAATAGAATTTAGTGATTCATCACTTACATATAACACCCAGTGCTCATCCCAACCGGTGTCCTCCTTAATGCCCCTCACCCCTTTACCCCTTCCTCCCACCTAACACCCCGCCAGCCCTCAGTTTGTTCTCTGTATATAAGAGTCTCTTACGGTTTGTCTCCCTCTCTGTTTTTATATTATCTTTGCTGATCGCCAAGTAATATTCTATTGAATACATATACCACATCTTCTTTATCTATTCATCAGTTGATGGATGTTTGGGCTCTGAAAGCATAATTTCTTTTTTTTTTTTAATTTTTAACGTTTCTTCATTTTTGAGAGACAGAGAGCGAGCAGGGAAGGGGCAGAGAGAGAGAGAGAGAGAGAGAGGGAGGGAGGGAAATACAGTTCGAAGCAGGCTCCAGGCTCTGAGCCGTCAGCACAGAGCCTGATGCGGGCTGAACCCATGAACCGTGAGATCATGACCTGAGCCAAAGTCCCACACTCAACCGACTGAGCCACCCAGGAGCCCCCGAAAGCATAATTTCTCATGGCTGTGTGCCACTCCTTAAGAGGCAGACCCTGTGATGTACCTAGCTGTTTCCCTAAAGTTGATTACTTTCCAAACAGCTATTATCAGTAATGTTTCCATGAATGACTTACTGGCTTTAAAAAGTCTTGTTTCTGATTAGTTTCTTGGGCAAGTTTCGTACAAGAGGGGTTACCAGGTCAAAGGACAGAACACGTTCAATAGTCTTGATGGAGAATTTGCAGATTGCTTTTCAGAAAGATGAATCAACACGGGGTCACCAGCACGAGCATTATTTTTAGTTTTTTGTTTGTTTTTTACTTTGGCAATTTGCTAAACTCACTCTGTGCCAAGTGCCAGTACTAAGCATTACGTAATCTTTTCCTCACACCCACACTGGGAGGGAAGAAGAAACCGGCTCAGAGAGGACTCCCCTGTCAACCTGGGTCACCTAACCAGAAGGCAGTGGAGCCCAGATTCAATTTCTCCAACTTCTGCTGGCACCCAGACCAGGTGTCGGTGAGCTTGGACCTGGGTGGAAGCCTAAGGCGTCTTGACCCGGCCCCTTCTCTCTCTCCCCATTGCCTCTGTCTCGGTTCTCATCAGAGTTTTCTAACCCAGGCGGATGTGATGCTGTCATACCCTTCTCTCTCTCTGCCCTTCGGGGATGAAGCCCAAGGCCAGGCCTTCAAAGGCTCCGGGCTGCCCTTCCGCCCAAGGGCGCAACGTCCTGCTGATTCCGGCCCCTGCCGGAGCTGTGGTCACGCTGAGACACTTTCGCGGCTCTAAATCCAGGCCGAATTAGGCACCTGTGCCGCTGCCCCGGGCTGCAGTGGAGCCGGTCGGAGCTTTAGGACAGCGCTTGTCACACGACTGCAGGGATTGATTGACACTCGGTCTCCGCGGCTAAGCGCGCAGGGCGGGCCTCCAATCTGCTCGCCGCTAGCGCCACCGTGCGCGGTGTCCGCGCACGATTGGCGCTTAATGCGAAGGAAGAGGGTTGCCCGCGGCTGTTACCTGTATTGACGACTTTAGGTAACAGAAAAGGGAAAAAGGATCGCTACTTAGGAACCGCGGGTTGTCTGGCTCAGTGACTCCATGTGGGGACCAAGGAGAGGGGCGTCGGGATGCGCGATCGAGTCGTAGTTAAAGGGTCCTTGGGGCAGGACAATTTGAGGGTCCGGATGAGCGCCGTTTTTAATAACCGAACTCAGCCCTCCTCACCCCCTCCCGAGTCAAATCGAATAAACACCTTCAGACGGACCTCGCCACCCCCTTTGAGGGCAAATTCTTCTGCCCGCTGTGTTGGGTCACCCTCTCGCCCGGTCTCGGTCCCCGAATGTGCCGCGGCCGGCTGCACGGCCCCTCCCACTCCAGCCCCGCGCGGGGCCCCAGGATCGCGGGACAGTGGCGGCCGCGGGGAGGTCGGTTGGGGTCGGTCCTCCTCGAAGTAACCCGCGATGTCCCCACCAGACGACAGACCCCTCCGGGCGACAGACGGACCTCGGGGTCGGAGCCGCGGGTTCCCGGGGCGGAGGATGCGGGGCGGAGGGCCTGCGCTGCCTAGGGCCCCCTCGCAGCCCGACGCCGCGCCAGCCGCAGCCGAGGCGCCGGGTAAGCGGGTGCCGCCCCCGCAGCGGGAAGCGAGCAGGGGGCCGCATCTGGCGCCGCAGCCCGCCGCACCGGGTCCTCCGGGCCTCCAGAGGGCGCTGCTGCGGCCCGGTCGGCAGACTGGCCTTTCAAGCGGCCAGGCCCCAGCGGAGCCGAGCGCTCTGGCCGCCCCGCCCGCTCTGCAGGGCCGAGCGCGGCTGGGGGACACACGGAAGGGTTAGGGGCCACTTGGATGGAAGCTGAGGGCGTCGCGGGCAGGTGGGGTGACTGGATTTGATGTGTAAGGCTGGTTGGATCTGCCGAGGAAGGGGTTAACAGAATGGGGAGGGAAGCCTTCCTCCCACTTTGTTCAGAGGCCAAAGAGAAAGGTTGGGGGTGCTGTTATAGACATGGGCGCGAGGAAGAGGGTGGGGTTGTTGTGGCGAGGGTCTGGCATCGGGACGTGATGGCGCGAGAAAGGCCGGGGTGGGGGGTGGAGGTGCATTTGGGTATGACGCCCCTGGAAGGACGGAGCCTTGGGAGTCGGGGAGATGGCAGGCGGGGTTGGGCATTCGAGGGAGGGGCTGTCAACAGGATTTACGGGTAAGTGGCGGGAGGCGGGGGTTATCGAAAGCATGAGGGTGCAGATGGGCATGCTTTTGGCAGGACTGGGGTGTAGCGGTGAAGCTCAGCGGGCAGGTATCTGAGGGTCTTGGGCGCGGGGGGTGGGGCGTGGAGAGAGGGATCCCGCCTTATTCCGCGTCCTCCCTTCAGCCACCATGTTCAACCAGCCGCAGCAGCTCCAGCAGCTGCAGCAGCAGCAGCAGCTGCTCCAGCTCCAGCAGCTGCTCCAGCAGTCCCCGCCGCAGCCTCCCCTGCCCATGGCCGTCAGCAGGTGAGTACCCCTCTGGAGGGGTGGGCGGCTTCAGTCCTGCCACTCAGACCCCTGTGGCGGAGGACGCATCCCAGCCCTTTCTCCCAGGGGCGTCCCTCTTTCAGTCCTGGGAGCCATCAGTTCCCACCCTAAGAGGTTCCTCTGTCTGCCTTAGAGAGGGGCAGAGAATGGAGGTGAGGGAGAGGGAGGGTCCGACTCTCCCGAAGCCCTCTGACACCCCCCTCCCAACACACAGGGGGCTGCCTCAGCAGCAGCCACAGCAGCAGCTCCTGAACCTCCCAGGCGCCAGCCCCGCCTCCCTCCTCAACGGCTCGGTGCTACAGAGAGCTTTGCTTCTGCAGCAGTTGCAAGGTACAGCTACTGGCCCCTTCTCACTGCACCTTAGCGGTGGTGCCCTAGCATCCCCCCTTTTGCGCTAAATCTCCCCCAGATCCACACGCTGACTCTGGGAGAGAGCTACTCTCAGCGTCCTAGCTTGCAGATGACACGGAGGCTCCAGGAGGTGCACAGCTGGATGCCTGTCTATGCTGATCAGGGAGGGGTGCCCTTGGCCATGGTGCTGACTCTGTGGGCAGTCCTCAGCACCCCTCACTCACCTTCAGATTAGAGGAAATGATGGGTGAAAAGGTCTATTTTGACATCCCCCTCCCCGCCCCCTTGGCCCATTTGACAGATGAGGAAGCTGAGGTCCAGAGATGAGGAAAGTCATTTGCCCTGGGTCACACATATAGATTAAGGCCTGAGCCTCCTGACCCCCTGGATCTCTGAGTGGGTGTCTCTAGCCCTGTGTATCAAGCCGGTGCCCTTGTCTCAGTTTCCCCGTGGGGAGAGCGGTGTCTCAGCTCTTCCTCCTAAGTTGCTGCTCCAGGTACCTCAGCCCTTTTGGGAGTAATCTTAGGAGCCCAGTGACCTGGGGCCAGCTCATGTTCAGACCCAGCCCCAGCCAGACGGTAGCTATGGACTGCTGGGTGGTCCTTCTGGGTGGGGCACTGTGCTAAGACCTTTACATACACAGTTCCTTGCCTCTGCTGACAACCCTGGGAGGGAGATACACTCATGATCCCATTTTATAGATGGAAAAACTGAGGCCTTGAGAGGAATCAGGTGCCCATGGTCATACAGGGAGTAAGTGTGGATTAGAGGGAGGATTAGAGCCCAGGTCTTGCTACGGAGCCATGTTCTTAGATACTAGGCCATCCTGCCATCCCACTGGGTATGCTGCCAGGTCAGAAGATGTGGCTGTCGCTCTTCAGCCCTGCCAACATAGGCGGGGATGGTCCTGGAGTTGACTGACGAACGATCAACGGATAGGTGGAGACAGAAAACCACACACAGGGACCCACGATGTATACATATGTATGCACCCCCCCTTTTCTTTCTCATTTAAAAAGACACACTCTTCAAAGAGAAGTGAAAAATTTTTTTCAGAGGACAAAAAACCCCAATTGTCACAGACAGACTCACTCCCCTCCTGAAGGAAAACAACAACAACAATAACAACAACACACCCGTGAAGATTTTGGTGTATTTCCTCCCACTTTTTTTCTAGGCACAAACTTGGGAATTTGTATATGATTGTGGTTGGTTATTGATGTAAGTGAAAAGCTAGATCTTGTTTCTTTTTCACGGAGTAGAATGACTTGGTCGTTTACCAGATGATTTGACAGTCTCCGTAAAGATGATTCTTTAAAAAAAATTTTTTTTAATGTTTATTTATTTTTGAGAGAGCGAGAGAGACAGAGCATGAGCGGGGGAGGGGCAGAGAGAGAGGGAGACACAGAATTGGAAGCAGGCTCCAGGCTCTGAGCTGTCAGCACAGAGCCCGACGCGGGGCTCGAACCCACAGACCATGAGATCGTGACCTGAACGGAAGTTGGACGCTTAACCGACTGAGCCACGCAGGCGCCCCAAGATGATTTTTTAATAGCTGTTTCATTTTGTTCTCGTGTACCTAAATGCAGCTGTTTCCTTTTTTTCTTTCTTTCTTTTCTTTTTTTTTTTTTTTTTTTCCTGTTTTAAATAACCCTGGGATGAATATCATGTTTGAGACTATTTTCTTAGACTGGATTCCCAAAAGTAGATGACTGGGTCGGGGGATGGATGTTTTATGGCTCCTGATAAACATTGCCAACTTGCTTTCCTGAAGGACTGGACCAGTTTGCATTGCCACCAGCCACGTTTGAAAGTGCGGGTCTCACCATGCCCACGGCAACCTTGGGTATTATATGCTTTTTATATATATATGTGTATATGCATACAACTTACTAACTTGGTTGGCCAAAAAGCTATATCATTAATCTTTTAGTTTGCATTTCTTGGAGCGCTAGAGCAGCCGAACATTTTATATTTGTCTGTTAAACACTCACACTTCTTTTTGTGACTTGTCCATGTCCTTTGTCCATTTTTTAGATCTTTTAGATCTCTTGATCTTACAGTTTTTAAGAGCCGATTGGCTCTCTGCACATATGTGCACATGTATTTGTTTTAATGTTAATTGAACACTTACTCTATACCAGGCACACTCGCATATCTCATTGAATCCTCAGAAGACAGCGAATCAGGCGCTATTAGTATCCCATTGTACAGATGAGGGAACCGAGTAGGTCACAGAGCTTGGGCTATAGACTCGAACTAGCTCTTACAGCACATCTGACCCACGCCTTCGACCCTGTGCTTCTGGTTCCAGCTTTGCGGCAAGGATTTGAACTTTTATGGCTCGAACACTTCCTAAGCACTGGGCCTCTGAGTTAGATGAGGCGCCTGCCCTTAGGAGTTCCCAGTGTGGTTGGGTGGTGGGCAGTGGGAAGCAGACAAAGAAATTGTGCAGCTGGTTCTCTGGGGACACGGAGAAGATGTGGGAAGGCCTCTCAGAGGATAAACACCTAAAGGGAGGCCTGAAGGATGACCGGGAGGTAGTGGGGGCTGAACAGCCCAGGCAGAAGGAACGGCATGTGCAAAGGCCCACAGGCGGGAGGAAACCAGGCTTGTCGAGGTAATGCGCAGAAGCATATGGATGGAATGTAGTGGGTACGTGTGTGGGTAGCAGGGCAAGAAAGGAGGTCTGGGAGGAAGGCAGGGCCAGACCCTGCAAGGTGAGGAATGGGCTTCTTCCCAAGCAGCAGGGAGCTACGGAAGGGTTTAGGCAGCTCGGGGTGGGGCAAACGCAGAATGTGCAGAGACCTTGGGCAAGCTACGCCTCCGCTCTGTGTCTGTTTTGTCATTGGTAGAGATCATAATACCTTCCCTGATTCCCTGATGGTGGCTGGGCCGAGTGACAGGCCGTGCCTGGAAGGGGCTTAGCAAGTGCCTGTTCCCAGTAGACTTTTGATGAAGGGGTAGAGGGAGGGGGGTAGGAGACTGTCTTATTATTCCAGGGACCAGTCAGCCAACTTGCTGGTTCTCCCTATGGGTCCTGTGCTGGGTCCTTCACATACCTTAAGGTGTACCCTAAAGCATGCCTGCGGGTGAGGGGGGCTGCGGGGGGTGCATGAGCCGCTGACCGGGGAGGCATCTGGAGAGGGGGAAGGCAGCGCCCCTCGCCTCCTCAGCTGGAGCAGGAAACCAGCCCTAAGGCCCCCTCACCATTAATGCCCAAGGTGAGAGTGGGCCTTTCTCTCTCATCTCCCTCCCCTGGCTGCCCTTGTGTGGGAAGGGTCCCCTTTGAAGTTATCTGTGCTGTTTCCATGATGCTTTGGGGGGCTGATGCCTGACCTTGGCCTCTACCGTCCAACCACATTGTAATCCCTCTTTTCCCCTCTTCCTGCCTGTAGGTAACCTCCGTGGCTACAACCTGCCAACCCCAAACCTGACAGGCCCCAGCTTCACGCCCCCCCAGCTGGCCACCCCAAATATACAGCAGTTCTTTCCCCAGGCCACTCGGCAGTCCTTGCTGGGGCCCCCTCCTGTCGGGGTCTCCATAAACCCCTCCCAGATCAACCTTGCAGGGCGGACTCCCCAGAAGGCACGCACCCCCTCCTCCACCACCCCCAATTGCAAGGTGAGTGACGGCCCCGGGCGCAGCAGGTGGGGCTGGGCGTGGGAAGGTCATCTGGTATCCCGGCTCCATCCACTCTGGCACACGCTGGGCCTTCAGGCAGGCCACATCCCTTTTTGTCCTCGGTTTCCCCATCTGTAAAAAGGGAGAAGGGGTTAGTAAGTTGCACTTGTCTAGTGTTTCCCAAATTTCACATCTCTGTGACTCTGATGCAATTTTTGCCACATCCAAACACCACCAGTACTATTATTTACCTGATATTTCTCTCTTTGCAAACACACAGAGATACAAATGACCCATAACACTGTATTTGTTTTAGGTGTCCCGTCACAGTTCACTGTAAACCAGCGCCACCCTGTAGAAATAATACCTGAGCCGTACATGGAATTTAACTTTCTTTAGCAATCGCATTAACAAAGTAAAAAGAAACCGGTGAGATGAATTTCGCTAACAGATTTTAGTTAACTTAAATATGTAAAAAACATGGCAACCATCGATCGATATTTTAAAAACTGACTGAGGCATTTTGCATTCCTTTTTCTTTTGTACTGAGTCTTCAAAGTCTGGCGTGTATCTCAATTTGGCTTGCCACCTTGGGAGAACTCAAAAGCCAGGCGCCTGTGGCCAGGGCGCTGCTGTAGCTGAGCTTTAAATCAGTTAGCTCCACCTCGGTTACATTTATTTACCAAGGAAACATTATGTCACTACCTGAAATTTCAAACACAGTCCAAATTAATTGCTGTACACAGAAGCGAAAGAAAGGTAATGGGGTAAAACAACGTTACAGGACCCTAAACTCTACACTGTTGCCATCGAAAGGTTCTGGAGCTGCACCCCCAGCTCCTTGGGCCTTGAAGAGGGTGAAAGGCACTAGAAGGAGGCTCTCCCTGACATAAGCAGAAAGAGTCAATCTTTGAAGCAGAAAGAGTCAAGGAGACTTGCAAGGGAATAGCTTCTCTGGGACTGTCGTGTCCCTGAATATCCCGGCAGCCCCTCACATACGTCACCCTTCTGAGAGCGTTCCAAGGGGCAGGGTTGGCACCCCCCTTTCTCGGCTACTCTGAGGCCAGCCCACATCTGGAGGTGAGGCATCTCCCTCCAGAGAGGGGTCCCAGCCTCCAACCTGCCCGTTGGGCCCCTCCTAACACGGTCTTGTCCTGTGTTCTCCAGCACTCATTTGACATATGGGAAGGCTGAGGCTCAGGGAGTGTGGTGGAGGCTGTCTTGTGCCACACAGCTGTCAAGACAGACCCAGAGCCCAGGCCTCCTGACTTACAGGCCAGTAAGGCCCGTGCCGTGCAGGGTGAGAACCAGGTAGTTTCTGAAAGGCATGGAGTCCTGAGGCGGTGCATGTTTGCACTCAGTGCTAATTCCCTGGGCTTAGGAGGAAGGACAGAGGCCACAGGCAGGCTCCTGGGACTAACTGGAGTGTCCAGAACCAGCTGGAGCCATGCATGTATTTAGCAAACATCTGTAAGTCTGGTAGGAGCCCCAGTGGTACAGATGGCGTGACTGGCCTGACCCTCTTTGGAGCTCTTAGGCTGGGGAGGAGGGTGGTGGCAGTGGTAAGGCATTAATGCAAATAATATTCCCACCAATTAATTCAGATTGTGGAAAAGGCCACAAAAAGGAAGCCCAAGGTCCTCTGGGGGCCTGTGTTAAGGGTCTCTCTACTCTGGGGTCAGGAGGGCTTCCCACAAGTAGTGTCTTTGAGGCTCTGGGTGAAGGCCTGGGGCAGGGAGAGGCCTAGGACTTTGGGGAACCAGAGAGAAGGCCAGTGTGGACATAGAGAGGGCGAGAGGGAGAGTGGGGACAGCTAAGTGGAGGTGGGGGCGTGGGGGGCAGAGGGCAGATTGGGTCGGGCTTGGGTAAGGAAGGAATATTCTAGAGTCAGAGGAGCCACAGGAGGGTTTCAGCCAGAAAGAGACAAAAGACATGATCAGGTTTGCATGTTAGAAGGATCCTTCTGGCTGCTTTGTGAAGGCAGTTGGGAAGTCAGGAGGTAGCACCGTGGGCCCCCCAGGAGGGGGCTCTGTATCCCCCAAACCTGGGTTAACAGCCCGGTAGCCTAGACATAATTCCTGGGGTGCTGGGGATGGTCTCTGGGCAGCTCTTCATCCCCTGCGGGACTGTTGCAGCTGCCCTTGGGCCAGGGGGCGGCTTACATGGGTGGCTGGCAGAAGTCAAAAACATTTTCTGAAAGGAAGCAGGATTCTTCTTCTCAGACAACACCCGGGGAAGACAAGTCAGACCCCCCAGAGGGGTCTGAGGAAGCTGTCGAGTCACGGGCAGACACACCAGAAGGTAAGGGAGGGAGGCTGCTGGCCCTCTGGAGGGGACACAGGTTGGAGCAGGCGCTTGCAGGGCCGGTGACGGAGGCAGACCTGGGAGGCAGGGGTCTTGGTGCGGGGGGCGGCCAGGCCCCATCTCGAGGAGCTAGTTCGTGCTGCTCACAGCACCGGCGGTCACTCATCTGCCTTCCATTCCAGACCAAGATTCCCCACCTTGCCCAGATGGCATCGCTGAGGAGAAACACACTCTAGCACCTGAGTCCGAGTCTTGTGAGGCACCTGAGCCACCAGCTAAGAGGTCAAAGAGGTAACCGATGCTGAGAACCTGCCCCAACCCAGGTGCCCTGTACTCTCATTCTTGCGAAGCCGCGGGGTGGTGTGGCTGATGGTCAGGACCCTTTATAGGGAGCTGGAACAAGGAAAGGGCCTTGACCTTTGGCTTGGAGGAAGGTCAAACCCAGTTCTGCATCTTACTTGGGAAGGCCCCAGGCCAGAGTCTCTCCGGTGTCCGCACTGGGCCTGAGTCACCCGGAGGCAGGCCAGGTGGCCAGTTTGGAGAGGTGAACGTGTGCGTCTGGGACCTCAGAGTGGGCAGAGGATGGGCGGCTTTGCAGGGCCGTGGATACCTAATAGCAGATGGTGGGAGGTGGGAGTGAGTGATCCTCCCAATTTATTTAGGTACAACTGAGGCCTGGAGAGCCAGAGAGGCTCTTGCCCAAATGCCCAGCTCACACGCGCTACAACTAGGACTGCATTTGGGTCTTGGCCTTTTTGAGGAGCCCCTGGGGCTAACTGGGAGACATTGGAAGATCTCTTTCAATCCTCCCTAGCTCGGAGTTGCCCACAGAGAAGGGGTCCCTCGGGCAGCTGCAGGTGAAGGTCCAGCCTCGGGCCCGGGCCACGGCCCCAAAGCAGACCCAGACACCTGAGCTGCTGCCCGAGCCACTGGAAGCCCGAGTGCTGCCGCGATTCCAGCCGCGGGTTCTGCAGATCCAGGCCCAAGTGCAGCCGCAGCAGCCACCACCGCAGCCGCCGCCGCCGCCAGGGGACACCCAGGCGCAGCCCAAGCTGCAGAAGCAGGCACAGACGCAGACCTCTCTAGACCACTTGGTGCCGCAGCAGGTGCCGCCGCCGCAGGTGCCGCCGCCGCAGGTGCCGCCGCTGCAGGTGCAGGAGGCAGAGCCACCGGAACAGGTGCAGCCACAGGCACGTTCCCAGCCCCCGGGGCAGGTGCAGCCGCAGCTGCAGAAGCGGGTACAGACGCAGACATATCCTCAGGTCCAGCCACCAGAGCAGCCACCAGGACAACTTCCCGTGCAGCCGCTTGACCGGACTGAGGAGCCGCCTCAGACCCCGCCGCAGCTGTCCATGCCAGCATCGGAGCAAGCCCCAGTTCCAGTTCGTTCCACGGTGCTGGAGACACCGCCGGAGCCGAAAGATGCTGGGGCTGGTAAGTGAGCACTGGCTCCTGGTTGCCCCGTGACGGGACAGCTCTCTCTCTGCCTGGACCCTTTGCCCTTCCTCTGGCAGTGTCCCCACCAGAGGCTTCAAGGTTCCAGTGGTGGGTAGAAACGGTGGCTCTCAGGCCCACATGGCTCTGGGCCCCGGGTGGGAGACGGACCCCTCTGTCGTTTCAGGCCTGGAGGAGGCCTCGCCAGAGCCAGGGGGCGCCCAGGTCAGTGTGGAGAGCCAGGAGGAGTTGACCAGCGGCCTGGATGTGGGAGAATGTGAAAAAAGAGCAAGAGAGATGCTAGGGGTGGGTAGACCGTGCTACCGCAGCTGCGCGCTTACCGCGGGGCCCGGCGGCGGGAGGACCCTTCATGTTTCCCCACCCGTGAAAGGTGACAGCCGCCCTCTGCCGAGGCCGTGGGCAGAGGAGACTGGGCTTGATGGCGGGTCGTCAAGCTCCCGTGCTGGTGTGCTGCCTTCACATGCCTTTGCCCTGGAGAACTAGAGGTACTTTGGGTGACTAGTCCCTTCCAACCTGCTTGTCCCGGACTAGAGCCCTTGGTCCCCTGTCAGGGGGAGCACTGCTCTAGCGGAGCAAGCACAGAGGGGGAGCACTGCTCTAGCAGAGAGAGCACAGAGGGGAGCATTGCTCTAGCAGAGCGAGCACAGAGGGGGAGCACTGCTCTAGCAGAGAGAGCACTGAGGGGAGCACTGCTTTAGCGGAGCAAGCACAGAGGGGAGCGCTACTCTAGCAGAGAGCACTGAGGGGAGCACTGCTCTAGCAGAGCAAGCACAGAGGGCGAGCACTGCTCTAGCAGAGCGAGCACAGAGGGGGAGCACTGCTCTAGCAGAGAGAGCACAGAGGGGGAGCACTGCTCTAGCGGAGAGAGCATAGAGGGGAGCATTGCTCTAGCGGAGAGAGCACAGAGGGGGAGCACTTCTCTAGCAGAGAGAGCACAGAGGGGGAGCACTGCTCTAGCAGAGAGAGCACAGAGGGGAGCACTGCTTTAGCGGAGCAAGCACAGAGGGGAGCACTACTCTAGCAGAGAGAGCACTGAGGGGAGCCCTGCTCTAGCAGAGCAAGCACAGAGGGCGAGCACTGCTCTAGCAGAGAGAGCACAGAGGGGGAGCACTGCTCTAGCGGAGACAGCATAGAGGGGAGCACTGCTCTAGCGGAGAGAGCGCAGAGGGGGAGCACTTCTCTAGCAGAGAGAGCACAGAGGGGGAGCACTGCTCTAGCAGAGAGAGCACAGGGGGGAGCACTGCTCTAGTGGAAAGAGCACAGAGGGAAAGCCTATGCGTGCTGTGTTTGGGTTCCAGCTCTACCTCCTGGTGTGACTGTGGCCAAACCCGTTCCCTTCCTGGTGTCTCCGTGTCTCCGTCTGTCATGTGAAGGTGGGGTGGGGTGGACTTTACAGTTGGGTGGGCTTCGGTTTGTAGTACTCCCTAGCTCTGTGAGCCTGGGCAGTCACCTGCCAGCTCAGCACCTCAGTTTCCCCATCTGTGAAGTGGGCTGTCAGGAGACTCCTGGTAAGGCCCTACTCACGGGGGTTGAGCACAGAGCCTGGCCCACCGCAGATGCCCAGCTGGTGGTAGCCCTGCCCCTGCTCCCGGTGCAGGTGTGGGGTGCCGGGGGCTCCCTGAAGGTCACCATCCTGCAGAGCAGCAACAGCCGGGCCTTCAGCACGGTCCCCCTCATGCCCATGCCCCGCGCTGGCGACTCTACCTCTGCCGCCCCTGCCTCTGCCAGCACACCCTCGAAGCAGACCCTCCAGTTCTTCTGCTATCTCTGCAAGGCCAACTGCAGCAGCCAGCAGGTACCTGCCAGCCAGGCCTGGTGCAGGGGGAGGGCCGGTGGGCAGGGGGGAGGGTGTCTATAGGGGATGCCTGGGCCTCCCCGCGGTGCCTGAGTGGCCACAAGGGCCCTGTGAGCACCATCCCGGGCAGCTGTGGTTTGCCCTGAAAACAGTTCCTGACCAGCCAAGAAGTTAGGGTTTTAGAGTCCAACAGATGGGGTATAAATCAGCCCTGAGTAGCCGCGTAGACCTCAGAAGGTGAGTTCTATTCCTATGACTCCCATTTCCTCACGCATCAGATGAAGGGACACTGAGAACCCACCTCACCGGGAGGTTCCAAGGATTCAGTGACTTGACATTGAAATCACGAGGCCTAGGCACCGCCCAGAGTGAGCAGCGTGTTAACAACAGCATTATGCTCGTATTATTATTATTATTAGCCTTGCTATTGTTACCTCTGTCATCCGGAGCAGAGCCATGGGATCCGGAGGTTAATCAGACGGCTCCCTGTCTCTGAGGGGCCCGCACAGTCTCCAGAAGGAGCAGAAGCTCTGGCTGCTGTGTGCTTACTCGGTGTCTCAGTCCACCGTCCTTCTGTGGCCCACACGGGGCTGTTGTAAGGGGATGGCTTCAGCAGCAGTGGGGTGGCCCGAAGCCGAGGTTGGAGGCCTCCTCCCTGGGCCTCCAGCCTTGCCCACTGTTCTGGGGCTCGTTCTTCATGCCCATCCCTCGCTCCTGCTGGCTGCAGGAGTTCCAGGACCACATGTCGGGGGCGCTGCACCAGCAGCGGCTCGGGGAGATCCAGCACATGAGCCAAGCCTGCCTTCTGTCCCTGCTGCCCGTGCCCCGGGATGTCCTGGAGAGAGAAGACGAGTGAGTGGGGGATCTCGGAGGCTCTATCCTTCGGGGGGTGGTAGGCAGTCTTGCAGGCCAGGCAAGGCTGGGAGGGGCCCTGAGTCTGCCATCTTCAAGGCCTGCCTTTGGGTTAAGCATTGCCCTCTGCCAGAGGCCTCTTCGCACCATTAAATCGGTTAGCCTTGGGCCTCAGTTTTCCTCATCTGTAAAATGGCCTGGTGAAGGATGCAATGTAAGAATTCATGAACTAGATGGTCTCTTAAGGTTCCATCCAGGCAGGAACAGCGGGACCACCCACATGGGAAAGAAGTGGGTTGTGGCACAGACCCCTGTTTCCCTGGCATATGTGCTGACCCCTGCCAGGGTGGGGGCACGATGGTGAGGATCAGTCATCTTGTGGCCTTAGGTGACAGCTACACTGTGCCACCCCTTTTTCATTGCCATGGGGGCTTCACTGACCCAAAATATGTGCCCTCCTGGAGTCCAGGACTAGCTCTTGGACTAAGAAGCCCTGGTGGAAGGTATGAGACCTTTCAACACCCTGTGGGCAGTCGTGGAGGCCTGCTGGGAGGGTGAAGGGAGGGGGGAAGCAGGGTGGTGCTGCCTCAGGCCATGCTGGGGGACATGGGCCCTGTCACAGAACAGCTGCCCCTCAGCTCCAGGTCTCCTAATTGTTCCAGAGAATCTAGAAACCCAGCTTTGTAGGTGAAACCTCTCAATTTCAAAATGATAGCAGCTAGTTCAGAATCAAAATGAAACAAAGCCTATGGAGGCCAAATCAAACCCCTTCACGGGCTAGACAGGCCCCGAGGCAGTGGTTGGGGACTCAGCCCCTTACAGAGGGTCACAGCTCGGAGTTCCCCGCCGGCACGCTCTGGGTGACGGAGCACTCTCTCCAGAGGCAGCGGCGTCTCCATTAGGTGGTTCTTTGAGAAGAACTTCCCTACGTGGTTGTGCAGTATGTTCTCGATCCTTAAACCTCCCCCTGCTCGCAGACCTAGGAATTATACTTCGGTGAAATAATCATAAAAACGGGAGAAAGATGACTCACAAAGATGTCCCTTGCAGAGTAATGTAATGGTGACAGATTTTAATTGGAAACTTTCTAGAATACCCAAACCTGTGGGATTAGTTAGATCAGGCTTGTCCACTTGGTGGAATAGCTGATAAACAGGACAACGGCAGGGAATTCCTGAGAAAATGGAAACAGGTATGATGCAACGTCAGGTTAGAACAGGTTCAAAACTGCCATTTGCAGAATGAGCTTGGGATCGATCTCGTGACACAAGAAAAGTAGAAAGATGTGCCCCATCTGTTAACAGGCTTCAGGTGCAGGAGATTCACTGAACTGTCTCCTGATGACGTCTCCCCCTGAATCCTGATCTTGGCCCCCTGAGGCCACACAGAACATGGCAGTCCTTCAGACTGGCTGCCTCTCCTTCCTTTATCCAACGCAGTCAGAAACTCTGGGCCGATCCCGTGCAGGCCCTGGGACTCTGGGATGGAGTCCTGGCCTCCCAGAGCTCACCACACTCCAGGAGGGTCCGAGAAAGGATCAGGTCCTTCTTGTCCCTTGTGGAAAATGCTGTGGCGGTGGCCCTTTGGGGCGTCGGAGGGGGCCCTGGCTTACTGGGATGGGGACAGGTCCAGGAATAGGGGGAGGGGCAAGAACAGTTCCAGGAACAGCAAGGCATCTAAACGGAAGGATCACGAGGAGTTTTCAAGGCCAGGTATGCTTAGTTGTGTCACGGTCCGGCCGGCCTCCTGGCATCCCCAGTGCTTCTCAATCTCTCCCCGCTCCTCCCAAGTTTCCTTGGTCATTATTCTTGCTTAAGAGTTCTTCCGGAAGAATCTCAGAACCATTGTTAAGTTTCTCAAAAAGATCCTGTTGGAACTGCATTACATTTATGGGGAGCATCTCGGGAGAGCGGCTGCCTTTCCAACAAGAGCAGCGTCCCACTCTATGTACTTGTTTTGGTTGCTGTCACTCAGAGAGCCGCCGCCGAGGCGCTGGTGTAACACCTGCCAGGTCTACTACATGGGGGACCTGATTCAGCACCGCAGGACTCAGGACCACAAGGTATGAGGGCCTGCATGCTGCGAAGGGCCCCTCACGTCTGTCTCCAAGCCCAGGGCTGGGAAGGAGGGAGCTGAGGGTGGGGATGGGAAGTAAATGGCAGCCTTTGTCTCTGGATGGCCGTAACTCAGAAGTGAGGCTTCTCAGTGTTTCCTCTTCCGGGCTTCAGTTTCTCCATCTGTCCAAGTGGGCAAAGCACCGTCTCACCCTGCCGTTCAGCCACGGGGCTGGTGGGGGTCCCCTTGGCGGCTACTCTCTCTCCCCGTCTCGTCTTGTCTCTGCCCTGTTGCCATCTGCCATCCTGTCTTGTAGCCAAAAGCACAGGGATTGGATATGTTTGCCCATGTTCTGGTAAAGGGGCGGAGCACAGCCAGCTGATTACAGATGTGGTAGCCTGCAGGTGGGGGAGGAGATTTCACTGGGCGCAGCCTGGCTGCAGCTGGGGACACTGTGTGCCACCCACTCGGCCTGCCTTCCTTTCCCCAGATCGCCAAGCAATCCCTGCGACCTTTCTGCACTGTTTGCAACCGCTATTTCAAGACCCCCCGCAAGTTTGTGGAGCATGTGAAGTCCCAGGGGCATAAGGACAAGGCCAAGGAGGTAACCCCAGGTCCCTCACAGGACATGGGCCCAGAGAGGCACAGAGCCTTGGCCAGGGCCACACAGCAAGCTGAGGTTTATCCCAGCCTGAACTCATAGCAGGTCGGGAGGGATCGGGACGCTCAAAGTTGTGGGGCGGGTGGGGTGTGGCGCCTCGGCTGCCCAGAGCTGACCTGAGCCCTGGCCCACTCTCCTGGGCAGCTGAAGATGCTTGAGAAGGAGATAGCGGGTCAAGACGAGGACCACTTCATCACAGTTGACGCTGTGGGCTGCTTTGAGGGCGATGAAGAGGAGGAGGAGGAGGAGGAGGATGAAGAAGAAGAAGAGATCGAGGTTGAGGAAGAGTTCTGCAAGCAGGTACCTGGGGGCTAAGGGAGGGGGGGTGGAAGGCAGGCTGGAGGCTGGGCTCCCAGCCCAGGTGGGACCTTGCCCCACCTCCCAGGGGCCAGGGGGCACAGTACTGGCATTTGTAGGCATGAATGCATGCCCCGATTTAGTACAAATAGGACTGTATTCCATATGACTAGGTGTAAATACACATCGTGATGACTGCAGGGTGGGGGTTACACGGGTGAGGACCTCGAAGCTGGAACTTTGACCTGGGTTGAGGAAGGGAAAGGGTGTGTTAGGCCAGTAAGGGCATGGAGGGAGTTATGCAGGGGACACAGGAAGCTTCAGCATAAGATGACGATGATGATGCTAGCAATAGCAGACGACACTTTTTCAGCATCACCGTATGCCAGGTATGTACAAGCCCTTTCCTGGCAAAGACTCACCGACTTGGATGCCAGGGAGTGAGATGCCAGAGCCCGTGCTCCTAACACCGCAGTTGCTCTGAGCCAGGTCCCAGGCCCTGGTGCTTGATGTGGGGATTCGTGGGGATTCAGGCCTGGCCCTGCCCTCCCAGAGCTTGCCCTTGCTCTGGGGCAAGTCCAGGGGTGGCAGGGCAGCCAAAGGGGCATTGTGGAGGGGCTGTGCATGGAGGGTTGCAAGGGTGGCCTCCAGGAGCCCTAAGCAGGTTTGAGGTGAGGCCACTTTGTTACTCAGCAGTCGGCAATGGTGTGACCTCAGGCGAGGCCCTCGACTTCTCTGAGCCCCAGTTTCCTCTGCTTAGAACTAATAGTCCCAACTCAGGCTCTAAGGAAGGGCTGAAGCCCCAGGTGGGGGTGGCAAATGGGAGTAGTTGTCACTCTTGGAAGGCACATTGGTTTGCTTGGCAAGTGGAGGAGGGCGCGACTAACACGGGGCTGCCGTGGCTGGAATCAGATGGCGTCGTCTGGAAGGGACTCGGGTCCAGCAGGTGAGATGAGCGGTCCTTAATCACTTGAAGAGGTCACTGCAACATCAGATAGGAATTCAGGAAGCTGGCAGGGGGCTCGTGGTTAAGAATGTCACAAGGGCTTGGGGCCCACCAGGGTTAACTAACCCTGCTCGTCCCTAAACCCTGGGCCATTGAGTTAATGGGCCTGGACCTCAGTTTCCTCTTCTGTAAAATGAGTGAAGCGTAAAGGTTGTTATGGAATTCAGAGATGACACTTGTGATGTGTTGGGCACACCTGGCATGGATTATGGCCACTGTGGGAGCAGGAGGGCTTCCTGGAGGAGGGGACTGATGGGGCTGAACCCAAAAAGTATAGATCGGGAAGGGCACTGTGGCAGGACCGGCATGTGCAAAGGCTCAGAGAATGCCACCCACGACCTCTTGGGGATCATCCTCCTGGGAGTCAAGGGAGCAGTGTTGAAGAGCTCAGGAGAAGCCAGAGCTGAGGCCCACACTTGCCTGTTTCCAGGTGAGGTCCAGAGATATATCCATAGAGGAGTGGAAAGGCTCAGAGACCTATAGCCCCAATACCGCATATGGTAAGACCCAAGCCCTGACCCCACCTCCCCTCGTCCCCTCCCTTCCTCCCACTCAGAGGCTGGGTGAACAAATGGGCCCCTATAGAGGGCGGGACCGGGTTGGCCTGGCCTGGGGGGGGTGAGTGCACAGACGCTGCTGTCCTACAGGCGTGGACTTCCTGGTGCCCGTGATGGGGTACATTTGCCGCATCTGCCACAAGTTCTACCACAGCAACTCGGGGGCACAGCTCTCCCACTGCAAGTCCTTGGCCCACTTCGAGAACCTGCAGGTGAGCCAGGCTTCCTGCCCCACATGCTCTAGCTTGTTGGGTAAGGCCTCAGCGCCCCCAATAGGAGGCCCTGCCCACAGAGGGAATCAGAGCAGGGGTGGGGCCCAGCTCTTCCTGCTGTCCTTCTTTTGCGAGGGGGCTGCCGAGGGGCAGGCTGTTAGCTCCAGAGCTCTGGTGCGGGGAGGCGAGTACATCACACAGGGTCACAGCATGTCCAGTGCAGTCTCAGCTGGGCCGGGGCGGCAGCCGCTGGCAGGGAGCATACCCGGTGGGGAGGCAGCCCTTCCTCACCTGCACCCTCTGTGTCCAGAAATACAAGAAGGCCAAGAACCCCAGCCCTACCAGCAGGCCCGTGAGCCGCCGGTGTGCGATCAACGCCCGGAACGCCTTGACTGCTCTGTTCACTTCTGGCGGCCGCCTGCCCACCCAGCCCAGCGCCCAGGACACAGCTAAACCCCCCAGCAAGGTGACAGCCCAATCCCCTCCGCCCCCACTTCCCCGGCGTTCAACCCGCCTCAAAACCTGACAGGGGGAGCTCCTCATGCCCGTCCTGTCTGGGTCTAGGTCTGCTATGCTTTCTAGAAGTCTTGTGGAAATTTGGACATGGTTGGTGTTCTTACTGAAAATCTAATAAAAGAAGGTAGTTTGGCTGTACAGGGCCCAGCAGCCTTTCTGTCTGGGTGGACAGGGGAAGGGGGCAGCCCCACCAGCTCTCAGCCAGCACCCATCCTCTTTCGGCACGGTGTGGTGGCCGAGCTGGAGGGCTAAAGGCGGGCTCCCTAACCAGGGACTCGGGTCACAAGGCACTTCACCTCCCCCACAGTCTGCTTCCCTCTCGATGAGGATTTCAGGGCTAGGAAAGCACCTTCAACTTAGATCTGCTGCAGTCTTCAAAGAATCCGGACCGTAGGGGGCAGGTCTGAAGGAACAGGTGCAGAGGCCTAACAAGGGCAAGTGACTTGCTGAAGCTCCTACAACTGGTCCTGGGCCTGAGCTCCGGGCCCCTGTGCCGGCCTCTCTGTCCAGCTGGACCCCGTGGATGTGCGGGAGCAGCGACCCTCCCTGCTCCTCTGGTCCCACCCTTCTTGTCAGGGGGCCCTAAGATGAATCATCCGTGAATGGGGGCGAGGCTGAGTTGGTTCTTTAATTCTGCTATTTCCCCATTTGGAAAGACCCTTAGAGACAGCCAGCCAGACCAACCCTGTTATTGGCCAGTGGAGAAGACAGGCCAGGAGCAAGAGGATGATGCTCAAGGTTACACAGCATGAACTGCTGTTGGCTGTCTGAGTGAAAGCCCCTAGGACCCAGAGAAGCTGAGTGTACCATACTGGGTCACACAGCATGTCGGATGCTGTCTCAGCTGGGCTGGGGAGGCAGCCGCCGGCCAGGAGTGCACCAGGCGAGGAGGCAGCCCTGTCTCATCTGCACCCTCTGTGTCCAGAAATACAAGAAAGCCAAGAACCCCGGCCCTACCAGCAGGCCCATGAGCCATCAGTGCCTGGGATGCCTCAACTGACCTGTTCGTTTCTAGTGGCCAGTGAGGTCCTCACCCCGGGGTACAGAGGAGAGGCACAGTGATGTTGGAGACCTGTTTAATGTGGATGCTCAAGGCCTGGGCAGAGTGGGGAGTGCCCCGGAACTGGGCAGGAAGGCAAGGTGGGTGGGTCATAGGCCCACACCTGACCCCAGGAGGGGATGTCAGGTGTTGCGGGCTGGCCCAGGCATGCCAAAGGGAGTACCGGAAGGGTGGCCCAGGCAGGCAGACCCACTAGGGGACCTGCAGGCTTGCCTTTAAGAAGGTATCTAAGCCAGGTGCTGAGTGCCCAGGCCAGAGCCTAGCCCAGGAAGACAGGGTTGGGGCTGGCTGGAGGCTCCCAGAGCCTAGGGACTGGCATCGGTAGGGGCCTCCCCAAGCTGCTGCTGGAACTCAAGGCGTGTCTGCCGGTTGGACTCAAGCAGCTCCTGGAGGCGGGCGTGGAGGTGGTCGTTCTTCTCCTCCAAGTGGTCCAAACAGGAGTTGATCTGGTCCAACATGGAGTTGATGGCAGCATATTCTGGGAGGAAGGGAAAAGAGAGCCAAGGTCCCATTGTCTCCTCGGGGCTCACAAATACCCCCACCGTCTCCCAGCCTGGGGGACAAAAGGGCTTTGGGCAAGTCCCTACTCTTTCCTGAGCCTCTGTGTCACCATCAGAAAAATGGGTGGATACCAAAAATGAAAGGCTTTGGAGAAATAATACCTTAGTGCACCATCCTTTTTTCTAAGGTTAGGGTGGGGGGGGGGGTGTCTGCCAGACACTGACCTACCAGTGTCAGTTTTCTGTTCACTTCCTATATCAGCTGCCTAGAGGCCAGAGCCCACCTTCCTTAGGCAATCAAAGCCCCAGTCTCCAGGCAGGCCCTACTCTCCAGCCCAACCTCGGCTCCCTCTGCCCTGAGGGAAAAGAACTTCCCAAACCCCAAGGCCCTGCCCCCTCTCTAGCCCCACCTCCCAAACCCTTTCCTTTCCTCACCCGCCTTTGCCCAAGTGCGGTGGGGGACGGCGGCTAGAATATGCTGCTGTTGCCTCTGCCTGCAATGCTCCTCCTTGTCTTCCTTCCCTCCCCCCTCTTCCCCTTCTCCTCCTTCAAGTTTTAGCATGGGTGTTGCCACAGGGAGACCTCCCGATGCCCCAGGCGGGATCAGGCCTCTCTTTCTGATCTCCTTGCCCTCCACATACCTCCACCGCCTGCCTTCACCTCTGGCCTGACTGCTGTGTGTGCTGCTGTGTCTCCCTGACCAGACTGCAGAGCTCTCCAGCCGGGGAGTGCTCTCGTGTTCACTGCTGTCCCCCTGGCGCCCTCATTGCCACACTATAAGCACTTGTTGAATGAATGAATGCATGAATGAATGAAGCCTCTGACTTTCTAGACTTTCTGCCTTTGCTCACCTGTCTCTGCCACTCAGAATGCCTCAACCACAACAGCTATTCAAGGACCAGCTCAAAACACCTCTTCTAAGAAGCCTTCCCCGGTGTCCACCGGAAACCATCACTCCCTCCTCCATGGCCATTCCTGACCTGCCTCTCAGCAACACAGTGTCCCTTAGGATCCAAGGGCTGGGCCTGTGCCCACTGCAGACACAGTTCTGAGCCAGCCCATGACTCAGAAACACTCAGGTGCCAGCTTGGGACAAAGGGGAAGTGGCTGGCAGTGTCTCGAAAAGGCCAGGGCTGGAGGAGTGTGTCTGGGATATGGGTGCAAGTGTGTCTGCATTCGGTGTGGGGGCGGGGGGGAAGAGCACCCTCACCCGGAGCTGGCACACCTCACAGAGTCCTGGAAAGTCTCTGCTGGATCTTAAGAGTCCAACCCCCTTATGGTACAAATGGGGAAACCGAGGCCCAAGAAGGAAGGGACCTACCCAGGATCCTCCAGCTGGTTGGTGGCATAGCCAAGATTTAGAGAGTAGGGGCACACGGGTTTCCTTCCCAGCTCTGCTCCACCCCAGCAAGTGACTGCATCTTTGGGGAAGGGAATTAGGACTGGGTTGTTGTGAGGATTCAAATACATTAAGAACTCAGACAGGGTCTGGCCACAGCAAGTACTTAGTGGACGGTCATCATCAACATGGCACATTTTGTGTCGTGAGACACAGGCCCGAAGCAGGGTGGGGGAGGCGAGGGTTTCCACACCACTGGGGCGAGGCTTTATCCATGTCAAGGCACTTCCTAGTTCTAAGCTTTGCCTTCTGCCTGGGACAGCCTCCTCCCCACTGTACTAAGTCCCTCGAATCTGCCAACATCTACTCATTGTGCCACTTACGTGGCTTTTCCAGATCGCTCCCACCACTGTGGTGGGCTCAATGACACACATCTGGCCGCTGTTGACCTGCAGCGCTGAGGGAAAACTGGCCAGCCCACCACTTGCCACCCTTTGGGAGGCCCTTTACCTCTTTATTAAATGCAGACCCTGAGTGATCAAAGTGTCCTAAAACTACTGTGATGGATGTACAGCTCTGAATATCCTAAAACCCACTCATGTACAATTTAAATGAATACATTGTATAGCATGTGAATTATAGCTCAATAAAACTGTTATCCAAACAAAACAAAAAGCAGACTCCATACTTATCTCACATTTACTAGGTCCTGCCTTCCGACTTGAGAAACCCATCTTTATTACACTAAAGAGAAAAATAACCACTCACCCACTTGCATGGTTCGAACCTACTATTTTCCATTTGTTTTTTCATTTAATCCTGACACATCTCAATGCAGGAGACACTAATTATTATTCTTATTTTACAGATGGGGAAACTGAGGCTCCCAAAGATGAGAGGGGAGCTGATGGTTCTCTCTCCACCCCCACCCCATCCCTGCAGTGCTGTATAGGCAACAGGCTGCTCTGTAAGCAGGTCACATTCGCCAAGACTCCAGGTCACACCAGCAAAGGTGGCTGGGGATGCTGACTCAGCAGGGCGGGTTCGCCCACCTAGACAGCCCCTTCGGCTAAGCCAAAACGGCCCACCCGCGGAGCCCCCTCAGGAGCTTCCCTCTCCACAGGGGCTGGAGGAAGTGGCTGAAGCAAATGCCAAAAGGGCGAGTGACCCTGAAGCGGCCTCAGTTTCCCCATCTGTAAAACGGGGCCGGTTGCCCGCAGTTCTCCAATGCTGCGGTTTCCAGGGACCCACTCACTGGTGCTCGCCCTGAACCCCCGGCCGGCGCCCGCAGCTGCAACCCACCCAGGAGCGAGGGGTGGGAGGGCTCTGCGGTCCCTTCCAAGCCCCCAGTCCCACCCCGATTCTCCTTTCCAGAAGGCAGCCCTGAGAAAGCAAAGGTCGCTTCAGCAGCCCCCCGGGTCACCTGCTTCCCCGAAGCCGTCATCCTCGCCTTCCGCGCCCGCCTCCGCCGGCATGCCCAGGTCCCCGTTGGGGCCCGACATTGCGGGCTCCGGCGCTGCGAGGGCAGCACGACGACGGAACCGGGCGACCGTCGCGCCGACAGCCGGCGACGGGCGGAAGGTGTCGCCGCCGGATGGAACGCTGTGCCGGAAGAGTGGAACGGCTCGGCGGAACGCTGCCCGGCGCCCGGGGCCCCGCCCCCAAGGCCGGAACCGCGCGGCCCGAGCTCCGCCCCCACCCCGCCCCGCCGCCAGAACTCCTCCCCCGCCTGCCGTTAGACTCCGCCCCCGCGCACCGAGTCCCGCCCACACCCTGCCTCACAGTCGAGCTCCGCCCCCGAGCCCCGCCCCTCTCCCGGTCGTCGGGTGTGGCTCTCCGGGGCTGCGGGCTGAGGGAGCCCAGGTGGTGGGGGCGCAGGCCCTCAGCTAGGGCAAGCGAGCCCGCCAGAGGGCTGGGGGCAGCCTCCACTGTGCCCTTCCTGCCGGTGGGGACCTGCGCGTTCTTGAGCTGGCGCCTCCGCGTGGGCAAAATCTGAGACGCGTGGCTTCTAAGGCTCCCTAAGGCTTCAGAAGATTTACGTTCACAGCCTCAGTGAGAGTCAGGCTCCTGTGTTGGCACAATGCTGCGTGCGGCTTCAGGCTAAGGTTGGCCATCATCCCCCACCCTTTTTACCAGCTGAGAAAGGGAGGCATGCCGAAAGTCACCCACCAAGCAACTGTCGCTCCTGAGCTGGACCCAGAGGTATGATCCTGGCCAGGGGTCCAGCTGAGCCAGACCCATGTTCCAGGGGAGAGGGGACTGGGACTCCTGTAGCTGTAGCTGCCAGGAGTCCCTATGGCTGCAACAGCCCTGTCCTGGGCTTGCACCGGTGGTTCCTGTGGGCAGGACATCTTGGGATAGGAGTTAGGCTTGTCCATTTGGTGCTTCCACCTTCATCCTGGCGCTGGCTGTCGGTGCAACGAGACTGTCACTGCTTTGCATTGTTGAGCAGGCAATGTCAGGCCCAGCGGGGATCTGGGTATGTCCCAAATAATGACAACAGGGAAGGATCCCGTGTCCCAGAAGCTGTCCCATCACTTCGCCTGAGGAAGGTGGAGGTGAGGTTGAGTCCACAGCCGGCAATCAGAGCCACCTCGGACTTGCATACTGGCAGCCCAGCCTTCTCCTTAACTGGCTTGAGTGGGGGTGAGGCCTGCCTTGACCCAGTGAGCAGGGCTGACAAAGACGGCTGGGCATCTTTGGCTGGTGGGTTAGAGGCCCTCCTTAGGATCAAGCATTTCACCAACCAAGGGGCAGAGCCCCACGTGCCCTGCCTGGTGCAGAAACACCTGTAGCTTCATGTGGCACATGGGTCTGCAGAGACATGGCAGAAACACAGGCCACACATATGTGGACGTGCTGACATAATCCAGGCACATTTATCCCTATAAGCATGAGACAGCCAAAGAAAAACACGGGCACATCTCTTTCTCTCGGTTGTGAAACCACGACTGGGATCACAGGCCCTGACTCTATGCCCACAGACCAGGGGAGAAACGTGGGATGGGCAAAAAAAACTCTCAGAAAGACTGGCAAGGCACGCGCAGATACACATACCACGTGGACACAACGGGTGGATGTAAATACGCATGCATGGAGCCTGCATAGGGATGTATGATGCACAAGTCTGAACGCCCATCTGAATGCCCAGCTGCCCCCCGGGCATGCTCCTGGTTGGTGGAGTGCTGTGGTCCCAGGGAGGGCCTCTCCCTCTGCCCACTTCACTCCTATGGTGAAGGCCCATAAACCAGACGACAGGACAAAATGGCCACCTACTCCCTCCAGCCCTGATGGGGGAAGAGAGTGTGCCTTGGTGCTGCCCTGCTTCTGGGGTCCCTGTTCACCTCTGTCTCCCTGGCCCATAGCCCTGCCATTATTCCCTCTCTAAGCCCAGTGCGGTGGGCTAGATCCAGGCTGGACACCTGGATCCTAATCCCTGGAACCTGAGACCAGTACTTTATTTGGGAAAAGGGCCTGTACAGATGTGATGACATGAAGTATTTTTATTTATTTATTTATTTATTTATTCATCATTTAAAAAAATTTTTTTATTTTTGAGAGAGAGTGTGAGTAGGGGAGGGTCAGAGAAATAGGGAGACTGAGGATCTGAAGCAGGCTCTGCGCTGACAGCAGTGAGCCTGATGCGGGACTGGAACTCACGAACTGCGAGATCATGACCTGAGCCGGTCAGACTCTCAACCAACTGAGCCACCCAGGTGCCCCTATTTTTTTAATTTTTAAAGTTTGTTTACTTTGAGAGCTAACATGAGCCAGGGAGGGGCAGAGAGAGAGAGAGAGAGGGAGAGAGAGAATCCCAAGGAGGCTCCGCTCTGTCAGTGCAGAGCCCAACGCGGGGCTTGATCCCACGTACTGTGAGATCATGACCTGAACCGAAACCAAGCGTTGAGTGCTTAACCGACTGAGCCACCCAGGCGCCCCTATGTGAAGTGT
The DNA here is from genome assembly GCA_028646485.1 of Cryptoprocta ferox. NCBI lineage: Eukaryota > Metazoa > Chordata > Mammalia > Carnivora > Eupleridae > Cryptoprocta > Cryptoprocta ferox. The sequence goes on from CM053568.1 coordinate 7,141,705, forward strand.
TTTGAGATGGGGAGATTACCCTGGATTAGCCAGGTGGGCCCTAAATGTAATCGTCAGTGTCCCTCTAAAGAGGGAGGCCAAGGGGCGCCTGGGTAGCTCAGTCGGTTGAGCGTCCAACTTCAGCTCAGGTCATGATCTCACCGTTTGTGGATTCGAGCCCCGCATTGGGCTCTGTGCTGACCGCTAGCTCAGAGCCTGGAGCCTGCTTCAGATTCTGTGTCTCTTTCTCTCTCTGCCCCTCCCCTGTTCACGCTCTGTCTCTCAAAAATAAATAAATGTAATATAAAAAATTTCTTTTAATTAAAAAAAAATAAAAAAAAAATAAAGAGGTCGGCCAAGGGAAAGTTGACTGCAGACAAGAGAGAAGGCCATGCGATGACCTCAGCAGAGAGACAGAGAGAGATTTGGAGATGCCACACTGCTGTCTGTAAGGAAGAAAGAATCCCCAGGCGAAGAAGGGGATTCTCCCCAGAGCCTCTGGAGGAAGGCAGCCCTGCTGCGGCTTTGTTTCTAGCTGGTGAAAGTGATTTCAGACTTGTGGCTTCCAGAACTGTAACAGAACAAATGTGAGTTGTCTTAAGCTGCCAGTGTGTGATAACTTACTATAGCAGCAATAGGAAACCAATAAACCCAGTGACCTCAGGAAGAAACACAAAGCCCATTTGTGTCCTAAGAGTTTGATCCTGGGAGACCCAAGCAGGCCCCGGGTGCTGCCGGGAAGCTGCGTTGCTTGGGCCAAGGCAAAGAAACTGGCTGTTGCCCAGAGTGGAGCCCAAGCCCCAGGTGTGCTGGGTGCACCTTCCGCCCCCTCAGCCAGCCAGTGCTGTTCTAGCCAGCAGTCCCTTGGGTGCCCTTCTGCCTTTCTGGACCAGGGCACGTCCTCCATCCACCCCTAGACCCGGGCTGCAGCAAGCTGGTCTCTTCCTGGATCTGACCCAGACTCCTGAGGCTGCAGCAGTATCCGGTGGGCCTGGGTGTCAACCCTGTCCTGCCCCCTGGGGGCTGAGGCCGGCACTGCTCAGAGCTCTGGTTTTCTCCCCACTCCCCCAACCCAAGGGTGAAGGGGTAGGTATGCAAGTCCATGGGGTGGATAAGCCTGGGTTTCTTCAGAGCCTCGCCCCCTCCAGTCTCTGCCCTTGCAAGGGGAGAAGAGACCAGGGAGGGAGTTGAAGTGTGTCATGTAGACACAGAGGGGTGGACAGGGGCTGGTCAGGCCCAGCCAAATGGAGGGTATAAGGCTGGAGTCCTTGAGTCTTCTAGAATCTGGATTCCTGGCAGCATGTTCATTCTCATCCTTACCTCCCCTGGCCTTGCCCCAGGTGATCCAGAGGTCCTCAAAGGGGAGACATGTGGGCAGCACTCAGAATGTGGTCAGCATGGACACTGCCACCCACCAGTGGGCCCATAGGGGGCTGGCAGAGGGAAAGGGGACCACCTCTGCTGATGCTCTGTGCCTGGTGCAGTCTCAAGCTGGGCAACCCTCTGCCTCACCCTCTGCGCACCCCTCTTGCCCGAGCTGCAATCTTCCAGCACCCATGGGGTCCTGATAAAGTAGGGGTGACAGCGCTCAGCCCCCCACCCCTCTCCAGCTCCCTGGCCCTGGGCCTCTGCCACTGGACCTGCTGCAGATGGCTGAACGTGAGTGTGTGATGTGCCCCCTCAGTGTGCTAGGAGGCAGGGGCAAGTGAGGGCAGCTGCTGGTCTGGGGCTGGGCCTGGAGTTGGAAGCTAGAAAGGTTCAGTCAGAGCTGCACTCCGCTTCTGTGGCCTCCATCCCTTCCTGGGGATCACAGTTCCTGGGAGTGATGCTAATAGCCTGCCCTTTGCTCTTTTCCCTCTCAGACGGCCCAGAGGTCAAGGAGCACAGACTGGGGACCTGGGGACATGTTTATTTAGCCAGCAAGGAGGGGTTCTGTGAGCAGGGCAGCCTGGGGAGCAGCTGGTGGGCAGTGAAGGAAGAATGGTCTCCAGGCTCTCTCAGTGGAGTCCAGGCTGGTGGGGACAGCTGGGCTGTGCCCTGGGGAGAGGAGAGCGAGAGGGGGACGGGGTGGAGAGAGTCAGAGGGCACCTGAGAGGGAGTCAGGGGAATAAAGAGGGCAGCCGTGCTGGGCAGGTGGGACAAAGGCAGAATTGGGACACCCTCCCAGCTGTACCCTGGCTCCCTTCAGCCCCCGCTCCAGCCATACTTACCACACGCTTGCTCACTTATATATGCACTGATCTGTGGAGCACAGAGTGGTCAGTATGGGTAGTGGTGTGTGTGGGATCCCTGACCTCCAGGGCCCCTGCCCTGCCCCTGGGCTGTCCTGGGCCCCAGGCTGGCCCAGCCACAGAAGCTCTGGGGGTTCCCTTCAGGGATGGTGCAGCAGAGGGCTGCATGATGGGGCAGGGGACTGGGGGACAGGCCTGAGGACAAGCAGACCTGGGTGACACCCATTCTCCAAAGGAGGCAGGTGAGGCCCGGCCACGCTCCTGCTTGGGCACCAAGCCTCCTTCCTGTTTACTTGCTGAGTCCTGACAGCCCCTCAGCCTTGGGAAGGACCCCCCTCCTTCAGGACCCCCCGGCCAGGCTGCCTGAAGACAAGGGTGCCTCCCAAGTCAGTGGTGAGCCAGCCCCAGGGCATAGGGGGAGGTGGCCCAAGACAAATAGCCTGGGTGGAGTGGGAGGTGACCAGGCAAGGAGACTGAGAAAACTTGGCCCAGGCCTACAATTCTCATGTGAGCTATGATGAGGGAGGAACACTTGAGGCCCAGACCCTGGGTGCAGCAGGGTCTTCCTGAACCCAGAGTGGCTCCTGGAACTCCAGTGACTGCAGCAGGGGCCAGCGTCCCTCCTCTCCCCCTTCGCTAGTGAGGCAACATCAGGCCTGGACAGGACCCATTGGCCTTCTCCTCTCCCCAGCTGGTGATTACCGTTGGGGATAGGGAAGACGATTTGCTCATCAGTGAGGCCCAGGGATTTGGCGAAGCTGATGAAGTTCTCCTTCAGCTCAGGAGTCAGCTCCTTGGTCCTCCCTGTGGCCAAGATGGGTGGTGAGTGCCTGGCAAAAGCTTCGTAGATATTGTGGAACCCATGAATGAGGCCTCAGACCTCTTCCTCATGAGGGGTTCTGTAGAAAGACCACTCTCCCGCCTCCAAGGGCTCAGAGTGAAGGGCACCTTGGGCGCTGGGTGAGATGAGCCTCTTCTCCCCCAGCATGGCCAAGAGCCCGGTCCCAGCAGGGAGCAAGACCCACCATAGAGGGTGATCTTGAAGGACTCCTGGTTGTTGTAAACTTTCTTGAAGAACACCGTGGCAACCTGGTTGTAGTCTGTGGCCACCATGTGTACCGTGTAGCTCTGTATTCCAGGGTAACCTGCATGGTGGATGGTGAGGGAACAGCCCTCCATGGCCCGGCAGAGGGAGCTATTGCTTCCTCCCCTGGCACCACAGGATGGCGTCTGTGTGGAGCGGCAGGGAGGTCCATGCCCCTGGGGACCCACCCCACTTAGGACTCACGCTCAATGTTGCCCAGGTTGAATTGGCCTGGCTGGAAACTTGGGATGAAAGTTGTCATCCAGAGGTCACAGCGCTGGTTCCTGTGGAAGCAAGAGATGGGTGGGTAAGAGTGTGACACCTTGCCACAGCAGGAAGTCTGCCCCCCACCCCTCAGATGGGCCGGCTCTTCCCCACTGAGCCCATGCCTGTCCATCCCTGCCTACTCTGCCCTGGGCCACCTGACCTGCTCAGACTCTTCCTCTGCACCTACTGTCCTTCCTTCTTCAGGGCTGTTTCCCCTTGGTGGCCTTGCCTCCATACTGTCCCCACAAACCAAGGCATTTGTCCCCTATTCTTTTTTTTTTTTTTTACTTTTTTTTAGGTGTTCCTTAATTTTTGAGAGAGAGAAGGAGAGACAGAGACAGAACATGAGTGGAGCAGGGGCAAAGAGAGGGAGACACAAAATCCAAAGCAGACTTCAGGCTCTGAGCTGTCAGCACAGAGCCCAACATGGGACTCGAACCCACAAACCTTGAGATCATGACCTGAGACAAAGTCGGACACTTAACCCACTGAGCCACCCAGGTGTCCCTGTCCCCTATTCTTATCTTGAGGCTTCCTGCTGTAACCTCTCCTGGGGGAATCACCACCCAGGGTCCAGTCTGCTGGATGCCAAAGAAGCCCTTAGCTATTGGGCCAACCCTGACCTCTCACCTGCATCCATTCTGATCCCCTGAGAACTCAGAGCTGATCTCCCCACACCTGTCCTTCTTCTGCTCCCTCCATCACAGATGCTCAAGCCACATCCCCAAGTGCCAGAGCCAGAAATGCAGAGGAGCTGGGTAATCCTTGGCTCCTCTCTCTAGGTCCTAATCTGCCCCCACTCTGGTCATCTCCCACTTATGACTGATCAGCCTCCTGACCTGCACACCATCATTCCTCTCCCTGCTGCAGCCAGACCCACTCCTCACCAGTACCTGACCCCTGCCACTGTAGCCACTGCCCCCCTCCAGACCTACCAGCTCCTGCTCAGGGCAGCCATGCGATGGCTTGCTGTTTCTTGAAGAAGTGGCTATCTCTGACTCAGTCCACCAGACCTTCCACAAAGGTCCCAGGCCTCCTTCTGACACAGGTTGGTTCCTCAAGGCCCAGCCCACAATCTACTTCCCTGGAAGCCCTTGACAAAGCCCGAGGTGGGATCCCAGTCTGGATCCAGTGATCCTCCTCCTCCCATCTAGGACACCCCTGCTCTCTCTGTCTTGTTTCCTGATGGCACTCTGTGTCCATTCCCAGTACTGTCTTGTGTCTGTGCTGAAATGACCAAGAAATGTTGATGTAGTGAATGAAAGAAGGAATAGGCACAGGAATCCAGTACCCAATGGTAGGATGAATGATCATCTCTCAGCTTTGTTCACTCCTTGGCTATGACATCAGTATGACTCTTGTACCTCCAGTACAGTCCTCTAGGCCCCCCATGTCCCCTAGGAGGTGGTGGCTCTCACCAGGGCAGGATAAAGGTGACATTGTAGCTGTTGTCTTCATTCAGTTCGTAGGTGGTGGTGTACATCTTCAACTGGCTGTGTTTTTCTTCATTAATTTCATTCCCTGCCAATCCTAAGATGTACCATTTCCCCTGGAACTACAGTGGGGGCTGATGATAGGCAGAGCCAGGAGCACTCCCACTCCATGCCTGCAGGCACCTCTAGGCAGCCTGGTCCTGAACCAGAAGCTCCTCTAATGGGGCTGCAGGGATCCACACTGGCCACACAGGATACACTGGTTAGGCCAGCAGGAGCTGGAGTCCATCAAATCAGGTGGGAGCCCTGAGTGTATCAGGGACAGGGTGACCCTTGACAAGCGGCCAGCTGGCTTCCCTGAGCCTCAGTTTCCTCATCATGTAGAGGGCCTGAAAGTGTTCCCAACTTGCATGTACTGCAGGGATTATGGAAGAGAGTGTGGACCAGGGGAGTTCTGCTCATCTGACCCTCTTGTCAACAAGGTTGGGTGTGGATGGGGGCATGGGTTGTGCCTTCCATCATGGGACCCAAGGGCAGACTGAGCTAAAGCCTGAGCCCATCCTGCCTCTCCTCCCCTCTGTTCATACTCTTCCCAGGGCCTCCCTGCAGCTGCCCCTTCAGGATCCTTACCAGCTCATTCTGGAAGTCAGGCTGCAGAGGGAGCATCTGAAGAAGTGGGGCTGGGATCAAGTTTGGGTGGAAGTCCTGGGCCTGGGTCTGCAGGGCCCCCAGCAGGGCAAGGCCCAGCCCTAGGAGACCTAGGGCCATGACTTCAGGGCTGAGGAAGCTGGCACTGCTCCAGATATTCCCTGAAAGAGAGGATGAGTGAGAAGGCTTCTGGGGGATGCTATTTATGGTCTTTGTGGCCAATGGTTCACTCCAGGGTGGAGCGACTTATCCTTTGCCAGATCCTGGAAGGGTGAGGCAATTGCCAGCAACTCGTGCTGAAGATCATGGCAAGCTCTCTGTCCTTTCCCCCAGGTCAGGATTATGCAAGCTGAGGGGCAGGAAGGTCAGGGAGGTGGGAAGGGGGCATTCCTTGTATCTCCACATCTCTGGCAGGGACAGTGGCTCCCTCCACAGTCTTTCCCCCCTGGTTAGCCCTGTGCGTGGTCAGGGGTCTCATCTGGACCTGCTGTCATCTCTACTTCCAGGAGCTTCTCTGCTGGGGCCCAAGTGCAGGGTGGGGTAAGCGTGGTGGGGTCCCCTTCCTGCACCTGATGAAAGCAGAGAATGCCTCACACCAACAGAGCCCATGCTGCTTTCTGGTTCTCCAAAGGGACAGGGAAAGTGAGGTAGTTGAAAGAGGACATTCTTGCAATGAAGGACAGTGTGGATGGAGTCCAAATCTTGGCCCTCCCAGGGACCCACTCCAGGCCCTTGCCCTGAGTGAGACACCCTTCCCCTTCCCCTACCACCCAAGGCCTACTGGGAAGTGTTCCTGATGAGGGGGCATAAGGCAAGCTGAGGGCAAAGCACATGCTAGCATGCTCCCCAAGCCCAAGGTGGGATCTGTGTGACATTCCTCAGGCACTCCTGGCTGCCCAAGAACAAAGGAAAGGAAAGAAAACAAATGGTTAACTGATAGAGATCACAGTCCTGCAGGACTTGAGTCTCCATCAGTTTATGGAGAAAAGGGGAATCTTATCAATAGTCTAATCTCCAGAAACCTACACTCAGTTTCCTTGAGCCCAAATATCACCCTTCCTCATAGTGATATGGGGAACAAACGCAAGAAGGAGATGTCAGATGGCATTAGATTTCATTATGACCTGCAGCCCACTGACACATATTTGAGACACATATGGAGTATCACATTTCTCCAGTAATTGCCTACTGTCTGAATGTTAATGCTTTGCTAGAGTGCAAAACAGCCTTAGCTTGACAACAGCTAGGCCTCCAGTAATGTACGAGTCTTCTTGAGCATACGAAAATCCCTTTAGAAACTTTGTCTTGACGTTATCTCCCCCATTACCTTGACTTTACCTCCCCCAACCTCATGGTATATAACAAGTCACTCTTCACAACCCCAGTGCAGTTCTTTCTGCCCTATGGTCCTGTCCTTGTGCTTTAACAAAATCACCTTTTTTGCACCAACAACGTCTCAAGATTTCATTCTTGGCTGTGAACTCTGAACCCTCACCATTCCGAAGCCCCATCATTCCCAGCTTGAGTCAACCTGTCCCCTCATCCATGCCCATTGGCAGGGTGGACCCAGACCTCAGCTGACCCCAAGGGACTTGGCCCCTCCTGTGGGCCCAGTGGTCAGAAACCCCAAGCTGGGCATGCCAGTCACCAATGAGACAGCTTGACAGAGCAGAGCTCTGAGGCTACAGTCCCAGCTTCACCCTGGTGGGGGTCAATCGGTGACATGCATCTTCACTGTGTGAAAAGGGGTAGGGGACTGGGCCCCAAGGGGGCTCACTCCCAGCCACTCTGGACACCAGGTACTTTGGGTCACAGTGAGTGCAAGTTAAATCACGGGGAGTGAATACTGCAAGTATTCAGCCTCATCGTTGAGAAATCAGTGATAACATCTGCTGTCTCTGGCCATAGTCTTGGGATGTGGAGCCCAGGGGCCTAGGCCTGGGCCCTCATAAATATTCCCTCCGGGGCTGATCCCAGCTTTGTCCAGGAGGAAAGCAGTTTCCTCATGGGGGCTTGGTTGTCCATGGGAGGCAGTGATGGGTCCCACCCCCTGGGCATTGTCTCCTAGATGTTGCCACGTGGGCCGGAGCAGTTGAATGCCTAATCTGAGGCTGACCTGAGGGCTCACTGGCCTCAAATGTGACTCTCAGAGACCTCATGGGCTCTTCCACCTGCTACAGGGGAACTAGCTCCCCTAGCCTGGGCTTTGGGTAGTGGGGCCCTGAGAGAAGGAACTCTGGGTGAAGAGGGAGCATAACACAAGCTGAGGTAATGTACAAGCTAGAATCCCCTCCCCCTCCCGCACAAGGTTGGATATGTGTGATATTCTTCTGGCTTCCCAAGAACAAAGGAAAGGAAGGAAAACGAATGGTTAACTGATAGAGATCCCAGTCATGCGGGACATGAGTCCCCCTCAGTTTACAAATATCTTAGAAAATTAGAAGAAAAAAGCACTCTTATCAATAGTCTCATCTCCAGAAGCCTATAGACTCAGTTTCCTGAGCCCCTATTAACACCCTCTACTCATGGTGATCTGGAGAAAAAAGGCAGGAAGGAAATGCCAGGTAAAATTAACTTTCCTGATAATCTGCAGCCCAGTGACAAATACTTGAGGCAAATACTGAGTACAACACGTCTCCAGGAACCCCTACCATTCCTAATGTTAATGCCTTACTAAAGGTAAAAGAAACTTAGCTTGACAATAGCAAGGCCTCATGTAGATTAGGAGTCCTCTTGTCATGCCAAGCATGTCAAAGTCCTTCTGGAGGCCTCCCTCCCTTTTAACTTTCCTTCCCCCAACTTCATAGTATATAACCAGTCACTCTTCACAACCCCAGGGCAGCTTTTTCTTCCCACAGGTCCTCTCCCCGTGATTTAACAAAATCACTTTGTTTTGAACCAAAGACGTCTTCAAGAATTCTTTCTTGGGTCTCCCCTCTGGAACACCACACCTCCACCCTAAACCTCATCATTTGGCGCCCAGTGTGGGGGTCTGAGTCTTTTCATCTGAAATCTGAGCTTCGGTGCAAACTTGGTGAGTACGTTCTCTTTTCCTCCCGTACTCTTATTTCAGGACTTTTCTTTCTTTTTTTTTTCTTTTTTTTTTTTAATGTTACACATTTTTATTTTTATAGTAAGCTGGATTTTTTAAAAGTAAGAAAGTATGAGATATTTTGTATATATATATATATATATTTTTTTTTAAACTTTATAGTTTATTGTCAGGTTGGTTTCCATATAACACCCAGTGCTCTTCCCCACAAGTGACCTCCACCAAGACCATCACCCCCCATTACCTTTCCCCCTTCCCCTTCCCCCCTCAGTTTGTTTTCAGTATTCAAGAGTCTCTTGTGTTTTGTCTCCCTCCCTCTCCCTAACTCTTTTTCCTCCTTCC
>CM053568.1:7151240-7210995 GCA_028646485.1 Cryptoprocta ferox
ACCCAGTGCTCTTCCCCACAAGTGACCTCCACCAAGACCATCACCCCCCATTACCTTTCCCCCTTCCCCTTCCCCCCTCAGTTTGTTTTCAGTATTCAAGAGTCTCTTGTGTTTTGTCTCCCTCCCTCTCCCTAACTCTTTTTCCTCCTTCCCCTCCCCATGGTCCTCTGTTGGGTTTCTCCTGTTAGACCTATGAGTGAAAACATATGGTATCTGTCCTTCTCCGCCTGACTTATTTCGCTTAGCATGCCACCCTCGAGGTCCATCCACTTTGCTACGAATGGCCAGATTTCATTCTTTCTCATTGTCAGGGCTTTTCAAGGAGTATGGTCTTATTGGAACATTTTCTTATTCATTGCTGTACTCCTCTAGCCTGTAGCTACTCTATGGCTATTGGCCTGCCTTTGGCTAGAAGTGAATCCCCTGGCTGGAATGATAAAAATACCCAGAAACTTGTGCTCTCTCTTTCCTCCTGTCCTTATATATTGTTGTCGTTGGGCATGGGGCAGCCACCTAACTGACTATCTTAAGCAGCACACCTGCCAATCTTAAGATTCCTGTGTGAGGTTTCCTACTCATTGGTCTAATGTGATCCCCTCCACATCCCTGGTCTAGTCGCTTCTGGCTGTGGGACCTCCTCTTTTGCTGGTGAAACCAGTACCTGATTGAATTGAAATGGTCCCCAACTGGGGATCATATCCTAGGAAGTTGGCTATAAAGGCTGTATATGTTGGATGTCACTTAGAAAATGATGGGTTTCTGTCTTCACTGTTTTTGGTCAATGTCCTCTACTAACTACTACTTAAATTATAAAATAGGGCACTTCCCCCTTATAAAACTTTTCCAGGGGTTTCCATGGGTTTAAAATGGTGGCTTCTTCAGCCTTCTCAGCAAGGCAAACTAGGTCCATCTGCCGGCACCTAGTTTTAGCCTAGGATGCAATGGGAAATCAGGGGGGATGCCAGCATCCCTCCTACAGAGGCCCTTAGGGGCTGGTCGGTGATGATAGTGATTTTGTTCAAGGTGTTCCTGGGTGATTTTGACACCTCAGGAACATCTGATATATCCTGTGCATGGGACATTGAGGGGGATTTTCATGGTAATGGACCTTCTCTACTTTTCTCTCTGAGAGGAGGAAAGGACCTTCTCTTCAGTCCCCAATGACTCTGCCTTGGGATGCCTTTTCAACCCACTGGAAACAATTTGGATTGCAAAATTTAGGAGGCAAAATTTAGATGTCCCATAATACTGCGTGGCCTTTGTAGGATCTAGCAGTTAGATCTCTTCTGCAGGAAACGGGGTCAATGGATGGAGGTACCTAGGTCCAGGCCTTCACAGCTCTAAGTGAGGACCTGAACCAAAAGGCCTGTTGCAGAATGTGTTTGCCCAAATGTGTTTGGCTAGTAAACTCTCTCCTGACATAGTGGATGTCCTAACAGGCCTCCTCCTGATGGATCTTGGTTGCTAGAGGAAACCCAGGCCATCTCTAGCAAAGGGGATGCTGACTCTTTCTCTCTGTTCCTCCTCCTAATAGATGTGGGGGCCTCTCCCTCATTCATTTCCTGAGTTAACAGCTGTAATTGGAGCCAACTGTGGTTAGGCTACCTCGGGAGAGGGACTTTAAAGAATATTCCCAAGCAGTTTCCCAAACATCCTTTGTTTCAGGAAAATTCCCTGTCTTCTCTAGCTGGATATAGACTCCCTATTTCCACTCTGGTGAATATCCAACAGACAAACATGGGGTCTCCTCTTTCCCAGGCGACAACATTTAGAACTGGGACTCCTCTTTCTCTGCCTTCTGGCCCTTTGCCTCTTCTGCCTGCTTCTCCCCCTCCTCCTGTTTCCACATCATCTTCCGTGCAACCTACATATATGGCACCTATACCATCCTCCCACCCTCGATGTCAAGGAGTGATGAGCACCCCTTTGGATCTCCCACTTCAGATTCCCCCACTGGTGTCCCAGGTAATATGTGACAATGGGGAACAAATTGGTTGTCCTTTAAGTGGATGCAGGTGGAATGTATTCGGTATTTAAGCTTATTTAAACTTGTTGATTTAACTAAGATAGACATTTTAGCATTATCAGCATAAAATAAGGAACTTTTATTCTACCAAAGCTTTGTAAAGGTCAAATAAGCTCATGTTGTCTGTGTTGCAATTTGTTAGCAAAAAGATGACTTAAAATAATGGTTAATTTTGTGTATCTCAAAGTTTTCATGGATAATTGTTAAGATAGCTTTCAAAGTCTTTGGTAATCTGATACTTGGATAAATGGGATTGAATTCGTTGGATATTTAGATCTTTTCCATATAGAATGGAGTGCTAAAGCATGGGTTGCTGAAAGTAGCTTTGTGCTTTTGACTTCTTATTTGGGTCTAAGAGAGAAACAGAATATTTCGGTCTATTGGAAAACATGCTTTCTACTTAATTGATTAATGAATTTGCTGTCTAAAGAATTCTGTTGTAACAGTTTATGATTGGTTACTAAATTTTCATTGTAGACTAAGGTTTCTAAGGTTAAAATTCTACTAAGTGTACTTAAGATGGGTGGAAATAAGGAAAACAACTCTGTATGTAGGAAAGTGGGAGATATGTAAGAAAGATATAAGGAATGGAAATACATTTTTTGTTGTTGAGGGCATAAGAAAGTAATTTTGTCCTAAATGAGACTGGTTGTTTGGAGAAAAATGGCTTGGGACAAAATTTTAAGGCAAAGGAAAGTTGTAGAAGGTTCGTGAAAGGAAATCATTGGAAAGGAATTTTATCTATGGTCAGGATGGACTAAGGTTGAGATGAATGGGTCAAAAAAATTTTTTGAATGTTTATTTATCCTTGAGAGACAGAGAGAGGCAGAGCATGAGCAAGGGAAGGGCAGAGAGAGGGAGACACAGAATACAAAGCAGGCTTCAGACTTCAAGCTGTCAGCACAGAGCCCAACACGGGTCTCAAACCCCTGAACCCTGAGATCATGACCAGAGCAGAAGTCAGATGTTTAACCGACGGAGCCACCCAGGTGCCTCTGTCCCCTATTCCTATCTTGCAGCTTTCTGCTGTAACCTTTGTAATCTTTGGAAAGGAGTTTTATTTGTGGTCAGGATGGACTAAGGTTAAGATGAATGGATTTTAAAAGTACACTGGCCTAAGGTTGAAATGCTGCTTTTCTCTCTATTTAAAAGACAGTTTTCTGGCATTGTTGATCTGCTCTTGATAAGAAAATGGAAACAAATGTTTTTTTCCTCTCTTGTCTGCTGGGAAGACCAAAGCTTTAGGTTTCCTCTCTATCAAGTCTTTGATTACTTAAAGTTAAAACTTCTCAATGGTAAAGGAGCTAGGTTTTGCCAGCAACTACACAATGCTACACATTTGCCTTTGGAATCTCTTATTGCCATCTTGTTTATATAAATAAAGTTTTAAAATAATCCTATTTAGAATGTGCTCTATAACTTTCTAAGGGCTTAACAAACTTTCCCAAGATTTTGACCAATTAAGGCTTTTTATTTGGTATGCTAAGTTACTTGGAAAGGCGCGGTCAAATAATGGTAAACCTTAGGTTGTATTGCATGACTAGATGCTGTAACTGCTCAAATATATGTTCAATTCTTAAAGTTTTAATGTTTTGGTATAGGGTCCTCACTTGATATTCTGATTATTGAAGTGTTATGTGTCACAGAATAACTGTTTCCTTGTCAATTGCATCATAATGAACTCTCATCAGATCTTTAACAATGTCCGTTTCTGAGATTTTATCATTTAATTGTTCTTGTTCTCCCACAAAATGTATTTCATCTTCAAAGAGATTCATGAAAGGACTTTTAGGATAAATACAGGTATTTGGTATCTTTAAGATTAATACTAAAATGGGTAAGAATTTCCAGAACTAAAAAGCTGCATTCAAACTGAACAAGCATTAGGAACATGGCACTAAATAAACTGAGGACGGTTATAGTTTTTTGTGACTCTTGTTAGAAATATCGCTGGTTCTCTAATGTTTACTTTTCCAGATCAAGGAAATTTTCTCTTAATGTATCTACAGAGATGTCACAAAGTATTCATTTGTAAATAGAAACATTTAACTTTTCTCTCTACCTAAACCCTCTGAAATTCAAACACTCTCAGTGAGTGTTCTTTCTTTCATGACAATTACAGGTATTTGAATAAGTGCAGTAAGATTCTTTTCCTTGTAACAGGACACCCTTGAGAATACTGGTTGTCATTTCTGGTTTTTTTTTTTTTAATGTTTATTTATTTTTGAGAGCAAGAGCAAGAGAGAGAATGAGCAGGGGAGGAGCAGAGAGAGAAGGTGACACAGAATCTGAAGCAGGCTCCAGGCTCTGAGCTGTCAGCACAGAGCCCGATGCGGGGCTCAAACCCACGAACCGTAAAATCATGACCTGAGCCAAAGTCTATGCTTAACCGACTGAGCCGCCCAGGCGCCCCAGGAATACTGGTTGTTTTGCCAAGGCTTTGACTGGAATGTCCTATCTGAGAGTGACATGCATAGATTCAGATATGACCATACAGCTTTAAGGAACCAAAGTTGACTTTATGAAACATGGAGCCATAAAGCCCCTTGGAAATGTTGGTCTGATACCTTGCTCAGAGAGTTCCCAGCAGCCTTACCAGGTGAGTAAAGAATGTCACTTCCGGGCACGTACAGGAACCTCAGGTTATCTTGGGGACCTCATGGAGAGGGATTCACCCAAGTCTACAGGTATTGCAGGCTTGGCTTGGCTACTGGCCTGGAGAGGCCAATCAGTTCAATCTCTAGTTCAATCTGGAGATTCCTTATAAAAGTTTCCAGCAAAGCAAACTTTAAAAGATCCTTATGATTAATCACTATTCTAGCTGAGCTTATGTAAATCATTAGGCCAAGTTTGTTAAACTGGACTTGTTTTGCAAATGAATTAGTCTTGATTTGGCTATCTCTGGAAATGAGGGTTTTTAGAGAGAAAAGCTATGTTTCCATAACGCAGCTCTCTGGATGTTAAATTCTATTTCTAATTGTCTTTAAATGTTTGCTGTTTGCCTAAACCAGACTACGTGAGGTAAACTTAAGAAAAATTGTCACAATATTTCATGTATAAAAAATCTTCGAGGCGCCTGGGTGGCTCAGTCGGTTGAGCGTCCAGCTTCAGCTCAGATCATGATCTCACGGTTCGTGGGTTCGAGCCCCACGTCGGGCTCTGTGCTGACAGCTAGCTTAGAGCCTGGAGCCTGCTTCAGATTCTGTGTCTCCCTCTCTCTCTGACCCTCCCCTGCTCACGCTGTCTCTCTCTCAAAAAAAAAAAAAAAAATAAACATAAAAAATATCTTCTGTTCTTACTATTCAGTGGGGATAATAATAAGACCCCATGGGCATATGATTATTTAAATAACTGGAAAATGGGATGGATTCCCCCAACAATTGTATGCAAAGACTTTTCTCACTGTAAACCTATGAATAGATAAAGACTATAGGGTTTTATTATTCACCTGAGGCCAAGTTAATTCCTAAATCTCTAAATATGCCTACCATATACTCCCTACACCTGATCTGACAGTTACTAGAAACTCACCCCATACAAACCCCAAACTCCTTGTTTATTTAAAGGATTGAAAGTCTAATACAACAGGGGATTCAACTGAAAATGGAAAGGTCCCTAGTGAGTCATATTATGTACTCGCACTGCAGTAAAGTTATAGGGGCACACTTCATGGGCCCCTATATCTAAAGTAAAACCTGGACCCCCTTCACAGGATTTCAATGAGCAAACTAATGTGTCTTCTGATTCCTGTGAACCTGTGGAAGACCTCAAACTTCTCTTAGGATGGTTGGACCTTCTCTTTCATACTCCTTTCCCAATGTTTACTAACAGTTCCATCCTACAATGGGCCATTCAAATGCATCACCACAGACTTTTGAGTTACAAACCAAGAAGACCAATCTGATTCCTGCTGCCTGTTCCCACAAGCGTCCGAGGATGCTTCAAGACTAACATCTAAAAACTCTCACTGACAGCACTGAGAGATACTGGGTTTGTAATCTACTCTAACCATTAACCTGTATTTGTCTTGTTTCTATAAAGGTACCTCTTTTAAATTACCTGATTGCTTACTAAAAAAAAAAAAAAAAAAAAGGAGTCTACATGATGGCTATACACTACCTGTTACACAGTTGAGGCCTTAAATGACTCTCAAAATACCATTATATTATTAAATACTAAAATAACTCAAATGCATAATACATTTCTACAAAACAGAATGGCCTTAGATGTTCTAAGTGCTGCACAAGGTGGAACTTAAAGTCTCATAAGAACAGAACCTTATACCTTCCGGAGTACCTCAAAAATATTTCTGGATTTCTAACTGACAGGAATGCTCCAATCGGCACATTGAACAATCCCTCTCTTTCCTTATCGATGGGTTAAACTCTTGGACTAGAGGATATTTGTTAGCTACCAAAGGACTTTTCATTTGAGCTCATCTTTCTAGCTATTCTACTTACGTTTTGCTGTTTTCTCCCATGTCTCTCTGCCTGGTGCCAAGACTCCATCACTACAATAACTTCAAGCCAACAGATGATCCTTTCTACTCAAGGAGGTTCATACACGGTGTCCACCTTGGATTCAGCTGCTGCACCTTAACTGCCCTATATGTTCCCTGATGCACCAATATTGACCCATAGGTAGGGATAACACTTTGCCCCTACTCAGCAGGAAGAAACTATAGTAGATGAGACCTTCTTCCTACAAGGACCTTAAAGATTCAAGGGTCAAAATTGTTCAGGGCGATATGATGAGGGAGGGTGGGCCAAGCTGAGGGCAAAACAGGCTGGCACATCCTACCCTCCCTCCAGGTAGAATATGTGTGATATTCAAACCCTCCTGGCTACCCAAGAACAAAGGAAAGGCACTTAAGTGCTTGCCATGGTGATGTGGGAAACTAAGTCAAGAAAAATTAAATCGCCTTACTGCCGTCAGCCCGTTGACAAGTTCTTTAACCAGCCTAGTGACCTCCCTCTATGATCTCAGCAGCTTCGATGAAGACACTTTGCTATAGGCAAGGAGTACTTTAGCTCAACATTATCCCAGTCTCAAGGATCCTGTAAGTCTACTTCCTTTCTCTCAACTGCCCCAAAGTATATGCTGGCAATCATACACCAAGCTTATGACCCCCGATATGCATCTGAAGGGTTTCATGACTGAGGTTTTACTCAACTGTAACAAGTGGCATTTCCCTAGCAACAGCTAGCCCCTCAAGGTCCTGGAAATCTTGCTTCCAGAATACCATAGAGACTTACTCTATCCCTGACCCCCTCCCAACCTGAGGGTATATAAGCAGTTACCCATCACAAACCCAGTGCTGTCTTCCTGCCCTTGGGTCCTGTCCCTGTGCTTTAAGAAAATCACTTTTTTTCACCAAAAATGTCTTCCAGAAACCTTTCTTGTCCATCGGCTTTGGACCACCCCACCAGCCCCCAAAACTTCATCAGTATACATTCTAGATTATCACACAAATATTTCTGGATTACTAACTGATCAGAATACTCAAATTGCTGCTTAAAGCAATTCCTCTCTTTCCTTTCATGATTGGTTAAACCTCTGGACTTGAAGACTTTCATCAATTTCCAAAGGACTTTTATTTGGGCTGCTCTTTCTTCTTTTTCTAATTATGTTTTGCTGTTTTCTCCCATGTCTCTCTCCCTGCTGACAAGACGCCACCACAACAATAACTTCACATCAAGAGATGATCTTTTCTACTCTAGGAGGTTCATACTCTTTGTCCATCTTGGTTCCAGCTGCCTCTGCCTTTTGTAACTCTTCTCTGTTTTCCCCAACTGAGCAATATTGACTCAAAGTTAGGGACATCTGTACACTCCTACTGAACAAGAAGAAGCTACAGAAGATGAGACCTTCCACCTTCAACAACCTTAAAGATGTAAGGGTCAAAATTGTTTATGGGGGATATGATGAGAGAGCATAAGACTAGGTAAGGGCAAAGTACAAGCTCTCATTACCTACCCCTCTTCCACCCCAGGTGGAATATGTGTGACATTCCTCAGGCACTCTAGCTGCCCAAAAACAAAAAAATGGAAAGAAAGCAAATGGCTAACTGGTAGAGATCACAGTCATGCAGAACATGAGTCTCCATCAGTTTACAAATATCTTAGTAAAGTAGAAGAAAAAGGCAATCTTATCAATAGCCTAATCTCCAGAAACCTATAGACACATGGAGCCCCCACATCACCCCTCATAGTAATATGGGGAACAAAGGCATGAAGGAAATGGCAGGGAAAATTAAATTTCCTAATACCCTGCAGCTCATTGACAAATACTTGAGGCTGGCAGAGAAGAACATCTCACCAGGAACTCCCTACTGTCTTAATGTTAATGCTTTGCTAGAGGGAAAAATACGTTAGCCTGACAATAGCTAGGCCTCCAGTACTCTGTAAATCTTCTCTAGCATATGAAAATCTCTTTAGAAAATTTCCCTCGACTTTACCTCCTCCAACACCAGAGTATATAAGCAGTCACTCTTCACAACCTCAGTACAGCTCTTTCTGCCCATTGGTCCTGTCCCCATGCTTTAATAAAATCACACATTTTGAACCAAAGATGTCTTCAAGAATTCTTTCTTGGCCTTTGGCTCTGGACCACCACTCCCCGCCCCCCCATCACTGCTAAAACTTCATCACTGGTGAAGTGGGAGTGACATAATCTCAGCCCCCTGGCCCTGACTGGGCCTCTGCCATTGACCTGGCCGAACATGGGTGTGAGATATGCTCCATCAGTGTGCTACAAGGCAGGGGCATGTGACAACTCCTGTTGGTCTGGGGCTGAGCCTGGAGTTGGGACCTAGAAGTGTTCAGTTGGAGCTGGGCTCTGCTTCTGTGGCCTTCATCCCTTTCTGAGGACCACAGTTCCTGGGAGTGATGCTAATAGGAGCCTGCCCTTTGCTCTTTTCCATCTCAGAGGACCCAGAGGTCAAGGAGTACAGACTGGGGACTGGGGGACATGTTTATTTAGCAAGCAAGGAGGAATTCTAGCAACAGGGTAGCCTGGGGAGCAGCTGGTGGGGTGTCCAGTGAGAAGGATCTTCTGGCTCTCCCAGTGGTGTCCAGGCTGGTGGGTACAGGTAGGCAGTGCTGTGATGGAGGTCGGCATGAGGGGGATGGGCTGGAGAGAGTCAGAGGGCACCTGAGAGGGAGTCAAGGGAATACGGAAGGCAGCAGTGCTGGGCAGGTGGGACAAAGGCAGAACTGGGACATCCCTCCCAGCTGCACCCTGGCTCCCATCAGCCCCCTCTCCAGCCATACTTACCACATGCTTGCTCACTTATCCTTGCACTGATCTGTGGGGAACAGAGTGGTTAGTATGGGTAGGGGTGTGTGTGGAATCCCTGACCACCAGGGCCCCTGCCCTTCCCCTGGGCTTCCCTGGGCCCCAGGCTGGCCCAGCCACAGAAGCTCTGGGAGTTCCCTTCAGGGATGGTACAGCAGAGGGATGGATGATGGGGCAGGGGACTGGGGGACAGGCCTGAGGACAAGCAGACCTGGGTGACACCCATTCTCCAAAGGAGGCAGGTGAGGCCTGGCCACGCTCCTGCTTGGGCACCAAGCCTTTTGCCTGTTTACCTGCTGAGTCCCGACAGCCCCTCAGCCTTGGGGAGGCACCTGCCCAGGTCAGGCTGCCTGAAGACAAGGGCTACTCCCAAGTTAGTGGTAAGCCAGCCCCAGGACAAAGGTAAGGTGGCCCAGGAGAAACAGGACTGGCTGGAGTGGGAGGTGGCCAGGCAAGGAGACTGAGGAAACGTGGCCCCAGGCCTGCAATTCTCATGTGGGCAGGCCAGGGATATCTTGAGGGAGGAACACTAGGGGCCCAGAACTCTGGGTGTGGCAGGGTCTTCCTGATCCCAGAGTGGCTCCTGGGGCTCCAGTGACTGCAACAGTCCTCTCCCTGCTTCCCTAGTGAGGCAACATCAGACCTGGACAGTCCCCATGTGCTCTTTTCCTTCCCCCAGCTGGTGATTACCGTTGGGTATAAGGAAGATGATTTGGTGATCTTTGAGGCCCAGGGATTTGGCGAAGCTGATGAAGAGCTCCTTCAGCTTAGCAGGCAGCTCCTTGGTCCTCCCTGTGGCCAAGATGGCTGGTGAGTGGCTGGCGAAAGCTCCATAAATATTGTTGAATGTGTAAATGACTTTTCAGACCCTTTCCTCATGAGGGTTCTGTGGAAAGACCACTCTCCCGCCTCCCAGGGCTTGGAGTGAAGGGCATCTTGGGGGCTGGGTGAGATGGACCTCTTCTCCCCGAGTATGATCAAGATCTGGGTCCCAGCGGGGGTAAGACCCACCATAGAGGGTGATCTTGAAGAATTCCTGGGTTTTGTAAACTTTCTTGAAGAACACCATGGCAAACTGTTTGTAGTCTGTGGCCACCACTCTTACAGTGTAGCTCTTGGTTCCAATATAACCTGCATGGGGGACGGTGAGGGATCAGCCCTCCCTGGCCCAGCAGAGGGAGCTATTGCTTCCTCTCCGGCCTCCACAGGATGGAGTCTGGGTGGAGCGGCAGGGAGGTATGTCTCCCCAGAGACCCACCCCACGCAGGACTCACGCTCAATGTTGCCCAGGGTGAATTGGCCTAGCCGCAAACTTGGGACAAATGTTCTGATCCAGAGGTCACAGCGTTGGTTCCTGTGGAAGCAAGAGATGGGTGAGTAAGAGTGTGACAGCCCACCATGCAACAGCAGGAGGTCTGCCCCCCACCCCTCATATGGGCCTGGCTCTTCCCCACTGAGCCCATTCCTGTCCATCCCTGCCTACTCTGCCCTGAGATACCTGACCTGCTCAGACTCTCCCTCCAGCACCTACTGTACCTCCTTCTTGGGGCTGTTTCCCCTTGGTGGCCTTCCCTCCCTACTGTCCCCTTCACCAGAGACATTTGTCTCCTATTCTTTTGGTTTGTTTGTTTATGTTTTTTTAGATGTTCATCATTTTTTGAGAGAGAAAGAGACAGAGCTTGAGCAGGGGAGGGGCAAAGAGACAGGGAGAAACAGAATCTAAAGCAGTCTCCAGGCTCTGAGCTGTCAGCTCAGAGCCCTGCTGGGCGCTCTCAACTACAAGATCATGACCTAAGCAAAGTCAGATGTCCAACCAACTGAGCCACCCAGGTGCCCCTGTTCCCTATTCTTATCTTGCAGCTTCCTGCTGTAAACTTGCCAGGGGAATCACCACTGAGACTCCAGTCTGTTGGGAGCCAATGACTCTCTTAGCTGTTGGGCCAACCCTGACCTCCCACCTGTGTCCCATCTGGTCCCCTGGGAACCCAGAGCCGATCTCCCCACACCTGCCCTTCTTCTGCTCCTTCCATCACAGATGCTGTAACCCCATCCAAAGTGCCAAAGCCAGAAACCCAGAGGAAATGGATAATCCTTGATTCCTTTCTGTAGGTCCTAATCTGCCCTTGCTCTGGTCATCTCCCACCTGATCAGCCTCCTGGGCTGCATACCATCATTCCTCTCCATGCTCTAGCCAGACCCGCTCCTCACCAGTACCTGAGCGCCCTGCCACTGCCCGCCTCCAGACCACTCATTAGCTCCTGCTCGGGGCAGCCATGTGATGGCTTGATGCTTCATGGAAAAGTTGCTATTCTCTGACTCAGTCTACCAGCCTTGCCACAATGGTCCCAGGCCTCTTCTGACACAGATGGGTTCCTCAAGGCCCAGCCCACAGACCACCTCCCTGGAAGCTCTTGAGAAAGTCTTAGGTGGAATTCTAGGCTGGATCCATTGACCCTCCTCCCATTCTAGGACATCCCTGTTCTCTTTGTCTTGTTTCCTGATGCCCGTCTGTGTTCATCGTCAGTACTGTCTTGTGTCTGTGCTGAAGTGACCAAGAAATGTTGATGTAGGGGCACTTGGGTGGCTCAGTCGGTTAAGCATCTGACTGCAGCTCAGGTCATGATCTCATGGTTCTGTGGGTTCGAGCTGTGCTGACAGCTAGCTCAGAGCCTGGATTCTGTCTTCGGATTCTGTGTCTCCCTCTCTCTCTGACCCTCCCCTGCTCACGCTGTCTCTCTCTCTCAAAAATAAATAGAAAACATAAAAAAAATTTTAAAAAAAAGAAATGTTGATGTAGTGAATGAGAGCAGGAGTAAATACAGGGATCCAGTACCCAGCGGTAGGATGAATGATCATCTTTCAGCTTTGGTCACCTCTTGGCTATGACATCAGTCTGCCTCTTGAACCCCAGAGAAGCCCTCTAGGTCCCCCATGCTTCCTAGTAGGTGGTAGCTCTCACCAGACCAGGTTAGAGGTGACATTGTAGCTGTTGTCTTCGTTCAGCTCGTAGGTGGTGGTGTACATCTTAAACTCGCTGTATTTTTCTTTATTAATTTCATTTCCTGCCAGTCCTACGACGTACCATTTCCCCTGGAACTACAATGGGGGCTGATGATAGGCAGAACCAGGAGCAGCCCCAGGGGCCCTCCTGACCCATGCCTGCAGGCACCTCTAGGCAGCCTGGCCCTGAACCAGAAGGCCCCCTAACTGGGCTGCAGGGACCCAGACTGGGCACACATGCTGCACTGAGAAGCCAGCAGGAGTGGAGCTCATCAGGCCAGGTGGGAGCCCTGAGTCTGTTAGGGACAAGGTGACCGTTGGCAAGTGGCCAGCAGGCATCTCTGAGCCTCAGTTTCCTCTTCATATAGAGGGCCTGAAGATGTTCCCACATTGCAAGCACTGTGGGGATTATGGAAGAGAATGTGGACCAGGGGAGTTCTGCTCACCTGACCCTCTCGTCAGCAAGGTTGGTGCGGATGGGGCCATGGGGCGTGCCTTCCATCATGGGACCCAAGGGCAGACTGAGCTAAAGCCTGAGCCCATCCTGCCTTTCCTTCCCTCTGTTCACACTCTTCCCAGGGCCTCCCTGAAGCTTCCCCTCCAGGTTCCTTACCTGCTGACTCTGGAAGCCAGGCTGCAGAGGGACCCTGTTCAATGGTGGGGCTGAGATCAGGGTTGGGGTGGAGTCCTGGGCCTGGGTCTGCAGGGCCCCCAGCAGGGCAAGGCCCAGACACAGGAGACCTAGGGCCATGACTTCAGGGCTGAGTAAGCTGGCACTGCCCCAGGTATTCCCTGACATAGGAGATGAGGGAGGTGGCTTCAAGGGGATGCTATTTATGGTCTCTGTGGCCAGTGGCTCACCCCAGTGTGGAATGACTTATCCTTTGCCAAATCCTCGAAGGATGAGACAATTGCCAGCAACTCGTGCTAAAGATCATGGCAAGCTCTCTGTCCTTTCCCCCAGGTCAGGATTATGCAAGATGAGGGACAGGAAAGTCCAGGAGCCTGGAGGATGCATTCCCAAATCTCTACATCTTTGGTAGGGACAGTGACTCCTTCTACACTCTCTTCCCCCTGGTTAACACTATGTGAGGACAGGGGTCTCAGATCTAGACCAGTTGTCCTCTCTGACCTCCAGGAGCTTCTCTGCTGGGGCCCAAGCGCAGGGTGGGGTAAGTGTGGTGGGGCCCTCTATCGCACCTGAGGAAAGAAGAAAATGTCTCACATCAACAGAGCCCATGCTGCTTTCTGGTTCTCCAAAGGGCAGAGAAATGGATGCAGCTGAAAGAGGACATTCTCAGTAGGGAAGGACAGTTTGTACCCTGTTCTGCTCATGAAGCCCAGATCCTGGGTCTCCTAGGGTTTCTCAAGAGTAAGAAACCCTTTCCCTCCCCCATCCCCGAGGGCCAACTGGGAGTGCTCCTGATGAGGGAGCATAAGGCAAGCTGAGGGCAAAGCACATGCTAACATACCTCTTCCCCCAGGGGATCTGTGTGACATTCCTCAGGTACTCCTGGCTGCCCAAGAACAAAGGAAAGAAAACAAATGGCTAATTGATAAACAACACAGTACTGCAGGACATGAGTCTCCATCAGTTTACCTATGTCCCAGTACATTAGGAGAAAAGGGAATCTTATCAATAGTTTAATCTCCAGAAAACTATACTCAGAGTCCTAGATACCCAGCATCACTCCCCCTCTTCCATAGTGATATGGGGAACAAAGGCAAGAAGGAAATGCCACATGGCATGAAATTTCATTATGACCTGCAGCCCATTGACAACTACTTGAGGCAAATATGGAATATCACATTTCTCCAGAAATTCTCTACTGTCTGAACATTAATGCTTTGCTAGAGGACAAAACAACCTTAGCTTGACAACAGCCAGGCCTCCAGTAATGTGTGAGTCTTCTTGAGCATGTGAAAATCCCTTTAGAAGCTTCCTCTTGACTTTATCTCTGCCAACCCCGTAGTATATAACCGGTCACTCTTCACAACCCCAGTGCAGCTCTTTCTCCCAAGAGTCCTGTCCCTGTGCTTTAATAAAATCACCTTCTGTGCACCAAAGATGTCTCAAGAATTCTTTCTTGGCTGTCAGCTCTGAACCCCCATCGTTCCAAAGCCTCATCATTCCCACTTTGAGTTAGCCCCTCCCCTCCTCCATGCCCCATTGGTAGGGTGGACACAGATCTCAGCTGGCCCCTAAGGGACTTGGCCCCTCCTGTGGGTCCAGTGGTCAGAAACCCCAAGCTGGACATACCACTCACAAATGAGACAACTTGATATAACAGAGCTCTGAGGTGACAGTCCCAGATCCATCCTGGGGGGGGGGGGGCAAAGGGAGACATGCATCTATCTGCATGTGAGAAAAGGGGTGGGGGACTGGTCCCCCAAGGGGGCTCTCTACCCTGGTGCTCTGGACACTGGGAATTTTGGGTCACAGTGAGTCAAGGACTCAGCCTCATCCTTGAGATCACTGATACCATCTGCCGTCTCTGTCCATAGTCTTGGGCTGTGGAGCCCAGGGGCCTGCCTGGGCCCCCAGCAGTGTTCCTGCCATGGCTGATCCCAACTTCGTCCTGCAGGGAAGCAGTTTCCTCATGGGGGATTAGCTGTCCATGGGAGGCGGTGATGGGTCCCAGCACCTGGGCAGTGTCTCCTAGATGTCACCATGAGGGTCAGAGCTGTCGAATGCCTGACCTGAGGTTGTCTTGAAAGCTCACTGGTCTCAGATGAGATTCCCGGAGACCTCATGGTCTCTTTCACTAGCTTCAGGGGAACCAGCTCCCCTAGCCTGGGCTTTGGGTGGGCTTTGGTCTCACCCAGAGAGAAGGGACACTGGGTGAAAAGGGAGAACAAAGCAAGCTGAGGGCAATGTACATGCTAGAACACCTCCACACCAAGTGGGATATGTGTGACATTCCTCTGGCTGCCCAAGAACAAAGGAAAGGAAAGGAAATAAATGGTTAACTGATAGAGATCCCAGTCATGCAGGACATGAATCTCCATCAGCTTACAAATATCTTAATAAATTAGAAGAAGTGGGCAATTTATCAATAGTTTCATCTCCAGAAGCCTATAGTCTCAATTTCCTGGAGTCCCTGTTAACACCCTCCCCTCCATGGTTATGTGGGGAAGAAAGGCAAGAAGGAAATGGTAGGTAAAATTAAATTTCTGGTACCCTGCAGCCCAGTGACAAATACTTGAGGCAAATACAGAGTACAACATTTCCTCAGAAACCCCTACCATTCCTAATGTCAATTCCTTACTGGAGGTAAAACAACCTAGGCTTGACAATAGCAAGGCTTCATGTATCTTAGGAGTCCTCATTAGCATGTCAAAGTCCTTCTAGAGATCTCTCTCCCTTTCAACACTACTTCCCCCACTTCATAGTATATAACCAGTCACTCCTCACAACCTCAGCGCAGCTCTTTCTGCCCATGAGTCCTGTCCCTGTGCTTTCATAAAACCACTTTTTTTTTTTTTGCACCAAAGATCTCTTCAAGAATTCTTTCTTGGCCGTCGGCTCTGGAACCCTTCACCCATCCCACTCTAAAACCTCATCTTTCGGCGCCCAATGTGGGGGTCTGAGTCATTTCATATGGACCATGAGTTTTGGTGCAAAGTTGATGTGTACTTTATCTTTTCTTCCTTTATTCTTATTTTGGGGCTTTTCAATGAGTATGGTCTTATTAGAACACTTTCCTGTCCATTGCTCAGGGTGTAATCCTCTAGCCCATGGCTACTCTATGGGGAGTAGAAAGCCTGCCTTTTGGCTGGAAGTGAATCCCCAGACTGGAATGGTAAAAAGACCCAGAAACTTGTGCCCTATCTTTATTCTTGTCCTTATACATAATTGTCTGTTTTGGGCATGGGACAGCCACCTAAGTGACCAGCATAGATGCAAATCTTAAGACTCCTGTGTGAGATTTCCTCCTCCTTGGTCTAACGTGATCCCATCCACATATCTGGTATAGCTGCTTTTGGCTGTGGGACCTCCACTGGAAGCCCGAAAAACCAGTAACTGATTGAATTAAAACCCAACTGGGGTCCATATCCTAGGAAGTTGGCTGTAAAGACTGTATGTGTTGGCATGTAGATTAGATAATGACGGGTTTCTGTCTTCACTGCTTTCTGTCAATGTCCCCTAGTAACTACTACTTAAATTACAAAATTGGGCAATCCCCCCTTGTAAAACTTTTCCAGTGTTTTCAATGGGTTAAAAATGGTGATTTCTTTAGCCTTTTTATCAAGGCAAAGTAGGTCCTCTGCTGGCACCTATTTGTAGCCTAGGATGCAATGGGAAAGTGGGGAGATACCAGCATCCCACCTACAGAGGCCCTTGGGGGCTGGTCAGTGATCACAGTGATTTTGTTCAATTGGGTCACTTTGACACCTCAGGAACTTCTGATATACCCTGCATGTGGAATGCCACCTGAATGTTGGGGGGAATTTTCATAGAAATGGACATTCTCTACTTTTCTCTCTCTAGGAAGAGGACAGGAGCTTCTCCTCAGTTTCCAATGACTCTCCCTTGACATGTCTTTTCAACCCACAGGGAACAACTTGGATTGCAAGATTTAGGAAAGGACTGGTGTCCCATAACACTGCATGGCCTTAGTAGGATCTAGCGGTTAGATTTCTTCTGCAGAAAACAAGGTCAATGGATGGAGGTACCTAGGTCCAGGCCTTCACAGCTCTAAGTGAGGACCTGAACCAAAAGGCCTGTTGCAGAATGTGTTTGCCCAAATCAATTTGGCTAATAAACTCCCTCCTGGCATAGTGGGGGTCCTAAGAAGCATCCTCTTGATGGAACTCTGTTGCTAGAGGAAACACTGGCCATCCCTGACAAAGGGGATGCTGACTATTTCTCAATCTCTCTGTTCCTCCTCCTAATAGATGTGAGAGCCTCTCCCCCATTCATTTCCTGAGTTAATGGCTATAACTGGAGCCAACTGTGGTTAGTCTACCTCGGGACATGGACTTTAGAAAATAGCAGCTGCCAAGCTCCCTTTGTTTTGAGGAAATCCCCTGTCTTCTCTAGCCTGACACAGACTCCATATTTCCACTTTGGTGAAAATCAAAGGAACAAACAAACAAACATGACATATCCTCTTTCAGAGCTTACAAGGTTTAGAATTGGGAATCCTATTTCTCTGCCTTCTTGAACTTCGCCACGTCGGCCTTCCCCTCCCCCTCCTCCTGTTTCTGCATCACCTTCCATGCAACCTACATAACTGATGTCTATACCAACTTCCCACCCTTGAAGTCAAGGAGCAATTAGCAACCCCTTGGATTGCCCACTTCAGATTTCCCCAATCATGTCCCAGGTAAAATGTGACAATGGGGAACAAACTGTCCTTTAAGTCAATGTGGGTGGAATGTATTCAGTGGTTAAAAGTTTGTTGGTTTAACTAAGCTGGACAAGTATTTAAAGTTATCAGTATTAAATATAAAAAAATTTTTTAACCAAGTTTCCCTTAGGTCAAATAAGCTCATGTTGTCTCTTTTGCAATTTGTTAGCAAAAATATGACTTAAAATAATGGTTAATTTCCTGTATCTCAAAGTTTTCATTGTGCTCACTTCAGCAGCACGTATACTATATCAAAGTTTTCATGGATAATTGTTAAGATGGCTTTCAAAGTCTTTGATGATCTGAACTTGGATAAATGGGATTGAATTCTTTGGATATCTAGGTGTCTTCCAAATAGAATGGAATGCTAGAGTGCTAAAGTATTGACTACTGAACATAGGTTTCTGTTTTTGACTTCTTATTGCAGAGAAACTAAGAATATTTGAGTCTATTAGAAAAACATGCTTTCTACTTAATTGATTTATAAATGTGCCATATAAAGAATTCTGGTGTAACAGTTTACAGTTGGGTACTAAGAGTCAAATCTTCTTAGTCAATTCTAGGAGTCAAATTCTGCTAAACATGATTAAGGCAGATGGAAATAAGGATAGCAAATCTATATGTAAAAAAGTCGGAATGTGTAAAAAAGAAGGAATGGAAATATATTTTTTATTTCAGGTAAAAGAAAGTAGTTTTGTCCTAAATGAGACTGGCTTGGAGAAAAATGGCTTGGGAAAAAGTCTGAATGCAAAGGGAAGTTGTAGAAGTTTCATGAAGGGACATCTTTGGAAAGGAATTTTATGTGTGGTTAGATAGACTAAGTTGCATTGAATGGATTTTTAAAAGTTCACTGGGTATAAGGTTGAAATTCTGCTTCTCTCTCTGTTCAAAAACAAAGGTTTTTTTTTATTGTTCGGCTCTTGATAAAAAAATAATAATAACCTACAAAGGATTGTTTTCTCTTTTTTTCTGCTGGGAAAACCACAGTGTTAGATTCATCTTTACCAGGTTACTGATCTCTTAGTTAAAACTTATTGGTAAAGATGCTAAGTTTTGCTAACAACTATATACCCCTACATATTTGTCTTTGGAATCTCTTATTGCCATCTTAGTTAAATAAATAATTTAAAGCATTAAGATTGGAAGAGTAAATTCCATTTCAGATGTGCTCTATAACTTTCTAAGGTTTAACAAACTTCATAGAATTTAACTTGTAAAGAAAGTCTTGTTGACCAAGGAGGACTTTTAATTTGGTATGTTAAGTGAAAACCCTGTTAAATAATCATAAACCTTAGTTTATAATGTTTGCATAAAAGCTGGAACTGTTCAAATGTATATGCAATAAATCTCTATATGAATATGCAAAACGTATCTTTCTTAAACCTCATCTGTGAGTTACTAGAAACCTACCCCATATAAACCCAAAACACCTGGTTTATTTAAAGAATTGAAAGTCTAATACAACAGAGGATTTAACTCCAAAATGAAAGGGCCCTACTGGGTCATATTATGTACTCTCACTGCAATAAAGTTAGAGGGGAACACTGTTCATGGGCTCCTATATCTGAAATAAAACTTGTACCTCCTACAGGGTAAATCAATGAGCAAACTAATGTGCCTTTTTATTCCTGTGAACCTGTGGAAGACCTCAAGCTTCTCTTAGGTTGGTTGGACCTTTCCTTTTAATCCTCCTTTCCCAATGTCTACTAACAATTCCTTCTTGCAATGGGCCATTCAAAAGGATCACCACAGACATTTGAGTTACAAATCAGAAAGACCATCTGATTCCTGCTGCCTGTTCCCACAAGGATCCGAGGATGCTTCAAGACTAACGTCTAAAAACTCTCATGGTAGCACTGGGAGACACCACGTTCATAATCTGCTCTAACCATTAACCTGTATTTATCTTGTTCCTATAAAAGTACCTGTTATTAATTCCCTGCTTGCTTACTAAACAAAACAGAGTCTATATGATGGCTGTACACCATGTGTTACACAGTTGAAGCCTTAAATGACTCTTAAAATACCATTATATTACTAAATATTAAACTCTAATGCATAAAACACTTCTACAAAACACAATGGTATTAGATGTTTTAAGTGCTGCACATGGTGGAACTTAATGTCTTGTAAGAACAAAACGGTGTGTATACCTTCTGGAGTACTCAAAAATATTTCTGGATTTCTAAATGACAAGAATGCTCCAATTGGTGCATTAAACAAGCCCTCTCTTTCCTTAGCAATGGGTTAAACTCTTGGACTGGAGGATTTTTGTTAGCTACCAAAGGACTTTTCATTTGAGCTAATCTTTCGAGTTATTCTACTTATGTTTTGCTGTTTTCTCCCATGTCTCTCTGCCTGGTGCCAACACTCCATCACTACAATAACTTCAAGCCAACAGATGATCCTTTCTACTAAAAGAGGTTCATACATGTTATCCATCTTGGATTCAGTGTCTCACCTTAATTTCCCTTTTTGTTCCCTGAAAGGCCAATATTAACCCATAGGTAGGGACAACACTTTGCCCCTACTCAGGAGGAAGAAGCTACAAGAAATGAGACCTCCTTCCTCCAAAAACCTTGAAGATTTGAGGGTCAAAATTGTTTAGGGGGGATATGATGAAGGAGCGTGGGACAAGTTGAGGGCAAAACAGGCTGACACCTCTCCCCCCTGCCCCCACCCCAGGTGGAATATGTGTGATATTCAAACCCTCCTGGCTGCTCAAGAACAAACAAAAAGTGTTTAAGTGCTTGCCATGGTGATGTGGGAAAGTAAGGCAAATGAAAAATTAAATGCTCTTACTGCCAACAACCCATTGACAAGTCCTTGAAACCAGCAGAATGACCTCCCTCTACAATCTCAGCTGCTTAGATGATGACACTTTGCTACAGGCAAAGAGAACATTAGCTCAACATTATCCCAACCTTGAGGATCCTGTAAGTTTACTTCTTTCTCTCAACTGCCCTAAGATATATGCTGACAATCATACTCTAAGCTTACATCCCCCCCAATATGCAACTGAAGGGTCTCATGACTGATATTTTATTCAACTGTAATAAGTGGCATTTCCCTAGCAACAGCTAGCCCCTCGAGTCCTGGAGACCTGGCTTCCAAAATACCTTAGAACTTACTCTATCCCTGACCCCCTCCCAACCTGAGGGTATATAATCAGTTACGCATCACACAGTGCAACTCTTCCTGCTCATGAGTCCTGTCCCTGTGCTTTAATTATCACTTTTTTCCACCAAAAACATCTTCTAGAAGTCTTTCTTTGCTGTAGGCTCTGGACCACCCCCACAAAACCCCCAAAACTTCATCAGTATACATTCTAGACTATCGCATAAATATTTCTGGATTTTAACTGACCTGAATACTCAAAGTGGTGTTTTAAACAACCTATCTCTTTTCTTTCATGATTGGTTAAACTCCTGGACTTGAGGATTTTCATTAATTACCAAAGGATGTTTATTTGGGCTACTCTTTCTTATTATTCTAATAACATTTTGCTTTTTTCTCCCATGTCTCTCCGCCTGGTGACAAGATTCCATGACTACAATAACCTCAAGCCAACAGTTGATCCTTTCTACTCAAGGAGATTCATAGTCATTGTCCGCCTTGGATCCAGCTGTTTCTGCCTTCTGTAACTCTTTTCTATGTACCCCAAATGATCAGTATTTACTCATAGGTAGATACATCTCTATACCCCTACTGAGCAAGAAGAAGCTACAGAAGATAAGACCTTCCACCTTCAACAACCTTAAAGATGTAAGGGTCAAAATTGTTTATGGGGGATATGATGAGAGAGTATAAGGCAAGCTGAGGACAAAGTACAAGCTCTCATTACTCTTCCCCCCCCCCCCCCCCGTGGGATGTGTGTGACACTCTTCAGGTGCTCCTGGCTGCCTAAGGACAAATGAAAGGAAAGAAAACAAGTGGTTAACTGATAGAGATCACAGTCATGCATGACATGAGTCTCCATCAGTTTACAAATATCTTAGTAAAGTAGAAGAAAAAGACAATCTTTTCAATATCCTAATCTCCAGAAACCTGTAGACTCAGTTTCATGGAACCCCACATCACCCCTCCATAGTAATATGGGGAACAAAGGCAAGGAGGAAATGGCAGGGAACATTAAACTTCCTGATACCCTGTAGCCCATTGACAAATACTTGAGGCTGGCAGAGAACATTTCTTCAGGAACTCCCTACTGTTTTAATGTTAATGCTTTGCTGGAGGGAAAAATACCTTAGCTTGACAATAGCTAGGCCACTGTAAATCTTCTTTATCATATGAAAATCTCTTAGAAAAAGTCCCTTGACTTTACCTCCTCCAAAGTCAGTGTATGTAACCAGTCACCTTTCACAACCCAAGTGCAGCTCTTTCTGCCCATGGGTCCTGTCTCTGTGCATCAATAAAATCACATTTTTGCACCAAAGCATCTTCAAATTCTTTCTTGGCCCTTGGCTCCTGACCCCCCCACATAACTGCCGAACTTCATCACTGGTTAAGTGGGGGGTCACAGGACCACGCCCCCCCCAACCCTCTCTAACTGCCTGGCTCTGGCTAGGCCTCTACCATTGGACCTGCTGTAGATGGCTGAACCTGGGTGTGAGTTGTGCCCCATCAGTGTGCTAGGAGGCAGGGGTAAGTAAAGGCAGCTGCTGGTCTGGGGCTGGGCATGGAGTTGGGAGCTAGAAATGTTCAGTAAGAGCTGGATTCTGCTTCTGTGGCCTCCTTCCCTTCCTGGGGACCCCATTTCCTGTAAGTGATGCTAATAGGAGCCTTCCCTTTGTTCTTTTCCCTCTCAGAGGGCTCAGAGCTCAAAGAGTACAGACTGGAGACCAGAGGATATGTGTTTATTTAGCAACAAAGAAGGGTTCCATGAGCTGAACAGCCTGGGGAGCAGTTGGTGGCCTGTGCAGTGACAAGGGTCTCCTGGCTCTCTCAGTGGTGTCCAGGCTGGAGGGGAAAGCTGAGCAGGTGTCCTGAGCAGAGGTTGGTGTGAGGAGGATGGGGTGGAGAGAGTCAGAGGGCACCAGAGAGGGAGTCAGAGGAATAAAGAGGGCAGCAGTGTTGGGCAGGTGGGACAAAGGCAAACCTGGGACCCCCTCCCAGCTGCACCCTGGCTCCCATCAACTCCCTCTCTAGCCATACTTACCTCACACTTGCTCACTTATCCATGCACTCATCTGTGGGGGATAGAGTGGTCAGTATGGGCAGGGGTGTGTGTGAGGGATCCCTGACCTCCAGTGCCCCTGCACTGCCCTTGGACTGTCCTGGGCCCCAGGCTGGCCCATTCACTGAAGCTCTGAGGGTTCCCTTCAGGCATGGTACAGCAGAGGGCTGGACGATGGGCAGGGGACTGGGGGAGAAGCCTGAGGACAAGCAGACCTGAGTGACACCCATTCTCCAAAGGCGGCAGGTGAGGCCTGGCCATGCTCCTGCTTGGGCACCAAGCCTCCTCTTGTTTACCTGCTGAGTCTTGACAGCCCCTCAGCCTTGGGGAGGCACCTGCCCAGGTCAGGCTGCTTGAAGACAAAGGTGCCTCCCAAGTCAGTGGTGAGCCAGGTCCAGGGCAAATGGGGAGGTGGCCCAGGAGAAACATGACTGGCTGGAGTGGGAGGTGGTCAGGCAAGGAGACTGAGGAAACTTGGCCCTATGCCTGCATTTCTCATGTGGACAGGCCTGAGCTAGTGTGAGGGAGGAACACTTGGGGCCCAGAACCCTGGTTGCTGCAGTGTCTTCCTGAACCCAAAGTGGCTCCTGGGATTCCAGTGACTGCAGCAGGGACCTGCATCCCTCCTCTCCCCCCTTCCCTAGTGAGGCAACATCAGGCCTGGACAGTTCCCATATGTTCATCTCCTCTCCCCAGCTGCTGATTACCGATGGGAATAGAGAAGATGATGTGTTGATCTGTGAGGCCCATGGATTTGGCGAAGTTGATGAAGTTTTCCCTCAGCTCAGGGGTCAGCACCATGGTCCTCCCTGTGGCCAAGATGGGTGGTAAGTGGCTGGCGAAAGCTCCATAAATCTTGTTGAATGTGTGAGTGAAGCCTCAGACCCTTTACTCATGCGGGGCTCTGTGGAAAGACCCCTCTCCTGCCTCCAAGAACTTGGGGTGAAGGGCACATTGGGGACTGGGTGTCATGGGCCTCTTCTCCCCCAGCATGACCACGATCCAGGTCCCAGCAGGGGTAAGACCCACCATAGAGGGTGACTGTGAAGTACTCCTGGTGTTTGGAAATTTTCTTGAAGAACACCATGGCAAACTGTTTGTAGTCTGTGGCCGCCACTCGTAAAATGTACCTCTGGATTCCAGCGTACCCTGCATGGTGGACGGTGAGATCTCAGCCTGCCCTGGCTGGGCAGAGGGAGCTATTGATTCTTCCCCTGCCTCCATAGGATTGCTTCTGTGTGGAGCGGCAGGGAGGTCCATGCCACTGAGGACCCACCCCACTCAGGACTCACACTCAATGTTGCCCAGGGTGAAAAGGCCTCGCCACAAAGTTGGGATGAAAGTTCTGAACCAAGAGTTACAGGTCAGGTTCCTGTGGAAGCAAGAGATGGGTGGGTAAGAGGGTGACAGCTCATCATGCCACAGCAGGAGGTCCTCCCCGACCCCTCAGATGGGCATGGCTGCTCCCCACTGACGCATCCCTGCCTGTCCCTGCTTACTCTGCACTGAGCCACCTGACCTGCTCAGACTCTACCTCTGCACCTACTGTCCTTCCTTCTTCTGGGCTGTTTCCCTTTGGTGGCCTTGCCTCTATACTGTACCCCCCAACCAAGGCATTTGTCCCCTATTCCTTTCTTTTTCCTTTTTTTTTTTTTTTTTGGTGTTCATTAATTTTTGAGAGAGACAGAGAGCACACACAAGCAGGGAGGGGCAGAGAGATAGGGAGACACAGAATCCAAAGCAGGAGGCTGACATGGGGCTCGAACCCACAAACCATGAGATCATGTCTGAGACAAAGTCATACACTTAAACAACTCAGCCATCCAGGTTCCCCTGTCCCCTATTCTTAGCACAGAGACTGACACGGGGCTCGAACCCACAAACCATGAGATCATGTCTGAGACAAAGTCATACGCTTAAACAACTGAGCCACCCAAGTTCCCTTGTCCCCTATTCTTATCTGGTGGGCTCCCGTTGTAACCTCTCCTGGGGGAATCACCACCGAGACTCCAGTCTGCTGGATGGAAAAGACTCCCTAAATTGTTGGGTCACCCTGACCACTCACCTGCATCCCATATGGTCCCCTGGCACCTCAGAGCTGATTTCCCCACACCTGCCCTTCTTTTGCTCTAGCCCCGTCCCCAAGTGTGAGAGTCAGAAACTCAGAAGAGCTGGAGAATCCTTGGCTCCCCTCTCTAGGTCCTAATCTGCCCCTGCTCTGTATGACTGATCAGTCTTCTGGGCTCCACACCATCATTCCTCTCCCTGCTGCAACCAGATCCACCCCTCACCAGTACCTGAGGCCCCTACCACTGTGGCCACTCTCCCCTCCAGACCTCCCACTAGCTCCTGCTCAGAGCAGCCATGCGATGGCTTGCTGTTTCTTGAAGAGGTGGCTATCTCTGACTCAGTCCACCAGCCCTGCCATGAAGGTCCCAGGCCTCCTTCTGACACAGGTTGATTCCTCAAGGCCCAACCCACAGACCACCACCCTGGAAGCCCTTGACAAAGCCCTAGGTGGGATCCCAGGCTAGATCCAGTAACCCCCTCCCTTTCTAGGACACCATGCTCTCTTTGACTTTTTCCCTGATGACAGTCTGTGTCCATTCCCCATACTATTTTGAGTCTGTGCTGAAGTGATCAAGAAATGTTGATCTAGTGAATGATAGAAGGAATAAATAAAGGGATCCAGTACCCAGTCATAGGATGAATGATCATCTTTCAGCTTTGGTGACCCCTCTGCTATGACATCAGTCTGCCTCTTGAACCCCCAGGCAGCCCTCTTGGCCCACCATGCAGCTCTAGAAGGTGGTGGCACTCACCAGGCCAGGGTGGAGGTGACATTGTAGCTGTAGTCTTCGTTCAGCTCATAGGTGGTGGTGTAAACCTTAAACTGTCTGTGTTTTTCTTTATTAATTTCATTTCCTGCCAATCCCAAGACGTACCATTTCCCCTGGAACTACAGAGGAAGCTGATGATAAGCAGAGCCTACCCAAGGGGACCTCACGCTCCATCCCTGCAATCATCTCTAGGCAGCTTGGCCCTGAACCAGTCCCCTGACTGCAGGGACCCAGACTAGTCATACAGGCTGCGCTGATGAAACCGGCAGGAGCTGGGGAGCCCTGAGTGTGTCAGGGACAGAGTAAACCGTGGGCAAGTGGCCAGCTGGCTTCCCTGAGCCTCAGTTTCCTCGTCATGTAGAGGGTGCGAAGGTGTTTCCACCTTGCAAGGACTGGGGGGATTATAGAAGAGAGTGTGGGCCAGGGGAGTTCTGCACAGTTGACCCTCTTGTCAGCCAGGTTAGGTGTGGATGGGGGCATGGGGTGTGCCTTCCATCAGGGGACCCGAGGGCAGACTGAGCTAAAGCCTGAGCCCATCCTGCCTCTCCTCCCCTCTGTTCACACTCTTCCTGGGGCCTCCCTGCAGCTGCCCCTCTAGGCCCCTTACCTCCTTATTCTGAAAGTCAGGCTGCAGAGGGACCTTGCGCAGAGGCGGGGCTGGGATCAGGTTTGGGGTGGAGTCCTGGGCCTGGGTCTGCAGGGCCCCCAGCAGGGCAAGGGCCAGCCACAGGAGACCTAGGGCCATGACTTCAGGGCCGAGGAAGCAGGCACCGCTACAGATATTTCCTGACAGAGGATATGAGTGAGGAGGCTTCTGGGGGGATGCTATTTATGGTCTCTGTGGCCAATGGCTCACCCCAGGGTGGAGCGACTTATCCTTCGCTAAATTCTGGAAGGGTGAGGCAATTGCCAGCAACTCGTGCTGAAGATCATGGCAAGCTCTCTGCCCTTTCCCCCGGGTCGGGATTATGCAAGATGAGTGGCAGGAAGGTCCAGGAGGCTGGAGGATGTATTCCCCATATCTCCACATCTCTGGCAGGGACAGTGACTCCCTCCACACTGTCTTCCCCTGGTTAGCACTGTGGGAGGACAGGGGTCTCCGATCTGGATCAGCTGTCATCTCTGACCTCCAGGAGCCTCTCTGCTGGGGCCCAAGTGCAGGGTGGGGTAAAGTGTGATGGGGCTCCCTTCATGCACCTGATGGAAGCAGAGAATGTCTTGCATCCACAGAGCCCATGCTGCTTTCTGGTTCCCCAAAGGGACAGGAAAAGGAGGTCAGCTGAAAGAGGAGGATCCTGTCAGGGAAGGACAGAGTGACCCTGTGCTGCTCTTGGAGCCTATATACTGGCCCTCACAGGGACCCAACCAGGCCCTGGCACTGGGTGAGAGACACTCTTCCCCTTCCCCACCCCCAAAGGCCGACTGGGAGTGTTCCTGATGAGGGAGCATAAGGCAAGCTGAGGGCAAAGCACATGCTAGCTTGCCCCTCCCCCCAGGTAGGATCTGTGTGATATTTCAGGCCCTCCTGGCTGCCCAAGAACAAAGGAAAGGAAAGAAAACAAATGGTTAACTGATAGAGATCACAGTCCTGCAGGACATGAGTCTCCACCAGTTTACCTATGTCCTAGTAAATTAGAAGAAAAAGGGAATCTTATCAATAGCCTAATTTCCAGAAACCTATGTTCAGTTTCCTGGAGCCCTATTGTCACCCACCCCCCATAGTGGAGAACAAAGGCAAGAAGGAAATGGCAGATGGCATGAAATTTCATTATGACCTGCAGCCCATGGACACATACTTGAGGCACATATAGAGTAAAACATTTCTCCAGGAATTGCCTACTGTCTGCATGTTAATGCTGTACTACAAGACAGAACAACCTTAGCTTGACAACAGCCAGGCCTCCAGTAATATGTGTGTCTTCTTGAGCTTATGAAAATCCCTTTAGAAACTTCCTCTTAACTTTATCTCCCCCAACCCGGTGGTATATAACAAGTCACTCTTCTCAACCCCTGTGCAGTTCTTTCTGCCCAAAAGTCTGGTCCCTATGCTTTAACAAAATCACCATTTGTGCACCAAAGGTGTCTCAAATATTCATTTTTGGCTGTGAGCTTTGGACACTCACCGTTCCAAAGCCCCATTATTCTTACCTTGAGTCAGCCCCTCATTTTGTCCATGCCCATTGGCAGGTTGGACCCAGACTTCAGCTCAGAGCCTGGAGTCTGCTTTGGATTCTCTCTCTCTCTCTCTCTCTCTCTCTCTCTCTCTCACACACACACACACACACACACACACACACAAATAAATAAACATTAAAAACATTTTTTTAAAAAAGGAAAACATGCTTTGTGCTTAATTGATCCATGAATTTGCCATCTAGGAATTCTGGTGTAACAGTTTACAAATGGTTACTACTTAGTCTCAGCTGGAGACTAAGGTTTCTAAGAGTCAGAATTCTGCTAACTATAATTAAGACTGATGGAAATAAGGAAAGCGACTGTATATGTAAAATAGTAAGAATGTGTAAAAATGAGAAAAGGAATGCAAATATATTTTTTGTTGCAGGTAAAAGAAAGTAGTTTTGTCCTAAATGAGACTGGTTAGGAGAAAAATGGCTGGGGAGAAAATTTGAATGCAAAGGAAAGTTGTAGAAGGTTAATGAAGGGAAATCACTGGAAGTGAATTTTATGTGTGATTAGGATAGGCCAAGTTGCAATGAATGGATTTTTAAAAGTACACTGGTATAAAGCTGAAATTTTGCTTTTCTCTCTGTTCAAAAGACAAAGTTTTTTTGTATTGTTCTGCTCTTGAATATAATAATAATAATAATAATAATAATAATACACAAAGGATAGTTTTCTCTTTTGTGTGCCAGGAAAACCAAAGCTTTAAGTTTCATCTTTATCAGGTCATTGGTCGCTTAGTTAAAACTTCTCACTCTTAAAGGAACTAAGTTTTGCTAACAACTATATAACCTACATATTTGCCTTTGGAATCTTGGTTAAATAAATACGTTAAAGCTTTAAGATTTGTAATGGTCGGAATCCCATTTCAGATGTGCTCTATAACTTTTTAACGTTTAACAAACTTCCCAGGAATTAAATTGTAAAGAAAGCCTTTTTGACCAATGAGGCCTTTTTATTTGGTACGTTAAGTGAAAAGCCCTGTTAAATACTGGTAAACCTTAATTTATGTTGCTTGGGTAAATGCTGTAACTGTTCAAAGATATGTGCAATTCTTAAAGTTTTAATATATTTTGGTAAAATGTTGTCACTTGACATTCTGATGATCAAAGTGTGATGTATCACAGAAATAACCAAATTTCCTCATCAATTGCATCATAACGAACTCTCGTCAGATTGTTAACTGTGTCCATTTTTGAGCTTTGTCACATAATTATTGCACTTAGTCGCTTTAAAATTCTAAAACTAAAATGGGTAAGAATTTCCAGAACTAAAAAGCTGCATTTGAACGGAACAACAGTTAGTAATATGGGACTAAATGAACTGAGAAAGGTAATAGTTTTTGTGACTCTTGTTGGAAACATTGCTCTTCCAGATTAAGGAAACTTTCTCTTAAGATATCTATAATGTACAGAAATTGATAAAACGTTCCTCTGTAAATCAGCTGAAACATTTAACTTTTCTCTCTACCTCAACCCTCTGAAGTTCAAAACATCTCAGTGAGTATATTTCCGCAGCAATCATACTTATCTGCATAAGTTCAGTGAGAATCAGTTCTCCTTGTAAAAGACACCATTGAAAAGACTTTTTATTTTACCAAGGTTTTGACTGGAATGTCCTATTTGAGAGAACTGCATAGACCCAGATATGACCATATGGCTTTAAGGAACTAAGTTGATATTATGAAACATGGAACCAATAAGTCCTTGGGAAATGTTGGCCTGATACCTTGAGTACAGAATTCCCAGCAGCCTTACCAGAGTAAAGAATGTGACTTCTGGGCATGTGCAGGGACCTCAAGATATCTTTGGGACCTTGTGGAAAGTAATTCACCCAAATCTACAGGTATTATAGGCATGTTTGATGCCAAGCACTTGGCTTGGCTTCTGGTCTGGAGCAGCTACTAAAAGTTCAATGTAGATTCTTTGTAAAAAGTTCCAGGAAAGCAAATTATAGAAGATCTATATGATCAGTCACTATTTTAGCTGAGCTTATGTAAAAACTTAGGGCAAGTTTATTAAAACTGGACTTGTTTTACAAGCAAATTAGTTTTGATCTGGCTATCTCTGGAAATGAGGCTTTTTAGAAAAAAATTGTTTCAGTAACACACTGTTATGGATGTTAAATTCTACTTCTGATTGTCTTTAAACCTTGTTTGCCTAAACTGGACAATGTGAGGTAAATTTCAGAAAAATTATGTCAATAGCACAGGTGTGGACAATCTTTTTGCTTGTTATTCTGTGGGAATAGTAACAGGACCCATTGGGCATATAAGTATTTGAACAACTGGAAAATGGGGTGGACTCCCCCAATGTATATGAAAAGTCTTTTCTCACTGTAGACCTATCAATAGATAAAGTATACTGTTTTATTAAATTATTCACTTGAGGCTGGGTAATTCATAAATATCTAAATGAATATGCAAAACGTATCCTTCCTAAACCTGATCTGACAGTTATTTGAAACCCACCCCAAATAAACTCAAAACACCTGGCTTATTAAAGACTTGAAAGTCTAACACAGCAGGGGATTTAACTCCAAATTGGAAGGGCCCCTACTGGGTCATATTTTGTACTCCCACTGCAATAAAGTTAGAGGGGAACACCTCTAAAATAAAACCTGTACCCCCTTCACAGGAATTCAGTGAGGAAACTAATGTGCCTTGTTTCCTATGAACCTGTAGAAGACCTCAAACTTCTCTTAGGATGGTTGGACCTTTCTTTTTCATCCTCCTTTCCCAATTTCTACTAACAGGTCTTTCTTACAATGGAAGGATCACCACAGACATTTGTGTTACAAACCAGAAAGACCAATCTGATTCCTGCTGCCTGTTCCCACAAGCATTCAAGGATGCTTCAAGCCTAACATCTAAAAAATCTTATGTCAGCACTGGGAGACACTGAGTTTGTAATCTGCTCTAACCATTAACCTGTATTTATCTTGTGTCTATAAAAGTATCCCTTTTTAATTACCTGATGGCTTACTAAATAAAACAGAGTCGGTATGATGGCTATACACAATGTGTTACACAGTTGAGGCCTTAAATGACTCTCAAAATACCATTATATTACTAAATACTAAAATAACTCAAATGCATAAAACATTTCTATGAAACAGAATGGCATTAGATGTTTTAAGTGCTGCACAAGGTGGAACTTAAAGTCTCATAAGAACAAAATGGTGTATATATATTCCGGACTATAACAAAAATATTTCTGGAATTCTAACTGACATGAATACTAACTTGGCATATTAAACAATCCCTCTCCTACGTTTAGTGAGCGATTAAACTCTTGGACTGGAGGATTTTTGTTAGGTCCAAAGGATTTTTGATTTGAGCTAATCTTTCTAGTTATTCTACTTATGTTTTGCTGTTTTCTCCCATGTCTCTCTGTCTGTGCCAAGACTTCATCACTACAACAATGTGAAGCCAAGAGATGATTCTTTTTATTCATGGAGGTTCATACACTTTATCAACCTTGTATTTAGCCGCCTCACTTTAACTGCCCTATATGTTCCCTGATGGACCAATATTGACACATAGGTAGGGACAACTCTAACCGCCTACTCAGCAGGAGGAAACTCCAGAAGATGAGACCTTCTTCCTTCAACAACCTTAAAGATTTAAGGGTCAAAATTATTCAGGGGGGATATGATGAGGGAGCGTGGGGCAAGCTGAGGGCAAAACAGGCTGGCACATCCCCACACTCCAGGTGGAATATGTGTGACGTTCCTCAAACACTCCTGGCTACCCAAGAACAAAGCAAAGGTATTTAAGTGCTTGAAATGGTGATTTGGGAAACTAAGGCAAATGAAAAATTAGATCCCTTTACTCCCTACAGCCTATTGACAAGTCCTTGAAACCAGCAGAGTGACCTCCCTCTAGGAGATCAGCGGTCTCCATGATGACACTTTGCCAAGGGCAAAGAGAACCATAGCTTAACATAATCCCAACCTCGAGGATCCTGTAAGTCTACTTCCTTTATTTCAACTGCCCTAAGATATATGCTTACTCCAAGTTTATGGCCCCCCAATATGCATCTGAAGGGTCTCATGACTGAGGTTTTATTCAACGGTAATAAGTGCCATTTCCCTAGCAACAGGCTGAACAATGGGTGTGAGATATGCCCCCTTAGCGTGCTATAAGAGGCAGGAGCAAGTGACAGCTGCTGGTCTGGGACTGGGCCTGGAGTTGGGAACTAGAAGAGTTCAGTCAGAGCTGGAGTTTTCTTCTGTGGCCTCCATCCCTTCCTGGGACCACAGTTCTGCAAGTGATGCTAACAGCAGCCTGCCCTTTGCTCTTTTCCATTTCAGAGGGCACAGAGGTCAAGGAGCACACTGGGGAACAGGGGCATGTGTTTATTTAGCAAGTAAGGAGGGGTTCCATGAGCAGGGCCGCCTGGGAGCAGCTGGTGGGCTGTGCAGTGAGAAGCGTGCCCTGGTTCTCTCAGTGGTGTCCAGGCTGGTGGGGACAGCTGGGTGGTGCCCTGGGCAGAGGTCAGAATTGAGGGGAATGCGGTGGAGAGAGTCAGAGGGCACCTGAGAGGGAGTCAGGGGGATAAAGAGGGCAGGAGTGCTGGGTAGGTAGACAGAGGCAGACCTGGGATCCCCTCCCAGCTGCACCCTGGCTCCCCTCAGCCCCCTTTTCAGCCATACTTACTGCACGTTTGCTCACTTATGCTTGCACTCATCTGTGGGGGACAGAGTGGTCAGCATCAGCAGGCG
The DNA here is from genome assembly GCA_028646485.1 of Cryptoprocta ferox. Taxonomy (NCBI): domain Eukaryota; kingdom Metazoa; phylum Chordata; class Mammalia; order Carnivora; family Eupleridae; genus Cryptoprocta; species Cryptoprocta ferox. Next base: position 7,183,839 of record CM053568.1, read on the forward strand.
TGTGTGTGAGGGACCCCTGACCTCCAGGGTCCCTGCACTGCCCTGGGTGCCCTGGGCCCCAGGCTGGCCCAGCTACAGAAGATCTGGGGTTCCCTTGAGGGATGGTACAACAGAGGGCTGGATGATGGGGCAGGGGACTGGGGGACAGGCCTGAGGACAACCAGACTTGGGTGACATTCATTCTCCAAAGGAGGCAGGTGAGGCCCAGCCACACTTCTGCTTGGTGGCTCAGTGGTGAGCCAACCCCAGGGCAAAGGGGGAGGTGGTCCAGGACAAACAGGCCTGGGTAGATGGTAAGTGGCCAGGTAGGGAGACTGAGAAACCATAGCCCAAGGTGTGCAAATCTCATGTGGGCAGACCCAAGCTCTTGTGAGGGAGGAACACTTGGGGCCCAGAATCCTGGATGTGGCAGGGTCTTTTTGAACATGAAGTGGCTCCTGGGGCTCCAGTCACTGCAGCAGGGACCCTCATCCCTCTCTCCCCACTTCCCTAGTGAGGCAACATTAGCCCTGGGCAGTCCCCATATGTCCTTCTCCTCTCCCCAGTTGGTGATTACCGATGGGGATAAGTAAGATGATAATGTGGTCGTCGGTGAGGCCAAGGGATTTTGCGAATCTGATGAAGTTTTCCTTCAGCTCCTGAGTCAGCCTCTTGGTTCTCCCTGTGGCCAAGACGGCTGGTGAATGGCTGACAAAGGCTCCATAATTATTGCTGAACGTATAAATGAGGCCTGAGACCCCTTCCTCATGAGGGGTTCTGTGGAAAGACCTCCCTTCAGCCTCCCAGGGCTTGGAGTCAAGGGGACCTTGGGGACTGGGTGCGATGAGCCTCTTCTCCCCCAGCATGGCCAAGAGCCGGGTCCCAGAGAGGGTAAGACTCACCATAGAGGCTGATGTTGAAGTACGCCTGGTTATTGTGATATTTCTTGAAGAACACCATGGCGAACTGGTTGTAGTCTGTGGCCACCACTCGTGCAGTATAGTCCTGTATTCCAGGGTAACCTGCATGGTTGATGGTGAGGGATCAGCCCGCTCTGGCTGGGCAGAGGGATCTATTGCTTCCTCCCATCTCCACAGTTTGAAGTCTGTGTGGAGAGGCAGAGGTCTGTGCCCCCAGAGACACACCCCACTCAGGACTCACGCTCAAGGTTGACCAGTTTGAATTGGCCTGGCTGCAAATTTGGGATGAAAGTTCCGAACCACTGGTTACAGCGCCGGTTCCTGTGGAAGCAAGAGATGCATGGGTAAGAGGGTGACAGCCCACCTTGCCAAGCAGGATGCCCGCACCTCATGCCTGAGAGGGGCCTGGCTCTTCCCCACTGAGCCCATCCCTGCCTGTTCTTGCCTACTCTGCCTTGAGACACCTGACCTGCTCAGACTCTCCCTCCAACACCTATGTCCCTTTTTTGGGGCTATTTCCCCTTGATGGCCTTCCCACCCGAGGCATTTGTATCCTATATATATATTTCTTACATTTTTTAAATGTTCATTAATTTTTGAGAGAGACAGAGACAGAGACAAAGAGAGACACAGAATGGGCAGGGGAGTGGCAGACAGAGAGGGAGACAAAGAATGCAAAACAGGCTCCAGGCTCTGAGCTGTAAGCACAGAACCTGATGTGGTGCTCAAATTCACGAACTGGGGGATCATAACCTGAGCCAGAGTCAGAGGCTTAACCAATTGAGCCACCCAGGCGTCCCTGTCCCCTATTCTTATATTGTGCCTTCCCACTGTAACCTCTCCTGATGGAATCACTACCCAGGCTCCAGTCTTCTGGATGCCAAAGACTCCTTAAGCTATTGGGCCAACCCTGACCTCTCACCTGCATCCCATATGGTCCCCTGGCACCCAGAGGTGATCTCCCCACACCTGCCCTTCTTCTGCTCCCTCCATCACAGATGCTCTGGCTCCATCCCCAAGTGCCAGAGCCAGAAATGCAGAGGAGCTGGGTAATACTTGGCTCCTCTCTCTAGGTCCTAATCTGCCCCCGCTCTGGTCATCTCCCACTTATGACTGATCAGCCTCCTGGGCTGCACACCATCATTCCTCCCCCTGCTCTAGCCAGACCTGCTACACCAGTACCTGAGGCCCCTGCCACTGTGGCCACCGCCCCCCTCCAGACCAATCATCAGCCCCTGCTTGGGGCAACCATGTGATGGCTTGCTGTTTTTTGAAGAGGTGGATATCTCTGACTCAGTCCACCAGCCCTTCCATGATGGTCCCAGGCCTCCTTCTGCCACAGGTTTCTAAAGACCTGACCCACAGACCACTTCCCTGGAACCCCTTGAGAACGTTCTAGGTGGGATTCTAGGCTGGATCCAGTGACCCTTTTCCCATCTGAGACACCTCTGCTCTCTCTGTCTTGTTTCCTGATGACACTCTGTGTCCGTCCCCAGTACAGTCTTGTGTCTGTGCTGAAGTGACCAAGAAATGTTGATCTAGTGAATTGGAGAAGGAATAAATACAGGGATCCAGTACCCAATGGTAAGATGAACGATCATCTTTCAGCTTTGGTCACCCCTCGGCTATGACATCAGTCTGCCTCTTGGACCCTTAGGGCAGCTCTTTAGGCCCCCCATGCTCCCCTAAGGTGGTAGCTCTCACCAGGCCGAGAAAGCGGTGACATTGTAGCTGTTGTCTTCATTCAGCTTGTAGATGATGATGTACCTCCTAAACGTGCTGTGATTTTCTGTATTAAATTCGCTCCCTGCCAATCCTAAGACGTACCATTTCCCCTGGAACTACAGTGGGGGCTGATGATAGGCAGAGCCAGGAACAGCCTCAGGAGGCCTTCTTCCTCCATGCCTGTAGGCACCTCTAGGCAGCTTGGCCCTAAACCAGAAGCCCCTGTAACTGGGCTACAGGAACCCCACATAGGCTGCGCTGATGAAGCCAGAAGGAGATAGGGCTCATCAGGCCAGGCAGAACTCTGAGTGTGTCAGGGACAGGGTGACCCTTCGCAAGTGGCCAGCTGGCATCCATGATCCTCAGTTTTCTCACCATGTAGAGGTCCTGAAGATGTTCCCAACTTGCAGGGACTGCGGGGATTATGGAAGAGAGTGTGGACCAGGGGAATTTTGCTCATCTGACCCTCTTGTCAGCAAGGTTGGGTCTGGATAGGGGCATGGGTTATGCCTTCCATCACGGGACCCAAGGGCAGACTGAGCTAAAGCGTGAACCCATCCTGCCTTTCCTCCCCTCTGTTCACACTCTTCCCAGGGCCTCCCTACAGCTGCCCCTCCAGGCTACTTACCTGCTTATTCTGGAAGTCAGGCTGCAGAGGGAGCATCTGCAGAAGCGGGGCTGGGATCAAGTTTGGGTGAGAGTCCTGGGCCTGGGTCTGCAGGGCCCCCAGCATGGTAAGGCTCAGCCACAGGAGACCTGGGGCCATGACTTCAGGGCTGAGGAAGCTGGCACTGCTCCAGATATTCCTTGACAGAGGATATGAGTGAGGAGGCTTCTGGGGGGATGCTATTTATGGTCTTTGTGGCCAATGGCTCACCCCAGGGTGGAGCGACTTATCCTTTGCCAGACCTGGAAGGGTGAGGCAATTGCCAGCAACTCGTGCTGAAGATCATGGCAAGCTCTCTGCCCTTTTCCCCAGGTCAGGATTATGCAAGATGAGTGGCAGGAAGGTCCAGGAGGCTGGAGGATGTATTCCCCATATCTCCACATCTCTGGCAAGGACAGTGACTCCTTCCACACTGTTTTTCCCTGGTTAGCACTGTGGGAGGACAGGGGTCTCCGATCTGGATCAAGTCATCTCAGACCTCCAGAAGCCTCTCAGCTGGGGCCTTAGTCAGGGTAACGTAACTGCAGTGGGGCCCCGTTGTTGCACCTCATGAAAGTAGAGAGTGACTCACACCAACAGAACTTATGCTGCTCTCTGGTTCTTCAAAGGGACAGGGACAGGGAGGCAGCTGAAAGAGGAGGTTCCTGGAAGAGAAGGACAGAGTGTACCCTGTGCTGCTCATGGAGCCCCAACATTGGCCTTGTAAGGGATCCAACCAGGCCCTGGCACAGGGTGAGACACCCTTCCCCTCCCCCCACCTCCAAAGGCCTACTAGGGAGTGTTCCTGATTAGGGAGTATAAGGCAAGCTGAGGGCAAAGCACAGGCTAGCATGTCCCTTCCCCAGGAAGGATCTGTGTGACATTTCAGGCACTCTTGGCTGCCCAAGAACAAAGGAAAGGAAAGAAAACAAATGGTTAAATGATAGAGATCACAGTCCTGTATGACGTGAGTCCTTATCAGTTTACCTATGTCCTAGTAAATTAGGAAAAAAAGGAATCTTATCAATAGCCTAATCTCCAGAAAACTATACTCAGTTTCCAGGAACCCCAACATCACCCTCCCTCTATAGTGATATGGGGAACAAAAGCAAGAAGCAAATGTCAGAAGGCATTAAATTTCATTATGATCTGCAGCCCATTGACAACTACTTGAGGCAAATATGGAGTATCACATTTCTCCAGGAATTCCCTACTGTCTGAACATTAATGCTTTGCTAGAGGACATAGGTAAACTGATAAGGACTCACGTCATACAGGACTGTGATCTCTATCAGTTAACCATTTGTTAACTGATAGGCTGACAAAAGCTAGGCCTCCAGTAATGTGCAAGTCTACTTGAGCATATGAAAATCCCTTTAGAAACTTCCTCTTGACTTTACCTTCCTCAACCCAATGGTATATAACCAGTCACTCTTCACAACCCCAGTGCAGCTCTTTCTCCCAAGAGTCCTGTCTTCATGCTTAAATAAAATCACCTTTTGTGCACCAAAGATGTCTCAAGAATTCTTTCTTGGCTGTCAGCTTCGAAACCCCCACCATTCCAAAACCCCATCATTTCCACTGTGAATCAGCTCTTCCCCCTATCCATGCCCAATAGGCAGGTTGCAACCAGACCTCAGCTGACTTGTAAGGAACTTGGCCCCTCCTGTGGGCCTGGTGGACAGAAACCCAAGCTGGACATGCCAGCCACAAATGAGACAGCTTGACAGAGCAGAACTCTGAGGCTACAGTCCCAGCTTCATCCTGGTGGGAGAGAGAAGGGGACATGCATCTGCCCTGTGTCAAAAGGAGTGGGTAGCTGGGCCCCCAAGGGGGGCTCACTACCCTGCTGCTCTGGACTCGGTGTACTTTGAGTCACAGTGAGTGCAAGGACTCAGCCTCATCCTTGAGAGATTTCTGATAACATCTTCCATCTCTTCCCATAGTCTTGGGATGTGGAGCCCAGGGTCCTAGGCCTGGACCCTCATAAATGTTCCCTCTGTGGCTGATCCCAGCTTTGTCCAGGAGGAAAGCAGTTTCCTCATAGGGGCTTGGCTCTCCATAGGAGGCAGTGATGGGTCCCAGCCCCCAGGGAATTGTCTCCTAGATGTCTCCATGAGGGTTAGAACTGTCGAATGCCTGGCCTGAGGCTGATCTGAGGGCTCACTGGTCTCAGATGAGACTCCCGGAGACCTCGATGGCTCTTCTACCTGTTCCAGGGAACAAGCTTCCCTAGCCTGGGCTTTGGGTGGTAGGCCCTAAGAGAAGGGATTCTGGGGGAAGAGGGAGCATAAGGCAAACTGAGGGGACTGTGTAAGCTAGAACCCCCACCACCCCAGGTGGGATATGTATGACATTCCTCTGGTTGCCCAAGAACAAAAGAAAGGAAAGAAAACAAATGGTTAACTGAGAGAGATCCCAGTCATGCAGGACATGAGTCTCCATCAGTTTACAAATATCTTAGTAAATTAGAAGAAAAGGACTCTCTTATCAATAGTCTCATCTCCAGAAGCCTATAGACTCAGTTTCCTGGAGCCCCTATTAACACCCTCCTCTCCATGGTGATGTGGGGAAGAAAGGCAAGAAAAATTGGCCGGTAAAATTAAATTAAATTTCCTGATACCCTGCAGCCCAGTGACAAATACTTGAGGCAAACACAGAGTACAACATTTCTCCAGGAACCCCTACCGTTCTTAATGTTAATGCTTTACTAGAGGTAAAAGAACCTTAGCTTGACAATAGCAAGGCCTCATGTAGATTAGGAGTCCTCTGTAGCATGTCAAAGTCCTTCTGGAGGCCTCCCTACCTTTTGACTTTACTTCTCCCAACTTCATTATATATAACCATTCATTCTTCACAACCTCAGTGCAGTACTTTCTGCCCACAGGTCCTTTCCCCATGCTTTAATAAAATAACTTTTTTTGCACCAAAGACATCTTCAAGAATTGTTTCTTGGTCGTTGGCTGTGGAACCTCCTCCCCTCCACTCTTAAACCTCATCATTTGGTGCACAGTGTTGGGGGTGAGTCTTTCTTTTCATCTGGTCTCTGAGCTTTGGTGCAAACTTGGTGAGTACTTTCTCTTTCTTTCTTTATTCTTATTTCAGGGGCTTTTCAAGGAGTATGGTCTTATTGAAACACTTTACTGTCCATTGCTCAGTCTGTGCTCCTCTAGCCCGTGGCTACTCTATGGGAAGGAGAAATCCTGCCTTTTGGCTGGAAGTAAGTCCCCAGGTTGGAATGGTAGAAGGACCCAGAAGCTTGATGCCCTCTTTATTCCTGTCTTTATACATAGTAGTCTGTCTTGGGCTTGGGAAAACCCAAGGGACTAGCACGGCTGCCAATCTTAAGACTCCCGTGTGAGGTTTCCTTCTAATTGGTCTATCATGATCACTTCCACATTTTTGGTCTAGCTGCTTCTGGCTGTGGGACCTTCTTTGGGAGGCAGTGAAACCAGTACCTGATTGAATATAAACCCAATGGGGACCATTTCCTAAGAAATTGGCTGTAAAGTCTGTATGTGTTGGAATGTCACTTAGATTGAGAAGAAAAGCTATTAAAAACAAGATAAAAGGGGCCAACCAGATTTCTGAGGCTGGATACTCCCCTTGCATGCTTTTGGCTTCTGTAATCTTGCTTGCCTCCTGCCTCCACCAGCTGCCTGTGTAGCACCACTGTTAAGGGCCCCCTCCCCTTTTGGTTTGGTCTCTCAACCCCCTACCACGCCAACCATAAAAGAAGACAGATGCCAAGGTTTGGGACTCAGCCTTTGGAGGTGACTCCGATTGGCTGGCACTGGTGCGAAATAGTCTTTTCTGTTTCCCCGAGTGTATGTCGCTTTTCTCTTCCTGGGTGCTGAGTATTTGCTGTAATAAGGTCAACTCAAAAACATACATAATATTCTCAAAAGTCTCTATACACTTATCTGATCAGAAAATTTACCTAGATCTCCTTTTATCTGTCTTAAACCTTGTAATGTAAAGAGTTTTTTCTGCTGGCATTCTAGCTTCTTGTAAAGGAAATATGCCTGTTACATTATGGGGAGGGCCTGGATAATGTGGGTAGCAGGGAGAAGAACTGTATTTTTTTTATATATATAGATTGAGGACCCGAGGAGGAGGAGGTTCAGGTGAAAGACTTCCCTTCCTCCTTCTCTAGGTCTGCTTTGATATAGGTAAGGAGCCCTTAATTGTTTCCCCTCCTGATTGCTGGACTTTAGAAAGGGTTGCCATTAAATCAGGATCCACCTTACATTGCTTACATGTATCTCAATTTTTTTCTTAAGGTCCAAAAACAATGAACATAGGGGAATTCTCCCCATTTCCCTTCACATTTGCAAAACAAGTCCAATTGTAGGATAGTATTGTCACTGATATTTCCCTCTGGAGACCAGGTTCCCTCTTCCAATTTGTACTGGGGCCAAGCATTTGCCCCAAAGAAAATGAATCATAATGCATTCCAAAGGAGTAATGGCCTTGGTTGGGGAAATATCCATCTATAGGAAAAAGGAAGAAAGTTGTCCCTTATCTCAATTTCCTATAGCTGGCCAGGAGAAACCTCATCTCCTGGCCCCATGTTTTGGCTGGCTATGCAACTGGTAGCCAAAAGCCCTGTCAGTCTTGCGAGGTGCTGGGAGTAGTCACTCTTATCCAGGCTTGACTCTACTTTTGAGAGCTGACCGGGTCTTTCCTGTTTTCTCTTACCCCTCCGTTTCCTGCCTTCAGGACCTTGGGACAACAATTTCCTGGTTGTCATAAGATGCACTAAATTTATTTTGGCCCAACAGTAACTTACACATTGATCATTGGCTGTTGGGGGAGAGGGTAAAAGGGCCAAAGTCAAGGTCTATTCCCCCTCCTTTTTTCAACAATGCCCACATAAATATGTTTTAGCCATTTGGATATCCATTTTTGGCATACAGTGGGCTACGTTTAGTAAAATGGCCCCCATGTATCTTAGTAAAAGCCCTTCATATATCATCCATCCCTCATATGACACAGGCATTCACTCCTCTGCTAAACAGGAACAACAAGAATGAGGAGGATTTTGGAGGCTGGCACCAAGGGTATTGCCATCATTTTCACAGCCTTGGATCAAAGGAGGAGGAAACAAACAAAGGAGAGGAAACAAACCTGGATAGCATATTAAGAATACAAGGACTAAACAGGAGGGCTATGAAAAGCATTAGGAGAGGACCAGCTAAGCTGAGGAGCCAGGATGCCCAATTCCATATGTTGCTCCAAGGGCTCCATGAATCTTCTAGCTCCTGTCTTCATTTGTTGACTTGGGTCCAGCTCCCTTACTGCTGGACCTTATCTCAGACTATCCCTGATTGGTTGACATAGAAACAACTTTCTTTATTTAGGAAGAGACATAGTCCTCTCTTTTTGGCAGTTAGCAAGTCCAGCCCTACCGCAAAGAGTAGAGCAACAAATATGGAAAGAGAAATAGGTAGGGGATGACAATGAAATCTGAGAGAGAACAATTTATTATAGTTCATTTGAGTTGCTTGGTGATTTTCCTCAACCTTCTGGTTACAGAGAGTTCTCAGGTGTTGGCTGCAGGCCGCTGATTGTCCACTATCTTCTTAGGGGTGGTCTGTAGAGGATTATTCTGGTTAGCAGTTACTTTCTATTTCAAGTGGTTGTCAGGTGACAGGTGGGCTGCCTTTACTTGAGAATGGTGGATCAGGGCAGTTAGTGCTGCAACCCTGAGAGCTCTGGGCATGGTTAGCCCACTAAATAAGATCCCATCCAGGTAGTTTTAAGTGGTTCCTTTTCCCAATCTTTTATCCAAACCTGATCCCTAGGTTTGTGGGGATGTACAGTTATTCCTAGGGAAATAGGTATCCTGTCTGTCACCCATCTATGTATCTCAAATACAGTTTTCCCTAGTCTTTGTATTTGTTTTTGTATTTCTAAATTCCCTAGCTCTGTCAGGTCCCCCTTGAATTTGACTAGTGGAGGGGGTCTTCCATATAGGATCTTGAATGGGGAGCATCCTATTTTTGTCCAGGGTGCACTGCGTTTTTGGAGAAGAGCTAGTTGTATCTGGCCAGAGCAAGTTAGTTTCCTGACATAGTTTTGCCATGGCTGATTTAAGGGTCTGGTTCATACGTTCCACTTTCCCTGAACTCTGGGGCCGGTAGACTGCATCTAAGTTCCATTGGATACCTAGGGTTTTGGATACTTGTTGCACCACCTTGGCCACAAGGTGTCTGACCCTATGGTTAATGACATTCCATGTCTGGGAATGATATCCCGTAGCAAGGCCTTGGTTACTTCTCTTGCCTTTTTGTTGTGTGTGGGATAGGTATCAACTCAGCTTGAAAAAGTGCAGATGAATACCAAAAGATATTTGTAATCTTTACTGGGTCTTATTTCGATAAAGTCTACCTCTAAATCTTCTAAAGGTGCCTGACCACAGTGTTGGATTCCCATAGGTCCAGTGGGGCCCTGTTTGATGTTATTTTGAGCACAGAGGAGACAGCATTGAGAGACTGAGGAACAGGGGTTGAGCAATTACATAGTAATGGCATAATATGGTTTCAAGGGCCATTTTTCCTAGATGGGTTACCTCATGCTGTTGGAGAAACACCTGGTGGGCTAGCTGTTCCAGTATGTAGACTCTTTGGTCTGGAAGTACCCACAATTCTTCTTTTGTCTGGCCTCCTTTTTCCTGTTGTGCCCATTTTGTTTCTTGGACTGTGTACTTTGTGGAAGTTGGCAGTTCCGGGGCCATCATGATTTTTGAGGGTGTTGTTTGTTTTCCTGCTGCTTGTTTAGCTGTGACCTCAGCTTGTGGGTTACCTTCTGACACTGAGTCCTTTCCTCTTTGGTGTCCCTTGCGGTGGATGACTGCTACCTCCCTCAATTCCCAGACTGCCCTAAACAGTTTTACAATTTCTTCCCAATTTTTTATTTCTCTTTCTTCTGTGGTCAAAAGTCCTCTCTCCTTGTACATGTAGAGTGGCAAAGGCATAGTGCAAATCAGTGTATATGTTGGCCCATTTGTCTTTACTGAGTTCTAGTCCTCTTATTAGGGCCCACAGTTCTGCTCTTGGGGCTGACCATCCTTGTGAAAGGGCTTTTGGTTCTATGACCTCAAAATCAGAGACTACTGCATAACCAGCATATCTTTTGTCTTTGTTCATGAAGTTGGTTCCATCAGTGTATGGGATGAAGTCAGGATTTTGTAAGGGCCCTATAGGTCGGCTAGAATAGACTTTATCAAGGATCTCTAGATAATCATGCTCTGGGGGCCCTTGCTGCTGCAGGCAAGAAGTGGCAGGGTTTAGAGTTTTTACAGCTTCTGATCTTATTTGTGGGTTCTCACATAGCAGTCCCTGATATTGTGTCATCTGATCATGCATTAGCCAGTTGCCCTCTGGCATCCATCAAGGTAGTAACAGAATGGGGAATCTTAATGTTTAGATTTTGCCCCAATGTGAGTTTGTCTGCTTCCTTGATTAAAAGTGTAGTGGCTGCTACTGCCCTCAGACAGGGTGGCCATCCTGCTGCAACTGAATCAATCTGCTTTGAAATGTATGCCACTGGTCTCTGCCAAGGTCCAAATTCCTGGGTGAGAACCCCCAGGGCCACCCCATTCTTCTCATGTACAAACAGGGTGAAATCTTGTAATGCATCTGGGAGTCCCAAGGCTGTTGCCTTGTGAGTTTTGTTTTTATAGTTTCGAATGCCTTTTCTTGATTAGCGCTCCAGAAAAGGGATGTTCTCTCTTTCCCCTTTAGTGCCTCGTATAGATGTCTGGCCAACTCTGAGAATCCTGGGATTCATGTTTGCCAGACTCCTACTGCTCCCAGGAACTCTCAGATCTGTTGGTGGGTAGTGGGAACCTGAATGGCACAGACCGCCTGTTTCCTTTAGCTCCCAGCATCCGTTTGCCTTGGGTGATTTTGAAGCCCAAATATTTAACTTCCCCTTGGCAAATCTGTGCCTTTTTCTTTGATGCCTGGTATCCTGCCTCTGCTAGTAGCCTGAGTAGGGCCCTGGTTCCCTCTCAAGACTGGGTCCACGTGGGACTGGCTAGCAGAAGATTGTCTGTATATTGGAGGAGGATGCATCCTAGGTCCCATCCTAGAAACCTGGCTAAATCAGATGCCAGCGCCCCCCTGAATGAGGTTGGTGAATTTTTTAATCCTTGTAGCAATCCAATCCAAGTGAACTGTTCCTTTGCCCCTGTGTTAGGGTTTTCCCATTCAAAAGCAAATAGGGGTTAGGTATTAGGCACTAGCTGGAGGCAGAAGAAGACGTCTTTTAAATCTAGGCATGTGAACCATCCTGCTTCCAAGGGTAGGAGTCCTAGTAGAGTGTATAGGTTAGACAATGCTGATTGCGGCATGATGACTGCTTCGTTAATGGCTCTTAGATCCTGCACAGGGAGGTAATCATTTGTCCCAGGCTTTTTCACAGGCAGAGGGGAGTATTCCGTGGGGACTGGCATTGTTATAGAAGGCCCCATTTGAATAGCCTGTCCAAGTGTGTCTGAATCCCTAGGCATGCCTTCCGTGGGACCATATATTGGCATATTTTGACAGGTTGGGATCCAGGCTTTAGGTCAATTAATATCGGCGGGGGGAGGGGGTTTGCCAGACCAGTGGGGTTTCCTTCTGCCCAAACTGAAAGGAATTCAGCTTCTAGCTTGAGGGCCACAGTTGGCTTACAGGGAGGGGAAGTATATAATCTCCATTTCTCTTCCCATGGAATAGTCAGAGACAAAATCATGGGTTGGGCCTTTTTGTTTAGGCCCAATTGCCTCTGTCCAACTGAGCAAAGAATGTGACTTCCGGGCATGTGCAGGGACCTCATATATCTTTGGGATCTCATGGAGAGGAATTCGCCCTAATCTGCAGGTATTGCAGGCTGTCTGACAGAAGTACTTGGCTTAGCTTCTGGCCTGGAGAGGCCAATTAGTTCAGTCTCCAGTTCAATCTGGAGATTGCTTATAAAAGGTTCCAGCAAAGCAAACTTGAAAAGATCCTTAGGATCAATCACGGTTCTTGCTAAGCTTACATAAATCATTAGGCCAAGGTTGCTAAAACTGTTTTGCAAATGAACTAGTCTTGATTTGGCTATCTCTGGAAATGGGGGTTTTTAGAGAGAAAAACTATGTTTCCATAACGCAGCTCTCTGGATGTTAAATTCTAGTTCTGACTGTCTTTAAATGTTTGCTGTTTGCCTAAACTAGACAATTGAGGTAAACTTCAGAAAAATTGTCACAATATTTCACTTATAGAAAAACTTCTGTGCTTGTTATTCAGTGGGGATGATAATAAGACTCCATGGGCATAGGATTATTTAAATAATGGGAAAATGGGATGGATTCCCCCAACAATATATGCAAAGAGTTTTCTCACTGTAGACCTATGAATAGATAAAGACTATAGTGCTTTATTATCTGCTGGAGGCTGGTTAATTATTAAATCTCTAAATATGCCAACCATATCCATCCTACACCTGATGTAATAGTTACTAGAAACTCATCCCATATAAACCCAAAACACCTAGTTTATTTAAAGGATTGAAAGTCTAAAACAACAAGAGATTTAACTGCAAAATGGAAGGGCCCCTACTGGGTCATATTATGTACTCCCATTGCAATAAGGTTAGAGGGGCACACTTCATGGGTTCCTATATCTAAAATAAAACCTGGACCCCTTTCACAGGATTTCAATGAGCAAACTAATGTGTCTTATTATTCCTATGAACCTGTGGAAGAGCTCAAACTTCTCTTAGGATGTTTGGACCTTTCTTTTTTATTCTCCTTTCCCAATTTCTACTAACAATTCCTTCTTACAATGGGCCATTCAAAAGGATCATCACAGACATTTGAGTTACCAACCAGAAAGAGCAATCTGATTCCTGCTGCCTCTTCCCACAAGCATCTGAGGATGCTTCAAGTCTAACGTCTAAAAATTCTCATGGCGGCACTGGGAGACATTGGGTTTGTAATCTGCTCTAACCATTAACCTGTATTTGTCTTGTGTCTGTAAAAGTACCTCTTATTAATTACCTGCTTGCTTAATCAACAAAACAGAATCTATATGATAACTATACACCACCACCTGTTACACATTTAAGGCCTTAAATGACTCTCAAAATACCATTATATTACTAAATATTAAAATAACTCAAATGCATAAAACACTTCTACAAAACACAATGGCATTAGATGTTTTAAGTGCTGCACAAGGTGGAACTTAAAGTCTCATAAGAACAAAAGAGTGTATATACCTTCTGGGAGTATATTATCAAAAATATTTCTGGATTTCTAACTGACAGGAATGCTCCAATTGGTGCATTAAACAATCCCTCTCTTTCCTTAGTGATGGGTTAAACTCTTGGACTGGAGGTTGTTTGTTAGCTACCAAAGGACTGTTCATTTGAGCTCATCTTTCTAGTTATTCTACTTATGTTTTGCTGTTTTCTCCCATGTCTCTCTGCCTGGTGCCAAGACTCCATCACTACAATAGCTTCAAGCCAACAGATGATCCTTTCTACTCAAGGAAGTTCATACACAGTGTCCACCTTGGATTCAGCTGCCGCACCTTAACTGCCCAATATGTTTCCTGAGGGACCAATATTGACCCATAGGTAGGGACAACTCTATGCCCTTACTCAGCAGGAAGAAGCTACAGAAGATGAGACCTTCTTCCTCCAACAACCTTAGAGATATAAGTGTCAAAATTGTTCAGGGGGGATATGATAAGGGAACATGGAGCAAACTGAGGGCAAAACAGACTGGCATATCCCCCCCACCTCAGGTAGAATATCTATGATATTCCTCACACACTCCTGGTTACCCAAGAACAAAGTAAAGGTGTTTAAGTGCTTCCCATGGTGATGTAGGAAACTAAGGCCAATGAAAAATTAAATCCTCTTACTGCCTACAGCCTATTGGCAAGTCCTTGAAAGCAGCACAGTGACCTACTTCTAGAGCTTTGTGGCCTCTTAATGACACTTTGCTAGGGGCAAAGAGAACCTTAAATTAACATGATCCCAACCTCCAGGATCCTGTAAATCTACTTCCTTTCTCTCAACTGCCCCAAGGTATATGCTGGCAATCATACTCCAAGTTTATGGCCCTCTGATATGCATCTGAAAGGTCTCATGACTGAGGTTTTATTCAACTGTAACAAGTGGTGTTTCTCTAGAAATCGTGAGCCTCTCAAGGTCCTGGACACCTTGCTTCCAAAATACCCTATAGACTTACTGTATCCCTGACCCCCTCTCAACCTGAGGGACTATAATCAGTTACCCATCACAACCCCAGTGCAGCTCTTCTTGCCCCTGGGTCCTGTCATTATACTTTAATAAAATCACCTTTTTTCACCAAAGACATCTTCAAGAATTTTTTCTTGGCTCTCAGCTTTGGAACAACCCACCAACACCTCACAACTTCATCAGTCTACATTCTAGATTATCACATAAATATTTCTGGATTTCTAACTGACCTGAATACTCAAACTGGTGCTTTTAACAACCCTTCTCTTTCATTTCAAGATTGGTTAATCTCCTGGACTTGAGGATTTTCATCAATTACCAAAGGATGTTTATTTGGGCAATTCTTTCTTGTTATTCTAAATACGTTTTGCTGTTTTCTCCCATGTCTCTCTGTCTGGTGCCAAGACTCCATCACTACAATAGCTTCAAGCCAACAGATGATCCTTTCTACTCAAGGAGGTTCATAGTCATTGCCCACCTTGAATCCAGCTGCCTCTGCCTTCTGTAACCCTCCTATATGTTCCCCAACTGATCAGTATTGACTCATAGATAAGGATATCTCTATGCCCCTACTGAACAAGAAATAGCTACCCAAGATGAGACCTTCCACCTTCAACAACCTTCAAGTTGTAAGGATCAAAATTGTTTAGGGGTGATGATGAGGGAGCTAAAGGCAATCTAAGGGCAAAGTACAAGCTAAGATTACCCCTCCTCCCACTCCAGGTGGGAAGTGTGTGACATTTCTCAGACACTCCTGGCTGCCCGAGAACAAAGGAAAGAAAACAAATGGTTAACTGATAGAGATCACAGTCATGCAGGACATGAGTCACCATCAGTTTACAAATATCTTAGTAAATTAGAAGAAAAAGGCAATCTTATCAATAGCCTCATCTCCAGAAGCTTATAGACTTAGTTTCCTGGAGCCCCTATCAACACCTTCTCTTCCATGGTGATGTCGGGAAGAAAGGCAAGAAAAATTGGCAGGTAAAATTAAATTAAATTACCTGATACCCTGCAGCCCAGTGACAAATACTTGAGGCTGGCAGAGAGAACATCTTGCCAGGAAGTCCCTACAGTCTTAATGTTAATGCTTTGCTGGAGGGAAAAGTACCTTAGCCTGACAATAGCTAGGCCTCCAGTACTCTGTAAATCTTCATTAGCATATGAAAATGTCTTTGATAACTTCCCTAGAGTTTGCCTTCTCCAGTGCCAAAGTACATAACTAGTCACTCTTCACAACCCAAGTGCAGCTCTTTCTGCCCATGGGTCCTGTCCCCGTGCTTTAATAAAATCACATTTTTGCACCAAAGACGTCTTCAAGAATTCTTTCTTGACCCTTGGCTCCGGAAGCCCCGATCACCCCAAAATATCATCATTGGTGAAGTGGGGGTGCCAGCACCTCAGCGCTCCAACCCTCTCCAGCTGCCTGGCCCTGGCTGGGCCTCTGCCATTGGACCTGCTGCGGGTGGCTGAACATAGGTTTGAGATGTGAGATGTGGCCCCTCAGTGTGCTAGAAGGCAGGGGCAAATGAGGGCGGCTGGTGGTGTGGAGCTGGGCCTGGAGTTGGGAGCTAGAAGTGTTCAGTCAGAGCTGACTCTGCTTCTGTGGCCTCCGTCCCTTCCTGGGGATCACAGTTCCTGGGAGTCATGCTAATAGGAGCCTGCCCTTTGCTCTTTTCCCTCCCAGAGGTCTCAGGGTTCAAGGAGCACAGTCGGGGACTGGGGGACATGTGTTTATTTAACAAGCAAGGAGGGGTTCTGTGAGCAGGGCAGCCTGGGGAGCAGCTGGTGGGCTGTGCAGTGAGAAAAGTGCCCTGGCTCTCTCAGTGGTGTCCAGTCTGGTGGGGACAGCTGGGCGGTGTCCTAGGCAGAGGTCGGCATGAGGGGATGGGGTACAGAGGCAAAGACCACCTGAGAGGGAGTCAAGGGAATAGAGAGGGCAGCAGTGCTGGGCAGGTGGGACAAAGGCAGAACTGGGACCCCCCTCCCAGCTGCACCCAGGTTCCTTTCAGCTCCCTCTCCAGCCTCACTTACCTCATGCTTGCTCACTTATCCGTGCACTCATCTGTGGGGGGAAAGAGTGGTCAGTATGTGTATGGGTGTGTGTGTGGGATCCCTAACCTCCAGGGCCCCTGTACTGCCCCTGGGTTTCCCTGGGTCCCAGGCTGGCCCAGCCACAGAAGCTCTGGGAGTTCCCTTCAGGGATGGTACAGCAGAGGGATGGATGATGGGGTAGTGCACTGGGGGCAGACCTGGGTGACACCTATTCATAAAAGAAGTCACGTGAGGCCCAGCTACACTTCTGCTCGGGCACCAAGCCTCCTCCTGTTTACCTGCTGAGTCCTGACAGCCCCTCAGCCTTGGGCAGGTACTTGCCCAGGCCAGGCTGCCTGAGGACAAGGGTGTCTCCCAAGTCACAGGTGAGCCAGGCCCAGGGCAAAGGGGGAGGTGGCCTAGAAGACACAGGTGGCTGAAGAGGGAGGTGGCCAGGCAAGGAGACTGAGGAAATTTGGCCCCAGGTGTACAATGCTCATGTGGGCAAGCCCGGGCTCTTGTGAAGGAGGAGCACATGGGTACCAGAACCCTGCATTTGGCAGGGGTTTCCTGAACCCGAAGTGGCTCCTGGGGCTCCAGTCACTGCAGCAGGGGCCAACGTCCCTCCTCTCCCCTCCTCCCTAGTGGGGCAACATCACTTCTGGGCAGTCCCCATGTGGCCTTCTCCTCTCCCCAGCTAGTAACTACCAGTGGGCACAGTGAAGATGATGTTGTCATCGGTGAGGCCCAGGGATTTGGCGAAGCTGATGAAGTTTTCCTTCAGCTCAGGAGGCAGCTCCTTGGTCCTCCCTGTGGCCAAGATGGCTGGTGAGTGGCTGGTGAAAGCTCCATAAACATTGTTGAATGCATAAAGGAAACCTCAGACCCCTTCAATATGAGGGGTCTATGGAAAGACCCCTCTCCCTCCTCCCTGGGACTCAGAGTGAAGGGGACTTTGGGGACTGGATGCAATGGGTCTCCTCCCCTAGAGTGACCAAGAGCCGGTTCCCAGTGGGGGTAAGACCTACCATAGAGGTTGATCTTGATGTACTCCTTGTTCTTGTAAATATTCTTGAAATGCAGTATGGCAAACTGATTGTAGTCTGTGGTCACCACTCGTGGAGTGTAATTCTGGACTCCAGTGTAACCTGCATGGTGGATGGTGAAATTTCAGAACACACTGGCCGGGCAGAGGGAGCTATTGCTTCCTCTCTGGCCTCCACAGTTTGGCATCTGTGTGGAGGGGCAGGTAGTTTCATGCCCCCGGAGACCCACTCCTCTCAGGACTCACCCTCAATGTTGCTCAGGTTGAATTGGCCTAGACGCAAATTTGGGATGAAAATTTTGGTCCAGTGGTCACAGTGCTGGTCCCTGTGGAGCCAGAGATGGGTGGGTAAGAGGGTGACGGCCCTCTGTGCCACAGAAGGAGGCCCACACCCCACCCTTCATTCAGGCCTGGTTCTTCCCTACTGAGTCCATCTCCCTCCAGCACCTATTGTACTCCTTTTCCAGGGCTGTTTCCCCTTGGTGGCCTTCCCTCCCCTACATGAGGCATTTGTCCTTTATTTTATTTTTTAAAACATATTTTAGATGTTCTTTAATTTTTGAGAAAGAGAGAGACAGAGCTAAAGCAGGAGAGAGGCAGAGAGAGAGTGAGACAGAGAATCCAAGCAGGCTCCAGTCTCTGAGCTGTTAGCACAGAGCCCTACGTGGGGCGTGAAATCACAAACCATGAGATTATGACCAGAGAAAAAGTTGGACGATTAACCAACTGAGCGACTTTGATGCCCACCCCCGTCCCCTATTCTTATTTTGTGAGATTCCATTGAAACCTCTCCTGGGGGATTCACCACTGAGGCTCCAGTCTGCTGGATGCCAAAGACTCCTTTAGCTGTTGGGCCAAGCCAGACCTCTCACCTGCATCCTATCCTGTACCCTGGTACCCCAGAGCCATTCTCCCCACACCTGTCTTTCTTCTGCTACTTCCATGATAGATGCAAGAGTCCTATTCCCAAGTACAGGGACAGAAACACTGTGGAAATGGGTAATCCTTGGCTACTCGCTCTAGGTCTTAATCTGCCCCCACTCTGGTCTTCTTCCACCTATGACTGATCAGCCTCCTGGGCTGCAGAGCATCATTCCTCTCCCAGCTGCAGCCAGACATGCTCCTCACCAGTACCTGAGGCCCCTGCCACAGTGGCCACCGCCCCCCTCCAGACCACTCATGAGCTCCTGCTCAGGGCAGCCATGTGATGGCTTGCTGTTTTTTGAAGAGGTGGATATCTCTGACTCAGTCCACCAGGCCTTCCACAAAGGGCCTAAGCCTCCTTCAGATGCAGGAGGGCCCTGAACCAGAAGCCCCTCTAAGTTGGCTGGATGAACCCAGACTGGCCACACAGCAAGAGCTTGAGCCCATCAGGCCAGGTGGGAGCCCTGAATGTGTCTAGGACCCCCAGCCCATAGACCACCTCTCTGGAAGCCCTTGACACACCCCAAAGGGATCCCAAGCTGGATTCAATGACCCTCTTCCAATTTTAGGACACCCTGCACTCTCTTTGTCTTGTCTCTGATGACTGTCCTTGTCCATCCCCTGTACTGTCTTGTGTCTCTGGTGAAGTGACCAAGAAATGTTGATCTAGTGAATGAAAGAAGGAATGAATACAGGGATCCAGCGGTAGGATGAATGGTCATCTTTCAGGTCTGACCACCCCTTGGCTATGACATCAGTCAGTCTCTTGGACCTCCACAGTAGCCCCATAGGTCCCACAAGCTCCGCTAGTAGGTGGTGGCTCTCACCTGGCCACAGTAGAGGTGACATTGTAGCTGTTGTCTTCATTCAGCTCATAGGTGGCAGTAAACATCTTCAACTTGCTGTGTTTTTCTTTATTAAAACCGTTCCCTGCCAATCCTAAGACGTACCATTTCCCCTGGAACTACAGTGGGGACTGATGATAGGCAGAGCCAGGAGCAGCCCCAGAGATCCCTTCTGCTCCATCTCTGCAGGCACCTCTAGGAAACCTGGTCCTGAACCAGAAGCCCCTCTAAGTTGGCTGCATGAACCCAGACTGGCCACACAGCAAGAGCTTGAGCCCATCAGGCCAGGTGGGAGCCTTGAATGTGTCTAGGAACAAGGTGACCCTTGGCAAGTGGCCAGCTGCATCTCTGAACCTCAGTTTCCTCATCATATAGAAAGCCTGGAGTTGTTTCCACCTTACATCGACTGCAGAGATTATGGAAGAGAGTGTGTACCACAGGAGTTCTGCTCAGTGGACCCTCTCGTCAGAAAGATTGGGTGCAGATGGGGGCATGGGGTGTGCCTTCCATCAGGGCACCCGAGGGCAGACTGACTAAAGCCTGAGCCTATCCTCCTTTTCCTTCCCTCTCTTCACACTCTTCTTGGGGCCTCCCTCCAGCTGCCCCTCCAGGTCCCTTACCTGCTCATTTTGGAAGACACGTTGCACAGGGACACTGAGCAGAGTCGGGGCTGTGATCACTTTTGGGGTGGAGTCCTGGGCCTGGATCTGTAGGGCCCCCAGCAGAATGAAGCTCAACCACAGGAGATGTAGGGCCATGATTTCAGGACTGAAGAAGCAGGCACCACTCCAGATATTCCATGAAAGAGGGGGTGAGTGAAGAGGCTTCAGAGGGGGATGCTATTTATGGTCTCTGTGGCCGATGGCTCACCCCAGGGTGGAGCGACTTATCCTTTGCCAAATCTTGGAAGGGTGAGGCAATTGCCAGCAACTCATGTTGAAGACTATGGCAACCTCTCTGCCTTTTCCCCCAGGTCAGGATTACACAAGATGAGGAGCAGGAAGATCCAGGAGGCTGAGGATGCATTCCTCGTATCTCCACATCAGTGGCAGAGACAATGACGCTCTCCACACTCTCTTCCCCCCGATTAGCACTCTGTGTACTCAGGGGTCTTCTATCTGGACCAGCTGTCATGTCTGACCTCCAGGAGCTGCTCTGCTGAGGCCTAAATGCAGGGTAGGGTAAGTGTGGTGAGACCCCCTTCCTGCACCTGATGAAATCAGAGAATGCCTCACACCAACAGAGCCCATGCTTTTTTGTTGTTCTCTGAAGGTACAGGGAAAGGGAGGCCACTCAAAGGGACATTCCTGGTAGGGGAGGACAAAGTGTACCCTGTGCTGCTCATGGAGCCCAGATCCTGACCCTCCCAGGGACCCATCCCAGGCCCTGGCACAGGGTAAAAAACCCTTCCCCTCCCCAACCCCAAAGGCCCCTGGGGAGTGTCCTTGATGAGGGAGTATAAGGCAAGCTGAGGGCAAAGCACCTGTTAGCATGCCCCTACCCCCAGGTGGGATTCTGTGTGACATTCCTCAGACCTCCTGGCTGCTTAAGAACAAAGGAAAGAAAACAGATGGTTAACTGACAGAGATCACAGTCTTGCATGACCTATGTCCTAGTAAATTAGGAGAAAAAGAGAATCTTATCAATAGCCTAATATCATGAAACCTATACTCCATTTTCTGGAGCCCAAATATCACTCCGTCCATAGAGATGTGGGGAACAAAGGCAAGAAGTAAATGGCAAATGGAATTAAATTTCATTATGACTTGCAGCCCATTGACAAATACTTGAGGTAAATATGGAGTATAACATTTCTCCAGGAATTCCCTACTGTCTGCATGTTAATGTTTTGCTAGAAGGCAAAACAACCTTAGCTTGACAACAGCTAGGCCTCCAGTAAATGTGCGAGTCTTCTTGAGCATATGAAAATCCCTTTAGAAACTTCTTCTTGCCTCTATGTCCCCCAGCCACATGGTATGTAACCAGTTACTCTTCACAACCCCAGGATAGCTTTCTGCCCAAGAGTCCTATCCCTGTGTTTTAATAAAATCACCTTTTGTGCACCAAAGATATCTCAAGCATTCTTTTTTGGCCATCATGTTCAAACCCCCACTTTTCTAAAGCCTCATAATTCCCACCTTGAGTCAGCCTCTCCCCTCATCCATGCCCCATTGACAAGGTGGACCCAGACCTCAGCAGGCCCTCTGTGGGCAGGGTGGACAGAAACCCCAAGGTGGGCATGCCAGCCACCAGTGAGAGACAGCTAGACATAGCAGAACTCTGAGGCTACAGTCCCAGTTGCATCCTTGTGGGGGGTCAATGGGGGACATGCATCTGCACTGAGTAAAAAGGGGTGGGGGGCTGGGACCCCAAGAGGGGTTCTCTACCCTGCCGGCCTAGACACCGGGTACTTTGGGGCACAGTGAGTGCAAGGACTCAGCCTCATCCTTGAGAGATCACTGATACCATCTGCCATCTCTGACCATAGTCTTGGGCTGTGGAGCTCAGGCCTAGGCCTGGGCCCCCAGAAATGTTCCTGCATGTCTGATCCCAGCGTTGTCCAAGAGGGAAGCAGGTTCCTCACGGGGGCTTGGTTGTCCATGTGAGGCTGTGAAGGGTCCAGCCCCTGGACACTGTCTCCTAGATGTCACCACGAGGGCCAGAGCTAATAGAATGCCTGACCTGAGGGCTCTCTGCCTCAAAGGAGACTCCTGGAGACCTCACTGGCTTTTCCACCTGCTAAAGGGGAACCAGCTCCCCTAGGCTGGGCTTTGAATGGTGGGCCCTGAAGGAAGGGACTGTGGGTGAAGAGGAAGCATAATGTACAACCTAGAACCCCCCCCCCCATAGCCCCCATAGGGATATGTGTGACATTCTTCTGCCTGCCCAAGAACAAAGGAAAAGAAAGAAAACAAATGATCAAATGATAGAGATACCATTCATGCAGGACAGGAGTCTCTATCAGTTTACAAATATCTTAGTAAATTAGAAGAAAAAGGCAATTTTATCAGTAGCCTCATTTCCAGAAGCCTCAGTGTCCTGGACCCCCCATTAACACCATCCCCTCCATGGTGATGTGGGGAAGAAAGGCAAGAAGAAAAGGGCAGGTAAAATTAAATGTCCTGATACCCTGCAGCCCAGTGACAAATACTTGAGACAGTAACACAGTACAACATTTCCCCAGGAACCCTTACCATTCCTAATGTTAATGCCTTACTAGAGGGAAAACAACCTTAGCTAGACAATAGCAAGGACTAAGGTAGATTAGGGATTCTCTTCAGGGTATCAGAGTCCTTCTGGAAGTCTCCTTCCCTTTTGAATTTACCTCCCCCAACTTCCTAGAATAAAACCAGTCACTCTTTGAAACTTCAGTGCAGCTTTTTTTCTGCCCATGGTCTTGTCACTGCACTTTAATAAAATCACTTTTTTTTTGCACCAAAGTTGTCTTCAAACATTATTTCTTGGTTGTCAGCGCTGGAACCCGCCCCCTCCCCTCCAAAACCTCACCATTTGGCATCCAGTGTGGGGGTGTGGGTCTATTCATCTGGACTCTGAGCTCTGGTGCAAATGTGGTGAGTACTTTCTCTTTTCTTCCTTTATTCTTATTTCAGGGGCTTTTCAAGGAGTATGGTCCTATTAGAACACTTTCCTGTCCATTGCTCAGTCTGTGCTCCTCTAGCCCGTGGCTACTCTACAGGGAGGAGAAAGCCTGCTTTTTGGCTGGAAGTGAATCCCCAAGCCAGAATGGTAAAAAGGCCCAGAAACTTGTGCCCCCTCTTTATTCCTTTCCTTCTACATAGTTGTCTGTGTTGGGCACAGGATAGCCACCTATGTGACCAGCACGGATGCAAATCTTAACACTCCTGTGTGAAGTTTCCTTCCTTGGTCTAAGGTGATCCCATCCACATCCCTGGTCTAGCCACTTCTGGCTGTGGGACCTCCCCGGCAAGCTCACAAAAGCAGTACCTGATTGACTTAAAACCCAACTAGGGACCATTTCCTAGGAAGTTGGCTGTAAAGACTGTATGTGTTGGCATGTAGAGTAGATCATGATGGGTTTCTGTCTTCACTGTTTTCCATCAATGTCCTCTACTAACTACTACTTAAGTTACAAAATTGGGCAATTCCCCTTATGAAATTTTCCAGTGTTTCAATGGGTAAAAACGATGGCTTCTTCAGCCTTCTCAGCAAGGCAAACTCGGTCCATCTACTGGCACCTACTTGTAGCCTAGGATGCAGTGGGAAAGTGGGGGGACTTGAGCATCCCTTCTACAGAGGCCCTTAACCTTTGGTTGGTGATCATAGCAATTTGGTTCGAGGTACGCCTCGGGTCACTTTGGCATCTAAGGAACCACTGATATATCCTGCAGAGTTGACACCACCTGGGAGTTGGGGGGGGGGGATTTTCGTGATAATTGACCTTCTCTACTTTTCTCTCTCTAGGAGGAGGAGGAGTATGGGAGCTTCTCCTAAGTGCCGAGTACCCTTCCTTGGGATGCCTTTTTTAATTTTTTTTTTTTCTGAGAGACAGAGAGAGACAGCGCGAGCCGGGGAGGGTCAGAGAGAGAGGGAGACACAGAATCTGAAGCAGGCCCCAGGCTCCGAGCTGTCAGCACAGAGCCCAACCCGGAGCTCGAACCCACGAACCGTGAGATCATGACCTGAGCCGAAGCCGGATGCTCAACCGACTGAGCCACCCAGGTGCCCCAGGATGCCTTTTTTAACCCACTGGAAACAATTCAGATGGCAAAATTTAGGAAAGGACTGATGTCCCATAACATGGAAGGGCCTTAGTAGGAACTAGCTGTTAGATCTCTTCTGCAGGAAACAGGGTCAATGGACACAGGCACCCTGGGTCCAGACCTTCGGACCTCTACATCAGGACCCAGAGCAAAAGGCCTCTTGCAGAATGTATTTGCCCAAATATGTTTGGCTAGTAAACTCCCTCCTGACATAGTGGATGCTTGAACAGGCCTCCTCCTGATGGAACTCGGTTGCTAGAGGAAACACAGGCCATCCCTGACAAAGGGGATGCTGACTCTTTCTCTGTGTTTGTCCTCCTAGCAGATGTGGGGGCCTCTCCCTCATTCATTTCCCGAGTTAATGGCTCTAATTGGAGCCAAGTGTTGTTAGTCAACTTCTGGACATGGACTTTAAAGAATATTCCCAAGCAGCTGCCCAAACTCCCTTTGTTTCAGGGACATCCCCTGCCTTCTCTAGCCTGACATAGACTTCCTATTTCCACTTTGGTGGATAACAAACAAGCACACAAATAAACAAACATGGGGTCTCCTCCTTCCCAGCTGACAAGGTTTAGAACCAGGAATTCTCTTTCTCTGACTTCTGGGACTTTGCCTTTTCTGCCTTCCCCTCTCCCTCCTCCTGTTTCAGCATCACCTTTTGTGCGACCTGCAAAAAACAGGCCTCTGTACCATACTCCCACCCTCAATGTCAAGGAGCAATAAGCACCCCCTTGGAACACCCACTTCAGATTCCCCCACTGCTGTCCCAGGTAAAAAAGTGGTAATGGGGAACAAATCGATTGGCCTTTAAGTGAACACAGGTGGAACATATTTGGCATTTCAGCTCATTCAAGTTTGTTCATTTAACTAAGATAGACACGTTGTTAGAGTTGTCAGCATTAAATATGAAAACTTTTATTCTACCAAGGTTTCCTAAAGGTCAAATGAACTCAGGAGGTCTCTGTTGCAATTTGTTAGCAATGATGACTTGAAATAATGGTTAATTTTGTGTATCTCAAAGTTTTCATGGATAATTGTTAAGGTAGCTTTCAGAGTCTTTGGGAATCTGAACTTGGATAAATGGGATTGAATTCAGTGGATATGTAGGTCTTTTCCAAATAGAATGGACTGCTAAAGCATTGATTACTGAACATAGATTTGTGCTTTTGACTTCTTATTGCAGAGAAACTGGAACATTTGGGTCTATTGGAAAATATGTTTCATGCTTAATTGAATCTTGAATTCAATTAAGATTCAATGAATCTAAAGGATTCTAGAGTTAACAGTTTGCAATTGCTTACTACTTAGCCTCCACTGGACTCTAAGGTTTCTAAGAGTCAAAATTCTGCTAAACATAATTAAGATGGATGGAAATAAGGAAAGCAACTCTGTATGTAGAAAAGTAGAAATGTGTAAAAAAGAGAGAAGGAATGGAAATACATTTTTTGTTGCAGCTAAAGAAAGTAATTTTGTCCTAAATGAGACTAGTTTGGAGAAAAATGGTTTGGAGGAAATTTAAATGCAAAGGAAAGTTGTAGAAGGTTCATGAAGCGAAATCTTTGGAAAGGAATTTTATGTGTTGTTAGGACAGACTAAGTTATGAATGGACTGTTGAAAGTACACTGGTTTAAGGTTGAAATTCTGCTTTTCTCTCTGTTCAAAAGAAAAAGTTTTTTTGATTGTTCAGCTCTTGATAAAAAAAATAATATACAAAGGATAGTTTTCTTTTTTGTCTGCTGGGTAAACCACAGCTTTAAGTTTCATTTTTCAGGTCATTGATCGCTTAGTTAAAACTTCTCATTGGTAAAGGAGCTAAGTTTTGCTAACAAATATATAACCCTACATATTTGCCTTTGGAATCTCTTGTTGCCATCTTGGTTAAAAAATATTTTAAAGCTTTAAGATTTGTAATGATCAGAATCCCATTTCAGATGTGCTCTATAACTTTCTAACGTTTAACAAACTTCCCAGGAATCAAATTGTAAAGAAAGTCTTTTTGACCAAGAAGGTCTTTTCATTTGGGACGTTAAGTGAAAAGCCTGTTACATACTGGTAAATCTTAGTTTATATTGCTTGGGTAAATGCTGTAAGTGTTCAAAGATATGTGCAATTCCTAGAGTTTTAAAATGTTTTGGTAATAATGTTGTGTATTGACATTCTGATGATCAAAGTGTTATGTATTACAGAAATAGCCGAATTTCCTTGTCAATTACATCATAACAAACTCTCATCAGACTGTTAACTATGTCCATTTTTGAGTTTTTTCACTTATAATTATTGCACATTTTCTCTTACAAAATGTGTTTCCTCTTTTTTTTATTTTTATAGTTTACTGTCGCGTTGGTTTCCATTTAACACCCAGTGCTCATCCCAACAAGTGCCTTCCTCTATGCCCATCACCCATTTTCCCCTCTCTCCAACTCCCTTCAACCCTCAGTTTGTTCTCAGTATTCAAGGGTCTCTTATGGTTTGCCTCCCTCCCTGTCAACTATCTTTCCCCTTCCCCATCCTCATGGCCCTCTGTTAAGATTCTCTTGCTCCACTTATGAGTAAAAACATATGGTATCTGTCCTTCTCCGCCTGACTTATTTTGCTTAGCATGACACCCTCGAGGTCCATCCACTTTGCTACAAATGGCCAGATTTCATTCTGTCTCATTGCCATGTAGTATTCCATTGTATAGATAAACCACATCTTCTTGATCCATTCATCAGCTGATGGACAGTTAGGCTGTTTCCATGATTTGGCTATTGTTGAAAGTGCTGCTATGAACATTGGGGTACATGTGCCCCTATGCATCAGCACTCCTGTATCCCTTGGGTAAATTCCTAGGGGTGCTATTGCTGGGTCATAGGGGAGTTCTATTGTTAATTTTTTGAGGAACCTCCACACTGTTTTCCAGAGTGGCTGCACCAGTTTACATTCCCATCAACAGTGTAGAAGGGTGCCTGTTTCTCCACATCCTTGCCAGCATCTGTAGTCTCCTCATTTGTTCATTTTAGCCACTCTGACCGATGTGAGGTGGTATCTCAGTGTGGTTTTGATTTGTATTTCCC
>CM053568.1:7211495-7231047 GCA_028646485.1 Cryptoprocta ferox
TTCTGCCCATTTCTTCACTGGATTATTTGTTTTTCGGGTGTGGAGTTTGGTGAGTTCTTTGTAGATTTTGGATACTAGCCCTTTATCCGATATGTCATTTGCAACTATCTTTTCCCATTCTGTCAGTTGCCTATTAGTTTTATTGATTGTTTCCTTTGCTGTGCAGAAGCTTTTTATCTTGATGCGGTCCCAATAGTTCATTTTTGCTTTTGATTCTCTTGCCTTTGGAGATGGGTCGAGTAAGAAATTGCTGCAGTTGAGGTCAAGGAGGTTGTTTCCTGCTTTCTCTTCTAGGGTTTTGATGGTTTCCTGTCTCACATTCAGGTCCTTCATCCATTTTGAGTTTATTTTTGTGTGTGGTGTAAGAGAGTGGTCTAGTTTCATTCTTCTGCATGTTGCTGTCCATTCTCCCAGCACCACCTGTTAAAGAGGCTATCTTTTTTCCATTGGATGCTCTTGCCTGGTTTGTCAAAGATTAATTTGCCATATGTTTGTGGGTCCAATTCTGGGTTCTCTATTCTATTCCATTGGTCTATGTGTCTGTTTTTGTGCCAATACCATACTGTCTTGATGACTACAGCTTTGTAGTAGAGGCGAAAGCCTGGGATTGGGATCCCATTTTGGTTTTCTTCAATATTACTTTGGCTATTTGGGGTCTTTTGTGGTTCCATACAAGTTTTAGGATTGTTTGTTCTAGCTTTGAGAAGAATGCTGGTGCAATTTTGATTGGGATTGCATTGAGTGTGTAGATTGCTTTGGGTAGTATTGACATTTTAACAATAGTTATTCTTCTGTTCCATGAGCATGGAATGTTTTTCCATTTCTTTGTGTCTTCTTCAATTTCCTTCATAAGTTTTCTATAGTTTTCATCATACAGATCTTTTACATCTTTGGTTAGGTTTATTTCTTGGTATCTTACGGGTTTTTGTGCAATTGTGAATGGGATCAGTTTCTAGATTTCTCTTTCAGTTGCTTCATTCTCGGTGTATAAAAATACAACTGATTTCTGTACGTTGTTGTCATACCCTGTGACGTTGCTGAATTCATGGAGCAGTTCTAGTAGAGTTCAGGTGGAGTCTGTCGGGTTTTCCATGTAGAGTATCATGTCATCTATGAAAAGTGCAAGTTTGACTTCATCTTTGCCAATTCTGATGCCTTTTATTTCCTTTTATTGTCTGACTGCTGATGCTAGGATTTCCAGCACTATGTTAAACAAGAGTGGTAAAAGTGGACATCCCTATCATGTTCCTGATCTCAGGGGGAAAGCTCTCAGTTTTTCCCCATTGGGGATGATATTAGGTGTGGGCTTTTCATAGAAGGCTTTTATGATGCTTAAGTAAGTTCCTTCTATCGCAACGTTCTAGAGGGTTTTTATTAAGAAAGGATGCTGTGTTTTGTCAAAGCTTTTTCTGCATCTATCGATAGGATCATATGGTTTTTGTCGTTTCTTCTGTTAATGTGATGTATCACATTGATAGATTTGTGAACGAATGAATCCCACTTGATCATGGTGGATAATTCTTTTTAAATGCTGTTGAATTTGATTTGCTAGTATCTTGTTGAGGATTTTTGCATCCATATTCATCAAGAATATTGACCTGTAGTTCTCTTTTTTTGCCGGGTGTCTGTCTTCTTTGGGAATCAAAGTGATGCTGGCTTCATAGAATGAGTCCAGAAGATTTCCTTCCATTTCTATTTTTTGGAATAGCTTGAGAAGAATGGGTATTAACTCTGATTTAAATGTCTGGTAGAATTCCCCAGGGAAGCCATCTGGCCCACACCTCTTATTTGTTGGGAGATTTTTTATAACGGATTCAATTTCTTCACTAGTTATGGGACTGTTGAGATTTTCTATCTCTTCCCATTTGAATTTTGGTAGTGCGTGTGTGTTTAGGAATTTGTCCATTTCTTCTAGGTTGTCGAGTTTGTTGGCATATGATTTTTCATAGCATTCCTTGATATTTACTTGTATTTCTGAGGGACTGGTTGTAATAAATCCATTTGCACTTGTGATTTTGTCTATTTGGATGCTCTCTGTTTTCTTTTTGAGAAACCTGGCTAGAGGTTTATCAATTTTGTTTATTTTACAAAATAACAACTCTTGGTTTCATTGATCTGTTTAACTGGGTTGTTTTTTTTTTTATCCTATATTGTTTATTTCTTCCCTGATCTTTATTATTTCTCTTCTTCTGCTGGGTTTGGGGTGTTCTTGCTGCTCTGCTTCTAGTTCCTTTATGTGCGCTGTTAGATTTTGTATTTGTGCTTTTTCTAGTTTCTTGAAATAGGCCTGAATTGCAATGTATTTTCCTCTTAGGACTGCCTTTGCTGCATCCCAAAGAGTCTGGATTGTTGTATTTTCATTTTCATTTGTTTCCACATATTTTTAAATTACTTATCTAATTGCCTGGTAGGCCCATTCGTTCTTTAGTAGGGTGGTCTTTAACCTCCATGTTTTTGGAGGTTTTCCAGACTTTTTCCTGTGATTGATTTCAAGTTTCATAGCATTGTGTTCTGAAAGTGTGCATGGCATGATCTCAATTCTTTTATATTTATTGAGGACTGTTTTATGACCCAGGATGTGATCTATCTTAGAGAATGTACCATGTGCACTCGAGAAGAAAGTGAAGTCCATAACTTCAGGATGTAGAGTTCTAAATATATCTGTCAAGTCTATATGGTCCAATGTGTCGTTCAGGTACATTGTTTCTTTAGTGATTTTCTGTCTAGCTGATCTATCCATTGATGTTACTGGAGTATGAAAGTCCCCTGCAATTAGCACATTCCTATCAATAAGATTGCTTATGTTTGTGATTAATTGTTTTATTTATTTGGGTGCTTCTGAATTTGGTGCATAGACATTTATAATTGTTAGCTCTTCCTGATGGATAGACCCTGTAATTATTATATAATGCCCTTCTTCATCTCTTGCTACTGTCTTAACTTAAAAGTCCAGTTTGTCTGATATAAGTATGCCTACTCCAGCTTTCTTTTGACTTCCAGTGGCATGATAGATATTTCTCCATCCCCTCACTTTCAATCTGAAGGTGTCCTCAGGTCTAAAATGAGTCTTTTGTAGACAGCAAGTAGATGGATCTTGTTTTGTTTTGTTTTGTTTTGTTTTGTTTTTTTTTTTGAAATCCATTCTGATACCCTATGTCTTTTGATTGGAGCATTTAGCTCATTTACATCCAGTGTTATTATTTAAAATATGGGTTTAGAGTCATTGTGTTCTCTGTAGGATTCATGCTTGTAGTGGTGTCTCTGGTACTTTGTGTTCCTTGCAACATTTCCCTCATAGAGTCCCCCTTAGGATTTCTTCTAGGGCTGGTTTAGTGGTGATGAATTCCTTCAATTTTTGTTTGTTTGGGAAAACCTTTATCTCTCCTTCTATTCTGAATGACAGGCTTGCTGGATAAAGGATTCTTGGCTGCATATTTTTCCTGTTCATCACATTGAAGATTTCCTGCCATTCCTTTCTGGCCTGCCAGGTTTCAGTCCATAGATCAGCTACTTCCCTGATGTGTCTCCATTGTATGTTAGGGCCCTTTTATCCCTAGCAGCTTTCAGAATTCTCTCTTTATCCTTATATTTTGCCAGTTTCTCTATGATATGTCATGCAGAAGATCAATTCAAGTTACGTCTGAGGGGAGTTCTCTGTGCCTCTTGGATTTCAATGTCTGTTTCCTTCCCCAGACTGGGGAAGTTCTCGGCTATAATTTGTTCAAGTACCCCTTCAGCCCCTTTCTCTCTCTCTCTCTCTCTCTCTCTCTCTTTCTTATGGAATTCCTATGATACGGATATTGATCCGTTTGATTGCATCACTCAGTTCTCAAATTCTCCTTTCGTGTTCCTGGTTCAATTTATCTCTCTTTTTCTCGGCTTCCTCTTTTTCTATAATTGTGTCTTCTAATTCACCTATTCTCCTCCTTGCCTCTTCAATCTGTGCAGTGGCCGCTTCCATTTTATTATGCACCTCATTTATAGCATTTTTTAATTCATCATAACTATTTTTAAGATCCATAATCTTTGTAGCAATAGCATGTCTCCTGTCTTCTATGCCTTTTCAAGCCCAGTGATTAATTTTATGACTATTGTTCTAAGTTCTTGGTCAGTTATGTTGCTTATATCTGTTTTGAGCAATTCTTTAGCTGTCACTTCTTCCTGGAATTTCTTTAGGGGAGAGTTCTTCTGTTTCATCATTTTGGTTAGCTTTCTGTCTCTTGTATGTTTTAAAAGCTTTTTATGCACTCGCACCTGCGAGTACTGCTATATTAAAGGAGGCTCATAGACTGTTCAGGGCCTGTCTGTTCAGGAAGTGTTCTTTTAATGACGTCCCTTGGTCTCTCTTGCTGTGACTTTGGTTATTTTATTTCCCTACTTGTAGTGATATTTGGGACTCTCCACCATGTGTACTTTGGTTTGTTTCTTGAGGTAGCCCTGGCAAGAAAAACAGACAGACAAACAAACAGGGAACAAATGCACACAAACGCACAAACAAATCAAACAAACAATCCAAGACACACACACACACACACACACACACACACACACAAGAAAAACAACAAAGGACAAAGGACAGTCAAAAGCATAAAACCAGAAATCCTAGGTACAAATAAAGAGCAGCATGAGGCAGTGCTTATGGAAGAGCATATACAAAGAGAGAAATGACAGGCGTGGGGAGAAAGAGAAATTGAACACTCACCAGGCAGAGAGACTAAAAGGCTTAATTCAGAGAGAGAAAAAGGAGAATACGGCAAGAAATGAGGAGATAAAAAGAAAAAGAAGATAATGTTACCCAGAGAGACCATATAGTCTGATTATTTCAGAGAGAGAGAAAGGAAGGCAATGAAGGAGGTGTAGAACATGCATCAAGAGAATGGATTAAATATGCCGGTTTAAGCAAACCTATAACCAGAATAACCAGGCCGGAGGAAAGGAGAGATAAGAATTAGATAAGGGAGAATATATATGAATAGCAAGAATTGATGTAGAGTTAATTATGGCAATGCATCAGTGCTGGTCTGTCTGTTTCTGTAGTATCTATCCGGCTCCAGTAAAAAAGCAACTACCCAGGGGCACCTGGGTGGCTCAGTCAGTTAAGCATCTGGCTTCAGCTCAGGTCATGATCTCACAGCTCGTCAGTTCAAATCCCACGTCAGGCTCTATGCTGAGCGCTAGCTCAGGGTCTGGAGTCTGTTTTCAGATTTTGTGTCTCCTTGTCTCTCTGACCCTCCCCTACTCATGCTGTCTCTCTCTCTCCCTCAAAAATAAATAAAAACATTAAAAATTTAAAAAAAAAAACAACTACCCAGCACAGATGGGCGTGGTTTGGCGTAGGCAAATCTCGCCACCACTGTGGGTCGTGTGGGCTGCTCCCTGAGGCCCCACCTTGGTGGTTGTGGGGAGAAGAATGATGAACCCCCAGTCCCTTCTTGAACCAGGTGTTCCAAATCACTCCTTTGTGTGATCTCACTGTGCCTTGGGTGCAGCCAAGGTGGGCTGTGTTCTATGTCCCATACCCAGCCGCATTTCAAGATCTTACTTCCTGAGCATTAATGATACCGCCGGAAATGTAATCCCACAAGTCAGGACACATCTTAGCAGGGGTCTGAGCAGGGGACCGGTTCCTCCTGATGCCCATTGGATCTCTTGCGTACTGTCTATCCCAGAGGGAATTTCTGGTACCGGGGCACCCAGCCCAAAGAAAGCTCTACAGTTAGAGATTGGATCTCTTTCCAAAGGCCCTGTGGTTAGAGGTGGGATCATAGGATCCTTCTCCACCCTGGGCCGAGGTTCTTCTCTTCTCCAGGGACAGATCTATAATTCCCCAGCCGCTCTCTCTCTTCCCTTTGTCTCTCCACAAAAGGGGCTCCCTCCCCTCCGTGCCTCCGTGTCCCAGTCTGTTTTTATCTTCCCCAGTTAACAATCATGCAGGTATGAGGCTGTCTTCTTAGTGGACTCAGTCTCTTTTCCTCCTAGACTCTTGTGGTTCAGAGTCCTTTGGCTTCATCCCTTCTTTGTTTGAGAGATGCAGGCGGGAAGTACGGAACTCCCTACTTCTCAGCCATATTGCCCTATCATAATGTGTTTCCTCTTAAGGAGATTTATAAAAATGGCTTTTAGGACAAATTCAGGTATGACAGCTTTAAAATCCAAAAACTAACATGGGTAAGAATTTCCAGAACTAAAAAGCTGCATTTGAACTGAACAACAATTAATAATATGGGACCAAATGAACTGAAAAGGTAATGGCTTTTGTGACTCTTGTTGGAAACATTGATGGCTCTCTAATGTTTGCTCTTCCAGATTAAGGAAACTTTCTCTTAAGATATCTGTAATGTACAGAAATTGATAAAACTTTCCTCTGTAAATCAGTTGAAACATTTAACTTTTCTCTCTACCTCAACCCTCTGAACTTCAAAAAGTCTCAGTGAGTATATTTCCGCAGCAATCATACTTATCTGCATAAGTTCAGTGAGAATCAGTTCTCCTCGTAAAAGACACCATTGAAAGGCTTTTTATTTTACCAAGGTTTTGACTGGAATGTCCTATTTGAGAGAAATGCATAGACCCTGACATGACCATATGGCTTTAAGGAACGAAACTGACATTATGAAACGTGGAGCCAGTAAAGTCTGTGGGAAATGTTGGCCCGATACCTTGAGTACAGAGTTCCCAGCAACCTTACCAGGTGAGTAAGGAATGTGACTTCTGGGCATGTGCAGGGACCTCAGGATATCTTTGGGACCTCGTGGAGAGGAATTTTCCCAGATCTACAGGTATTATAGGCATGTTTGATGCCAAGCACTTGGCTTGGCTTCTGGCCTGGAGCAGCTACTAAAACTTCAACGTAGATTCTTTATCAAAAGTTCTAGGAAAACAAATTATAGAAGATCTATATGATCAATCACTATTTTAGCTGAGCTTATATAATAAGTAAGCCAAGTTTACTAAAACTGGACTTGTTTTACAAGCAAATTAGTCTTGATTTGGCTATCTCTGGAAATGAGGGTTTTAGAGAGTTAAAAATTGTTTCAGTAACACACTGTTATGGATGTTAAATTCTACTTGTGATTATCTTTAAACCTTGTTTGCCTAAACTGGACAATGTGAGGTAAACTTCAGAAAAATTGTGGCAATAGCACAGGTATGGATGAACTTTTTGTTTCTTATTCTGTGGGAATAATAACAAGACCCATTGGGTATATAAGTATTTGAACAACTGGAAAATGGGGTGGACTCCCCCAGGTGTATATGAAAAGTCTTTTCTCACTGTAGACCTTACAATAGGTAAAATATATTTCTTTATTAAATTATTCTCCTGAGGCTGGGTTAATTCATAAATATCTAAATGAATATGCAAAACATATCTTTCCTAAACCTGATCTGACAGTTATTAGAAACTCACCCCAAATACACCCAAAACACCTGGTTTATTAAAGAATTGGAAGTCTAACACAGCAGGGGATTTAACTCCAAATTGGAAGGGCCCCTACTGGGTCGTATTATGTACTCCCACTGCAATAAAGTTATAGGGTGAAACATTTCATTGACTCTTATTTCTAATATAGAACCTGTACCCCCTTCACAGGAACTCAATGAACGAACTCATGTACCTTCTTATTCCTGTGAACCTGTGGGAGACCTCAAACTTCTCTTAGGATGGTTGGACTTTTCTTTTTCATCCTCCTTTCCCAATGTCTACTAACAGGTCTTTCTTACAATGGAAGGATCACCACAGACATTTGTGTTACAAACCAGAAAGACCAATCTGATTCCTGCTGCCTGTTCCCACAAGCATCCGAGGATGCTTCAAGCCTAACGACTAAAAAATCTCACTGGCTGGCAGCACTGGAATTCACTGGGTTTGTAATCTGCTCTAACAATTAACCTGCATTTGTCTTGTTTCTATAAAACTACCACTTTTTAATTACCGGATTGCTTACTAAACAAAACAGAGTCTATATGATGGCTGTACACCACGTGTTACACAGTTGAGGCCTTAAATGACTCTCAAAATACCATTATATTACTAAATACTAAAATAACTCAAAATGCATAAAACACTTCTACAAAACACAATGGCATTAGATGTTTTAAGTGCTGCACAAGGTGGCACTTAATGTCTTGTAAGAACAAAACGGTGTGTATACGTTCTGGAGTACTCAAAAATATTTCTGGATTTCTAACTGACAGGAATGCTCCAACTGGTGCATTAAACAATCCCTCTCTTTCCTTAGCATTGGGTTAAACTCTTGGACTGGAGGATGTTTGTTAGCTACCAAAGGACTGTTCATTTGAGCTCATCTTTCTAGTTATTCTACTTATGTTTTGCTGTTTTCTCCCATGTCTCTCTGCCTGGTGCCAAGACTTCATCACTACAATAGCTTCAAGCCACCAGATGACCCTTTCTACTCAAGGAGGTTCATAGTCATTGTCCACCTTGGATCCAGCTGCCTCTGCCTTCTGTAACCCTCCTATATGTTCCCCAACTGATCAGTATTGACTCATAGATAAGGATGTCTCTATGCCCCTACTGAACAAGAAATAGCTACCCAAGATGAGACCTTCCATCTTCAACAACCTTCAAGTTGTAAGGGTCAAAATTGTTTAGGGGTGATATGATGAGGGAGCTAAAGGCAATCTAAGGGCAAAGTACAAGCTAGGATTACCCCTCCCCCCACTCCAGGTGGGATATGTATGTGACATTCCTCAGACACTCCTGGCTGCCCAAGAACAAAGGAAAGAAAACAAATGTTTAACTGATAGAGATCACAGTCATGCAGGACATGAGTCACCATCAGTTTACAAATATCTTAGTAAATTAGAAGAAAAAGGCAATCTTATCAATAGCCTAATCACCAAAAACCCATAGATTCAGTTTCCTGGAGCCCTCACATTACCCCTCATAGTAACAAGACCCTCATAGTAATATGGGAAAGAAACACAAGAAAGAAACACTAAATTTCCTGATACCCTGCAGCCCAGTGACAAATACTTGAGGCTGGCAGAGAGAACATCTTGCCAGGAAGTCCCTACTCTCTTAATGTTAATGCTTTGCTGGAGGGAAAAGTACCTTAGCCTGACAATAGCTAGGCCTCCAGTACTCTGTAAATCTTCTTCAGCATATGAAAATGTCTTTGAAAACTTCTCTTGAGTTTGCCTTCTCCAGTGCCAAAGTACATAACTAGTCACTCTTCACAACCCAAGTGCAGCTCTTTCTGCCCATGGGACCTGTCCCCATGCTTTAATAAAATCACATTTTTGCACCAAAGGCGTCTTCAAGAATTCTTTCCTGGCCCTTGGCTCTGGAACCCCCCATCACCCCTAAACTTCATAACGGGCAAAGTGGGGATACCAGCACCTCAGTGCTCCAAACTCTCTCCAGCTGCCTGGCCCTGGCTGGGCCTCTGCCATTGGACTTGCTGTGAGTGGCTGAACATTGGTGTGAGATGTGAGATGTGGCCCCTCAGTATTTTAGGTGGCCAAGGGAAGCTGGTGGTGTGGGGCTGGGCCTGGAGATGGGAGCTAGAAGTGTTCAGTCAGAGCTAGACCTTGCTTCTGTGGCCTCCATCCCATTCTGGGGATTACAGTTCCTGGGATTGATGCTAATAGGAGCCTGCCCTTTGCTCTTTTCCCTCCCAGAGGTCCCAGGGTTCAAGGAGCACAGTCGGGGACTGGGGGACATGTGTTTATTTAGCAAGCCAGAGAGATTCTGTCAGCAGAGCGGCCTGGGGAGCAGCTGGTGGGCTGTGCAGTGAGAAGGGTCTCCTGGCTGTCTCAGTGGAGTCCAGGCTGGTGGAGACAGCTGGGTCGTGCCCTGGGTAGAGGTCAGCGAGAGGGGGATGGGGTGGAGAGAGTCAGAGGGCACCTGAGAGGGAATAAAGGGATCAAAGAGGGCAGCAGTGCTGGGCAGGTGGGACAAAGGCAGACCTGCGAACCCCTCCCAGCTGCACCCTGGCTCCCATCAGCTCCTGCTCCAGCCATACTTACGACACACTTTCTCAGTCATAAATGCACGCATCTGTGGGGGACAGAGTAGTTAGTATGTGTACTGGTGTGTATGTGGGATCCCTAACCTTCAAGGTCCATACCCTCCCCCTGGGCTGCTCTGGGCCCCAGGCTGGCTCACCCACAGAAGTTCAGGGGTTCCTTTCAGGGATGGTACAGCAGAGAGTTGGATGATGGGGCAGGGGACTAGGGGACAAGCCTGAGGACAAGCAGACTTAGGTGACACCCATTCTCCCAAGGAGACAGGTGAGGCCCAGCCACACTCCTGCTTGGGCACCAAGCCTTCTGCCTGTTTACCTGCTGAGTCCTGACAGCCCCTCAGACTTGGGTAGGCACCTGCCCAGGCCAGGCTGCCTGAAGACAAGGGCGCCTCCCAAGTGAGTGGTGAGCTAATCCCAGGACTAAGAAGGAGGTGGCCCAAAGAAACAGAACTGGCTGGAGGGGGAGGTGGCCAGGCAAGGAGACTGAGGAAACGTGGCCTCAGGTGTGCAATGCTCATGTGGGGGGGCCTGAGCTCTTGTGAAGGAGGAATCTTGGGGCCCAGAACCCTGGGTGCGGCAGGGATTTCCTGAACCCAAAGTGGCTCCTGGGGCTCCAGTGACTGCAGCAGGGGCCTGCATCCCTCCTCTCACCTCCTCCCTAGTGAGGCAACATCACTCCTGGGCAGTCCCCACGTGCCCTTCTCCTCTCCCCAACTGGTGATTACCATTGGAGATAGAGAAGATGATGTTGTCTTCTGTGAAGCCCATGGATTTGGCGAAGCTAATGAAAAGTTCCTTCAGCTCAGGAGGCAGCTCCTTGGTCCTCCCTGTGTACAAGATGGGTGGTGAGTGGCTGGCTTGAGCTCCAAAGATATTGTGGAAACTGTGAACGAAGCCTCAGACCCTTTCCTCATGAGGGTTCTGTGGAAAGTCCTCTCTCTTGCTGCCCGGGGCTCGGAGTGAAGGGGACCTTGGGGGCTGGGTGTGATGGGCCTCTTCTCCCCCAGCATGGCCAAAAGCCGGGTCCCAGCTGGAGTAAGACCCACCATAGAGTTTGACCTTGATGTACTCCCGGTTGTTGTAAACTTTCTTGAAGTGCATTATGGCAAACTGATTGTAGTCTGTGGTCACCACTCGTGTAGTGTACCTCAGGATTCCATTGTAATCTGCATGGTAGACGATGAAGGATCAGCCCGTCCTGGCTGGGCAGAGGGAGCTATTGCTCACCTCCCCAGCATCCACAGTTTGGTATCTGTGTGGAGGGGAGGGGGGTCCGTGCCCCCAGAGTCCCACCCCACTCAGAACTCACTCTCAATGTTGCCCAGGTTTAATTGGCCTACATGCAAATATACGGCAAACACTTTGGTCCAGTGGCTACAGTTTTGGCCCCTGTGGAAGCAAGACATGGGTGGGTAAGAGGGTGACAGCCCGCTGTGCCACTGCAGGAGGCCCACACCCCACCCCTGAGATAGGCCTGGCTCTTCCCCACTAAGCACATCTCTGACTGTCCCTGCTACTCTGCCCTGAAACACTTGACCTGCTCATACTCTCTCCAGCACCTACTGTCCTTTCTTCTTAGAGGAGTTTCCCCTAGGTAGCCTTCACTCCATTTTTTCTCCCCCCAACCTGAGGCATTTGTTGATTATCTTTTTTTTTAACATTTCTTAGATGTTCATTAATTTTTGAGAAAGAGAGAGACACAGAGCAAGCTGGGGTGTGGGGATGCAGAGAGAGAGGGAGATAGAGAATCCAAAGCAAGCTCCAGCCTCTGAGCTGTCAGCACAGTGCCCAACATGAGGCATGAACCCACAAACCATGAATTCATGACAGGACAAAAAGTTGGACGCTTAACCAACTGAGCCACCCAGGTGCCCCTGTCCCCAATCTTATTTTGTGGGCTCCCATTATAACCTCTCCTGGGGGAATCACCACTGAGGCTCCAGTCTGCTGGATGCCAAAGACTCCCGTAGCTGTTGGGCCAACTCCAACCTCCCACCTGTGTCCTATCTGGTCCCCTGGCATCCCAGATCCAATCTCCCCACACCTGTCTTTCATCTGCTCCTTCCATGACAGATGCTCTAGACCTATCCCCAAATGCAAAAGCCAGAAATGCGGAGGGGCTGGGTAATCCTTGGCTCCTCTCTTTAATCTGCCCCTGCTGTGGTCATCTCTCACCTATGATCGATCAGCCTCCTGGGCTGCACACCATCATTCCTCTCCGTGCTCTAGCCAGACCCATTCCTCACCAGTACCTGAGGCCCCTGACACTGTGGCCACTGCTCCCCTCCAGACCTCCCACCAGCACCTGCTCAAGGCAGCCATGTGATAGCTTGCTGTTTCTTGAATTAGTGGTTATCTCTGACTCACTCCACCAGCCCTTCCACGAAGGGCCCAGGCCTCCTTCTGACACAGGTTGTTTCCTCAAGGCCCAGCCCACAGACCACCTCCCTGAACGCCTTTGACAAAGCCCTAGGTAGTATCCCAGGCTGGATCCAGTGACTATCTATACATTCAAGGACACCCCACTCTCTTTGTCTTGTCACTGATGACTGACTTTGTCCATCTCCAGTACTATCTTGTGTCTATGGTGAAGTGGCCAAGAAATGTTGATCTAGTGAATAAAAGAAGGAATAAATACAGGGATCCAGTACCCAGCGATAAGATGAATGATCATCTTTCAAGTTTGGTCACCCCTCAGCTATGACATCAGTCTCCCTCTTGTACCTCCAGTACAGTCCTCTAGGCCCCCCATGCTCCCCTAGGAGGTGGTGGCACTCACCAGGCCAGAGCAGAGGTGAAATTGTAGCTGTTGTCTTCATTCAGGTCATAGGTGTTAGTGTACATCTTCAACTGGGTATCTTTTCTTTTATAAAATTCGTTCCCTGCCAATCCTATGACATACCATTTCCCCTGGAACTACAGTGGGGGCTGATGATAGGCAGAGCCAGGAGCAGCCCCAGGGGGCCCTCCTGCTCCATCCCTGCAGACACCTCTAGGCAGCTTCGTCCTGAGCCAGAAGATCCTCTAATGGGACTGCTGGAACCCAGACTGGCCACACAGGCTGGGCTGATGAAGATGGCAGGAGCTGGTGCCCATCAGGACAGGCAGGAGCCCTGAGTGTGTCAGGGACAGGGTGACCCTTAGCAAGTGGCCAGCTGGCATTCCTGAGCCTCAGTTTCCTCATCATGTAGAGGGCCTGAAGAATTTCCCACCTTGCATGGACTGCAGGGATTATGGGAGAGAGTGTGGACCAGGGGAGTTCTGCTCGTTGACCCTCTTGTCAGCAAGGATGGGTGCAGATGGGGGCATGGGGTGTGTCTTGCATCAGGGCACTCGAAGGCAGACTGAGCTAAAGCTTGACCCCATTTTGCCTCTCCTCCCCTCTGTTCACACTCTTCCCGGGGCCTCCTTGTAGCTGCCCCTCCAGGTCCCTTACCTCCTTATTCTTGAAGTCAGGCTCCACAGGGACCCTGAGCAGAGGTGGGGCTGGGATCATGTTTGGAGTGGAATCCTGGGCCTGGGTCTGCAGGGCCCCCAGCAGGGCAAGGCCCAGCCACAGAAGACTTAGGGCCATGACTTCAGGGCCAAGGAAGCAGGCACCGCTCCAGATAGTCCCTGAAAGAGGGGATGAGTGAAGAGGTTTCTGGGGAGGGGATGGTATTTATGGTCTCTGTGGCCGATGGCTCACTCCAGGGTGGAGCGATTTATCCTTTGCCAAATCCTGGAAGGGTGAGGCAATTGCCAGCAACTCGTGATGAAGATCATGGCAAGCTCTCTGCCCTTTCCCCCAGGTCAGGATTATGCAAGATGAAGAGCAGGAAGGTGCAGGAGGCTCGAGGATGCATTCCCTATATCTCCACATCTCTGGCAGGGACCGTGACTCCCTCCACACTTTCTTCCCCCTGGTTAATACTGTGCGAGGACAGGAGTCTCAGCTCTGGACCAACTATCTAACCACCAGGAGTTTCTCAACTGGGCCCCAAGTGCAGGGTGGGTTAAGGGTGGTGGGACCCCCTTCCTGCATATGATGAAAGCAGAGTATGTTTCACACCAACAGAGCTGATGCTGCTTTCTGGTTCTCCAAAAGGAACGGAAGGGAAGGAGCTGCAAGAGGACATTTCTGGCAGGGAAGGACAGAGTGTACCCTTTGCTGCTCAGTGGGCCCAGATACTGGCCCTCCTAGGGACCCACCCCAGGCCCTGGCACAGGGTGAGACATCCTTCTCCTCCTGGCACTTCCCAACAGCTGACTGCGGAGTGTGCCTGATGAGGGAGTGTAATGTAAGCTAGGGCAAAGCACATGCTAGCATGCCCCTCCCCTCAGGTGGGATCTGGGTGACATTGCTCAGGCACTCCTGACTGGCAAGGATCAAAGGAAAGGAAAGAAAACAAATGGTTAACTGATAGAGATCACAGTCCTGCAGGACTTGGACCTATGTCCTAGTACATTAGAAGAAAAAGGGAATCTTCTAAATAGCCTAAATTTCCTGAACTCAGGAAACTTAGAGGGCCTGAAGATGTTCTACACTCAGTTTACTGGAGCCCCAAACTTCACCCTCCCTCCATAGTGATATGGGGAACAAAAGCAAGAAGGAAATGGCAAATGGCATTAAATTTTATTATGACCTACAGCCCATTGACAAATACTTGAGGCACATACGGAGTAAAACCTTTCTCCAGGAATTCCCTACTGTCTGAATGTTAATGCTCTGTTAGAGGGCAAAACAATCTTAGCTTAACAATACCTAGGCCTCCAGTAATGTGGGAGTCTACTTGAGCATATGAAAATCCCATTAGAAACGTCCTCTTGACTTTATATCCCCCAACCCCATGGTGTATAACCAGTCACTCTTCACAACCCCAGTATAACTCTTTATGCCCAAGAGTCTTGTCCCTGTGGCTTAATAGAAAAATATTTTTTGACCCAAAGATTTCCCAAGAATTTTTTCTTGGCTGTAGGCTCTGAACCCCCACCATTCAAAAGTCCCATCATCCCCACCATGAATCAACCCCTCCCCTCCTCCATGTCCCACTGGCAGGGTGGACCCAGATCTCAGCTGGCCCCTAAGGGACTTGGCTCCTCCTGTGGCCCAGTGGACAGAAACCCCATCTAGGCATGCCAGTTGCAAATTGGACAGCTTGACATAGTAGAGCTCTGAGGCTACAGTCCCAGTTCCATCCTGGTGGGGGACAATGGGGACAGGCATCTGCACCATGGGGTGGGGGGCTTGGGA
Organism: Cryptoprocta ferox; assembly: GCA_028646485.1. Taxonomy (NCBI): domain Eukaryota; kingdom Metazoa; phylum Chordata; class Mammalia; order Carnivora; family Eupleridae; genus Cryptoprocta; species Cryptoprocta ferox. The sequence continues at coordinate 7,226,721 of CM053568.1, forward strand.
CTCAAGGGGGGCTCTCTACCCTGCCTCTCTGGACACTGGGTAGTTTGGGTCACAGTAAGTTCAAGAACTCAGACTCATCCTTAAGTGATCGATGATACCATCTGCCACCTCTGGCCATAGTCTTGGACTGTGGAGCCCAGGGCCTAGGCCTGGGCACTCAGAAGTGTTCCTTCTGTGTCTGATTCCGGGTTTGTCCAGGAGGGAAGCAGTTTCCTCATGGGGGCTTTGCTGTCCGTGGGAGGCAGTGATGGGTCCCAGGCCCTGGGTAGTGTCAACTGATGTGACCATGAGGGCTGGAGCTAATGGAATGCCTGACTTGAGGCTGACCTGAGGGCTCACTGGTTTCAAATGAGACTCCTGGAAACGTCATTAGTTCTTCTACCTGCTGCAGGGGAACCAGCTCCCCTAGCCTGGGCTTTGGGTGGCTGGCCCAGAGAGAAGGGACTCTGGGTGAAGAGGGAGCATAATGTACAAGCTAGAACCACCACCACCCCCCACCCAGGGATATGTGTGACATTCCTCTGGCTGCCCAAGAACAAAGGAAGGGAAAGAAAACAAATGGTTAACTGATAGAGATCCCAGTCATGCAGGACATGAGTCTCCATCAGTTTACAAATATCTTAGTAAATTAGAAGAAAAAAGCAATCTTATTAATAGCCTCATCTCCAGAAGCCTATAGACTCAGTTTCCTGGAGCCCCTATTAACATGCTCCCCACCATGGTGATGTGGAGAAGAAAGGCAAGAAGGAAATGGCAGGTAAAATTAAATTTCCTAAAAGCTTGCAGCCCAGTGACAAATAATTGAGGCAATATAGTGTACAACATTTTCCCAGGAACCCCTATCATTCCTAATGTAAATGTCTGACTAGAGGTAAAAGAACCTAAGCTTGAAAATAGCAAAGCCTCAGGTAGATTAGGAGTCCTCTAGTATATCAAACTCCTTCTGGAAGCCTCCTTCCCTTTTGGCTTTAGCTCCCCTAACTTCCTAGTATATAACCAGTCACTCTTCCCAACTTCAGTGCAACCCTTTCCGTCCACAGGTCCTGTCCCCATGCTTTAATAAAATCACTTTTTTTTGCACCAAAGACACCTTCAAGAATTATTTCTTGGTCGTTGGCTCTGGAACCCTCCACCCCACTCCAAAACCTCGCCATTTGGTGTCCAGTGTGGGGGTGTGGGTCTATTCATCTGGACTCTGAGCTCTGGTGCAAATGTGGTGAGTACTTTCTCTTTTGTTCCTTTATTCTTATTTCAGGGGCTTTTCAAGGAGTATGGTCTTATTAGAACACTTTCCTGTCCATTGCTCAGTCTGTAATCCTCTAGTCCGTGGCTACTCTACAGGGAGGAGAAAGCCTGCCTTTTGGCTGGAAGTGAATTCCCAGTCCAGAATGGTAAAAAGGCCCAGAAACTTGTGCCCTCTCTTTATTCCTGTCCTTATACATAGTTCTCTGTGTTGGGCACAGGATAGCCACCTACGTGATTAGCACAGAAGCAAATCTTAAGACTCCTGTTTGATCTAAAGTGATCCCAACCACATCCCTGGTCTAGCTGCTGCTGGCTGTGGGTCCTCCCCTGGAAGCCCGCAAAACCACAACCTGATTAAATTAAAACCCAACTAGGGACCATTTCCTAGGAAGTTGGCTGTAAAGACTGTATGTGTTGGCATGTAGAGTAGATTATGATGGGTTTCTGTCTTCACTGTTTTCTGTCAATGTCCTCTACTAACTACTACTTAAATTACAAAATTTGTCAATTCCCCCTTGTAAAACTTTTCCAGTGTTTTCTGAGGTTAAAAAGGGTGGTTTCTTCAGCCTTCTCAGCAAGGCAAACTAGGTCCATCTGCTGGCCCCCTTTTGTAGCCTAGGATGCAATGGGAAAGCAGGGGTATGCCAGTATCCCTCCTACAGAAGCCATTAATGGCTGGTAGGTGATCATAGTAATTTGGTTTGAGGTGTGCCTCGGGTCACATTGACACCTAAGGAACTTCTGATATATCCTGCACAGGTGACACCACCGGGGAGTTGGGGGGAATTTTTGTGGTAATGGACCTTCTCTACTTTTCTCTCCCTAGGAGGAAGATGGGACCTTCTCCTCAGTCCCCAAGGACTCTCCCTTAAGATGCTTTTTCAACCCACAGGAAACAATTTGGATTGCAAAATTTAGGAGAGGACTGATGTCCCGTAACACTGCGTGGCCTTAGTAGGATCCAGCAGTTTGATCTCTTCTGCAGGAAACAGAGTCAATGCGCAGAGGTACCCCAGGTCCAGGCCTTCATAGCTCTAAGTCCAGATCTGGACCAAAGGATCTGATGCAGAATGTGTTTGCCCAAATGTGTTTGGCTAGTAAACTCCCTCCTGACAAAGTGGATGCCTGAACATGCCTCCTCCTGATGGAACTCAGTTGCTAGAGGAAACACAGGCCATCCCTGACAAAGGGGATGCTGACTCTTTCTCACTCTGTCTGTTCCTCCTCCTAATAGGTGTGGGGGCCTCTCCCTCATTCATTTCCTGAGTTAATGGCTCCAATTGGAGTCAACTGTGGTTAGTCTACCTCAGGACATAGACTTTAAAGAATATTCCCAAGCAGCTGCCAAACTCCCTTTGTTTCAGGGAAATCCCTTGTCTTCTCAAGCCTGACAGAGGCTCCCTATTTCCACATTGGTGGAAATGAAACACACAAACAAACATAGCATCTCCTCTTTCTGACCTGACAGGGTTTAGAACCGGGAATCCTCTTTCTGTACCTCCTGGACTTTGACTCTTCTGCCTTCCCCTCCCTTCCTTCTATTTCTAAATCAACTTCCATGCGACCTAAATAAGTTGCTACTATACCATCCTCCCACCTCGAGGTCAAGGAGCAATGAGCACCCCCTTGGATCACCCACTTCAGATTCCCCCACTGCTGCCCCGGGTTAAAAAAAAAAGGGACAATGGGGAACAAACTGATTGTCCTTTAAGTGAATGCAGGTGGAACATATTTGGTGTTTAAGCTTATTTAAGTTTGTTGATTTAACTATGATTGACATGTGTTTAAAGTTATCAGCATTAAATATGAAACTTTTATTCTACCAAGGTTTCCTAAAGGTCAAATAAGCTCAGGAGGTCTCTGTTGCAATTTGTTGGCAAAAAGATGACTTAAAATAATGGTTAATTTTATGTATTTCAAAGTTTTCATGGATAATTGTTAAGATAGCTTTCAAAGTCTCTGGGAATCTGAACTTCGATAAATGGGATTGAATTTGTTGGATATCTAGGTGTTTTCCAAATAGAATGCAGTGTTAAAGCATACATTAATGAATGTAGGTTTAAGTTTTGACTTATTATTGCAGAGAAACTAAGACCATTTGGGTTTATTGGAAAAAATACGTTGTGCTTAACTGATTCATGAATTTTCCATCTAAAGAATTCTGGTGTAACAGTTTACAAATGGTTACATTTTAGTCTCAGCTAGAGACTAAGGTGTCTAAGAGTCAAAATTCTGCTAAACATAATTAAGACTGATGGAAATAAGGAAAGCAACTGTATATGTACAACAGTAGGAATGTGTAAAAAAGAGAGAAGAAATGGAAATATATATTTGTTGCAGGTAAAAGAGTGTAATTTTTTTTTCTAAATGAGACTGGTTTGGAGAAAAATATCTTGGGACAGAATCTGAATGCAAAGGAAAGTTGTAGAAGGTTTGTGAAGGGAAATCTTTGGAAAGGAATTTTATGTGTGGTTAACAGACTAAGTTGCCATGAATAGATTTTTAAAAGTACACTGATATAAGATTGAAATTCTGTTTTTCTCTCTGTTCAAAACACAAAGGTTTTTTGGATTGTTTGGCTCTTGATTAAAAAATAATAATAATATACAAAGGATTGTTTTCTCTTTTGTCTGCTGGGAAAACCACAGCTTTAGGTTTCATCTTTATCAGGTCTTTGATCACTTAGTTAAACTTCTCACTGTTAAAGGAGCTAAGTTTTGATGACAACTATATAACCCTACATATTTGCCTTTGGAATATCTTATTGCCATCTTGGCTAAATACATAATTTAAACCTCTAAGATTTGTAATGATCTGAATCCTATTTCTGGTGTGCTCAATAACTGTCTAAGGTTTGACAAACTTCCCAGCATTTAAATTGTAAAGAGGGGCGCCTGGGTGGCTCAGTCGGTTAAGCGTCCGGCTTCGGCTCAGGTCATGATCTCACAGTTCGTGGGTTCGAGCCCCGCGTCGGGCTCTGTGCTGACAGCTCAGAGCCTGGAGCCTGTCTTCAGATTCTGTGTTTCCCTCTCTCTCTGACCTTTCCCTGCTCGCGCTGTCTCTCTCTGTCTCTCAAAAATAA
>CM053568.1:7231147-7256341 GCA_028646485.1 Cryptoprocta ferox
TTTTTAATTGTAAAGAAAGTCTTTTTGACCAAGGAGGCCTTTTTATTTGGTATGTTAAGTGAAAAGTCCTGTTAAAAAATGGTAACTTAGGAGATATTGTTTGGGTAAACGCTGGAACTGTTCAAATGTATATGCAATTCCTAAATCTCTAAATGAATATGGAAAACATATACTTCCTAAACCTGATATGACAGTTACTAGAAACCCACCCCATATAAACCCAAAACACCTGGGTTATTTAAAGGCTTGAAAGTCTAATACAACAGGGGATTTAACTCCAAAATGAAAGGGCCCCTACTGGGTCATGGTATGTACTCCTGATAGGGAAAATCTGTTATAAGATGGCCAACAGGACTAATAAGAAAACACCTGTCCCTGATTAATGAGGAATGCAGAAGTAACAGGCTATAAATTGTTCCCTCTGCTAATGCTCAGGGCTCAGAGCTCTGGAGAATGATCTCCTTTGAGCCCACTGGTGTAAAATAAACCTCCTCCCTTCTAAGATCTCTGAGTGCCCCTTGTTTCTTCCACCGGGTGATCCAGACCAGATTCCATAACACTCCCAGTGCAATAAAGTTAGAGGGTAAGACTTCATGGGCTCTTATATCTAAAATAAAACCTGGACCCCCTTCACAGGAATTCAATGAGCAAACTAGTGTGTCTTCTTATTCCTGTGAACCTGTGGGAGACCTCAAACTTCTCCTAGGATGGTTGGACCTTTCTTTTTCATTCTCCTTTCCCAATTTCTTCTAACAGTTAATTCTTACAATGGGCCATTCAAAAGGATCATCACAGACATTTGGGTTACAAACCAGAAAGACCAATCTGATTCCTGCTGCCTGTTCCCACAAGCATCCGAGGATGCTTCAAGTCTAACGACTAAAAGATCTCACTGAAAGCACTGGGAGACACTGAGTTTGTAATCTGCTCTAACCATTAACCTGTAATTTGTCTTGTTTCTATAAAAGTACCTCTTATTAAGTACCTGCTTGCTTAATCAACAAAACAGAATCTATATGATAACTATACACCAACTGTTAGACGGTTAAGGCCTTAAATGACTCTCAAAATACCATTATATTATTAAATACTAAAAAAATTCAAGTGAATAAAACACTTCTACAAAACAGAGTGGCATTAGATGTTTTAACTGCTGCAAAAGGTGGAACTTATACTCCCATAAGAACAAAATGCTGTGTATACATTCCACACTACAACAAAAATATTTCTGGATTTCTAACTGACAGGAATACTCCAATTGGCACATTAAACAATCCCTCTCTTTCCTTAGCATTGGGTTAAACTCTTGGACCGGAGGATGTTTGTTAGCTACCAAAGGACTGTTCATTTGAGCTCATCTTTCTAGTTATTCTACTTATGTTTTGCTGTTTTCTCCCATGTCTCTCTGCCTGGTGCCAAGACTCCATCACTACAATAGCTTCAAGCCACCAGATGACCCTTTCTACTCAAGGAGGTTCATACGCATTGTTCACCTTGGATACAGCTGCCTCACCTTAACTGCCCTACATGTTCCCTGATGCACCAATATTGACCCATAGGTAGGGACAACTCTATGCCCCTACTTAGCAGGAAGAAGCTACAGAAGATGAGACCTTCTTCCTCCAACAACCTTAAAGATTTAAGTGTCAAAATTGTTCAGCGGGGATATGATGAGGAAGCGTGGGGCAGCTGAAAGCAAAACAGGCTGGCACATCCCCCCCTACCCAGGTGGAATATGTGACATATTCCTCACACACTCCTGGCTACCCAAGAACAAAAAAAGGCATTTAAGTGCTTGCCATGGTGATTTAGGAAACTAAGCCAAATGAAAAATTAAATCCCCAAACTGCCTGCAGCCCAATGACAAGTCCTTGAAACCAGCAGAGTGACCTCCCTCTAGGATCTCAGGTGCTTCTATGATGACACTTTGCCAGGGGCAAAAAGAACCTTAGCTTAACATTATCCCAACCTCCAGGATCCTGTGAGTCTAGTTCCTTTCTCTCAACTGCCCTAATGTATATGCTGGCAATCATACTCTGTGGGGGATAGGTTTAGGGATCCCCCTGGCTTACATCAATAGGTTAACAAGGCATAAAGAAATAAAAAGCCATAGTATGCTCACACTCGAGTTTGGGTAAACATGATTGGCACCCTGAGAATAGGACGGTGCAAAGGCACCCCAAGAACATGAGGGTGATGAATCCCCAAAATAGGGACGGGAAAGGCCCAAAAAAAGGAACGGGCACAAAGGCTCCCAGTACAAAGGTATATGAGGTAAGCAAGATTAGGCATGCAGGGCAAAAGTGTCCCCCCACCCCACCCCGCAAACTTTAGTCTTATAGCAGAAAGCTGATTTCACAGGAAGGAAGGACCAAATTAGGTAAGCAGGTAATTAGGGCTATAGACTGCTACATTCTGTTGCTGTGCAGCTTTGGGTCATTCTGCCCAGTACGGGGCTAATTTACAAAAGAGAAGGTGCCTTGTTAACCTTGAAGTGTTTAGCCCTATCTGTCTTATCTCCTAGGCTAGCTAGATAAACAGACACTGCGCCTCCTTTCTGCCATTAACAACCACCTGTCCATCTGCCCGGTGCCAGGATTTTGTTTTATATTGACCCAAACCCCAAACACTGTATATCTTCAACCCCCCACCCCCATTCCCTCGTGCCCATAGTTGATGTTCACAGTTTGTCTTTTTGTGCAAACCCATCACATTTATAAATCTTCTGATCTTAATAAATATGAAGCAAAGACCCTTATCCGGGGGTCTTGTCTTTTCTTGGACATTAGCCATCTCTCTCCTATTTTTTAATCCTGCATCCCACTCTCTTGCTAGACAAGAGAGAACTTTAGACTCAGAGTCTATGACAATACTTCAAGCTTATGGCCCCATGGTATATATCTGAAGGGTCTCATGATTGAGATTTTATTCAACTGTAACAAGTGGCATTTCCTTAGCAACATCTAGCCCCTCAAGGTCCTGGAAACCTTGCTTCTGAAATACCTTAGAGACTTTATCCCTGACCTCCTCCCAACCTGAGGGTTTATAAGCAGTTACCAGTCACAACCCCAGTGCAGTTCTTCCTGCCCCTGGGTCCTGTCCCCGTGCTTTAATAAAATCACCTTTTTGCACCAAAGACATCTTCAAGAAATTTTTCTTGGCCCTTAACTCTGGACACCCCCCTCCTCACCCTAAAACTTCACTGGTGAAGTGGGGATGACAGCACCTCTGCTCCTCAACCCTCTCCAGCTTCCTGGCCCTTGCAGGACCTCTGCCATTGGACCTGCTGCTGCAGGTGGCTGAACATGGGTGTGAGATGTGAGATGTGGCCCATCAGTGGGCTAGGTGGCAAGGACAAGTGACAGCTGCTGCTGGTCTGGGGCTGGGCCTGGAGTTGGGAGCTAGAAGTGTACAGTCAGAGCTGGACTCTGCTTTTGTGGCCTCCATCCCTTCCTGGGGACCACATTTCCTGTGAGTGATGCTAAGTGGAGCCGCCCTTTGTTCTTTTCCCTCTCAGAAGGCCCAGAGATCAAGGAACACAGACAGGGGTCCAGGGACATGTGTTTATTTAGCAAGCAAGAAGGGTTTCTGTCAGCAGGGAAGCCTGGGGAACAGTGAGCTCGTGGGTTGTCCAGTGAGAATGGTCTCCTGGCTCTCTCACTGGTGTCCAGGGTGGTGGGGACAGTTGGGTGGTGCCCTGGGCAGAGGTCAACGTGAGGAGGATGGGGTGGAAAGAGTCACAGGGCACCTGAGAAGGAGTCAGGGGAATAAAGAGCACAGCAGTGCTGGGCAGATGGGACAAAGACAGACCTGGGACACCCCTCCCAGCTGCACCCTGGCTCCCTTCAGCTCCCTCTCCAGCCATACTTACCACATGCTCGCTCACTCATCAATGCACTGATCTGTAGGGGACAGAGTGGTCAGCATGGACAGGAGTGTGTGTGAGGGATCCCTGACCTCCAGGGCCCCTGCCCTGCCCCTGGGCTGCCCTGGGCCCCAGCCTGACCCTGCCACAGAAGCTCTGGAAGTTCCCTTCAGGCATGGTACAGCAGATGGATGGATGATGGGCAGGGCACTAGGGGACAGGCCTGAGGACAAGCAGACCTGGGTGACACCCATTCTACAAATGAGGCAGGTAAGACCCAGCCACACTCCTGCTTGGGCACCAAGACTTCTCTGCCTGTTTACCTGCTGAGTCCTGACAGCCCCTCAGCCTTGGGGAGGCACTTGCCCAGGCCAGGCTGCCTGAAGACAAGGGTGCCTCTCAAGTCAGTGGTGTGCCAGCCCCAGGGCAAAAGGGGAGGTGGCCCAGGAGAAACAGGCCTGGATGGAGGGGGAGGTAGCCAGGCAAGGAGACTGAGGAAACGTGGCCCCAGGTGTGCAATGCTCATGTGGGCAGGACCAAGCTCTTGTGAAGGAGGAACACTTCGGTCCAGAACCCTGGGTGCAGCAGGGTCTTCCTGAACCCAAAGTGGCTCCTAGGGCTCAAGTAACTGCAACAGAGACCTGTGTCCCTCCTCTGCCCCCTACCATAGTAAGGCAACATCAGGCCTGGACAGTCCCCATGTGCCCTTCTCCTGTCCCCAGCTGTGATTACCGATGGGGATAGGGAAGATGATGTGCTCTTCGGTGAGGTCCAGGGATTTGGCAAAACTGATGAAGTTTTCCTTCAGCTCAGGATTCAGCTCCTTAGTCCTCCCTGTGGCCAAGATGGCTGGTGAATGGTTGTCAAAAGCACCATATATATTGTTGAAAGCATGAACAAGGCCTCAGACCCCTTCCTCATGAGGGTTTCTATAGAAGGATCTCTCTCCTGCCTCCCAGGGGTCGCAGTGAAGGGGACCTCGGGAGCTGGGTGTGACGGGCCTCTTCTTCCCCAGCATGAAAAAGAGCCAGGTCCCAGAGGGCATAAGACCCACCATAGAGGGTGATCTTGAAGTACTCCTGGTTGTTGTAAACTTTCTTGAAGAACACCGTGGCAACCTGGTTGTAGTCTGTGGCCACCACTCGTACCGTGTAGCTCTGGGTTCCAATGTAACCTACATGGTGGATGCTAAGGAATCAGGCCATCCTGCCCAGGTAGAAGAAGCCATTGCTTCCTCCCCGAAGTGCCAGGAGGTGTCTGTGTGGAGCAGCAGGGAGATCCATGCTCCTGGAGACCCACCCCACTCAGGACTTACGCTCAATGTATCCCAGGGTGAATTGGCCTGGCTGAGAACTTGGGATTAAAATTCTGAGCCAGTGATCACAGGTCTGGTTCCTGTGGAAGCAAGAGATGGGTAAGTAGGAGGGTGACAGCCCACTGTGCCACAGCAAGAGGCCCGCCCCCACCCCTGAGAAGGACTTGGCTTTTCCTCCTTGAGCCCATCCCTACCTGTCCCTGCCTACTCTGCCCTGAGTCACCTGATCTGCTCAGACTCTCTCCCCAGCACCTACTGTCCTTCCTTCTTCGGGGATGTTTCCCCTTGGTGTGGCCTTCACTTCATATTGTTCCTCACATCAAGGCATTTGTCCCCTATTTTTTTAAGTTTTAATGTTTTCAGTAATTTTTTAGAGAGAGAGAGAGACAGAGAGACAGAGAGAGCACAAGTGGGGTAGGGGTAGAGAGACAGGGAAACACAGAATCCAAAGCAGGCTCCAGGATTTGAGCTGTCAGAATAGAGCCCAACAAGGGGCTCAAACTGACAAACCATGAGATCATGACCTTAGACAAAGTCGGACACTTAACCAACTGAACCACCCAGATGCCCCTCTCCCCTATTCTTATCTTGTGAACTCCTGGTATAGCCTCTCCTGGGGGAATCACCATCAAGGCTCCAGTCTCCTGGAGGCCAAAGACTTCTTTAGCAGTTGGGCCAACCCTGACCTCCCACCTGTGTCCCATCTGGTCCCCTGGCATCCTAGAGCCAATCTCCCCACACCTGTCCTTATTCTGCTCCCTCTATGACAAATGCAAGAGCCCCATCCCCAAGTGCCAGAGCCAGAAACCCAGAGGAGCTGGGTAATACTTGGCTCCTCTCTCTAGGTCCTAATCTGCCCCTGCTCTGGTAATCTCCCACCTATGACTGATCAGCCTCCTGGGCTACACACCATCATTCCTCTCCTGGCTGCAGCCAGACCCGCTCCTCACCAGTACCTGACCCCTGCCACTGTGGCCATTGCCCCCCTTCAGACCTCCCACCTGCTCCTGCTCAGGGAAGCCATGCGATGGCTTGCTATTTCTTGAAGAAGTGGCTATCTCTGACTCAGTCCACCAGACCTTCCATGAAGGTCCCAGGCCTCCTTCTGACACAGGTTGGTTCCTCAAGGCCCAGCCCACAGACCACTTCCCTGGAAGCCCTTGAGAACATCATAGGTGGGATGCTAGGCTGGATCCAGTGACCCTCCTCGCAAAATAGGACACCCTGCTCTCTATGGAAGAGCGTCTATGTCCATTTTCAGTACAGTATTGTGTCTGTGCTGATGTGACCAAGAAATGTTGATATAGTGATGAAATAAGGAATAAACACAGGGATCCAGTACTCAGTGATAAGATGAATAACCATCTTTCAGCTTTGGTCACCCTTGGCTATGATGTCCATTTGCCTCTTGGACCCCAGAGCAGTCCTCTAGGCCCCCTATGCTTCCCTAAGAGGTGGTGGCACTCACCAGGCCAGGATAGAGGTGACATTGTAGCTGTTGTCTTCGTTCAGCTCGTAGACGGTGGCATACATCGTAAACTGAAGGTATTCTTCTTTATTAAATTTGTTTCCTGCCAATCCTATGACGTACCATTTCCCCTGGAACTACAGTGGGGGCTGATGATAGGCAGAGCCAGGAGTAGCCCCAGGGGGCCCTCCTGCTTAATCTCTACATGCACCTCTAAGTAGCCTGGCCCTGAATCAGAAGCCCGTCTAATGGGGCTGTAGGGACCCAGACCAGCCACACAAGCTGGGCTGATGGACATGGCAGGAACTGGAGCCCATCAGGACAGGCAGAAGCCCTGAGTGTGTCAGGGACAGAGTGATGCTTGGTAAGTGGCTAGCTGGCATCCCTGAGCCTCAGTTTCCTCATCACGTAGAGAGCCTGAAGGTGTTTCCAACTTGCATGGACTGCAGCAATTATGGAAGAGAGTGTGGACCAGAGAAGTTCTACTCCTGACCCTCTTGTCAGCAAGCTTGGGTAAGGATGGGGACATGGGGTGTACTCTCCATCAGGGGACAGAAGGGCAGAATGAGCTAAAGCCTGAGCCCATCCTGCCTCTCCTCCTCTCTCTTCACACTCATCCTGGGGCTTCCCTGCAGCTGCCGCTCCAGATCCCTTACCTGGTCATCCTGGAAGTCAGGCTGCAGAGGGACCCTGAGCAGAGGTGGGGCTGGGATCAGGTTTGGGGTGAAGTCCTGGGCCTGGGTCTGCAGGGCCCCCAGCAGGGCAAGGCCCAGCCACAGAAGACCTAGGGCCATGACTACAGGGCTGAGGAAGCAGGCACCACTCCAGATATTTCCTGAAAGAGGGGATGAGTGAGGAGACTTCTAGGGGGGATGCTATTTATGGTCTCTGTGGCCAATGGCTCACCCCAGGGTGGAGCGAGTTATTCTTTGCCAAATCCTGGAAGGGTTAAGCAATTGCCAGCAACTCGTGCTGAGAATCATGGCAAGCTCTCTGTCATTTCCCCCGGGTCAGGATTACACAAGATGAGGAGCAGGAAGGTCCAGAAGGCTGGAAGAGGCATTCCCTATATCTCCACATCTCTGGCAGGGACAGTGACTCCCTCCACCCTTTCTTCCCCCTGGTCAGCACAGTGCAAGGACAGGGGTCTCAGATCTGGAGCAGCTGTCATGTCTGACCTTCAGGAGCCTCTCTGCTGGAGCCGAAGTGCAGGGTGGGGTAAGTGTGGTGGGTCCCCCTTCCCTGCACCTGAATAAAGCTGAGAATGAGTCACTCCAACAGAACCCATGCTGCTTTGTGGTTCTCCAAAGGTACAGGGAAAGGGGAGGAGCTGAAAGGGGACATTCCTGCCAGGGGAGGACAGAGTGTACCCTGCGCTGCTCATGGAGCCCAGATCCTGGTCCTCCCAGGAACCCACACCAGGCCCTGGCACAGGGTGAAACACCCTTCCCCTACCCCTCCCCTCAAACACCTACTGAGGAGTATTCCTAATGAGGGAGCATAAGGCAAGCTAAAGGCAAAACACATGCTAGTATTCCCCTGCCCCCAGGTGGGATCTGTGTGACCCTCCTCAGTCTCTCCAGTCTGCCTATGAATAAAGGAAAAGAATGAAAACAAATTGTTAACTGATAGAGATCACAGATCTGCAGGATTTGAGTCTCCATCAGTTTACCTATGTCCTAGGAAATTAGGAGAAAAAAGGAATTTTATCAATAGCCTAATCTCCAGAAACCTGTACTCAGTTTCCTGGATCCCAATATCACCCTCCTCCCCCATAGTGATATGGGGAACAAAGGCAAGAAGGAAATGGTAAATGGTATGAAATTTCATTATGACCTGCAGCCCATTGACACATACTTGAGGCAAATATGGAGTATCACATTTCCCCAGGAATTCCCTACTATCTGAACATTAATGCTTTGCTCGAGGGCAAATCAACCTTAGCTTGACAACAGCTAGGCCTCCAGTAATGTGAGAGTCTTCTTGAGCATGTGAAAATCCCATTAGAAACTTCCTATGACTTTATCTCCCCCAACCCAATGGTATTAACCAGTCACTCTTCACAACCCCAGTGTAGCTCTTTGTTTCAAAGAGCCCTGTCCCTGTGCTTTAATAAAATCACCTTTTGTGCACCAAAGATTTCTCAAGAATTCTTTCTTTGCTGTCAACTCCATATCCCCACCATTTCAAAGCCCCATAATTCCCAGCTTGAGTCAGCCCCTCCCCTCCTCCATGCCCCTTTGGCAGGGTGGACCCAGACCTCAGGTGGCCCCTAAGGGACTTGGCCCCTCCTGTGGGCCCAGTGGACATAAACCCCAAACTGGGCATGCCAGCCACCAATGAGACAGCTTGACAGAGCAGAGCTCTGAGGCTACTGTCCCAGCTCCATCCTGGTGGGGGACAATGAAGTATATGCATCTGCACTGTGTGAAAAGGGGTCAGAGGCTGGGCCCCCAAGGGGGACTCTCTGCTGCTCTGGACACCGGGAACTCTGGGTCACAGTAGTGCAAGGACTCAGTCTCATCCTTAAGAGAGCATTGATACCATCTGCCGTCTTTGGCCATAGTCTTGGGCTCTGGAGCCCAGGGGCCTAGGCCTGGGCCACCTGAAGTGTTCCTGCCATGGCTGATCCCAGCTTTGTCCTGCAGGGAAGCAGTTTCCTCATGGGGTTTGGCTGTCCATGGGAGGCAGTGATGGGTCCCAGCCCCAGGAACAGTGTCTCCTAGAGGTCACCATGAGGGCCAGAGCTGACAGAATGCCTGACCTGAAGCTGACCTGAGGGTTCACTGGCCTTAGATGAGACTCTGGAAGACCTCATTGGCTCCTCCACCTGCTACAGGGGAACCAGCTCCCCTAGTATGGGGTTTGGGTGGTGGACCCTGAGAGAAGACTGAAGAAGTAGCATAAGGCAAGCTGAGGGCAAAGTGCAAGCTAGAACCCCCTCCCCCACCCTCAGGTGAGATATCTGTGATATTCCTCTGGCTGCCCAAGAACAAAGGAAAGGAAACAAATGGTTAACTGATAGAGATCCCAGTCATGCAGGACATGAGTCTCCATCAGTTTACAAATATCTTAGTAGATTATAAGAAAAGGCAATGTTATCAATAGCCTGATCTCAACAAGTCTATATACTCAATTTCCTGGAGTCCTATTAACACCCTCCCCTCCATGGTGATGTGAGGGATAAAGGCAAGAAGTAAATGGAAGGTAAAATTAAATTTCCTGATACCCTGCAGCCCACTGACAAATAATTGAGGCAAGTACAGAGTACAACATTTCTCTAGGAACCCCTACCATTCCTAATATTAATGCCTAACTAGAAATAAAACTACATTAGCTTGACAATAGCAAGGCCTCATGTAGATTAGGAGTCCTCTTTGGCATATCAAATTCCTTCTTGAGGTCTCCCTTCCTTTGACATTACCCCCCACCCACCCCGCAACTTCCTAGTATATAACCAGTCACTCTGCACAACCCCAGTGCAGCTCTTTCTGCCCCACAGGTCCTGTCCCTGTGCTTTAATAAAATCACTTTTTTTTTTTTACCAAAGATGTCTTCAAGTATTCTTTCTTGGCTGTCAGCTCTGGAACCACCCCTCCTTCCCACTCTAAAACCTCATCTTTTGGCTCCTAATGTGGGGGTGTCAAGTCTTTTCATCTGGACTCTGAGCTTCAGTACAAACTTGGCTTCCTTTACTCTTATTTCAGGGGCTTTTCAAGGAGTATGGTGTTATTGGAACACTTTCCTGTCCATTGCTCTGACTGTGCTCCTCTAGCCTGTCATTACTCTACAGGGAGGAGAGAGCCTGCTCTTTGGCTGGAAGTGAGTCCTCAGTCTGGAAAGGCAAAATGACCCAGAAACTTGATGCCCTCTCTTTATTCATGTCCTTATACATAGTTTTCTGTGTTGGGCACAGGACAGCCACCTAAGTGACTAGCGTGGCTGCCAACCTTAAGACTCCCATTTGAGGTTTCCATTTCATTGGTTTAATGTGATCCCCTCCACATCCCTGGTCTAGCTGCTCTGGCTGTGGGACCTCCCCTGGGTGCTGGCAAAACAGGTACCTGATTGAATTAAATCCTGACCATGAACGTTTCCTAGGAAGTTGGCTATAATGACGGTGTGTGTTGGAATGTAGGTTAGATCATGATGGGTTTCTGTCTTCACTGTTTTCCATCAATGACTTCTACTAACTACTACTTAAATTACAAAATTGGGCAATACCCCCTTGTAAAACTTTTCCAGTGTTTTCCATGGTTAAAAACAGTGGTTTCTTCAGCCTTCTCAGCAAGGCAAACTAGGTCCATTTGCCAGCACCTATTTGTAGCCTAGGATGCAAAGCAGGGGTTTGCCAGCATCCCTCCTACAGAGGTCCTTGGAGGCTGGTGGTGGTCACAGGGATTTGGTTCAAGGAATGCCTTGGGTGGCTTTGACACCTCAGGAACCTCTGATATATTTTGCCCCTGGGTCACTACCTGGGAGTTGGTGGGGATTTTTGTGAGATGCCACCTGGGAGTTGGAGGGATTTTTGTAGTAATGGGCCTTCTCTACTTTTTTCTCTCTAGGAGGAGGATGGGACCTTCTCTTGGGTTCCCAACAATTCACTCTTGGGATGCCTTTTAAACCTACTGGAAACAATTTGAATTGCAAATTTTAGGAAAAGACTTATGTCCCATAACACTGCGTGACCTTAGTAGGATCTAGCAGTTAGATCTCTTCTGCAGGAAACAGGGTCAATGGACAAAGGTACCCTAGTTCCAGGCCTTCACAGTTCTAAGTGAGGACCCAGACCAAAAGGCCTGTTGCAGAATGTGTTTGCCCAAATGTGTATGGCTAGTACACTCCCTCCTGACATAGTGGATGTCCTAACAGGTCTCTTTCTGATGGAACTCAGTTGGTAGAGGAAACACAGGCCATCCATGACAAAGGGGTTACTGACTTTCTCTCTGTTCCTCCTCCTAATAGATGAGGGGGCCTCTCCCTCATTCATTTCCTGAGGTAACGACTATAATTGGAGCCAACTGCAGTTAATCTATCTCAGGACGGGGACTTAAAGAATATTCTCAAGCAGCTGCCGAAACTCCCTTTGTTTTTTGGGGAAATACTCTGTCTTCTCTAGCCTAACATAAACTTCCTATTTCCACTTTGGTGGAAATGAAACAAACAAACAAAGAAACATGGGGTCTCCTCTTTCTGAGCTGACAAGGTTTAGAACCAGGAATCTTCTTTCTCTGCCTTCTGGCACTTCACCTCTTCTGCCTGCTTCTCCCCCTCTCCTGTTTCTGCATCACCTTGTATGCAATCAACATAACGGGCTTCTACACCATCCTCCTACCCTCGGTGTCTAGGAGCAATGAGCACCCCCTTGGATCGCCCACTTCAGATTCCCCCACTGCTGTCCCTGGTAAAATGTGACAAAGGGGAACAAATTGATTGTCCTTTAAGTGAATGCAGGTGGAACATATTCAGTGTTTAAGCTTTTTCAGATTGTTGGTTTAACTAAGATAGACATGTATTTAGAGTTATCAGCAATAAATATGAAACTTTTATTCTACTAAGGTTTCCTAAAGATCAAATGAGCTCAGATGGTCTCTGTTGCAATTTGTTAGCAAAAAGATGACTTAAAATAATGGTTAATTTTGTGTATCTCAAAGTTTTCATGGATAATTGTTAAGATAGCTTTCAAAGTCTTTGGCAACCTGAAACTTGGGTAAATGGGGTTGAATTTGTGATCCTTGGTCTTTTCCAAATAGAATGGAGTGCTAAAGCATTGATTACTGAATGTAGGATTATGCTTTTGACTTCTTATTGCAGAGAAACTAGGAACATTGGGTCTATTAGAAAACATGTTTTGTGCTTAATTGATTCATGAATTTGCCATCTAAAGAATTCTGGTGTAACAGTTTACAAATGGTTACTACTTAGTCTCCACAAGAGTCAACATCCTGCAAAACATAATTAAGACTGATGGAAATAAGGAAAGCAACTCTAAAGGTAAACAGTAGGAATGTGTAAAAAAGAGAAGGAATGGAAATATATTTTTTGTTGCAGGTAAAGAAAGTAATTTTGTCCTAAATGAGACTGGTAGGGAGAAAAATGGTTTGGGACAAAATCTGAATGCAAAGGAAAGTTGTAGAAGGTTTGTGAAGGGAAATGTTTGGATAGGAATTTTATGTGTGGTTCAGACAAAGTTGCAATGAATGTACTTTTAAAAGTACACTGGTATAAGGTTGAAATTCTGCTTTTCTCTCTGTTCAAAACACAAAGTTGTTTTTTTTTTTTTTTTTGGATTGTTCGCCTCTTGATAAAAAAATAATATACAAAGCATTGTTTTCTCTTTTGTCTGCTGGGAAAACCACAGCTTTATGTTTCATCTTTATCAGGTCATTGATCACTAGGTTAAAACTTCTCACTGTTAATGGAGCTAAGTTTTGCTAACAACTATATAACCCTTCATATTTGCTTTTGGAATCTCTTATTGCCATTTTGGTTAAATAAGTAATTTAAAGCATTAAGATTTATAATGATCTGACTTATTTCGCTTAGCATGACACACTTGAGGTCCATCCACTTTGCTACGAATGGCCATATTTCATTCTTTCTCATTGCCATGTAGTATTCCATTGTATAGATAAACCACATCTTCTTGGTCCATTCATCAGTTGATGGACATTTAGGCTCTTTCCATGATTTGGCTATTGTTGAAAGTGCCACTATGAACATTGGGGTACAATGCCCCTATGCATCAGCATTTCTGTATCCTTTGGGTAAGTCAGGTGGAGAAGGACAGATACCATATGTTTTCACTCATAGGTTTAACAGGAGAAACCTAACAGAGGACCATGGGGAAGGGAAGGAGGAAAAAGAGTTAGGGAGAGGGAGGGAGACAAAGCATGAGAGACTCTTGAATACTGAGAACAAACTGAGGGCAGAAGGGGGAGGGGGAAAGGGGAAGGGTGGTGATGGTCATGGTAGAGGACACTTGTGGGGAAGAGCACTGGGTGTTATATGGAAACCAACTTGACAGTAAACTATAAATTAAAAAAAAAATTTGTAATGATCTGAATCCTATTTCAAATGTGCTCTAAACTTTCTAAGGTTTAACAAACTTCCCAGGATTTAAATTGTAAAAAAGTCTTTTTTGACCAATGAACACTTTTTTTCGGTATGGTAAGTGAAAAGCACTGTTAAATAATGGCAAACCTAGGTTTATATTGCTTGGGTAAATGGTGTAACTGTTCAAAGATATGTGCATTCCTAAAGTTTTTTTTTAATTAAAAAAATTTTTTTTAATATTTTTTATTTATTTTTGAGAGAGAAAGAGAGAGAGAGAGAGAGACAGCATGAGCAGGGGATGGTCAGAGAGAGAGGGAGACACAGAATCCGAAGACAGGCTCCATGCTCTGAGCTGTCAGCACAGAGCCCGACACCGGGCTCGAACCCACGAACCGTGAGATCATGACCTGAGCCGAAGTCTGATGCTTAACCGACTGAGCCACTCAAGCGCCCCAGTGCACTCCTAAAGTTTTAATATGTTTTTGTAATAAAGTTGTCACTTGACATTCCGATGATCAAAGTGTTATATATCACAGAAATAACCGAACTTCCTTGTCAAGTGCATCATAACAAACTCTCGTCAGATTGTTAACCGTGTCCATTATCGAGTTTTGTCACTTATAATTATTGCACTTAGTCTCTTACAAAACGTGTTTCGTCTTCAAGGAGATTTATAAAAATAGCTTTTAGGACAAATTCAGGTATTTGACAGCTTTAAAACCCTAAAACTAAAATGGGTACGAATTTCTAGAACTAAAAAGCTGCATTTGAACTGAACAACAATTAGTAACATGGGACCTCATTTGACTGAGAAAGGTTATAGTTTTTGTGACTCTTGTTGGAAACATTGCTGGTTCTCTAATGTTGATCTTCCAATTAAGGAAACGTTCTCTTAATATATCTATAATGTACAGAAATGTGATAAAATAATCCTC
The DNA here is from genome assembly GCA_028646485.1 of Cryptoprocta ferox. NCBI lineage: Eukaryota > Metazoa > Chordata > Mammalia > Carnivora > Eupleridae > Cryptoprocta > Cryptoprocta ferox. The sequence continues at coordinate 7,245,787 of CM053568.1, forward strand.
TGTAAATAAATTGAAACATTTAACTTTTCTCTCTACCTCAACCCTCTGAAATTCAAAACACCTCAGTGAGTATATTTCCGCAGCAATCATACTTATCTGCATAAGTTCAGTGAGAATCAGTTCTCCTTGTACAAGGACACCATTGAAAATACTGTTTATTTTACCAAGGTTTTGACTGGAATGTCCTATTTGAGAGAAATGCATAGACCTGATATGATCATATGGCTTTAAGGAACTAAACATTGTTTATGAAACATGGAGCCAATAAAGTCCCTTGGAAATGTTGGCATGATACCTTGATTACAGAGTTCCCAGCAGCCTTACCAGATGAGTAAAGAATGTGACTTCCGGGAGGTGCAGGGACCTCATATATCTTTGGGACCTCGTGGAGAGGAATTCCCCCAAATCTACAGGTATTGCAGACTGTCTGACAGAAGTACTTGGCTTAGCTTCTGGCCTGGAGAGGCCAATTAGTTCAGTCTCCAGTTCAGTCTGGAGATTGCTTATAAAAGCTTCCGGCAAAGCAAACTGTATTTATTTTTATTTTTGAGACAGAGAGAGACAGAGCTTGAGCAGGGGAGAGGCAGAGAGAGAGGGAGGCACAGAATCTGAAGCAGGCTCCAGGCTCTGAGATGTCAGCACACAGCCCAATGCAGGGCTTGAACTCACAGATCACGAGACCATGACCTGAGCCAAAGTCAGACGCTTAACCGACTGAGCCACCCAGGTGCCCCTTCAAACTTTAAAGGATCCTTAGGATCAATCATTATTCTTGCTGAGGTTACTTAAATCATTAGGCCAAGTTTGTTAAAACTGGACCTGTTTTGCAAACAATCTAGCCTTGATTTGGCTGTCTTTGGAAATGAGGGTTTTTAGAGAGAAAAACTGTGTTTCCATAACGCAGCTCTCTGGATGTTGAATTCTAGTTCTGATTGTCTTTAAATATTTGCCGTTTGCCTAAACTAGACAACGTGAGGTAAACTTCAGAAAAATTGTCACAATATTTCATGTATAGAAAAATCTGTGCTTGTAAAAAAAATCTGTGCTTGTTATTCCATGGGGATAATAATAAGACCCCATGGGCATATGATTATTTAAATAACTGGAAAATGGGATGGATTCCCCCCAACAATTGTATGCAAAGACTTTCCTCACTGTAGACCTATGAATAGATAGACTATAGTGCTTTATTATCCACTCAAGGCCAGGTTAATTCCTAAATCTCTAAATATGCCTACCATATACTCCCTACACCTGATCTGACAGTTACTACAAACCCACCCCATATAAACCCAAAACACCTGGTTTATTTAAAACCTTGAACATTTAATACAACAGAGGATTTAACTCCAAAATGGAAGGGCCACTACTGGGTCATATTATGTACTCCCATTGCAATAAGGTTAGAGGGGCACACTTCATGGGCTCTTATATCTAAAATAAAACCTGGACCCCCTTCACAGGAATTCGATGAGGAAATTAATGTGCCTTTGTATTCCTGTGAACCTATGGAAACCTTAAACTTCTCTTAGGATGGTTGGACCTTTCTTTTTCATCCTCTTACCAATGACTACTAACAGTTCCATCCTACGATGGGCCATTCAAAAGGATCATCACAGACATTTGAGTTACAAACCAAGAAAACCAATATGGTTCTTGCTGCCTTTTCCCACAAGCATCTAAAATGCTTCAAGTCTAATGACTAAAAAATCTCACTGAAAGCACTGGGAGACACTGGGTTTGTAATCTGCTCTAACCATTAACCTGTATTTTTCTTGTTTCTATAAAGGTACCTCTTTTTAGTTTCCTGATTGCTTACTAAATAAAATGGAATTTATATGATGGCTGTACACCACCTTACACATTTAAGGCCTTAAATGACTCTCAAAATACCATTATATTACTAAACACTAAAATAACTCAAATGCATAAAACACTTCTACAAAACAGAATGGTATGAGATGTTTTGAGTACTCCACAACGTGGAACTTATACTCTCATAGAACAAAATGCTGTGTATTCATCCCACACTGCAACAGAAATATTTCTGAATTTCTAACTGACATCAATACTCAAATTGGCACATTAAACAATCTCTCTTGTTCCTTTTGTGATTGGGTAAACTCTTCAACTGGAGGATTTTTGTTATCTACCAAAGTCTTTTCATTTGAGCTCATCTTTCTAGTTATTCTACTTACATTTTGCTGTTTTTGCCCATGTCTCTTGGCCTGGTGCCAAGACTCCATCACTACAATAGCTTCAAGCCAACAGATGATCCTTTCTACTCAAGGAGGTTCATTTACGTTGTCCAACTTGGATTCAGCTGCCGCACTTTAACTGCTTCCCTATGTGTTCCCTGATGGACCAATATTGACACATAGATAGGGACAACTCTACATGCCTACTCAGCAGGAAGAAGCTACAGAAGATGAGACCTTCTTCCTCCAACAACCTTAAAGATTTAATGGTCAAAATTGTTCAGGGGGGATATGATGAGGGAACATGGGGCAGGATGAGGGCAAAAAGGCTGGCACATCCCCCCATCCCCAGGTGGAATATGTGACATATTCCTCACACACTCATGGATACCCAAGAACAAAGGAAAGGCATTTACGTGCTTGCCATGAAGATGTAGGAAACTAAGGCAAACGAAAAATTAAATCCTCTTACTGCCTACAGCCTATTGACAAGTCCTTGAAACCAGCAGAGTGACCTACTTCAAGGATCTCAGTTGCTTCAATGATGACACTTTGCCAGGGCAAAGAGAACCTTCCACCTTCAACAACCTTAAAGATGTAAGGGTGAAAATTGTTTATGGGGGACATGATGAGGGAGCATAAAGGAAGCAGAGGGCAAAGTACAAGCTAGGATTACCCCTGCCTACACCCCAGGAGAATGTGTGTGACATTTCTCAGACACTCCTGGCTGCCCAAGAACAAAGGAAATGAAAGAAAACAAACAGTTAACTGATAGAGATCACAGTTCTGCAGGACATGAATCTCCATCAGTTTACAAATATCTTAGTAAATTAGAAGAAAAGGCAATTTTATAAATAGCCTAATTTCCAGAAACCTATAGACTCAGTTTCCTGAGCCCCCACATCACCCCTCATAGTAATATGGGGAAGAAACACAAGAAGGAAATGGCAGGTAACATTAAATTTCCAGAAAATCTGCAGCTCTGGACAAATAGTTGATGCTGGCAGAGAAGAACATTTCTCCAGGAGCTCCCTACTGTCTTAATGTTAATGTTTTGCTAGAAGGAAAAATATCTTAGCTTGACAATATCTAGGCCTTCAGTATTCTGTAAATTGTCTCTATCATATGAAAATCTCAGAAAACTTGGCTTTACTGCTTCAAACTCCAGTGTCACTGGAGTGACTCCAGTAGTCACTCTTCACATTTCCAGTGAAGCTCTTTCTGCCCATGGGTCCTGTCCCTCAGCTTTAATAAAATCGCATTTTTTGTACCAAAGAAGTCTTCAAGAATACATTCTTGGTACTTGGCTCTGGAACAATCCATCACCCCAAAAGTTCATTACTGGTGAACTAGGGGTGCCAGCTCCATGGCCCCCAACTCTCTCCCACTGCCTGGTCCTGGCTGTGCCTCTGCCATTGGACCTGCTGAGGGTGGATGAATATGGGTGTGAGATGTGTCCCATTAGTGTGCTAGGAGGCAGGGGTAATTGAGGGTGGCTGCTGGTCTGGGGCTGGGCATGGAGGTGGGAGCCAGAGGTGTTCTGTTGGAGCTGGACTTGCTTCTGTGGCCTCCATCCCTTCCAGGGGACCACAGTTCCTGTGAGCGATGCTAATAGGAGGCTACCCTTTGTTCTTTTCCTTCTCAGAGGGTCTAGAGGTCAAGGAGTACAGACTGGAGACCGGGGGACATGTGTTTATTTAGCAAGCTAGGAGGGGTTCTGTGAGCAGGGTAGCCTGGGGAGGAGCTGGTCGGCTGTGCAGTGAGAAACATCCCCCAGCACTCTCAGTGGTGTCCAGGCTGGTGGGGACAGTAGGGTTGTGTCCTAGGCAGAGGTCAGCAAGAGGGGGATGGGGTGGAGAGAGCCAAGGGCACCAGAGAGGGAGTCAGAGGAGTCAGGAGATTCAGGGAAAAGGGGCAGCAGTGCTGGGCAGGTGGGACAAAGGCAGACCTGGGACCCCCTTGCAGCTGCACCCTGGCTCCCATCAGCCCCCTCTCCAGCCATACTTATCACATGCAAGCTCACTTATGCATGCACTCATTTGTGGGGGACAGAGTGGTCATGAACAGGTGTGCGTTTGTGGGATCTCTGACCTCCAGGGACACTTCAAGGCCTCTGGGCTATCCTGGGCCTCAGCCTGGCCCAGCCACAGAATCTCTGGGTGTTCCCTTCAGGCACGGTACAGCAGAGGGATGCGTGATTGGGCAGGAGACTGGGGGACAGGCCTGAGGACAAGCAGACTTGGGTGACACCCATTCTTCAAGGAGCCAAGTGAGGCTCAGCTACGCTCCTGCTTGGGCCCCAAGCATTCTGCCTGTTTACCTACTGAATCCTGACAGCCCCTCAGCCTTGGAGAGGCACCTGCCCAGGCCAGGCTGCCTGAAGACAAGGGTGCCTCCCAAGTCAGTGATGAGCCAACCCCAGGGGATTTTCAGGGCTCCCCAGGAGAAACAGGCCTGGATGGATGGGGAGGTGGCCAAGCAGAGACTAAGGAAACGTGGCCCCAGGTGTGCAATGCTCATGTGGGCAGGACCGAGCTCTTGTAAAGGAGGAACACGTGGGAACCAGAACCCTGGTTGCAGCAGCATCTTACTTATTGCAAAGTGGCTCCTGGGGCTCCAGTGACTGCAGCAGGGGCCAGCGTCCCTCCTCTCCCCCCCTTCCCTAGTGAGGCAACATCAGGCCTGGACAGTCCCCATTGGCCTTCTCCTCTCCCCAGCTGGTGATTACCGATGGGGATAGGGAAGATGATGTGTTGATCTGTGAGGCTCAGGGATTTGGTGAAGCTGATGAAGTTTTCCTTCAGCTCAGGAGTCAGCTCCTTGGTCCTCCCTGTGGCCAAGATGGCTGGTGAGTGGCTGGAAAAGCTCCATAGATATTGTTGAAATCACGAACGAGGCCTCAGACCCCTTCACATTGAGGGGTTCTTGGATGACCACTCTCCCTCCACCCGGGGCTCAGAGTGAAGGGGACCTTGAGTTCTGGGCACGATGGGCCTCTTCTCCCCCAACATGGCCAAGAGCCAGGTCCCAGAGGGGGTAAGACACACCATAGAGGACGATCTTGAAGTACTCCTGGTTTCTGTAAATTTTCTTGAAGTACAACATGGCAAACTGTTTGTAGTCTGTGGCTGCCACTCGTAAGATGTACCTCTGGATTCCCGTGTACCCTGCATTGTGGACGGTGAGATCTCAGCCCTCCCTGGCTGGGCAGAGGGGACTATTGATTCTTCCCCTGCCTCCATAGGATGGTGTCTGTGTGAGGGTCCGGGAGGTCCCTGCCCCCGAGGACCCACCCCACTCAGGACTCACGCTCAATGTTGCCCAGAGAGTATTGGCCTTGCCGTGCAGTTGGGATGAAAGTTCTGAGCCAGTGGACACAGGTCTTGTTCCTGTGGAGGCAAGAGATAGGTAGGTAAGAGGGTGACAGCCAATGGTGCCAGAGCAGGAGGCCCAAACCCCACCCCTGAGATGTGTGTTTGGGTCTTTCCCAGTGACCCATCCCTGCCTGTCCCTGCCTACTCTGCTCTGAGACGCCTGACCTGTCAGACTCTCCCTCAGGCACCTACTGTCCTTCCTTCTTCGGAGCTATTTCCCCTTGGTGCCCTTTGCTCCATATTGACCCCCACCAAAGCATTTGTCCCATATTTTAATTTTACTTTAAATATGTTCATTAATTTTTGAGAGAAAGTGAGAGAGAGAGAGAGAGAGAGAGAGAGAGAGAGAGAGAAGAGAGGGGAGAGGCAGAGAGAGGGAGACAAAGACTCCAAAGCAGGCTCTGGGGTCTGAGCTGTCAACACAGAGCCCGACGGGGCTCAACCCCACACACTGTGAGATCATGGCCAGAGACAAAGTCAGACATTTAACCACCTGAGCCACCCGGGTGCCCCTGTCCCCTATTCTTATCTTGCAGGATCCTGATGTAACCTCTCCTGGGGGAATCACCAGCAAGGCTCCAGTCTGCTGTATGGCAAAGACTCCTTTAGCTGTTGGGTCAACCCTGACCTTTCACCTGCGTCCCATCTGGTCCTCTGGCAACCCAGAGCCAGTCTCCCAACACGTGCACTTCTTCTGCTCCTTACATGGCAGATGCTCCAGCCCCATCCCCAAGTGCCAGAGCCAGAAACAAAGAGGCTCTGGGTAATCCTTGGCTCTTCTCTCTAGGTCCTAATCTGCCCCTGCTCTGGTCATCTCCCACCTATGACTGATCAGCCTTTGGGGCTCCACACCATCATTCCTCTCCCAGCTGTAGCCAGACCCGCTCCTCACCAGTACCTGAGGCTCCTGCCACTGTGGCCACTGCCCCACTCCAGACCCACCAGCTCCTGCTCAGGGCAGCCATGCGATGGCTTGCTGTTTCTTGAAGAGGTGGCTATCTTCTGACTCAGTCCACCAGACCTTTCATGAAGGTCCCAGGCCTCCTTCTGATGCAGGTTGGTTCCTAAAGACCCAACCCTGAGATGACCTCCCTGGAAGCCCTTGAGAACGTCGTAGGCGGGATGCTGGGCTGAATCCAGTGACCCTCCTCCCATTCTAGGACCCCCCTGCTCTCGTTGGGAATGGGTCTCTGTACATCCCCAGGACTGTCTTGTGTCTGTGCTGAAGTGACCAAGAAATAATAATCGAGTGATTGAAAGAAGGAATAAATACAGGGATCAAGTACCCAGCGGTAAGATGAATGATCATCTTTCAGCTTTGGTCGTCCCTTGGCTATGAAATCAGTCTCTCTTGCACCCCCAGGTAAGCCCTATAGCCTCCCACCCCACCCCTGCCATGTTCCCCTAGGTGGTGGTTGCACTCACCAGGCGAAGGTAGAAGTGATATTGTAGCTTTTGTCTTCATTCAGCTTGTAGGTGTTGGCGTAAATCTTAAACTGTCTGTGTTTTTCTTTATTAAATTCGTTCCCTGCCAATCCTAAGACGTACCATTTCCCCTGGAACTACAATGGGGGCTGATGATAGGCAGAACCAGGAGCAGCCTCCTCCTGCTCCATGCCTGCAGGCACCTCCAGGCAGCCTGGCCCTGAACCTGAAGCCCCTCTAATTGGGCTGCAGGGACCCAGACTGGCCACACAGGCTGGGCTGATGAAGCCGGCAGGAGCTGGAGTCTATTCAGCCAGGCGGGAGCCCTGAGTGTGTCAGGGAAAAGGTAAACCTTAGCTAGTGGCCAGCTGGCTTCCCTGAGCCCAGTTTCCTCAACATGTAGAGGGCCTGAAGATGTTTCCAACTTGCAAAGACTGCAGGGATTATGTAAGAGAGTGTGGACCAGGGGAGCTCTGTTCAGATGAACCTCTTGTCAGCAAGGTTGGGTGCGGATGGGGGAACGAGGTGTGCCTTCCATCAGGGGACATAAGGGCAGACTGAGCTAAAGCTTGAGTCTATCCTGCCTCTCCTCCCCTCCATTCACACTCATCCCTTGGCCTTCCTGCAGATGGCCCTCCAGGCCACTTACCTGCTTATTCTGAAAGCAAGGCTGCACAGGGACCTTGCGCATAGGCGGAGCTCGGATCAGATTTGGGGTGGAGACCTGGGCCTGGATCTGCAGGGCCCCCAGCAGGGCAAGGCTCAGCCATAGGAGACCTAGGGCCATAATTTCAGGGCTGGGGAAGCTGGCACCGCTCCAGATATTCCCTGAAAGAGGAAATTAGTGAGGAGATATCTAGGGGGATGCTATTTATGTTCTCTGTAGACAATGGCTCACCTCAGGGAGGAGCGACTTATCTGTTGCCAAATCCTGGAAAGGTGAGGCAATTGCCAGCAACTTGTGCTGAAGATCATAAGAAGCATTCTATTTTCCCCCAGGTCAGGATTATGCAAGATGAGGGGTAGGAAGGTAAAGGTCGGAGGAGGCGTTCCCCATATCTCTACATCTCTAGTGGGTCAGTGACTCCCTCCACACTATCTTCCCCCTGGTTGGCACAGTGCGAGGACAGGAGTCTCAGATCTGGACCAACTGTCATCTCTGACATCCAGGAACTTCTCAGCTGGGGCCCGAGTGCAGGGAGGGGTAACTGCAGTAGCTCACCTTTGCTGCACCTGGTGAAAGCAGAGAATATCTCGCATCAACAGAGCCCAGGCTGCTTTCTGGTTCTCCAAAGGGAAGGGAAGGGGAGGCAACTGAAAGAGGACATTCCTGGCAGGGTAGGACAGAGTGTAATCTGTGCTGCTCATGAGCCCAGATCTTGGCCCTCTCAGGGACCCACACCAGGCTCAGGCAAGAGTGAGAAACCTTTCCCCTCCCTCTCCCCCCACCGAAGGCCTACTGGGGAGTGTTCCTGACGAGGGAGCAAAAGGCAAGCTTTGGACAAAACACATGCTAGCATGCCACTCCCCCCAGGTGGGATCTGTGTGTGACATTGCTCAGGTTCTCCTGGCTGCCCTAGAACAAAGGAAAGCAAAGAAATCAAATGGTTAACTGATATAGAGATCACAGTCCTGCAGGACATGACTCTTCATCAGTTTACCTATGTCCTAGTACATTAGGAGAAAAAGGGATTCTTATCAATAGCTGAATCTCCAGAAACCTATACTCTGTTTCCCGGAGTCCAAATATCACCCTCCCTCCACAGCGATATGGGGAACAAAGGCAAGAAGGAAATGGTAGATGGCATGAAATTTCATTATGACCTGCAGCCCATGGACACATACTTGAGGCACATATGGAGTATCACATTTCTCCAGGTATTGGCTACTGTCTGCATGTTAATGCTTTGCTAGAGGGCAAATCAACCTTAGCTTGACAACAGCTAGGCCTCCAGTAATGTGCGAGTCTTCTTGAGCATATGGAAATCCCTTTATGAAATCCCATATGAAAATTCCGCTTGACATTACCTCCCCCAACCCCAATGGTATATAACCAGTCACTCTTCACAACCCCAGGACAGCTGTTTTGCTCAAGAGTCCTGTCCCTGTGCTTTAATAAAACCACCTTCTGTGCACCAAAGATGTCTCAAGAATTCTTTCCTGGCTGTCAACTATGAATCCCCACCATTCCAAAGCCCCATCATTCCCAGCTTGAGTCAGCCGCTCCCCTCCTCCATGCTCCATTGGCAGGGTAGACCCAGACCCCAGCTGGCCCCTAAAGGACTTGGCCCCTCCTGTGGCCCAGTGGACAGAACCCCCAGCTTGGCATGCCAGCTGCAAATGAGACAGCTTGATAGAACAGAGCTCTGAGCCTGCTCCATCCTGGTGGGGGTCCATGGGGGACATGCATCTGCACTGTGTGAAAATGGTGGGGGCCTGGGGCCCCAAGGGGGAGCTCTCTATGCTGATACTCTGGACACTGGGAACTTTGGGTCACAGTGAGTGCCAAGACTCAACCTCATCCTTAAGAGATCACTGATACCATCTGCCATCTCTGGCCATAGTCTTGGGCTGTGGAGCCCAGGGGCCTAAGCCTGGGCAACCAAAAGTGTTCCTGCTATGGCTGATCCCAGCTTTGTCCAGGAGGGAAGCAGTTTCCTCATGGAGCTTGGCTGTCCATGGGAGGCAGTGATGGGTTTCAGCCCCCAGGCCATGTCTCCTAGATGTCACCACGAGGACCAGGCCGGGGCTGACAGAATGCCTGATCTGAGGCTGACCTGAGGTCTCACTGGCCTCAAATGAGACTCCCAGAGACCTCATGGCTCTTCCACCTGCTACAGGGGAACCAGCTCCCCTAGACTGGGCTTTGGGTGGTGGGCCCTGAGGGTAGGGACTCTGGGTAAAGAGGGAGCATATGGTAAAGTCATGGCAATGTACAAGCTAGAAACCCTTACCCCCCAGGTGGGATATCTGTGACCTTCCTCTGGCTGCCTAAGAACAAAGGAATGGAAAAAAAAACAAATTGTTAACTGATAAGAGATTCCAGACATGCAGGACATGAGTCTCCATCAATTTACAAATATCTTAGTAAATTAGAAGAAATAGGCAATATTACCAATAGTCTCCTCTCCAGAAACCAATTGACTCAGTTTCCTGGAGCCCCTATTAGCACTCTTCCCCTCCCCTGATGTGGGGAAGAAATTCAAGAAGTAAATGGAAGGTAGAATTAAATTGCCTATATTCTGCAGCCCAGTGACAAGTGACAGCTCAAGTGACTCCCCCTACTTGAGGGAAATAGAGTACAACATATCTCTAGAAACGCTTACCATTCCTAATGTTAATGCCTTACTAGAGGTAAAACAACCTGGACTTGACCATAGCAAGGCCTCAGGTATCCTAGGAGTCCTCATTAGCATGTCAAAGTCCCTCTGGAAGCCTCCCTTCCTTTTGACTTTACTTCCCCTAATTTCATAGTCACTCTTCACAACCTCAGTGCAACTCTTTCTGCCCATGGGTCCTCTCCACCTGCTTTAATAAAATCGCTTTTTTTTTTTTTTT
>CM053568.1:7256841-7367104 GCA_028646485.1 Cryptoprocta ferox
TTTTTTTTTTTTTTTGCACCAATGACATCTTCAAGAATGATTTCTTGGCCATTGGCTCTGGAACCCCCTGCCCACCCTACTCTATAACCTCATCTTTTTGCGCCCAGTGTGGGGGTCTGAGTCTTTTCATCTGGACCCTGAGCATTCATGCAAACTTCGTGAGTACTTTCTCTCTTGTTCCTTTATTCTTATTTTAGGGACTTTTCAAGGAGTATGGTCTTATTGCAACACTTTCCTGTCCATTGCTCAGTCTGTAATCCTCTAGCTTGTGGCTACTCTACAGGGAGGAGAAAGCCTGCCTTTGGGCTGGAAGTGAATCCCCAGGCCGAAATGGTAAAAATACCCAGAAACTTGTGCTCTCTCTTTCTTCCTGTCCTTATATATTGTTGTCTGTGTTGGGCATGGGACAGCCACCTAAGTGACTAGCACGGCTGCCTATCTTAAACTCCTGTGTGAGCTTTCCTCCTCATTGGTCTAACGTGATCCCTTCCACATCCCTAGTCTAGCTGCTTTGGGCTCTGGGACCTCCCCTGTTGCTGGCAAAACCAGTACCTGATTGAATTAGAACCCAACTGGGGACCATATCCTAGGAAGTCGGCTCTAATGATGATACGTATGTGTTGAAATGTCACTTAGAATATGATGGGTTTCTGTCTTCACTGTTTTCAGTCATTGTCCTCTACTAACTACTACCTAAATAGAAAATTGGGCAATTCCACCTAGTAAAACTTTTCCAGTATTTTCCATGGGTTAAAAACATCTGCCTTCTCAACAAGACAAACTAGATCTATCTGCTGGCACCTATTGTAGCCTAGGCTGCAATGGGAAACCGGGGGGACACCAGCAGCCCTCCTACAGAGGCCCTTAGGGGCTCGTCAGTGATCACAGCGATTTGGTTCTAGGTATGCCTCGGATCACTTTGACACCTCAGGAAACTCTGACATATTCTCTGCAGGGGACACACCTGGGAGTTTGGGGAATTATTTGTAGTATTGACTTTCTCTATTTTTCTCTTTCTAGGAGGAGGATGGGGCTTTCTCTTCAGTCTCCAAGGACTCTCCCTTGGGATGTCATTTCAACTCACTGAAAACAATTTGGATTGCAAAATTTAGGAAAGGACTAATGTCCTATAACACTGCATGGTCTTAGTAGGATCTAGCAGTTAAATTTCTTCTGCAGGAAACAGGGTCAATGGATGGAAGTACCCAAAGTCCAGGTTTCACAGCTCTAAGTCAGAAACCAGACCAAAAGGCTTCTTGCAGAATATATTTTTCCAAATAAGTTTGGCTAGTAAACTCCCTCCTCGCACAGTGGATGTCCTAACAGGCCTTCTCCTGAGGAAACTAAGTTGTTAAAGGTAACACAGGCCTTTCATGACAAAGGGGATGCTGACTCTTTCTCTCTGTTCCACCTCCTAACAATTGTGGGATCCTCTCCCTCATTCATTCCCTGAGTTAATAGCTATAAAAGCAGCCTACTGTAGGGGTGCCTGGGTGGCTCAGTCAGTTGGGTGTTAGACTTCGGCTTAGGTTATGATCTCCTGCTTGTGAGTTTGAGCCCCATGTCAGGCTCTGTGCTGACAGCTCAGAGCCTGGAGCCTGCTTTGGATTCAGTGTCCCTCTCTCACTCTGCCCCTCCTTTGCTCATTCTCTCTCTCTCTCTCTCTCTCTCTCTCTCTCTCTCTCTCTTATAGATAAAACATTAAAAAAAAAAGAGTGAACTGTGGTTAGTCTACCTCAGGATGTGGACTTTAAAGTATATTCCCAAGCAGCTGCCCAAACTCCCTTTCTTTCAAGGAAATCCCCTGTCTTCTCTAACCTGATATAGATCCCTATTTCCACTTTGGTGGATATCAAACAAACAAATATGGGATCTCCTCATTCTCAGCTGACAATGTTCAGAACCGGGAATCCTCTTTCTCTGCCTTCTGGCACTTCACCTTTTCTGCCTTCCCCCCTCCATCCTTCTGTTTCTGGATCACCTTCTGTGCGACTTACATAAAAACTGGCTTCTGTACCATCCTCCCACCCTCAAGGTCAAAGAATGATGAGTACTCCCCTTGGATCGCCCACTTCAAATTCCCTCACTGGTGTCCCAGGTAAAAAAGTGACAATGGGGAACAAATTGATTGTCTTGTAAATGAACACAGGTGGAACATAGTTGGTGTTTTAGCTTATTTAAGTTTGTTGATTTAACTAAAATAGACATGTATATAGAGTTATCAGCATTAGATATAAAACTTTTATTCTACCAAGGTTTCCTAAAGGTCAAACAAGCTCATGTTGTCTCTGTTGCAATTTGTTAGCAAAGATGACTTAAAATAATGGTTAATTTTGTGTATCTCAAAGTTTTCATGGATAATTGTTAAGATAGCTTTCAATGCTTTTGGTAATCTAACACTTGTATAAATGGGATTGAATTTGTTGGATATCAAGCTCTTTTCCAAATAGAATGCAGTGCTAAAGCATTGATTATTGAATGTAGGTTTGTGCTTTTGACTTCTTTTTGCAGAGAAACTAAGAACATTTCGGTCTATTGGAAAACATGTTTTGTGTTTAATTGATTCATCAACTTGCCATCTAAAGAATTCTGGTGTAAGAGTTTACAAATGGTTATTACTTAGTCTCTACTGGAGACTAAGGTTTCTAACAGTCAAAATTCTGCTAAACATAATTATGACTGATGGAAATAAGGAAAGCAACTGTATATGTACAACAGTAGGAGTGTGTGAAAAAGAGACAAGGAACGAAAATATATTTTTTTGTTGCAGGTAAAAGAAAGTAATTTTGTGCTAAATGATACTGGTTTGGAGAAAAATGGCCTGGGACAAAATCTGAATGCAAAGGAAAGTTGTAGAAGGTCATGAAGGGAAATCTTTGGCAAGGAATTTTATGTGTGGTTAGGACAGAATAAGTTGTTTTGAGTGGATTTTTAAAAGTATGCTGGTATAAGTTTGAAATTCTGCTCTTCTCTCTGTTCAAAAGACAAAGTCTTTTGGATTGTTTGGCTCTTGATAAAAAATTAATAATAATAATAATAATAATAATATACAAAAAATTGTTTTCTCTTTTTTTCCCTGGGAAAATCACAGCTTTAGGTTATGTCTTTATCAGGTCTTTGATCACTTAGTTAAACTTCTTACTGTTAAAGGAGCTAAGTTGATGACACGTATATAACCTTACATATGTGACTTTGGAATCTCTTATTGCCATCTTGGTTAAATAAATAATTTAAACCTGTAAGATTTCTAATAATCTGATCCCATTTCAGATGTGCTCTATAACTTTCTAAGGTTTAACAAACTTCCCAGGATTTAAATTGTAAAGAAAGTCTTTTTGACCAAGGAAGCCTTTTATTTGGAATGTTAAGTGAAAAGCCCTGTTAAATAATGGTAAACCTTAGGTGATATTGCTTGGGTAAATGCTGGAACTGTTCAAATGTATATGCATTTCCTAAGTCTCTAAATGAATATGGAAAACATATATTTCCTAAACCCTATCTGACAGTCACTAGAAACCTTTCCCATATAAACCCAAAACTCCTGGTTTATGTAAAGGATTGAAAGTTTATACAACAGAAGATTTAATCCCAAAATGAAAGGGCCCCTACTGGGTCATATTATGTAGTCCCACTGCAGTAAAGTTAGAGGGGCACACTTTATGGGCTCCTATATCTAAAATAAAATCTGGACCCCCTTCACAGGAATTCGATGAGGAAACTAATGTGCCTTCTGATTCCTGTGAACCTGTGGAAGACCTCAAACTTCTCTTAGGATGGTTGGACCTTTCCTTTTCATCCTCCTTTCCCAATGTCTACTAACATTTCCTTCTCACAATGGGCCATTCAAAAGGATCACCACAGACATTTGAGTTACAAATCAGAAAGACCAATCTGATTCCTGCTGCCTGTTCCCACAAGCATCCGAGGATGCTTGAAGCCTAATGTCTAAAAAATCTCATGGCAGTACTGGGAGTCACTGGTTTGTAATCTGCTCTAGCTATTAACCTGTATTTATCTTGTTTCCTTAAAAGCACCTGCTATTAATTCCCTGCTTGCTTAGTAAACAAAACAGAGTTAATATGATGGCTATATACAACCTGCTACACATTTAAGGCCTTAAATGACTCTCAAAATACCATTATATTACTAAATAGCAAAATAACTCAAGTGTATAAAACACTCCTACAAGACAGAATGGCATTAAATGTTTTAAGTGCTGCACAAGGTGGAACGTAAACTCTCTTAAGAACAAAATGGTGTGCGTATACATTCCGGAGTACCTCAAAAATATTTTTGGATTTCTATCTGACCTGAATACTCAAATTGGCACATGAAATAACCCCTCTCTTTACTTTAGTGATGAGTTAAACTCTTGGACTGGAGGATTTCAGTTAGATGCCAAAGGACTTTTCATTTGAGCTCATCTTTCTAGCTATTCTAGTTATGTTTTGCTGTTTTCTCCCATGTCTCTCTGCCTGGTGCCAAGACTCCATCACTACAATAACTTCAAGCCAACAGATGATCCTTTTTACTCCAGGATGTTCATACTCATTGTCCATCTTGGATCCAGCTACTTCTTCCTTCTGTAACTCTTCTCTATGTACCCCAAATGATTAGCATTGTCTCGTGGGTGGGGACCTATCTATGCCCCTATTGAGCAGAAAGAAGCTACAGAAGATGAGTCCTTCCGCCTTCACCAACTTTAAAGATGTAAGGGTCAATATTGTTTATTGGGGATATGATGAGGGAGCATAAGGCAAGCTGAGGGCAAAGTACAAGATAGCATTACCTCCTTCCACCTCAGGTGGGATGTGTGTGAAATTCTTCAGGCACTCCTGGCTGCCCAAGAACAAAGGAAAGGAAAGAAAACAAATGGTTATGGCACAAAAACAGACACATAGACCAATGGAATAGAATAGAGAACCCAGAATTGGACCCACAAATGTATGGCCAATTAATCTTTGACAAAGCAGGAAAGAGTAACCAATGGAAAAAAGACAGACTCTTTACCAGATGGTGCTGGGAGAACTGGACAGCAACATGCAAAAAAAAAAAAAAAAAAAAAAAAAGAAAGAAAGAAAGAAAGAAACTAGACCACTTTCTCACACCACACACAAAAATAAATTCAAAATGGGTGAAGGACCTGAATGTGAGACAGGAAACCATCAAAACCCTAGAGGAGAAAGCAGAAAACAACCTCCATGACCTCAACCACAGAAATTTCTTATTCAACACATCCCCAAAGGCAAGGGAATCAAGAGCAAAAATGAACTATTGGGACCTATCGAATGGGAAAAGATAGTTGAAAATGACCTATCGGATAAAGGGCTAGTATCCAAAATCTATAAGGAACTCACCAAACTCCACACCCAAAAAACAAATAGTCCAGTGAAGAAATGGGCAGAAGACATGAATAGACACTTCTCCAAAGAGGACATCCAGATGGCCAATAGACACATGAAACGATGCTCAGTGTCACTCATCACCAGGGAAATACAAATCAAAACTACACTGAGATACCACCTCACGCCGGTCAGAGTAGCTAAAAGGAACAAATCAGGAGACTATAGATGCTGGCGAGGATGTGGAGACATGGGCACCCCCCTACACTGTTGGTGGGAATGTAAACTGGTGCAGCCTCTCTGGAAAAAAGTGTGGAGGTTCCTCAAAAAATTAACAGTAGAACTTCTCTATGACCCAGCAATAGCATGCTAAGGATTTACCCATGGGATACAGGAGTGCTGATGCATAGAGGCACCTATGTACCCCAATGTTCATAGCAGCACTTTCAACAATAGCCAAATCATGGAAAGAGTCTAAATGTCCATCAACTGATGAATGGATCAAGAAGATGTGGTTTATATATACAATGGAATACTACATGGCAATGAGAAAGAATGAAATCTGGCTGGAACTCGAGGGTGTCATGCTAAGTGAAATAAGTCAAGCAGAGAAGGACAGATACCATATGTTTTCACTCATAAGTGGAACAGGAGAAACTTAACAGAGGACCATGGGGGAGGGGAGGGGGAAAAAAGGTTGGGGAGAGGGAGGGAGGCAAACCATGAGAGACTCTTGAATACTGAGAACAAACTGAGGGCTGATGGGGGAGTGGGAGAGGGGAAGGGGGGTGATGGGCATGGAGGAGGGCACTTGTGGGGATGAGCACTGGGTGTTATATGGAAACCAAGTTGACAATAACTACAAGGAAAAAAATAATAAATAAAAAAGAATTCAAAAACTAAGAAAAAAGAAAGAAAGAAAGAAAACAAATGGTTAACTGATAGAGATCACTGTCCTCCAGGACATGAGTCTCCATCAGTTTACAAATATCTTAGTAAATTAGAAGAAAAAGACAATCTTATCAATAGCCTAATCTCTAGAAATCTATAGACTCAGTTTCCTTGAACCCCTCATATCACCTCTCATAGTAATATGGGAAAGAAAGGCAAGAAGGAAATTGTAGGTAACATTAAGCTTCCTGATACCCTGTAGCCCATTGACAAATACTTGAGGCTGGCAGAGAAGAACATTTCTCCAGGAACTTCCTACTGTCTTAATGTTAATGCTTTGCTAGAGGGAAAAGTACCTTAGTTTGACAATAGCTAGGCCACCTGTATTCTGTAAATCATCATTAGCATAAAAACCTATTAGAAAACTTCCCTTGACTTTACCTCCTCCAACGCCAGAGTATATAACCAGTCACTCTTCACAACCCAAGTGCAGCTCTTTCTGCCCATGGGCCCTGTCACCGTGCTTTAATAAAATCACATTTTTACACCAAAGATGTCTTCAAGTTCTTTCTGGGCCCTTGGCCCAGACCCCCCCCCCATCGCCCCAAAACTTCATCACTTGTTAAGTGGTGGTGAGAGCACCTCGGCCCCTCAACCCTCTAGAGCTGCCTGGCCCTGGCTGGGTCTCTGCTACTGGACCTGCTGCGGGTGGCTGAACATAGGTGTGAGATGTGTCCCATCAGTGTGTTAGGAGGCAGGGACAAGTGGTGGCTGCTGTTGGTCTGGCGCTGGGCTTGGAGTTGGGAGCTAGAAGTGTTCAGTCAGAGCTGACTCTGCTTCTGTGGCTTCCATCCTTTTCTGGGGACCACATTTCCTGCAAGTGATGCTAATAGGTGCCTGCCCTTTGTTCTTTTCCCTCTCAGAGGGCCCACAGATCAAGGAGCAGAGACTGGGGACTGGGGGACATGTGTTTATTTAGCAAGCTAAGAGGGGTTCCATGAGCAGGGCAGCATGGGGAGGAGTTAGTTGGCTGTGCAGAGAGAAGGGTCTCTTGGCTCTCTCAGGGGTGTCCAGGTTGGTGGGGATAGTTGGGTCGTGCCCTTAGGAGAGGTTGGCATAGGGGTATGAGGAGGTGAGAGCCAGAGGGCACCTGAGAGGGAGTCAGGGGAATAAAGAGAGGAGCAGTGCTGGGCAAGTGGGACAAAGACAGACCTGGGACACCCCCTCCCAGCTGCACCCTGGTTCCCATCAGACCCCGCTCCATCCATACTTACCACACGCTCACTCACTCATCGATGCACTGATCTGTAGGAGACAGAGTGGTCACCATGGGCAGGAGTGTCTCTGTGGGATCCCTGACCACCAGGGCCCCTGCACAACCCCTGGGCTGCCCTGGACCCCAGGCTGGCCCAGCCACAGAAGCTCTGGGGTTCCCTTCAGGGACGGTACAGCAGAGAGATGGATGATGGGGCAGGGCACTGGGGGACAGGCCTGAGGACAAGCAGACCTGCGTGACAGCCAATCTCCAAAGGAGGCAGGTGAGACCCAGCCACACTTCTGCTTGGGCACCAAGCCTCCTCCTGTTTACCTGCTGAGTCCTGGCAGCCCCTCAGCCTTGGGGAGGCATCTGCCCAGGCCAGGCTGCCTGAAGACAAGGGCGCCTCCCAAGTCAATGGTGAGCCAGCCCCAGGGCAAAGGGGGAGGTGGCCCAGGAGAAACAGGCTTGGATGGAGAGGGGAGGTGGCCAGGCAAGGAGACTGAGGAAACGTGGCCCCAGGTGTGCAATGCTTATGTGGGCAGGCCTGAGCTATTGTGAAGGAGGAATCTTGGGGCCCAGAATCCTGGGTGCAGCAGGGTCTTCCTGAACCCAAAGTGGTTCCTGGGGCTCCAGTGACTGCAGCCGGGGCCTGCATCCCTCCTCTCCCCACTTCCCTAGTGAGGCAACATCAAGCCTGGACAGTCCCTATTGGCCTTCTCCTCCCCCCAGCTGGGTGATTACCGTTGGGGATAGGGAAGACGATGTGCTCATCAGTGAGGCCCAGGGATTTGGCGAAGCTGATGAAGTTCTCCTTCAGCTCAGGAGTCAGCTCCTTGGTCCTCCCTGTGTCCAAGATGGGTGGTGAGTGACTGGCGAAAGCTCCATAGACATTGTTAAACGTATGAACCATGCTTTAGACCCCTCCCTCCTGAGGGGTTCTGTGGAAAGACCACTCTTCTGCCTCCAGGGGCTCAAGGTGAAGGGACCTTGGGGGCTGGGTGCAATGGGCCTCTTCTACCCCAGCATGACCAAGAACTGGGTCCCAGAGGGCTTAAGACCCACCATAGAGGGTGATCTTGAAGAACTCCTGGTTTTTGTAAACTTTCTTGAAGAACACCGTGGCAACCTGGTTGTAGTCTGTGGCCACCACTCGTACTGTGTAGCTCTGTATTCCAGGGTAACCTGCATGGTGGATGGTGAGGGAACAGCCCTCCATGGCCCGGCAGAGGGAGCTGTTGCTTCCTCCCCTGGCACCACAGGATGGCATCTGTATGGAGCTGCAGGGAGGTCCATGCCCCCAGAGACCCATTCCACGCAGGACTCACGCTTAATGTTGCCCAGGTTGAATTGTCCTGGCTGGAAACTTGGGACGAACGTTCTGATCCAGTGGTCACAGCGCTGGTTCCTATGGAAGCAAGAGATGGGTGGGTAAGAGTGTGACACCTTGCCACAGCAGGAGGTCTGCCCCCCACCCCTTATATGGGCCTGGCTCTTCCCCACTGAGCCCATTCCTCTCTGTCCCTGCCTACTCTGCCCTGGACCACCTGACCTGCTCAGACTCTCCCCCTAGCACCTACTGTCCTTCCTTCTTCCGGGCTGTTCCCCCTTGGTGGCCTTCCTTCCTTATTGTCCCTTTTACCTGAGACATTTGTCTCCTATTCTTTTTTTAAAATTTTTAAAATGTTCATTAATTTTTGAGAGTGAGACAGAGAGAGACTCGGGCGGGGGAGAGAGAGAGGGAGACACAGAATGCAAAGCAGGCTCCAGACTCTGAGCTGTCAGCACAGATCCCTACACGGGCTCAAACTCAAGAACTGTGAGAACATGACTTAAGACAAAGTCAGAGGCTTACCCGACCGAGACACCCAGGTGTCCCTGTCCCCAATTCTTATCTTGAGGCTTCCTGCTGTAACTTCTCCTTCCTGCTGTAACTTCTCCTGGGGGAATCACCACCCAGGGTCCAGTCTGCTGGATGCCAAAGGCTCCCTCAGTTGAAGGGCCAACCCTGACCTCTCACCTGCATTCCATCTGATCCCCCGGGAACCCAGAGCTGATCTCCCCACATCTGTCCTTCTGCTCCTTCTATGACAAATGCAAGAGCCCCATCCCCAAGTGCCAGAGCCAGAAACCCAGAGGAGCTGGGTAATCCTTGGCTCCTCTCTCTAGGTCCTAATCTGCCCCCGCTCTGGTCATCTCCCACCTATGACTGATCAGCCTCCTGGGCTGCACACCATCATTCCTCTCCCGGCTGCAGCCAGACCCGCTCCTCACCAGTACCTGACCCCTGCCACTGTGGCCACTGCCCCCCTCCAGACCTCCCACCAGCTCCTGCTCAGGGCAGCCATGCGATGGCTTGCTGTTTCTTGAAGAAGTGGCTATCTCTGACTCAGTCCACCAGAACTTCCACAAAGGTCCCAGGCCTCTTTCTGACACAGGTTGCTTCCTCAAAGGCCAGCCCACAGACCACCTCCCTGGATGCCCTTGACAAAGGCCTAGGTGGGACTCCAAGCTAGATCCAGTGACCCTCCTCCCATTCTAGGACCCCCCTGCTCTCTTTGGGAGAGAGTCTGTGTCCATCCCCCGTACTGTCTTGTGTCTATGGTGAAGTGACCAAGAAATGTTGATCTAGTGAATGAGAGAAGGAATAAATAAATTATCCTGCAGTAGGATAAATGATCATCTTTCAGCTTTGGTGACCCCTTGGCTATGACATCAGTCTGCCTCTTGGACCCCCAGGGCAGTCGTCTAGGCCCCCCATGCTCCCCTAGGAGGTGGTGGCTCTCACCGTAGCAGGGTGGAGGTGACATTGTAGCTGCTGTCTTCATTCAGCTTGTAGGTGGTGGTGTACATCTTCAACTGGCTGTGTTCTTCTCTATTAAAGGCGTTCCCTGCCACTCCTAAGACGTACCATTTCCCCTGGAACTACAGTGGGGGCTGATGATAGGCAGAGCCAGGAGCAGCCTCAGGGGACCCTTCTGCTCCATCTCTGCAGGCACCTCTAGGCAGCCTGGCCCTGAACCAGAAGCCCCTCTAACTGGGCTGCTGGAACCCAGACTGGCCACACAGGCTGGGCTGATGAAGCCGGCAGGAGCTGGTGCCCATCAGGACAGGCGGGAGCCCTGAGTGTGTCAGGGACAGAGTGACCCTTGGCAAGTGGCCAGCTAGCTGCCCTGAGCCTCAGTTTCCTCATCATGTAGAGAGCCTGAAGATGTTCCCACATTGCAAGGACTGCAGGGATTATGGAAGAGATTGTGGACCAGGAGAGATCTGCTCATCTGACCCTCTTGTCAGCAACATTGGGTGCGGATGGGGGCATGGGGTGTGCCTTCCATCAGGGGACACTGAGGGCAGACTGAGCTAAAGCCTGAGGCCATCCTTCATCTACTCCCCTCTGTTCACACTCATCCCGGGGCTTCCCTGCAGCTGCCCCTCCAGGCTCCTTACCTGGTCATCCTGGAAGTCAGGCTGCAGAGGGACCCTGAGCAGAGGTGGGGCTGGGATCAGGTTTGGAGTGGAGACCTGGGCCTGGATCTGCAGGGCCCCCAGCAGGGCAAGGCCCAGCCACAGGAGACCTAGGGCCATGACTTCAGGGCCGAGGAAGCTGGCACTGCTCTGGATATCAGCTGAAAGAGGAGGTGAGTGAGGAGGTTTCTGGGGGATCCTTTTATAGTCCTCCTGGGCAATGGCTCACCCCAGGGTGGAGCGACTTAGCCTTTGCCAAATCCAGGAAGGGTGAGGCAATTGCCAGCAACTCATGCTGAAACTTTTGGCAAGCTCTCTGCCTTTCTCCCAGGTCAGGATTATGCAAGATGAGGGGCAGGAAGGTGGGAGAGGTGGGGAGGGGGCATTCTCCATATTTCTACATCTCTGGCAGGGACAGTGACTCCCTCCACAGTCTCTTCCCCCTTGGTTATCCGTGTGTGTGGTCAGGGGTCTGAGATCTGGAGCAGCCGTCATCTCTGACCTCCAGGAGCCTCTCTGCTGGGGCCCAAGTGCAGGATGGGCTAAGTGCAGTGGGGCCCCCTTCCTGCACCTGATGAAAGCAGAGAATGCGTCACTCCAACAGAGCCCCAGCTGCTTTGTGGTTCTCCAAAGGGCCAGGGAAGGGGAGGCAGCTGAAAGAGGACATTCCTGGCAGGGAAGGACAGAGTGTACCCTGTTCTGCTCATGGAGCCCAGATCCTGGACCTCCCAGGGATCCACACCAGGCCCTGGCACAGAGTGAGACATCCTTCCCCTCCCCCTACCACACAAGACCTACTGGGGAGTGTGCCTGATGTGGGAGCATAAGGCAAGCTGAGGGCAAAACACATGCTAGCATGCCCCTCCCCCCAGGTGGGATCTGTGTGACATTGCTCAAGTCCTCCTGGCTGCCCTAGAACAAAGGAAAGCAAAGAAATCAAACGATTAACTGATAGAGATCACAGTCCTGCAGGACATGACTGTTCATAAGTTTACCTATGTCCTAGTAAATTAGGAGAAAAAGAGATTCTTATCAGTAGCCTAATTTCCAGAAACCTATACTCAGTTTCCTGGAGCCCTATCGTCACCACGCCCCCCACGGTGATGTGAGGAACAAAGGCAAAAAGGAAATTGCAGATAAAGTTTTTTATGACCTGCAGCCCATTTACAAATTCTTGAGGCAAATATGGAGTATAACTTGTCTCCAGGAATTCCCTCTTGTCTCTTGAGCATATGAAAATCACTTTAGAAACTTCTAAAGTGGGGACTTTATCTCCCCAACTCCATGGTATATAACCAGTCCCCACCCCACCCCCCCACCCCCGCCTGTGCAGCTCTTTCAGCCCTAGGGTCTGTCCCGGTGCTTTAATAAAATCACCTTTTGTGCAACAAAGATATCTCAAGAATTCTTTCTTGGCCATCATGTTCAAACTCCCACCATTCTAAAGCCCCATCATTCTCACCTTGAGTCAGCCCCTCCCCATCTCCACACCCCATTGGCAGGGTGGACCCAGACCTCAGCTGGCCCCTAAGGGACGTGGCCCCTCTGTGGGCTCAGTGGACAGAAACCCCAAGCTGGGCATGCCAGCCACCAATGAGACAGTGGACAGAGCAGAGGTCTGAGGCTACAGTCCCAGTTCCATCTTGGTGGGGGTCAATGGGGGACATGTATCTGCACTGTGTAAAAAGGGGTGGGGGGCTGGGCCCCCAAGAGGGGTTCTCTACCCTGCCGGCCTAGACACCGGGTACTTTGGGGCACAGTGAGTGCAATGACTCAGCCTTATTTTTAAGAGATCACTCATACCATCTGCTATGTCTGGTCAGTCTTGGGCTGTGGAGCCCAGGGGCCTAGGCCTGGGCCCCCAGAAGTGTTCCTGCCATAGGTGATCCCAGCTTTGTCCTGGAGGGAAGCAATTTCCTCATAGGGGCTTGGCTGTCCATGGGAGGCAGTGATGGGTCCCAGCCTCCAGGCAGTGTCTCCTAGATGTCACCAGGAGGGCCGGAGCTGACAGAATGCCTGACCTGAGGCTGACCTGAGGGTTCACTAGCCTCAGATGAGACTCCCGGGGCCCTCAGGGGCTCTTCCACCTCCTACAGGGGAACCAGCTCCCCTGTCCTGGGCTTTGGGTGGTGGACCCTGAGGGAAGGGATTCTGGGGGTCCTGAGGTGGTGGGTAGGGGATGCCTTCCACCTCCCTGACGCCAGAAAGGCCCCATAGGATCCCTGCCCCCTCAAGCCTGTCAGGGTGATGAAAGAGCAGGAAGAGAGAATGAGCAAAGCCTTGGGGTATGATGTTGCCATCAAAGCCTGAGTGCCCTTGAAGGCACCAGTGGCCACCCCCCACCCCTCTCATCCCCACTCACAGCTCTAGGAACTCCACCCCTGCTCCTCTCTTTGACCTTAAAAGGTATCTTTGAGTTTGCATGACTACTAGACGTGAGGGAGACTGATGGCTAGAGAATTTTTTTTGAGATTAGTTATTAATTTTGAGAGAGATAGAGAGAGCACAAGCCAGGGAGGGACAGAGAGAGAGAGAGAGAGAGAGAGAGAGAGAATACCAAGAAGGTTCCACACTGTCAGCACAGAGCCTGACATGCAGCTTCATCTCACGACCATGAGATCATGACCTGAGCCAAAACTAAGAGTCAGACGCTTAACCAACTGTGCCACCCAGACGCCTAACTAGGGGAGAGGCAGTGCTCTGGATCATCAAGGAGTCACTGGACAGAATATTCTAGACTTGAAATGCCATGAGTAGAATGGCCAACGATCCTTTGGTATTAATTCATACCTCTGCTCACCAGGGTATGAATTGGGGAGGGTTTAGGGCCTGGTCTGCAGCCTGAGAAAACCAGGGCCAGGTGCAGGAAGGACAAGGCTCATGGGCCCCCGTTGACTCCCTGACTCCCCTAGGTGCTGGCCACCTGCTGCTGGTTTTCCCCTCTGTAAGGAGAGCTGCAAACGAACCATAAGAGACTCTTAAATACAGAGAACAAAGTGAGGGTTGCTGGCGGGGTGTTGGGCATTAAGGAGGGCACTTGTGGGGATGAGCACTGGGTATTATATGTAAGTGATAAATCACTAAATTCTATTCCTGTATTATTACACTATATGTTAACTAACTTGGATTTAAGAGAGAGAGAGAGAGAGGGAGTGCGAGAGAGCTGCCCTGTGGATTCTGTGAGGTGTTGAAAAGAAAACCATAGGCCCAAAATGGATTCACTTATGTTAAGGGCCCCACAGCTGTGAGCTAAGACTTAATGCCTAATCTCACTGCAGTTTCAGTTCCCCTGCCCCCACCACGTAACCTTTAATCGATTGGATTGGAATTTTCTGGTCAGCTCGTTGAAACTTACTGATAGACCTTTTCCGTTTCCGTTAGGGGGTAGCCTTGCCTAAAACAATGGATTCTTTGATAATAATTTCCTTTTCTCTGTTCCTTCTCTACCTTTAAAAACCTTTCCTTTTCTGCAGCTCAGCAAAGCTCCTCTCTGTTTGCTAGATGGGATGCTGACTGATTCATGAATCATTCAAGAAAATCAATTTGATGTTTTAAATTGCTCAGCTGAATTTTTGTTGTTTAAAGGAGGCCTTGCGCACGCACACACACACACACACACACACACACACACACACACACACACACACACACGGGGTGTCTCTGCATGAGGGCATTTCGGAGCTTCTGACCAAATGCATTCTTCTCTCCATTCTGGCTCCAGGCCTATCTAAGGCCCACTGGCCTTGTCTCTCTGTTCTCATCTCTGTGTGGTCTTGGCCTCGGCTGACACCTGGTGATAGCAGTCTCCTCCCTCCTCTGCTGGCTCAGCCCAGGAGCTGAGGGAGGGGAGAAGAGTGAAGGGGGTGAGGCCTGTCCATGGATTTGAGGCTCAGCGGTGTGCAGTGTCCCAGCCATACTTTGTGGGGGCCCAAGGACAGTCATGGCCATGGCTGGGGCAGAGGTCAAGGCAACCTGTGGCCAATCCCAGCCAATAAGATGTGGGTACTGGGCTGGTTGGAGCTGGAGGGAGGGGACCAACTGGGTGTGCCCATCGCCTTTGGCCCTAGGAAGGGAAGAGTCCTGCAGGCTGGGCTGGGGATAAAGGTAAAGAGTTCTTCCTCCCCTCCTCAGAGTCCGACAGGGCTATGGGGGGAGGGTCAGCTCAATATGCACACCCGCCTCATGTCGGCTGACACTCAGCACCCAGAGGGATGGGCCAGGACCATGGTGTAGACCTTCTGCTTGGACTCAGGCCAACTCCAAGAACTCCAGGGTAGACAGGACCCTGAAGGCCACACCATTCACCCATGTGAACCTACGAAAAGCTACACAGAAGCCTTGGGGCCAAGCCCCTCCTGGGAGAAGCCAGGGCTGGGCCTTCTAACCCAACCTCTGGGTCTCTACAGTAATAGCAGAAACTTAAATGGCATCCACACCTATGCTTCTCTGTGGCAAGAAGCCAGGAGAACTCCAGCTGCTCCAGACTGCCCCCCCCAAGTCTCTGGCAGGTGGTTCTCCCCACTCCACATACCCAAGAGGAGAGGCTCCGAGGGACTGCAGTGGCCTGTCCTCCCCTAGAGTTACCCAGGCCCCACCTCTTGTCTAATCACCCAGGGGAGCAGCAAAAGGCTCTCTGGCAGATTCTGCATCTCAGGAATCCCATCTAACCCCCCAGACTGGTTTCTAGAAGCCTGTGAGCAGTGTCCAGCCCAGCCCATATTTGAGACACAAGCAGCCCTCTCTCCCCTGCTTGAAGGCTGGGCAGGACATCCCTGGGGAAGGGGACAACTGGGTTTCTCAGAGCCCAGGACTATACCTGGGAGGAGCCTCCAAACGAGATGCCTCCAGGAGGCCAGTCACAGCAGCAGGAACTCTTGGTGCCCACAGATGCACCCTCCTTGGCCACTGCAGGTCCAAACACCCTGGAGGGGGAAGGCCTGCTCCTCCAGAGCCTTGGCTTGAGGTTCTAGTTTCTGGGAGTTTCCCCAACTCCCATGCCTCACCTGTCATGGTAGGGCTCCCCAGGGGGCCTCAAGGATCTCCTGGCTCCTGCCCCTTCCACCTGTTGGGGATCTTACCTATGGAAAGGCTCTGAAAGGCAGTCCCTCCCTACATCTCCCACAGTACACCCACTGGGTTCCTCCCTCTGCAAAGGTCCTTTGGGCCCACGGGGCAGGGGGCAGCAGGCCCTGCCATACACGGTCTGGGCCCAGGACTGCCTTGTCAGTCTGGCCCTTGGGTACCTGGTCCAAGCATGCCTTCTAGCTGGGTACTTCCGCCTTTTGTTCTGGGGCCTCAACTCCCATGGAGGCTAGAGGGCCCATGAAGACCACAGTGGGGACTAGAGGCCACTGCCCTGGGCAGGGTCTGCGGTGGGTATCAGGCATCTAGCAGGTGGTGGGTCGACACTGGGCTCCCGTGGAGCTGGACAGGAGGTACCTACCTCTGCTGGCAGGGTCCTGGCACTAGGTGAGACCTCTGCTCCTCCCAGCTCTCCACCCTTCCTGTCTGGGCTCCAGTCCAGGAAAGCGGATCTCTACCTTGGCCACTCCTGGGTCACCCCCATGCTCCCTGCCCCCCAGGACATTGGCTGGGGCTCTACTGGACACCATCAAAGAGGGTTGTGTGAGGGCATGGATCTGGCTCTCCCAAAAAGCTGGTTCTCCTTTGTACCCTGAAGCCAGGGGGAAGGGAATGAGTTCCCGAAGGGGGAAAAGACAACAAATGTCTGGGAGGCGCTCAGTCTTCTGCCAAAGGTCCTCCTGGGTGCTCTGGGGGTAGAGCTGAAGCCCTTCTGCTCCTCCCCATTCATCCCTGGTTGAGGAAGGTTGGGGTCATACCCAGTGCTTATTTTATCAGCTGAGTCTCTCCCTCTGGGGAAGGGGGTCATGAGCAAGGCTGTGACAGGCAGTGAGGACAGGGTCACATCCCAAAGGGAGAGCGTATCCAGCTTTACAGGGAGAAGGGGCTGACTTGGGATCAGTGGAGAGGGGGGTGAAGGGTCAGGAGACTGGTGCAGGGGGTGGAGGAAATGCTGAGAACATGCACTGAATCCTCTGCAGAGGCCAGAGAGTACAGGGCACAGGCCTGGGTGCTACCCTCTAGGCCCAGAGTCCTTCGGGTCTTGGGTGGGCACTGGGCCTCCCCCCAGGTCAGTGCAGCTGCAAGTGACCCTCCCTAATTGCTTGGCCAGGACTGACTGGCTTCCCGTGGCTCCTCGTCCCTGCCCATACCCCTTGGCCCCCATTTATGGGACTGAACGCTTAGGTCATAACCACTCATATGTTGGAACCAGTGTGGTATTTGGGAGTGGGGGAGGGGAGGTTGGGAGGTGATTAAACAATAGGGGTGGAGCCCCTGTTGATGGGATTAGCGCCCTTATAAGAAACCCCAAAGAGCTTCTTCGCCTCTTCTGCCATGTGCAGACAGCGAGAAAGAGGTCATCTATGAACAAGGAATAGCCCTCACCAGACACCAAATCTGCCAGCGCCTTGACCTTGGACTTCCCAGCCTCCAGCACAGTGAGAAATAAATTTCAAAATTTTTTTAATTTGAGGGGCACCTGGGTGGCTCAGTTGGTTAAGCATCCAACTTCAGCTCAGGTCACAATCTCACAGTTCGTGAGTGAGTTCGAGCCCTGCATCAGGTGATTTCGTGCCACCCTCCACACTCTCTCCCCTCCTCTCTCAGCACCTCGTGGGATTCTTTCTCCCTGTCCCTCACTCACTCACTCACTTTCTCGCTCTCAAAAATAAATAAATATATATATTTAAAGAAATTTTTATTTGACCACAGCTGACACACAATGTTACATTAGTTTCATGTGTACAACAAAGTGATTCGATGTCTCTACAAATTATGCTATGCCCCCAAGTGCCGCTACCATCTGCCCCCAGGCAAGATCATGGACTATACAAGATCATCTGCCCCCATGCTGCCCTTGAGAAATAAACTTCTGTCCACCTAGTCTGTGGTATTCTGTTAGAGACTGAGATAGTCACCTCCCCACACCACTGGATTTCCCTGTCCTGGGCCACCTTTCCCCCAACCCCCCTGGAGACCCCTGTCTTGGGCCGCCTCTTCCCCCACATCCTCCAGTCTCCTGCTCAGCCATACCCTTGACTTTCTCTCCAGAGCACCTCTCCAAACAGTGAATTTCCAACTTTTAGCACCTTCTGGATAGGCTGATTATTTCCCAAATCATCAAACTACTGCAAAAAATCACCACAAACTCCTGGGGTTAAATTAACACATTCTGAAGGCCAGAATCAAACATCAGAGGTTCACCGCGCAGGGGCACCTGGGTGGCTCAGTCGGTTAAGCGTGGACTCTTGATTTCGGCTCAGGTCATTAGCTCACAGTTCATGAGTTCAAGCCCTACACTGGGCTCCGTGCTGATGGTGCAGAGCCTGCTTGGGATTCCCTCTCTAAATAAATCAATAAACTTAAAAGAAAAAGAAAAAGAAGTTCACTGTGCCAAAAACAAGATGTGGGCAAGGCCGAACTCCCTCCGGATGTTCCAGGCGATGGTTCCTCACCTCTTCCAGCCTCTGGTGGCTGCAGGCATTCGTTGGCTGTGGCCCCACTGCCCCAACCTCTGCCTGTCTTCACATCGCCTTCTCCAGGGTGTGTGTAATCTCACTCGCCTCTTTATGAGCACACTCGTGATCACAGGTAGGGCCCACCCGGATAATCTAGGATGACCTCCTCCTGTCACAATCCCACCTCATTTAAAAGGCGGAACAAGAGGCAAAGAAAGAAGGAAAGAAAATAGAAGGAAAACAAGAGAAAGGCCAATCATGAGTTTTGAATACTTGTCTCCTACTATTAATCCATCGGTGAGTTGAGATAATTTTCTTCTTCTCTTAGAAATTTGAAAAACGAATGCACTCTGTGTCATACTATGAATCGGGTGGGAGGGCTGTGCGGTCCCTTCCAAGTCCCCGGGGCGGCCCCGATTCCCCTTCCCAGGAGGCACCCCTGAGAAAGCGAAGTTCGCTTCGCCAGCATCCCGAGTCATCTGCTTCCCCGAAGCCGTCGTCCTCGCCTTCCGCGCCCGTCTCCACCCGCATGCCCAGGTCCCCGTTGGGGCCCGACATTGCGGGCTCCGGCGCCGCGGCGACAACCCACCAGTCGGCCGGCGGCGGGAAGACAGTGGAGGCGCCTAACAAAACGCAGAGACCGGAAGGCTACCACCCGGAAGAACGCCGCCGCCCCGCCCCGCTCCCGCCTGACTCCGCCCTTCACGACCGGCGCTCCGTCCCCGCGCAGCCCAGCTCTCGCGCTTTCTCCCGCGAGCCAAGCTCTGTCCCCGCCCCGCCGTCAGACTCCGCCCCCCCCGCCCACAACCTGACCCGCCTTCGGATCTCAGCCGCTTCTCCGAGCCACGCCCCTCCCCCGGCTCCGACGGGGCCATCCGGGGCTGCCCGCCGAGAAGCCTAGGTGGCGGGAGCTGCACCCTCAGCTACGGCGAGCGGGCCCCGCAGAGGGGCAGGGACAGCCTCCACTCAGCCCATCCTGTCACCGGAGACCTACGGGTCAGTGAGCCGGCGCCTCCGCTAGGGCGAAATCTGAGACACGTGGTTTCTAAGGCCCCTTACGTGTATGGAAGAATTTATGGTTCGGGACGCAGAAGAAACGGTGCAGCAGCGCGGGAGGGCAGAAACAGCCGGAGTTGCGGCACCAGGTCGGGTCCGGCTTTTTCCGCCGCCCTCCTCGACCCAATGCTGTGACCCTTTTTTCTGACCCTCTGAAGGGTTCAGTGTCTTTCGATTGGGTGCATGAGGTAGAAGTTAACAAACACACATTCCGAGAATGTCCCACACCCTGGGACCCAAAGGCCACACGGCGAGTTCCTGCATTCGGCCCGGGCTCACCACAGAGACCACTTATAGCTCATATTCAGAAGCCGGGCCTTTAGCGACTCCCAGACATCCCAGGGTGTGTTTCAGCGGCTCTGATGGGTGCGTAGAAACTGGGCGCCCGGGACCCAAGCCCATTCCCTCCAGAGCGGTCCTTCCCCGCTCGGCGTCACTGTCACCCCTAGCAACCCTCCGGCGACGGAGACCCGCCCCTTTAAGGGGAATCTGAGCCCCGTCGGTCTTCGTTTCGCGCGCCCGCCCGCGGCGCCGGCGGAACGAACATGGCCCAGGTTGCGCGGGCGCTGTGGCCGGTCCGGCACGCTGTGGCCTGGCGGCTGGGCGGTCGCCCCCAGTCGGCACTCCCCGCGCAGAGCCGGGCCGGCTTCGCAGGAGCGGCAGGAGGCCCGGGCCCCGCTGCCACCGCCCGCAAGGGGAGCCCGCGGCTGCTGGGGGCGGCGGCGCTGGCCCTGGGGGGCGTCCTGGGGCTGTACCACACCGCGCGGTGGCACCTGCGCGCCCAGGACCTCCGCGCCGAGCGCTCTGCCGCACAGGTAAGCCCGGGCCGGACCGAGCCGCGGGTAGGGGTGCTGGGGTCAGCAACGAACTTTGGGACTTCTGGCGGGGTCAGGTATCGCCTCCTCCGCCCGTTCGTGACCTTGGGCGAGTGACTTGGGTTTAAGTCTCTGAGTTCTTAGCGTCCTCATCGGTGAAATGGGGTCGCTCCTAATGCCTGCTAACTAGAAATGATGTCTTTGTCCTAAAGTCGTTTTCCAACGTGTTTTGAGACTTTTTAACGAAAAGCTTTGGAGATCACAAGAAAGGGAAAGAAAGCTTTCAGAGTTTATAACTTTCCATACATTTTTGTCATTTATCATTTGGAAAGACAAACTTTCCCTAAACCCATCCACTGCCTTCAGATCCTAAGGTTGTGTACTGGTTAGTGTTAGTGTTTTTAGGGAACCGATGACCCTTAGATTCCAGGCCCCCCGAGACAGGGAGGGACAGGGAGGTGTCTCCCTAGCCGAGTGGTGGCCCAGCTGCCCTCACAGTGCTCCGTACACATCACCAACACAGCCTTTCTCTGCTGTGGCACCCACCATCCACCCACAGATGCCCCTTCTCTGGACCCAGGGGAACAGGATGTAGGAGGGGAGTGGAGTTCTCTATCTCTCTGCCCACCCGCATTGGCCAGCTGCAGTTGCCCATCTGAAGGGTGCAGAAGGTGGACTGCAGCTGCGGCTTTCAAACATGAATATGCAGCAGCAAAAGCTCACCTGGGGCCTTATCCGCTAAACATGCAGATCCAGGGCCGAGGCCCAGCTACAGCCCTCCCCACTTGGAGATCTGAGCTAGACCCCCATCCCTGCCCCCCTCTGGCAAGTGCTGGGCTCTGCCCCCTCAACCCAGCAGTCCCTTGGGTTGAGGGAGTGGGGGTGGGCACTCCAAGTTGAACAATTGCTCTGCATCTAGGGTGGCACACCTGGGGATGTCCGATGTCCCCTTGGGAGAGGAGGGAGAGGAGAGGTGTCTAATGTTGAACAGAGACAGGAAGATTCATCCTACTCATACTCCCCACCTCCCTATGGCTCCCTTTCTCTCTGCCACCTGTGCCCCCATTCCTCCTGATGTTCTCTGGGAGTCAGCCTAGAAGACTCCTTGGGAAAAGTTTGCTTGGGGGGGTGGGGCCTGGGCACCAGGCCTCAGAAGCTCCCCTCCCTCTGCTCCCCACCCAGCTGTCCCTGTCCAGCCGCCTGCAGCTGACCCTGTACCAGTACAAAACGTGTCCCTTCTGCAGCAAGGTCCGCGCCTTCCTCGACTTCCACGCCCTGCCCTACAAGGTGGTGGAAGTGAACCCTGTGCGCAGGGCCGAGATCAAGTTCTCCTCCTACAGGAAGGTGCCCATCCTGCTGGCCCAGGAAGGAGAGAGCTTGGTGAGCCTCCAGGAGCAACCCCCGCCCCATGTTCTGGGTTTTCCTGGAGTACCCCCGAGTCAGGCCCTGCTGTGCAGCTCTGGACAGATGTGGGGTCTTTGGACCTTGCTGAGGATTATGAACCAGCTGGGCCCAAAGGAAACAGAGCATCACAGAACTCAACAGTGAGCTCTGAAAGCAGGGTGGTCTGGGCTCAGGGTGGGGCTCTGTCACTCCCTGGTTGTGTGACTTGGGGCCAGTCACTTAGTCTCTCTGGGCTTGCTTCTTCATTAATCAACGGAGGACCATACTCTTGGGTGGTAGGCAATGGTTGGCACAGTGCTTGGCGTCTAGCATGTAGCTTCTAGAGTCCACCCTGTCCCCCAGTGTCTGGGAGGCCAGGCAGGTGAGTGGGGAGGTCCAAGACCTTAGGTCCTCCCCACACACACCCCCTTCCCTGCAGCCACACATGGGTCTCCCTTACCCAGGATGGGCCTCCCTGAGGGTGGGGACTGGGTCCTGTGGGGAGAAGGGGAAAGCTCACTGGGCATCAATTTGGGGGACGGACCTTCAGGGACGGATGAACAACGCCAAGGTTCCACCCGACCAGTTTCCTCGAATGCCTGGGTGTTTGTTTTCAAAGAGAACCCTGGTGACCCTGCTGGTGGCCAGGCAACCCCTACCCATGCCCCCAGTTTAAACCAGCCTCTCGGTCTCCAGCAACAACTGAACGACTCCTCTGTCATCATCAGCGCTCTCAAGACCTACCTGGTGTCCGGGTAAGGAGCCTCTCAGAGGCCCAGTCTGGGATCGCATCTCATCCCTTTCATCTCCGGGGAGGCCTCACCTGGGTTTCTACAGGGGCGCAGGGTAGGGCTGCTGCCCGGATTTCCAGAATGAGCCATGGGCTTCTTACTCGGACACACCCCCTTCCTTTCCTCTGCACGTCTCCCTCTCAGGGAAGTGCTTCTGGTGTTTGCCCCAAGTCCCTCTTGCGGCAGGACCTCCTGTGGCACCCACAGGAGGGTGGAAGGCTTTTGCGGGTTGGTCCTGGTCCCACCCGGGAGCTGGGTCAGGCCAGGGTAGATATTTACCCTGAGGAGGTGACGGCTCAGTACCCCCCTCCCCCCCTCCCCCCACCGAGGAAGAACTACTTGGGATGAGACTGTGGGTGTCATCTCCCAAAGGCAGCCCCTGGAAGACATCATCACCTACTATCCACCCATGAAGGCCGTGAACGACCAGGGCAAGGAGGTGACCGAATTCTGCAACAAGTACTGGCTCATGCTGGATGAGAAGGAGGCCCAGCGAATGTATGGTGGGAAGGAGGCGAGGACGTGAGTGAGGCTGGGGCAGGTCCCGGGAGGTGGCAAGGGTGGGGTCTTCCCAGAGGGGACGGGCTGAGCGAGACACTGGAAGGGGGGAACACTGTGGGAGACCCGGAGGGCTGGGGCCACGGCCGGGGCTGAGTCTCCTTAAGGACCTCTCCTGCTCAGGCCTCAGCCTCTCCTCCATACACTGCGCGGTCTAGACAGCGTGCCTGCTCCCGCACCTCGCAGGCCCCGGCTTAGGTAGCCCACCTGGCCTGCCCTCTGTCCCCACTCTGTCCACAGGGAGGAGATGAAGTGGCGGCAGTGGGCAGATGACTGGCTGGTGCACCTGATCTCCCCCAACGTGTACCGCACTCCTGCTGAGGCCCTGGCCTCCTTCGACTACATTGTCAGGGAGGGCAAGTTCGGGGCAGTGGAGGGTGCCGTGGCCAAGTACATGGGTGCAGCTGCCATGTACCTCATCAGCAAGAGGCTCAAGAGCAGGTGA
The DNA here is from genome assembly GCA_028646485.1 of Cryptoprocta ferox. Lineage (NCBI taxonomy): Eukaryota > Metazoa > Chordata > Mammalia > Carnivora > Eupleridae > Cryptoprocta > Cryptoprocta ferox. The sequence goes on from CM053568.1 coordinate 7,280,384, forward strand.
TGATGGGGTGTGTGTGTGTGTGTGTGTGGCCTGCTGTCTCTCAGTCCCTAGTATAAACTAAGCCAGGACTCGAACTCAGAACTTCAGTTGTCTCCACCACCCCAGGGGAAGCAGAACAGGCCTCAGAGTCCAGAGCTGGGTGCCTGCCTTATGCCTTCTTCTGTTTCCTTCTCTGTGGTCGGGTTTCTTTCCTCCTTTGGCCACGGCCTCCCTGTGGGGGGCAGGTGATAACTGGTTTTTGCAGGGGTGATCCCCCCCGGGGGGAGCAGCCCCAGCCCCCTAGCCTTCCTGCTTTCCCAGCCTGGGCGGAGGGTTGGAATTCCCCTGCTGGACTTCCGCCTCCCCCACCCAGGCACCACCTCCAGGATGACGTGCGTGAGGACCTCTACGAGGCTGCCAACAAGTGGGTGACAGCCGTGGGCAAAGACCGGCCCTTCATGGGGGGCCAGCAGCCGAATCTGGCCGATCTGGTGAGTGTGGTGGTGGCGGCGGGGGGAGGTGCCCAGAGCCGAGGGGCCTGCCTGGGCAGGAAAAGCCCAGATGTAGGCGGTACCTACATCTCAAGCTCTCCCACTCCGGAGGCACCTGGCTCCCTGCAAGGACCTGTCTTGATTTACCTAACTGACAGGTTCAGAGGAGGGGTTGGCTTCAGGCCCAGCTTGATCGAGGGGCCCGGATGGTATTAGGTCTCAGCCTCTCCTGTTTCTTCTCAACCCCTTGGAGTTGGCTTTAGCTTGAGGCAGGGTCTCGGTCCGGCGCTCCAGGTTTGCACCCAGCAAAAGTCCCAGGGCGGTGTCTCTTTGGCCTGGCTTCAATGCCAAGCCTTGAAGCAATCAGTCCTGCAAGCCAAGGAGTACGTCGATGGCCAGGTCTGGGTCCTGGAGCTGGGTGGTGGGGTCCCCTCTCCTCAAATCTCAGGACCTGAGAGTGGGGTAGTGCATTTTCCCAAAGGAATCTCTGGAGGGAGGGGTTCTAGCCCAGATACGGGGTGTGGGTGCAGGGCAGGCAAAGCCTATAGAAATCCCACACACTTCACTCAAAGCCCCAAGTGCAAAATTGGCCATCTGGTGAGCCCTGTCAGAGAGGAGAGGTGACGGGCCCCGGGGCACATAACTGGTTGGGGACAGAACAGGCCTGGACACCTCCTCTGTACCCACCCCCAGGCAGTATATGGCGTGCTGCGCGTGATGGAGGGCCTGGAGGCTTTCGATGACCTGATGCGTCACACCCACATCCAGCCCTGGTACCTGCGGGTAGAGAAAGCCATTGCTGAGGTCCCCCAGTGACCTGAGTGTCCCAGGAGGGGTGGCAGACAGCAGAAGACGCCAGCTGCTAGGACCAGGCCCACGGGGTCAGCACCTGTGACGCTGTGCCGCTGGGGGCAGGATCGTTCTGCTCTCGCCCACCCCCACCCCTGCCCCAACGTTCTAGCGTTGGACACCTGCTGAGGCCGTGGGGCGCTGGGGGGACAAAACCCGGGTTTGGTTTCTGTTCATAGTCCCCCTGCGGAGCACCCCACCCTGGCCCCAGGCGGCCGGCCCACCCCCGCCTCCCGTCCTGAGCCTCCCTACTTTCAGCCATTCTCTGGGGCTCTCAGTGGCCGCTCTGTCCACACCTCGTGGGTGGGAATCGGGTCGGGCTCCTGCCCCGGATGGGGGAAGTAGGAACAGTCCGGTTTACAGAGGATTTCATCCCTGGCTCCTCCTGGCTCCTGCCCTTCCCAAGTGCCCCTGGGACTGTGTGTCATGTTCGCAATAAAGAAAAGATTTGCTGCTGTCCTGGAGGTCCAGGGCCAAGTGCTGTGTGACTGCCAGTTAGGAGAGGCTTCGGAAGGAGGCCCTGCCCAGCCCTGCGGTAACTGCTGTCTGTCCAGTGCCTTCTAGGGGTCAGGGCTGGGGTGAAGGACTTAGCAGGCTTCGTGTCACATAAACCCAGGGATGCCACCGCAGAATACGCAGCAGGGAGGCTTGAGATGTCCCAGGGCCCGGGTCCAGTTCTGCTCCTTGCTGACTGTGGGACTCTGGGCAGTGACGCCTCTCTCTGAGCCTCAGTGTCCTCATCTGTCAAGTGAGCGTGATGATGGTCTCCACCTTGAGGGGACATTGTGAGGGTTTGTGGGGAGGTGCAGGTCGAGTGTGGAGAAGGACACCTGGCTCAGAGCAGGGGCTAGAGCAGCAGGAGAGAAGGTTCCAAGGACACTGTCCCTTTCAGGGCCCCCTGAGGCAGGTGGGCACCCAGACTTCAGTCCCAGGCCTGCAACTTCACAGGTAGAGGACTGTGGGACAGGGGTGTATAGGGAGAAGCCAAGTCTGGGAGCGAGGTGGGGTGGGTAGAGCAGAGCACCCTGGGTTGGGGGTCCCCATTCCCCTGGTTTCAGCAAATGAAGAGCGCAGCGGCCTCCAAAGGCCGGACAGATGGCCCCTGGGCAGAACTCTACTCCCTGGGCTCTCCCTGTTGGGGTGACTGGGCAACCCTTCCCCCAGACCCCCCAGGAGAGTTTTAAACTTTTATTTTCATTTTATTAATTAATTTATTTTTTACTTTTTATGTTTTTATTTATTATTGAGACAGAGAGAAACAGAGCCTGAGTGGGGGAGGGGCAGAGAGAGGGGGAGACACAGAATCCGAAGCAGGCTCCAGGCTACGAGCTGTCAGCACAGAGCCCGACGTGGGACTCGAACCCACAAACCGTGAGATCACGATCTGAGCCAAAGTTGGCCGCTTAACCGACTGAGCCCCCCAGGCGCCCCTATTAATTTTTTTAAAACATAAAAATAATTTGGGGCGCCTGGGGGGCTCAGTCAGTTAAGCATCCTACATCGGCTCAGGTCATGATCTCACGGTCCGCGGATTCGAACCCCGCGTCGGGCTCTGTGCTGACAGCTCGTAGCCTGGAGCCTGCTTTGGATTCTGTGTCTCCCTCTCTCTCTGCCCCTGCCCCACTCACTTTCCCTCTCTCTCTCTCTCTCTCTCTCTCTCTCTCTCGCAAAAATAAATAAACATTAAAAAAAGAAAACATAAAAGAATTCATGTGCCGGGTGATGGCAAACGCTGAAATAAGGTAGAGGCCTGATGAGCACTCCGGAGGCCAAACAGCATGATGTTTGCAAGCAGGGGCTTCAGTCTCTCCTGCAGAGCCGCTCTGCTACCTTCCCGTTCTCGCTTCCATCACGGGCTTCTGTCCCTGTCGGCACATGTGACACTGGCTTGTTCTTCACAGCCGCAGAGGGCCCCGCTGCGTGGATGCGCCGTAGCCCACTGGGCAGGCCAGCCACAGCAGTGTGGCCCCCCTCTCTGTCTCCCTGGGAGTGCCTCTCCTGTGGGAGCAAGGAGGGAAGCCAAGGCCGGAGGCCACATCAGTCTGTGGCATGAAGCCACCTCCAGGAGCCACCACTGTGTGCAGAATACTGTTCCCCTCAATCGGTCAGGCCTTAAGTCCTGAAAGGCCTTTGCTCGGGGGCCCTGGGCCCACATCCCGCCCACATACCACCCCACCCCCCCCCGTGCTCCCTGCCCCTTCTCTCCTCCTGCTCAGCCCAGGGATTGTGTCTCCCGGCCCGGGGCTTCCGCACTTGAGGCCTGTCAGGCTAAGGAGGCCCAGGTGCAGGCCAGGCCCCGGCTACCAGCGATCTCCCTGTTTTCACAGATTCAGATGTTTTCTTCTGTCTCCTCGTTTCGCAGAGGAGGATACGGTTGGTGGCAGAGGCGTGCTGGGGACAGGGACCTGACTGGGGCTTTTTCCCTGGGGCTGGTGCAGGCACAGAGGCACCCACCGGCACCCTCCGCACCCTCCTCCACTGACTGGTCGCTTTGATGAAAAGGCCAAGGACTAAGTAGCTAGACCTGTTCCCTGTGACTGGGGCTGAAGAACGGCCAGTCAACCCAAGGCCACCATGGGACACCAACTGAGCGTGTTTCTTTCACTGAGTATCCTCCACCGCAGGTGACAACCCTGCCTCAGTTTTCCCAAATGCTCCTTAGCCAGCCCCTGGGTGTATTTCCCCATAACCACCAGAGGGCAGTAGAGGGTGTGAAACAGGGCCTCATGCTGCCACCTTGTGACCAACTGCAGAATTGCATCCCTTGTCTGGATGGTCGTTTAGCAGGTCAGGGTCCCAAAATGGGCAGGCAGGAAAAGCCACACCTCTAGGAGGAAAGGGCCCCAAGCCAAAAACCTCCGCCTCATTTTGGTCATGCTCAGATCAGGGTATATGCCCTGTGGCTTTGATGGCAGCCCAAGGCCTGAGGTGGGAACCCTGTCACTACCTGCTGTGACCTTGGGCAAGCCCTCGGAGGTCAGTTAACCTTCGTTGATGTGGTTAGAGATGGGAACACTACACGGAGTCAGGGTGTGCAGTTGACATGTGATGAGCGTTTCATGCAGCCGCGGGGGTCTGCTGTCCTCAGAACACACTCCCTGCTCTGTTCCCAGCTGGGCTTTTAGGTCCAGAACTCCAGGAAGTAAGAAGAGAAGAGTCGTGAGAACAGCGAGAGCCTTCTGCCCTGGGAGTCAGGGCGGTCTCTGGGGAGGACAAGCCACTGCTGGGGCTTCAAGAATCAGGAGGATTCCAGTTTGCTTTTTTGTTTGTTAGACTGTTAAATTTTAAAATTGCACTTTGATTAGGCAAATGTTTATTGTACATAAATAGAACTTTCAGATAAGCAAAAAGATGACACTAATTATTCATGGTCCCACCAACCTAGAGATATGATCAATCAAAAATTGTATACGTTTACACACAGATAGGTATAGATAAAATTTATATTTTATAAATAATAAGTATCAGTTAAATGGGGCCTATTTTATGGCAAGGATTGTTGTGAGCACTTTATATATTTTACCCCATTTAATCTTTGCAACCCCACTTTACAAATGAGGAAACAGCCATCAGAGGGGTTAGGTGACTTGCCCAGTGTCACAGAGAGCTAGCAGGTGGCAGAGGTGGGATCTGAACCCAGATCTGGCTCCGAAATCTGTAATCTTTCTATTTATTTTTTTAATGTTTATTTATTTTTTGAGAGAGAGAGAGAGAGACAGAACATAAGCCAGGGAGGAGCAGAGAGAGAGGGAGATACAGAATCCAAAGCAGGCTCCAGCCTCCAAACTGTTTTGACTGTACAGAGCCCAATGCGGGGTCTCAAACCCATGGACCATGAGATCACGACCTGAGCCAGAGTTGGACACTTAACCGACTGAGCCACCCAGCCGCCCCCCCCCCACTTTTTTTAAATTTATTTATTTTGAGGGTGTGAGAGCGAGCATGAGCAGGGGAGGGGCAGAGAGAGGGAGAGGGAGAGAGAATCCCAAGCAGGCTACGCACTGCCAATGCAGAGATCATGAGATCATGAGATCATGACCTAAGCCAGAACTGAGTCGAACTCTTAACTGACAGAGCCACCCAGGTGCCTCCCCAGAATCTGTGATTTTTTTTTTAAGAGAGAGAGAGAGGGTGCAAGTGAGCAAGGGGCAGAGAGAGAGGGAGAATCTCATGAGGGGCAGAGGGAGAGAGAAGTGAGGTTCACCTGAACTGCGAGATCGTGACCTGAGCCAGTCAGATGCTTAACCAACCGAACCACCCAGGCGCCCCAGAATCTGTGATCTTAACACAGTGTCTTACTGCTCCTCTATCTGTAGGTAAGTTTTTCCTTTTTTAAAAAATTATTTTTTTAACATTCATTTTTGAGAGCCAGAGTGCCAGTGGGGGAGGGGCAGAGAGAGAGGGAGACACAGGATCGGAAGCAGGCTCTAGGCTCTGAGCTGTCAGCACAGAGCCCGACGTGGGGCTCGAACTCACTGACTGTGAGATCCTGACCTGAGCCGAGGTGGGACGCTTAACCGACTGAGCCACCCAGGCGCCCCAAGTTTTTCCTTTTTTTAAGTAAAAATTCGGATCGTGAACATATTCCGGATCAATAACTTCTCTCCCTTTACCACGTCTGATGACTGTAGTATTCCACGGTAGCCACGTTCCATGGGATGACTGTTCCCCGACTTCACCAGTCGAACGGGAAGGATTTTGAGGGGTGAGGAGCAGAAGGGTCTAAAGGGTTTGCAGTCGGGGAGCAGCGTGGTGGATTGAGTAATGGCCTCCAAATGTGTCCGGGTCTTCCTCCCAGGGGACCCGTGACTGTCGTCTCATGCGCCCAAGGGAATTTCCAGATGTGATTAAATTAATGATTTTGAGATGAAGGCATCTTCCTGGATGGGGCCTTCGGATTGGGCCCTAAAGGTCACATAATCACAAGTGTCCTTGTAAGAGGGAGGTGTGACTCGAGGAGAGGAGATGGAAGCAGAGGCTGGGGGGGTTCGAGAAAGGGCGACCAGCCAAGGGATGCCGATGCCTCCAGGACCGGAAGGAGCCGAGAAGCGGACTCTCCTCCGGAGCCTCCAGAAAGAACCGGCCCCACGGGGCGCCTGGATGGCTCAGTCGATTAAGCATCCGACTTCGGCTCAGGTCATGATCTCACAGTCCGTGGGTTCGGGCCCCGCTTCGGGCTCTGTGCTGACAGCTCAGAGCCTGGAGCCTGCTTCGGATTCTGTGTCTCCTTCTCTCTCTGCCCCTCCCCCGCTCGCTCTCTGCCTCTCTCTCTCTCTCAAAATAAAGACATTTAAAAAAAATAAAAAAATAAATAAAAAAGAAGAAAGAAAGAACCGGCCCCGCGGACACCTTGATTTGAGCCCAGTGAAATGGAGTTGGGACTTCCAAGCCTCTAGAACTGTGAGACAATAGATGAGATTAATCTGTCATAAGACACCACGCTTGTGGCACTTTGTAACAGCAGGCGTAGGACACTAATACACAGGATACAAGCCAGTGTGGCCGGGGAAGAGAGTCGGCTACTGGGAGGAGCCTAGTGACCTGGGGCAAGTCCCTCATCCTGTCACCTCTGGGAACTCAGGGGTGGGGCTGGGCTCTGTGGTGCGGAGGGGGCGCCCCGCCCTGGCCAGCAGGGGTGGAGCCAGCCCCCTCTCTCTGCAGCATCCACAACTGCTGTGGGGAGATAGGGGGCCGTGATGATGGGCAAATGGCCAGATGAGATGCCCGCTCCCCCCACCCAGCTTCGGTTCCAGGAACCTCCGAGCAGAAGGCCCAGCTCAGTCGTGCTCCCCTGGGGGGAACTGCGGCAGGCGTCTGGGCCTCCCTGGCCTCAGTTTCCTCATTCTTGGTTCTCACCTGGCCTAGCCCATTGTGTCCCTCCTGTGGGCCCTTCGTAGCCAGCCCTGGCCAGGCTTTCCAGCCAGTGTGACCAGACCCAGCTGGTCTGCTCCGGCTTCCTCGTCAGCCCTGGAGGGCAGGGACCAAGGTCCACACCTGGGCAGCTGGGCCCAGCACACAGGTGCTCCCCTCTGCCTTCCCCTACATTTGGACCTGCTAGACCAGCGAGACGGGGACTGGGGGCGGGGGGGCGGCCCGGCCGGGAGCCAAGGTTGAGAACATGGCCTCCGAGTGAACGAGCTGGTTTGGATCTCACTGCAACATTTACTTCCCCTTGGTACGAACCCGGACAAGTCCCTTCCCACTCAGCCGTCAGGAAGGTTCTGTGCCCATCTTGCTTGTGAGGAAACTGAGGCTCAGGGAGGCATGGGATTTGCCCAAGATCTTACCACCAGGTGCCAGGATTTAAGCACCGGCCTGCCCAACGTGTTCCAGATTCTCGGTGGCCCCCAGGCCCAGGAGGGTAACTGGGGACCGGGTGCCGCCGTCTGGGCAAGGCAAAGAGCGCCTGCTCCGGATGGTCCCTGCCCCGTGGGCCTCCTGGCAGGCAGCCCCAACAGATCCCAGGGGGCGGCTGACATGCATTTGAGGCCGTGTCACCTACTCACGGGTGAGGCCTTGGGCAAGTCACTTTTCCTCCAGCCTTGGTTTCCTCATCTGTAAAATGGGGTCATGGCGGCAGCGACACCTCATAAAACCGCTGAGGGCTAAGTCCTGTGCGTGCAGCGCCCCAGCTGGTGTCCTCAGGATTAGAGGTGGAAGGGTCTGTCTAGCTTCAGGAGGGGGACGGGAAGAGGGTTCCCCAGGTCCTGCAGCACGCATGGCAACCGCCACCCCACCCCCAGGTTGGATTTCTTCGGCTGCCAGAGACCCCAGGCCTGCACGAGCCTCCCGAACGAGCCAGAATGACAAGCGTTGAGGGGATTGCTTACTGTGTGTTTGGAATCCTGGCTGGGGCAGGGGAGCTGTTTTTTAAGGTCTTTTCTTTTTCTGATCTCATTTCAACTTCCTTTTCTTTTCTTTAATTTTTCTTAATGTTTATTTATTTTTGAGAGAGAAAGAGAGTGAGCACGCGACAAGAGGGAGACACAGAATCCGAATGTCAGCACAGAGCCCGACACGGGGCTCAGACTCCCAAACCGCGAGATCATGACCTGAGTCATGACCCTGAAGTTGGACACTTAACCCACTGAGCCCCCCCAGACGCCCCTAATTTCAACTTCCTTTTTAAAAGAATTATTATTGGGGCACCTGAGTGGCTCAGTCAGTTAAGCATCCAACTCTTGGTTTCGGCTCAGGTCATGATCTCACAGTTCATGAATTTGAGCCCCGCATTGGGCTCTGCACTGACAGTGCAGAGCCTGCTTGGAATTCTCTCTCTGCCCCTCACTTGCTTGTGCACACACTCTCTCTCTCTCTCTCTCTCTCTCTCTCAAAAATAAATAAATATTAAAAAAAAATTATCACTAAGGGCGCCTGGGTGGCTCAATAGGTTTAGCATCTGACTCTTGATTTTAGCTCAGGTCATGATCCCAGGGTCATGGGAACGAGCCCTGCCTCAGGCTCTGAGCTGAGCCTGGAATCTGCTTGAGATTCTCTCTCTCACTCTGCCCCTACCCCCACTAGTGCACATGCATCCACTCTCTCTCAAATAAAAAATTTTTTAAATGAGTATTTTTAAAATTTGAGTATAATTGACACACAATGTTAAATTTCATCCTAATTTTATTTTTATAATTTATGTCTCACATTTTTTTAAAGATTTGATTTTTTTTTTTTTTTAGAGGGCGCAAGTGAGCAAGGGTGGAGAGAGAAAGAGAGAGTATCCCACAAGGGGCACAGAGAGAGAGAGAAATAAGTGGGGCTTGTGTTCACCCAAAGCGGGGCTTGAGTTCACCGGAAGCAGGGCTTGAACTCACGGACCGTGAGATCATGACCTGAGCCAAAGCCAGATGCTGAAACGACTGAACCACCCACACGCCCAAGATTTGATTCTTAAGTAATCTCCACCTGACGTGGGGCTCGAACCCACAGCCCGGAGATCACGACTCGCACACTCCACTGACTGAGCCAGCCAGGTGCCCCCCTTTCCAACTTCCTAACCATCCTCCCAGGCAAGTCTTAATCTCTTCATCTAATGGACAAACAGGCTCAGAGAGGTGGCATGACTCGCCCAAGGCCACCCGTGGGCCACACTGGGGCAGGGATTTCCACTGTCCCGCTGTCTACCCGTGGAAAGTCAGACAGGCTTTCTGCAGCTCCCAAGCCCCCCTTCCCCAGACTGCTCCAGGCTCTCTGGCCCTAACCTCAGAGTCACATCCGAGTAGGTGACTGGATGCCATCCCCAGAGACCTGAGTGCCCGAGAGGGCCCTGCAGTGTTCGGGTTTCCTGGAGGGGCAGGCGGGGTCTGCCAGCCCCCGACTGGGCGCAGCTGGGGCTTCAGTGCCAGCCACCTCCTCGGATGGGTCAGAGGCTAGGCCAGAGCCCATCTCATCCCGAATCTCGAGGTGCTCCTCCTCCACGCGGTCCCCTACATCCTCCACCCCCAAAGTGCCAGCTGGTTGCAAACCTCAACCTGGGGGGTGGCTCTTCTCAGCCAAGATGAAGGAAGTTCAGAACTAAGCAAGTTTATTTGTTGCTGCTGTAACAAATTAGCACAGACATAATGACTTCACCAATACAAAACTATTATCTTACAGTTCTGGAAGCCGGAAGTGTGAAATGCGTCTTACCGGGCTAAAATCAAGGTGTCCGCAGGGCCGTGTTCCTGCTGGAGACTCTTGGTGGAGAATCCATTCCTTGCCTCTTCCAGCTCCTAGGGGCCGCCCACATTTCTTGACTCGTGGCCTTGACAGCAACCTTAGGCTGAAGGCTTCTTCCCCTGTTGTCTCCCTGGCTCTCCCTGCACCCCATTTGGATGATCTAGGATAATCTCTCTATTTTCAGGTCAGCTGATTAGCAACCTCGATTGTCCCGTGCAATGTAAACTAATTCACAGGTTGTGGGGATTAGGGCAGGGACGAGTTTGGGAAGGGGCGTATTGCTACCTACCGCACTATGGAGCATTTGGTTGGGAGAGCAGGTTCGGGGTGAAGGGACCCACGGGCCAAGACCCGATGGTGGGGAAGTGGTGTGCCCAGTACCCTGGCAGTGAGTAGCGGAAGCAGGTACCATATTAGTTTCCCAGCTGCTGTCAACACATCACCACAAACTCGAATGACTCCAAACAACAAAAATTCATTCTCACAGTTCAGGAGGCCTGGACTGTGGAATCCAGGTGCTGGCAGGGTTGGGTCCTTCTGGACAATCTGAGGGAGAAAACTGCCGGCCGCTCTCCTTGCCTTGGGTGGTCCCCTGCAATCCTTGGCGTTTTCTTGGCTGGTAGATGCATGCCCTGTGGTCACATGGCCTTTTTCCTCTTCCCGGGCATGTCTGTCCAAATTCCCCCGTTCTATAAGGACACCATGCATTGGACTTGGGGCTCACTGTAATCCAGTTTTTTTAATAAAAAATCCTAATGTTTATTTTTGAAAGAGAGACAGAGTGTGAGCGGGGGAGGGGCAGAGAGAAGGGGAGATAGAGACTCTGAAGCAGGCTCCAGGCTCCGAGCTGTCAGCACAGAGCCCGATGCGGGGCTCGAACCCACAAACTGTGAGATCATGACTGGAGCTGAAGTCGGATGCTTAACCGACTGAGCCACCTAGGCACCCCCACCGTGATCCAGTTCAACTTCATTTTCACTTGGTTACACCTGTAAAAGTGTACAGGGGACATGAACTTGGGGGGGGGGGCTGCTATTCAACCCTTCAACCCAGTACGAGTGGTATATACCAGTTTCAAACATGGGCACACTTTTGTGCCTCCCTACAGCCTCTGAATGCCACAGCCCCCCAGTGGGGTCCCCAAGCTTCTTCATACTGTCCCTTGCTGCCCTGACGTACCTGGGGCCATCAAGGGACAGAGTGTGGAGAGTTATTTAATGAAAATGGCACCGGGCACTGTCTTAAGTGCTGGAGATGCTGCTGCAAACGCATTCCGTGCCCCAGAGGGCCTCCCTCTCTCCCGGGGAGGCAGGCAGAAAGCGAATCAAGAGTATCAGCCAGGGCCCCACAAGGTCTGAGTGTGCGGCTGGGCAGGACTGAACGGCGAGGCTGGGGAGGGACAGCCAGGGCGGAGGACGATGGCACTGCGGCCTCTGGGGGGGTTTTAGGGGTAGGGAGTGACCAGCTCTGCTCAAGACAGACTCTGAGGAGGCCTGAGGAAGAAACCTCAGGCTCACCACCCAGGGGGCGCTGGTGACCTGCGTAGAGCACCCCCAATCCGACAAACACCCATTTTAAAGAGGGGGTGCCTCTGAGAAGCCCAGAGAGGGTAGCTTTCTCATTTCCTCTGAGGAGAAAGATGGATTCATTAGCTGACATGAGATTGCCCCCCTCCCTCACCCGAGCCCTATCAGAAAAACCACATGGCTCCGACGTTAGCTTTGAAACAACTTTATTAGAACGCTGTTTTAAATGACAACTTCCAATTCTGTCTTAATTTGCTTTTTCACAAATTCCAGTTATCACTAGATTTAGATAAAACAATAATTTTTGCATTGATCTTTGCATCCTATTTGAATTGTCCTCACCAGGCCATTCTGGTGGAATGGAAGCGCGACCGTGTGAGGTCGCCAAGTTGGCCAGCATTGCTGAGCAGGAGTGGCAGGGGCGGGGGGGAGGGGGCCTGGGAGGGAGGGAGCCCATTTCACAGGCGGGGGCGGGGAGCTGGCCGCCCTCTCCTGGAGCCCCCACCCCAAACTCACAGTGATAGGCCCCTCGGCGCCTCGTCAGTCTAAAAGATGAAATCGAGAGATGCTCCCAGTCCAAGAAACGATTTGGACTTCCCCGTTCAACGGAATGGAGATTTCTGCCACTCTGCCCCCGGCCAGACCCTTGGATCCTAAGGCTTCCTGGGTGCAAGCCCCGTTCCAACCTGCCAGAGGCCACCTCCCCATGACCAGGGCCCTCCCGCCCTGACCTTTTCCTCTGTCGCCAGTTCCGAGGAATTTCTTTGGACAGACTTGACGTCAGTGCGGCCAGTGGTGGGAAAGGTCACTCCCACGGCCCCTCCTTCCTCGCCCCACCCCACCTGGAGGGTGCTGGGAAGGTACAATCAACCATGAACATAAATATGAATACAAAATGAACTTGAAAATGACAGGCTATTAATTAAACAAATCTATAAAAATAGTTAGGACATAACTCTGTTCAAATAAATATGAAATAAATAGGCTCCAAGCAGTGTGACACCCTGCATCGGTGGAATGTGAGGCTGGTCCCACTTTGCCCCGATTGGGATTGGACACGAGTCCCCAGGGGGCGTCAGAAAGAGACTTTAATGCAGTCGGCCAGGCTTTCGACCCCCTCTGTCTTCCCTCTGGAAGCACACAACTTGCACATTTGTCCAGCGTGTCCTTCTGAACAAAACCCTTTTCCCAACGATACATAATTAAGGCCTTTAAGAACCTTTTTCTTCTCTCCCCAGGACGCGCGGGACACTGGGCAGCGGCCCCCCTTCCTGCAGCCACGTGACGCCTCACTGCTCTCGCTCCAGAGCAGGGGACGGGGAGATGGTTCTGAGCTGGTGCCAGTCCTGACAGAGTCTGGGGCCAGCTCAGAGCCCCAAGACACCCTGGCAGCGGGAGCAGAGAGGCCTCCTGCGTCGAGGGACCCAGCACTTGCCTTCCGTGAAGCCATGCGCCAGGATGCCAGGCGGCCAATGGCGGGGCGTTGCCTTGCCCCCTGCATGCACTCGCACGTCCAGGTGCCCGCCCTGGGGAGCTCAGAAGCCAACAGCAGGGCTCGGAAGAGGGTGAGTACAAAAGCCAGACTCCTCCTTCTTCCCCGGCACAACCTAGCCAGAGGGGACACCGTGGGCCGAGAAGCCAGGGTGAGGTCCCCACGGACTCAGGGGAGAGGAGCGAGCAGGAACACGGGGAGTGGGCCGGCAGCCCTCCTCTGGCCATATTAACACGGCCGCGAGGGAGGAAGGCAGGCGGGCATGGGGTAGATGCCCAGCAGGCCGGGGGGCAGGGCCTGCGGCTGGTGGTCTGGTTGCGAGATGGAAGAACCAAGCCGGCTCCGAGCCCTGCTATGTGGCAGGCGCTGCAGGAAGCGTCCTGTCCCTGTGTGCACGTGCCTGTGTCCTGCTGGCCCCCGGAGCGGACGCGATAGTCGGCCGGGGTCAGCGGGACACGGCCAGTGGGCCTGCCAGGCCTTCCCCCACTCCCTAGCGGGCGCACCCCAGGCTTTTCACAGCTTGGCTTCGGTCAGCTTAGTGTTGGCACATTCACAGAATGAGATGGCTACACATCCCGGGGCCGCAGGCCCAGGATCCGGGAGTCCGCCGAGCGAGGCGGGGTCGCACCCCCGTCCCATCACCGCGACTGCACGCCCAGGGTGATCTTCAGGTTCTCGTAAACCACGTAGCTGATGCTCACGGCCGGGATCACCTTCATGAAGTTGGGGGCCAGCCCCCGGTAGAGGCCAAAGGCGCCCTCGGTCCGCAGGATCTGTCTGAAGAGGCTGCTCATGGTCACCTCCGGGGCGCCCTCAATGGAGGCTGTAGCGAGAGAGGCACCTATCAGAGGCTCGCCAGCTCCTCCCTAGAGCCCGAAGCCTCCCTGGGAGACGGGGCCACCGGGGACTGGCCCAGGACCAGCATTACCTTGGGCCTGCATCCGGGTCCTGACCAGGGCCAGGGGGTAGCTGGCCAGCTGACCGCAGGTGCTGGACATGGTGCCGCACGCCAGGAGCACGAACACGCCGGGGTCCGCGCTGTTCACCGCGTAGCGCTGCAGCCAGGCATTCTTGAGCGTCTGGAAGGGGACGGGTGAGCAGGGATGAGCCAGAGTGCCTCCGAGCCTCGCAAAGAGCTTGTGAGGCCACAAGGGACAGGGCTGCTGGGGGTGGGGGCCCAGTTATTGGATCCACACAGGAGGCATTTCCTTGTCACATGGGATCCTCGAGGCTACTGTAACCCGATTCGGTTGGCCGGAGGCTTGCTGAGCTCCCGGCCGGCCTGCCCTTTGTCTCTGCCGTCACTAGGGACTCCTGGATAGGACTGGGAGCAGGGATGACGTGGGGGCCACCGCCCCTCCCCCACCCCCCCAGAGAGCCTGACTAGTGTAGTCTGAAGTCTGCCAGGGGCACAGGGGACCCCCATGGCACTGTGCCCTGGCAATCTGCCCACTGAACCCCTAAGGGCTGCAGTGTGACAGGAGACCCTTGCAATGACTTGATGAGTCTGGGAGGAGACCCTGCTGTTCCTTGTCGCCGCCACCCCCAGCGTCTTTCAGGAAGCATGACAACGGGCGGGGGCCTGGCTACGAGGGGTCTCCGAATTATCTGCCGCTGCTCAAGGGGCCTGAGCCCACCGGGGCCTCACCTCGTAGACGGCTAGGTCGATCCCGGCGTAGGGGATGATCCCCAGCATGTTGGGAACGTAGCCTTTGTAGAAGGCGGCCACCCCCTCTCGGGCCAGGATCTTCCTGGCACAGTCCAGCATGCCCGAGTACTGGCCTGTCTTGCGCAGGGCCATCCGGGTCTTCAGAACCTGCAGAACCCAAAAGGAACGACAGGTGCGTGAGCGTGGCCCACTCCTCACCCTCCGCCCCATGCGCACTGCTCGCTCTAAGACCAATGTGGCCCTCACCTCCATTGGATAGATGCTGCTCTGCGCGATGGCCCCAGCCAAGGACCCTGCCACAAGCCTCTCGTGGATCCTCAGAGTCTCCTGGTCACTCCCCACGAGACGCTTGATCTAGAACAGAGAGCAAGTGGACTGATATACCCCAGAGCCTGGCGTGCCGCCCCCTGCCCCACCGTTCCTCCCAGAGCCAGTCGTGTTTAACCAAGACCCAGTGTCCCTGGCACCTCTGACACTGCCCAGAAATAGAAGGAACTGATCCACAGTGGAGCTGGCAGCAGGACGGGGGCCGGACCCAGCCACCTGCCTCGCCCTGCTGTCCCCTGGGTACAGTGACTGGCTCCAAGTTCCAGGGCATCAGCAGGGCAGGGAAGCCAGGTCCTCACCTGTTCATAGGCCATGAATTTGATGGCCGACTCTGGGGCAATTTTGAGGACATTGATGCCGTTGCCCCGCCAGAGGGATTTGGCCCCACCTTCTCGGATCATCTGGGTGAACCCACCCACGATGCACATGTTGTTGCTGCGGGAAGCGTGGACCTGAGGAGGGAAGGAGAAGAGGTCAGAGAGAACCCTGCGGCCCAGGCTCATGCAGCTGTGAGGACGTGCGGACCCTAAAACCCTTCTCCCCAAGCCATTCCACCTCTCCACTTGGGCACAAGAAGGGAGTTCACATTTAACAGGCTTCAAACCACTGCAGGCTCAGGAGGGCAAGCAGAGGGGGGTGGGGTGGGGAAAGGATGACACCTTTTCTGAGCAGTGCTCAGGAACACAAGTGTCAGCACACAAGCAAGGGGACGAGCGGGTGACTGGCCACATTCAGGTGACACCGAAGTCCAACAGGGCGTCCTCGTGCAGGTCGATTTTGCAACCCTGTCCCTGACACGGGCCTTAGCTTATCTCTGCCCTGCGGACGTGGAGTCGGGCGCCCAGCCAAGGTAAAGGTGTCTGGGCCAGGTGGGGATCCGCTTACCCCGACCCCCAAGGGGTGTCTACACAAGATGTGCCCAAGGAAACGGGTTGCTGTCACACCCGGTTCTCGGTGGCTTCACCTGCCCTCATCTCGGCCCTGTAACGTGACCCCTGGCTTGCTTGCCCCAGATAAAATGAGATAAACTATGTGTAAAAGGGCACCTAGATCTAGATCTTCCGTTGCTCTTGTCTGAGCAATAATTCCAATCTAATTTATTGGGTTAGAAAACTCTAAGCCAAAGAGGGCTACACAGGAGGGGAAAACCACCCCGCCAAGTCCGAGGCCTGCACCCCCACATACCTGCATGAGCACCTTGAGTCTGTCCAGGGGCGCCGTGCAAGTCCTGGACACAGCCCCTGCCCCGCCTCCGGCCACGAGGTGCCTCCACCACATCCCCGTCTGCCTCTCCTCCACCGTGAATTCATCGGGGACCGTCAGATTCTCACCTACATCAAAGATCTGCAAGGAAGACCAACAAAGATAAAATACACAGGCTCCTGACGCTTGTGGCCAAGCTGCCGGCAGACAGCTAGGCCCATGAGCTTCCACCGTCTAGAAGGGCCGAGCCCGAGGGGCCACATGGATAGCGAGAATGCCAAGGGCCCAGGGTTGGAGACTGGTGCGCCCCTCCCCCTTCCCTGTGTGAAGGTGGCACAGCTCCGACCCCTGTCTGGGCCGGGCACAGACCCGGGGACAGAATCTGAGAGCGCGGCTGGAAGAAAGCAGTTCTAAAACCACTCAGATGGCTTTTTCAGACACTGCCCTTGGCTCCGGCAAGAATGGCTTACAAAGGCATTTCAGCTGAGGATCACCAGACTGCTTGTACTGAAAGGGTCAAGTCAGGGGTAAAAATTCTTCTGAAACCCGATGTGTAACCAGATCATGCTGGCAGAACATTGTGCAAGGGCCTCAGCAAATATCAGAGGGGTTGCGAGGCCTACGTAACGGCCTCTCTCCTGGGCGGTACCCTGCCTAGTCCGCGCCAGCTCTGCTCTGACGCCTGGAGTGCCCTGAGGGCGAGACCCTGACCTGGACACAGTGGGAGACAGATCAGGGGGTTGCAGGCGGGGCGTCAGCATGGCCACGACCAGGGAGGCGTAGGTCTTTCTGAACAGCGGCGCTGACAGGGGTGAAGGAACAGCATGTATAGGACCGTGGGGACGTTTTCTTTAGACAGAGAGAAAGGACACAGAAAGTGGGGAGGTGGGGGAAGAAACTCAACGGCTCCGTATTTGTTCTCTGTGCCGCGCTTCCGCTGCCCGAGGCGCACGCGGGCTTTGGCAGAACAGGGCGGATTGGGGAAGGGGTGTTAGGAGTGGACCCTGAAGAACAGGCAGCGTGTGGGGCAGAGGGCACCCCTGGCAGAGGGAACCCGAGTCTGGGAAACGGTCGGGTCGGCCGGAGTGTGGGAACAGGGGGTGCACGTGGAGGGCTCTGGGGGCCGCTGCTGGAGGAGTGGACAGTCTCGTGTTGAGCAAGACGCAAGCCAAAAACCCACTCTTGCCCCTATGCCCGGATGGGGACCCTTGAATGGACGAGGCAGGAAGCGCCTCGGGGTACAAGGGACTAACCGTGGAGTGCTTCCAGTAAAGGATGATCTCGGGGATGTTTTCCACGGGATGCAGAAGGTGGTAGTCCCGCCACTCGTTCCAGTCGATGGTCATCGTGCCGTTTTTATCCATGCTGCAAGACAAACGCACAGTCGGTTTCCCGCCCGGTAAACAGGCCCGTGTGCCAGCTGCACCCCTCCCCCCAGGTGAGCCAGGGGCGGGCGTGGGGCCCCTGATGAACCCACAGGAGGGGCCTCTCTGCCCCAGTGAAGAGGCGAGGTGGCTCCATGCCCCACTTTGCACAAAAACAGGGAACACCGTGGCCCCCAAGAGCCCCGTTCCAATCAGGCACAGAGGTCAAGGGGGGAGGCAGTCACCAGGGTGACACGGATACTTACTAGGTGACAGGGCCCCAGAAGTGGCCCGTTCGTATTCTGAGACAGACAGACAAAGGAGGATGCAGAGGAGAGAGGAGAAACACAGATAAGTGCTCGGAGCAGGTGTTAGTGAAGCAGACACACGCCACGGCACACACGCCCGGGGAGCCGGACGGCAGGCGGCTGGCCCTGACCAGCCGCTTCCGGCCCCGGGGATCTGCAAAAGGCGCAGGCAGGACAGGAAGCCGCTCCTAACGCGAGCCTGCGTGACTTCCCGGCAGAGCCACTCACGCTCCTCCCCCCAGGACCAGGGCTCCCCCCGTTGGGCTGTCTCGGGGCAGCCCGTCGGTGGAGGAGAGGCGGCCTTCTCAGGAAGAAGTCCACCTTAAACAGGCTGCCCGAGCCCCTTCCCCGCCAGGCAGTGCTCGCCTTTCACCCCTTCAAACACCCCCAACTAGTCTTTTCTCTTCACGGGCCACCGGTGAGCGGGCACGCGTCCAAGTGATTTGTGACCCTGGCCTGGAACCCGGGGAGCAGCGGCTCTCGGGGAGGGGCCACCTGTGGCTCGCGTCGAACCACGAGAAGACAAGGTTCAGAGAAACAGGGCCCGTACAGCGAAGGGCACCACAGAGTCGGTCCAAGAACGCCTTTCTTTTGTCACACGCTTGTTAAGCCAAACGCGGAGGCTGACGAAGCGCTCACCTCTTGAGAATTTTTTCTGCCTGCTGTTCGGAGATCTTGACCCCCAGGTCCCGCAGGGACTGCATGATCTCCTGAGCGTCGATCCGCCCTGCAAGAACAACACGAGGCTTCAGCCGGGGGCCGGGCCCGAGAGAGAGGCCTGAGACCCGGGGCAGCCGCTAGCTGCTCACCGTCATTCTTCTTGTCCAAACTCTTGAACACCAGCCTCAGCTTCTTCTCGTGATCTTGCAGATAATGGACAAATTCTTCGAAGTCGAGCTGCCCATCGAGGTCTTTATCTCCAGCTTGCACAATTTTCTACAAAACAAAAGTAAGGTTTTGTCCATTAGCTTGGCGCACTAGCTTCTCCTTGTCCCTCACGGTGCCCTGTCCCCGGGAAACAACGGTGCCAGCCCACGAACAGAACAGAGGTGGCCCCAAGGACCCGAGATGCTTCCCCTGCTCGACGCCCAGAGCCACCACTTGGATCCCCGGGGGGCTGGCCAGAATCCAGGCAGGAGCCCATCGTGCTTCCCTCACAAGCAAAGTGGAAAAAGTACACCCAGGAGAAGCCCTTCTGAAAGAGGCCAACAGTGGCAGGCTTGGCACTTTCTCAACCCAAGTGTCCCAAAGGCTACCTTGCTGTACCCCAGGGTCAGCTGCGTGGCTCCCCTGTGCAGCACTGGCCCTGGCACCAGGCATGCTCTCTGCCCAAGTGTGGGGACGGCCCTGGGCACTCCAGATGCCACCAGCCATGCGGCAGCCTGCTCTTTTTATCCCTGAAGGTGGCAATGGCCCAAGAACAAATGGGTGACCAAGGTAAAGGTATGGGGCAGAGCTGGCCCCTGCCCATGCCTGCTTGGCGGAAACGCTGCCAGGGAACGCTGGTAAGAGCCAGGGGGACTATTCTTGGGCTTGGGCTTGATGGCACTGCCGGGCTCTGATCCCAGGTGACATAACCGACCTCAGCTCCCTCAACCAGGTACCTAAAGGCAGGCCAGCTCTTCTTACTGACCCAACAAGGCTTGAAGAAACCCCGTTCCTTAACAGCACTCTGCGCCTGCCCTCAGGGGTGAGCCTTGCTCAGCAGGTGCCGTTGGTTTTGGACACTCTGCACCTGGAAATTCTCCCCAAACGAGTGAGCGTGAGCGCGTGGCCTGTGCCGCAGGGCCTGCTAAATGCTTTGCTTCTGGTGATCTGCTGAATCCTCTCAAGTAGCTCTAGGTGGCAGATACTGTCATTTCCCCCGTTTTACAAAGAAGGAAACAGAAGCTCAGGGAGGTTAAGTAATTTAGCCAAGGTCACACAGCTGGGGAAGTGGTGGGCGGGATTCAAGCTGGGCCTGTTGGGACTCCAGAGCCACCTCCCTAGAGATCCTGCTGCCGCCCTAAAAGTTAATCTCGAGAAGGTGGGGGACATACATGAGTCACTGCAACCCAGCAACACCCCAAAATCTAGACCGAGAACCCCCTAAGGAAAATGCTTATAGTCTTCCTGTGTTGCCCAATTCTCTCCGTGAGAAACACATTCACTCTTCACAAACCAATACGGCTTTATTTTTTTTCTTTTCTAGTTTATTGTCAAGTTGGTTTCCATATTAACACCCAGTGCTCATCCCCACAAGTGCCCTCCTCCATGCCCATCACCCCCTTCCCCTCTCCCCCTCCCCCATCAGCCCTCAGTATGTTCTCAGTATTCAAGAGTCTCTCATGGTTTGCCTCCCTCCCTCTCCCCAACTATTTTTCCCCCTCCCCTCCCCCACGGTCCTCTGTTAAGTTTCTCCTGTTCCACTTATGAGTGCAAACATATGGTATCTGTCCTTCTCTGCCTGACTTATTTCGCTTAGCATGACACCCTCGGGGTCCATCCACTTTGCTACAAATGGCCAGATTTCATTCTTTCTCATGGCCATGTAGTATTCCATTGTATAGATGAACCACATCTTCCTGATCCATTCATCAGTTGATGGACATTTAGGCTCTTTCCATGATTTGGCTATTGTTGAAAGTGCCGCTATGAACATTGGGGTACATGTGCCCCTGTGCATCAGCACTCCTGTATCCCCTGGGTAACAATCTGGCTTTAAAAGTCTCTGAGCCGATGGGTTAGGAAACGGGTGGACCCTTGGCGAGCTGGTGCCCTCCAACGATTACAATCAGGGTCACTCTCTGAACCACCTGATGGCTCTTTGTGACTGCTCAGCCACTAAGGGTGCTAGGAGGTTGCCTGGACAGATGCCATGTCACCTAACATGATCCAAAGAACAACTCTGGGGGTGTGGCTGGAATGTGAGACAGATGCTGGTACATATTTTATCTGTTATCTGGAGTTAACTTCCAGCAGACATTTGTGCTCTCAGCCAAGAATGGTACGAGTTACATACAGGGTTATCAGTCTAGATTTATGACAGGAATGGAAATAGAATCTAGGAGGCTTTGGTATCTGGGCTGCTCTGCCACCAACGCAATCCACATGCCTTGGTGTGGTGGGTGCCCCGTAATACAGAAAACCCAAGGTTGTGTTCGTGGCAGCTGATTTCAAGATATTTTCAAAGTCCTTGGTTCTACCTCAGAACACTGGGCCTACTTTCTGGCTCCTTCCTAGGATATGCTAATCACCACCCCTGGCACACCATCTGACCTCCACTGCCATCAGGAGCACTGAAGGGACAGCATGAGATCTGACTAACAGAGAAGTCGGGGTGCCCCTTCAGGAGGCAAGCGACCCCCACAGGCGCCGTAGCCATTTCCACATCTTTAAAATGCAATGATTTCTCCAGCCTCCCTGCTCCCAAGGGAAGTCCCCCCCCTTCCCAGGGCACACCACCCCCCAGCTCTGACCTCTGTAACTCGACTTCCAACTCCTGGGCCTCCAACAGGGGCCTCTCTGGTTTTCCGTTCCCCCTTCCACAGCATGTGGCTGTGCCCCCCTTTCCCGGCACAGTACTTCTCCGGAACCCCCCCCCCCACTCCTGGCAGGCAAGAGAATTCCTTTCCATCTCCCACAAGTATCTTCCCTGTAATTCCGGCCTTCCTTGGAAGTCACATGAAAGCCAGTCATTCCCATGATGTGACATAGCCCTTTCCCGGCTACAGCCGCCAGAACTTGCACATTTCAGACATTCTTTCCCCACGGCGGGGGGCAGGGGAAGGGGCAGTGAGCGCACGCGCACCGTCTAGTCTACCACCACTCCTGCATTCACTCCGCCGGACCCAAGGCTGCACAGACCTGCTTCCACTGGCGGTAGGTGGAGAACTCCTGGGAGGGGATAAAGACGCTGAGTTTGAAGATGGACTTCAGCTCGGCGGGAAGCCCCTTGGACTCGAAGTACTGGAACTCGGTCTGGGTCTCCCCGATGAGCGGCACATAGAGGCACAGGCAGAGCATGCTGACCGGGAGCCGGGCGCGCCGCCGCCGCCCGAGAGCCAGGGAGTGCTGCCGGCCGGCCGGGCACACTCGCACCAGGTCTGCAGGGACGCAACTGTCATTGGCTGCTCGCGCCCTGCCCTTTTACTTAATTGAGAAAAGCCTGCCCACGGGAAGCCCAGCCCACAGCCAATGAGCTCCGGCCCCCACGAGGAGGCAGCGATTGCTCAAGTGGAGGCGTGTAAAGATCAGGGCTGACGTCACCTGCGCCCCGACTTAACTCTTCGCAAGCAGGCCGCGAGAGCGGTCGGAACCTTCACCCTCCGATGCCAAGCCTGCCAGATGAGCAAACAGCTTTCAGCATGTTTTTCCACAAGGTCCCCAAACGCGTCACACAATACAATGGTCTTCTCCCCTTTAGTAAATGATTCCCAACAGAAAAAGTGCATGTACAGACTGGGTCAATGCTAACTGGAAATGGGCCTAGTTCAGCTGTGAGGGTAGAAGTTGGCAGGGGCTGCCCGGGGAGCCGGGTGCCCAGCTGTCCTGGAAGGGGCCCCTTCGAGGGCTCATTCATCCACAGGGGGGCTGCTCCTGAGCCGGCTGAGCCCTGGACTCGGGCCGCCTTGGTCCTGTGCCTTCCTGGCTTCAGTGACCTTTTTCCAGGCCACTCTGCAATGTGAGCACCTCAGAACCAACCCGTTCCCCTGCAGGCTTCCCCTGGGGTTCCCGCAAGCACCCAGGAGCTGACATGGGGGCAGGAGGGATCCCCGCTAAAGAGCGGGGTACTGAGAGACACCCCAGAAGCACCAATCTGGGGTCAGCCAGCCCTGTCACTTAAGACTCCAGATGGCCTTCAGAGCCCACCCTCAGAACACTTCAAAGTTCAGTATCGTCCTCGCTTTCTGGCCTAGGTCTGTCCTATTCAATAGGGGAAGTTTGAATTTTTAAATTAATTAAAATTCAATGAAATTAAAAACAAAATCAGTTCCTTGGTTGTGTGACCACATATCAAGTAGTCCACAGCCACAGGGACTCACTGAGCCATTTCCATCACATAGAAAGTTCTATTGGGCACATGGCTCCAGAACATCCCTTTTAGGTGAGGACAAGAGAAAAATCTCAGGTCCTGGAAAGTCAGGTTCAGGTCGTCAGTTAAGGGTGATCCATCCTCTCTCCATGCCTCTACCATCTCCACATCATCCCTTCCCCAAGTAAAGTGTCACAGAGTCGTGCTGCGGAGGCAGAACCGCGTCACAAAGATGTTCCTTCTATAGTGTACCATTTCCTAATATAGACCGAATCTCACTACTAGGACGGATAAAAATGGATGGTTATAATTTGGAAGTCACAAAAGTAAAAGGAATTTATTAGCTCACAAAAAAACTTGTTGTTAAGACCTAGAAAAAAGGGTTTTAAAATAAGATGGGGTGCCTGGCTGGCTCGGTCAGATGAGCATGTGACTCCTGAATCCCAGGGTCATGAGTTTGAGCCCCACGGTGGGTGTAGAGACTAACGGTGGGTATAGAGACTAAATAAAGAAAGCTTAAGAAAAAGTAAGATGTTGATGCTTACATATAGCGTTAGGAAACATTTTAGTAACTTATATGACCTTTCAGCCCCTCGAAAAGAGATCTGATGAAGAGTCTGTAATGACAGGTCATGCTCTGGGAAGGATCCGTCCAATGAGGAATCCAGAGGCAGCCTGGATTATCCAGATTTCTGCTCAGCCTCCACCTAAATCTATGACACTCAGCTCTCTCTTCAATTGCCCCATCTACAATTTCTGTTTGGGCTGTTTTCACATACAACTTATCTCTGCTACTGGGTCCTTGAAGGCAGGAGACTATTGTTTTGAACCTTTGTACCTTGGCTCGGAACAAAGTGAAGAGTGCTGATGTAAATAGCTTCCGAATTCGTGAAGCCAGTGGCAGGCCTCTAGGATCCCAGGAAACAAACACCATCACTCTTGATGAAGACCTCAAGTGTGTTTTTCTGAGTGTCTGCAAACATACTCGTTGGGGTATTTCATCCACCTCAACAAGGTCATGTATTATTATTTTTATTTTAAAGGAGGCTTACATTTATAGGGGCTCCTGGTTGGCTCAGTTAGTAGAGCATGTGACTCTTGATCTCAGGGTTGTGGGTTTGAGCTCCATGTTGGGTATAGAGATTACTTAAAAACAAAAATGAAAAAAAAAGAGATTCACATTTATAAATAAAAAAGTTAAATTCTGAAATGCTGATCTTCCTTGTTAAATTATTCATGTTTGCCTCTGAAACAAAAATAAGCTACAGAGATATGCTGAAATATCTCATTTCAGTGATGACTGCAGTCATTCCAATAAAATATGGCAATTTTTTTTTTTTTTGAGAGGGCACACGAGCAGGGGAGGAGGAGCAGAGGGAGACAGAGAATCTTAAGCAGGTTCTATGCTCAGCACAGAGCCCGACGAGGGGCTCGACCCTATGACCCTGGGATCATGACCTGAGCCAAAATCAAGAGTTGGATGCTCAACCAACTGAGCCACCCAGGCACCTCTAATGTGGCAAATATTTTGGTTGAAAAAATAAGCTGTTCAACCTGGAGATGGTCATTTTCTAACACGTCAACATAACTGTACTACTGAATTTTTCTTTGTGTACTTTCGAGGTTTATCATATATTTACAAAACATGAGAAAATGTTCGAAAACAATACCAAATAAAAGTGAAACCCGTATCCTATATTTTAGAGAAAACTTCTTAAAGCATTATCAGGTAGGAACACCTGTTTCCGAGAAAAAAACAAAAACAAAAACCCAGGACGAAATCTCCTTGGTTATAACAGAGCTCATTACTCCACAACCCAGTGCTATCACGGGGTCAAGAAATGTTCTCCGAAAAGCTCTGCGTGTGCGTGTCAAAATGTTATTTTCCAATGCTAACGTTAATTCTATTCCAAAGTTGATTTTTACAAGGGTTCCAACGTATTTTTATTGTGCAACTGTGATGAAGTCCAACCGAATGTTTTCATTGGACAAACTGGAATTGGCGTTTGCTTATTTATTTAAACCAGCCCTCCTCCTGAGCCCCACAGGTCCCGCAGAATTCCACTGTCACACAGAAACTGGAAATCCCACCCAAGTGAGCCAATCTCTAAGCACCTGGGATTCAAGGTAAGTGCTCTCCCCTGGGGTTACAGACAGCCCCCTCTGGGCTCACCCCCTTAATCTCTGAGATGAGCAAACAGATTTGGAGAGGTGTCCTGCTTCGCCCAGGTCCCAGAGCCTGTTGGCGGCAGGGCTGGGCCTCACCCAGGACCCAGCTCTCGTTACATCCACGGAAAACAGCGCCCAAACCTGACTCTGCCAAGAAGAGATTTTAGAACTCGGTTTCCAAAGAAAGCCTGTACGCCTGACGTGGAGAATTACAGTGAGCAATGCTTCATACTGGAAGGTGGCAGGTGTGTGGAAAGGTGCGACCTGAGCAAGTTCAGGCTTAGGCTTAACTAAATTAATTAAATAAATAAATAAACAAACCCGATCTGTGTGAGAGCTTCTGAATACATACCGGAGAAATACAAATAAGGAAGACTGAAGCAGGGCTCGTGTTCCCATCCTCCTGACTCACACTGGCTCACAGCGGCGCGTGCCGTCCCTCTCCCTGTTCTGCCATCTACCATTCTTCCCTGCTCGGTTGACCTATTCGAATTTATGGCCCGGATCTACTTTTGCTGGCCTCTTCTGATGCCCGTTCCTGTAACAACTGGCATGCAAAGCCAATGACAGCTCCTCTGGATCCCTTAGGATCTAGCGGACTCAGGTCCCATTTCATCTGTAAAGTAGAAGTTCCTCTTCCCAGCATCCTGCTCCCCGGGGGTCTGCCAATGCCACTACAAGCTGTCCCTGTTCTACTGCTCTAGTTCATGGCCCAGAACAGGTGCTTCCTGTAAGCGCTGAATAGCGTGAGTAATAGCAGGGCAGGTGGAGTGCCTCTGGGAGGGTAGCATTAGGTCATAAAGTATCTCCCCCTCTTCTGCAATGACTCAGACCTAGCCAAAAATATTAATATGTGAAGGAGCCCTGCCAGCATCCGGTGGCTCTAGCCCCACCCACCCGTGAGGTTCTTGAACCTCATTTGCTGCTGTGGCTGGGAGTGTCATTTGATGATCCGGTTGCCATGACAGCCCAGCATAGCTGGTTTCCAATGAAACCTGCCTACACTTGGCAATTAGACACACAATGGGCAAAATTCTCTGAGCTTCTAAGGAGCCGGCCCCTCAGGATTTGCAAGCTTGAATGGCCCTGAGGGCGCCTCTCTCACTCCACACTAATGGCTTTCTTCTCCTACTGCAGATTAAATGCAAGACAAAGATAAAGGGGCTAACTGGAACAGCTCCTAGAAGAAAAGCCTGCAGGAACCTGACTCCCTAGCAGATGGGGAAGTGAGAGCACAATAAAGTAATACTGCTGCTGGGGAACCAAGAAGCTGAGGTCCCATCCGCCAGGGATCACGAACCCCACACCCCAAACCCCACCTTCAGGAGTCGCTGCACTGGCCAAGGACACACGCTTTAGAAACACACTACTCTCCCCAGTTCTCAGTTTATCTGCTTTTCACAAGTCCACACTGCCCAGATGTGCTTGCTTTCTTGCTTCAAACCAAACCAGCTGCTCTGTCTCCCTCCTGAGCCTGCCCCCATCCCCAGACAGCTGATCCATCTCCCTCTTGGGGAAGGTGAAAGATGTGGGTCTCTGGCTGGGCCCCGTGACAACCCCCTCTCCCCCCGCCCCAGCCCTTCCCCATTGGCAGGCCAGGAATTAAGCTCTTCAGAACAGAAAGTCCTGACAGAGGCCACCCGGGGGCAGGGCTGGCAAGAGGTGCCAGGATGAGTTTGGGAAATGGAGCAGTTAATTATTAAAGTCCAAAGTAGGTGAATTTACAAGGGAGCCAGCCAGTCTCTTAGTCCCTCGGCCATCAGGTAAGCAGGTCTATAGATTTTTAAAAAAGGTCCTCACAAAGGAGAGCGCCACCGCCTTTCTGAGCTCGTCCAGGATGATCGAAAGGTAGACAGAGACAGGGCTCGAAGCACATGGCAGGTGGAACACAGACTCTGAGGCCCTTGCCCACCAGGACAAGCCCGTGGCCGACAGAAGCTTCTGCTCGAAGCCTGCACCTAAACGCCGCCAGCAGCTGGTCCCTCCCACTTGGCAGAGGAAAACCCAACATTTAATTCTTTGATACAGCAGTTCAATTCAAACAACATTTTTTGGGAATCTACAATGTGCTAGACACAGGGCAGAATCTCCTTCCCTCTTCTGGTTGATTTTTATCCTGAGAAAGGAAAACAGATTCAAAATAACCAAAACTCAGGAGGTCAGCAAGGCCGCTCCTAGCACAGGCAGGAGAAACCCCAGGCAAGCTGCATTTCCCGTTCTAATCCCGAAAACGCACCTTGGTCGCATTAAAACTGCTTTCTTCAGGGAAAGCGAGGCCAAATACAAGGCGAAGTTCCATACAGACTCAGGGTGAAATCTCACCTCTACCCCTCCGTAACTGTTGAATCCTGGGCAAATTATTCAGCCTTTCTGCATCTCCGTTTCCTCATCCATGAAATAGGGGTGCTATGACTTACCTTGGCTCTTGTGAAGATGAGGCGAGGTGACCCACACTCAGATGGCCCTGGCCTCTGCACCTTGGGACTCCAGCCTCTCCTGACTCCTCCTCCTCCCTTCCTTACAGACCCAAAGGTCTGACCTTAGGGATGCAGGACAGGCTGGCCCTCCCCAGCTCCAGGCAGTCTGGTTCAACTTTAAAGGTCCTCCCTGCATTGTTCAGAGAGGCTAAGACATAAGACAGAGTGTGATCGTTTGTCTCTTCCTTTCAAATGGCTTTCTGGGACCAAAATGACAAATCCTACGGTAAATCCTCTATTGCCTTCAACCTTCCTTCCCCAAATGGCCACACTGAGCCGGTCATGATAGGGTGATAAAGCTTTAACTGTGGCCACAGGAAGATTCTAGACTGAAGACTTGGATTTCTTCATTGTCTAACACTTCTCCCCAGGCCCCAAACCAAAGTGATTGATTTCTAAGTCCTCTCTTCCTCCCCACACTCCAGTTTTTTCCAGGAAACCGATCCGAGAACAGCCCCTAAAGTAGGAGGTCCTCTTGAGGTTGCCATTACCTTAGGAAATTGCTCTGCAGGTCCGACCACCAGCAAAATGGTGGGTCTCTTTTCCGGGGCCTCAGCCCTTCCATCCTGTTTCCCCAAAAAGCTTGACATCTGGTCTCCCCGAGCTGGAGCCGGGGTGCCTCTGACTTCGTTATCGTTCCCCTCTCTGGAGCCTTGGCACCCAGCCCTAGGGAGAAAGCTAGACAGAAAAGGCCACAGCATCTGCAACATCACGGCTTCCTCCCAGTGTCGCCGCCGGTGGCTGTTTCACTTGTGAGGAGGGATGTGACCACAATACCAAAGATCTCTTGGCTACACGGCTGCTCGGAAGACTAGCCTGGGGGGCTGGGAGGCTGGGAGCTCTGCATGCAGTGGCTGTTTCCTGCTTTTTCAAATTTCCTAGCACTGCTGTCCTGCCTGGCCTGAGAAGGGGCTCCCTCCAGGAGAGCCCCGCCGCCGGGCTGCTGGCGATGAGAGGGGGCAGCTGGAGCTTCTTCAATAAAAACTCACTTTTGCAGGTGGACGGTGATCGAATGTTTGGCTTTTCTCAAAAAGCTAAAAGCAATAGCCCAACAGATCTCTCCTGGAGGCAGAAGCAACTTGGAGCTCCCAATTATTCAGCAGTCCTCGCTCAACTAATGATCATCACACGAGCCCGGACCCGGACCCAGCACCCGGTCTGCAATCTCACTGCAGCAGGGCGCGGCCAATCACCTCTGCCGACACTACCAAGTTCATTATCCCAACCAGCAACGGCCGTCCAATCACAGGCAGCCGATTCCCTGCATGCGGCCGGCAGTTCTGCAGGGAGGTGCTGATGGCAACCTCCAGAAGAGCCTCCCCTCGCAGAACCCTCCAGGTGCTGGCGTTCCCCCCACCCCGTCCCCCCACCGCGGGGGCTGGGCTTCCTCCTCTCCCGCCCGCTTGTTTCCGGGATGACTTTGACCATCAAGGTTAACGTGATTAAGAGACCCTGGCAACACCTAACACATCTAGCAACACTCTTCGTTGCCCTGTTAGCCCATTCTCTCCAACTGTGCCGAGCACAACGCACGCCATACCAGCTCATTCTCTGTCTTCCTCTACACCACGAGGTGCTTGAGGACAGGCACCAAGTCACACACCTTTCTACCCCTAGCACCCAGAACCAGGCACAGATGAAGTCTGTAGGCTGGGTGGAGTGAGTGGATGATCATGAATAAAAGGGAAGTCATATTTGCTTATCTGTTTCTCAATTTACTACCTGCCATAAGCAGTGGCCAGTATCCCGTCCCTCAAAGCAACCCTTTGATACCGTGTTCACAATACACTGGAAAAATACAAGCCATGAGAAAATTTTCATGAACTGCATTGGAGAGAGTGTATGGGAACATGCTGTTATGAGCGTGTAAATCAGTACAACCTCTCCCAAGAGGAAGTTAGTCATGGCTTCCAACATGTCAAAAGCACAAACCCTTTGATATAGTAATTCCACTTTTAGCGATTTATCCTGTGGATATATTTGCACATATGGGAAATCACATACCCATATATGATATATATGTGATACATATGCATATAAGGATATATATATATATATATATATATATATATATTTGCAGCCTTGTTTATAATAGTACAAGTTTGGAAACAACTTCAAGTCCTTTACAAGAGGAGCAGGTATGGAAGATTCTGGCACGCCCACACAGTGGAACCCTATCCAACTATTATTAAGACAGTTTTACCCACTGTTATGGAATGGCTTGAACATATCTTTTTAAAGGAGAAAAGCAAGATGCAGAAGAAAGGGGATAATACGCTGCTACTGATTTCTCAGTGTGTTGATATAACAAATTATCTCTGGAAAGACACATTAAAAACTGAAGAGATGGGGCGCGTGGGTGGCTCAGTTGGTGAAGTATCCGACTTTGGCCTGGGTCATGATCTTGCAGACCGTGGGTTCGAGCCCTGCGTTGGGCTCTGTGCTGACAGCTCAGAGCCTGGAGCCTGCTTCGGATTCTGTGTCTCCCTCTCTCTCTGCCCCTCCCCAACTCGTGCACGAGCGCGCACATGCTCTCTCTCTCTCTCTCTCTCTCGCGCGCTCTCAAAGATGGATAAACGTTTAAAAAAAATTGAAGAGATGGTCTGGGCACTTGGGGGATTGAGAGGAGAAAGGCAGGTGGAAGGTTTATCCTTAGGTCTTCTGAAACTGAATCATGCGCATGTATGACCACACATGCGTGCATACGTACCTAAGTGTAATTATTTAAAAAGAAAAAACGAGAAGCAAAAGTGAGATGGCCAAGCTTGTTCTGAAAGCTGAGGGGCCTGCATCAGTTGCCCTCCCACTGGAAACACAGAACAACCTTATCTTGAAGTAGTTTTGTGTGTTGATTATGATGTATAGTCTTTGGAGCCGGACCCCAGGTGTGAATCCTGGCCACCCCTTACTAGTTGTGTGAATAATGTTGGTCATGTTACTTTAGCTCTCTGTGCTTTAATATGTCTGTGCAAAATGGGGGTGGTAAAAGAACTGTATTATTACTTCACAGAATTTGTTAAACACGAAATTAGAGAATATAAAAAGCTCTTGGGCTACCTGGGTGGCTCAGTTGGTTAAGTGTCTGATTCGATTTCAGCCCAGGCTACGATCTCAAGGTTCGTGATATTGAGCCCTCCATCCAGCTCCGTGCTGAGCGTGGATCCTGCTTGGGATTCTCTCTTCCTTTCTCTCTGTCCCTCCCCTGCTCACGTGCTCTCTCTCTCTCTCTCAAAACAAACATTAAAAAAAATCTATAAAGCATGTATAAACAGTACATGCTGTTTTATTTTTTAAAAGATATTATTTTTAAGTAATCTCTCCACCTACCATGGGGCTCGAACTCACAACCCTGAGATCAAGAGTTGTGCATTCCACCAACTGAGCCAGCCAGGCGCCCTCACAGTAGCTATTTTATTATCATTATCTAGAAAATGATTGTGAGTCCATGAAATTAATAGTTTTAATACCGAAGAAGAGTCAGTCCAGAGCCCCAAACCCTAAACAAATTAGTGATCCTTTAATGAAGATGGATCTTGTTTTTAGGCACTGGGGTCTGGCAAATTGGACATGGTGGTGTTTTGGGCCCCCATCCGCAAACACAAGAGAAATCCCTTATGTAGTAGATTACTGGCGTGTCATTTAATGGGCTCGTCCATCCCACAGAACTGAGCATAAACTCGGGTGCTCTCCAGCCAAGATGGAATAATGGGGACTGATTCATCTTTCTGCCAACAGGCAACAAGACAGTGACTCCTGTGAGATCCACGCAAATGAGGCAAGCCCTACAACATGCCCGGCTTCGTGGCTAGAGTTACCAGGCTGTGATGCAGGGAGAGGGCATCCAGGTAGAGCCCAGTAGTCTTCCCGTGCTAAAGGCAGGCAGCTGGGGGGCCAGGAAGGTCAGGGCAGCTAGAGCAGGACCAAGGACCAGGGAAGAAGGAACTGCACAGTGAGCTCTGGGGAGCTGCTGAGGGCCCCCTAGAGTCATGGTGCCTGGCTGTGAGGACACTGCCTGAGGGTGGGAAAAGAACCATCCAAAGGCATCCTGTTCCCACTGGACAGAGTGGAAAACCTCATAATATAGGGAGGTTCGGGAAGGTAGCCCCAGAAAAAAGCTCAGGAATATTCACAGGAATATGAGACTATCCAGCACCCGGTAAAATAAAATCCAATAAAAAAATTAACAGGAATGCAAAGAAGCAGGAAAAGATGACCCATAATAATAGAAATCAATCAGTTGAAACTGACCCAGAAATGACATGTATGATAGAAGTAGTATACAAGAATATTCATAGTCATAGTTGTATTCCACATGTTCAAGAAGCTAATGGAAAGCTCGAGCATGTTAAACAGATACACTGCAGATACTCTAGATGAAAACTACAATAAAAAAAAAGAAAAAAAGAAAACTACAATGTCTGAGATGAAAAACGCACTGGATGGTTTTAATAGCACAGCAGACAATGCAAAATAAAAGAGTAAAGAGCTTGAAGACACAGCAATAGAAACTTTCCAAAATGAAAGAGAGAAAAAAAGCAAAACAAAAAATGAACAGAGCATCAGCGAGCTGTGGGACAACCGCTAACAGGTTAATATGAACTGGAGTTCATGAAGGTAGGGACAGAAAAAACATTGAAAGAAATAATGGCTACATTTTCCCCCCCAAATTCAATGAAAACTACAAATCCACAGATCCAAGAAACTCAACAAACCCCCAGGATAAGAAATATAAAACAAACAAACTACACTCAGGCACATCAAATTAAATTTCCAAAAACCAGTGATAAAGAGGAATATCTTAAAAGCTGATACAGAAAAAGACCCAGTACATACAGAGGAACAAAGATAAGAATATCTGGGGACTTCCCATCAGAAACTGTTAACCCAAAAAAACACCTACCGGGAGGAACGCAAAATAAAAACTTTTCAGACTTAGGAAAGCTGAACATTTTTATCACCAGCAGATTTGCATTACAAGAAATATTAAAGGAGTCCTTTAGGTAGAAGGAAAATCTAGATTTACACAAAGGAATGAAGAACACCAAAACAGTAATTGTATAGGTAAATATAAAGGACTTTGTTCTTCTTATTAAATCTCCTTAAAAGATAAGTTTAAAGCAAAAACAAAACAATGTCTTTTGGGTTGATG
This sequence comes from Cryptoprocta ferox, assembly GCA_028646485.1. Lineage (NCBI taxonomy): Eukaryota > Metazoa > Chordata > Mammalia > Carnivora > Eupleridae > Cryptoprocta > Cryptoprocta ferox. The sequence continues at coordinate 7,313,062 of CM053568.1, forward strand.
ACATATGTAGAAGTAAAAGTGTAGGAAAACCACAGCACAAAAGCTAGGAGAATAGAAATAAAAGTATGGTTGGCCCTTGAACACTGCAGAAGGTTGGGGCTCCAACGCTGAGCAGTTAAAAATCCACTTTTGGGGCGCCTGGATGGCTCAGTCAGTTAAGTATCTAACTTCGGCTCAGGTCATGATCTCCTGTTTGTGATTTCAAGTCCGACGTCCGGCTCTGTGCTGGCAGCGTGGAACCTGCTTGGGATTCTCGCTCTCTCTGCCCCTCCTCACCCTCTCTCAAAGTAAATAAACTTTAAAAAAAAAATCCCCTTTTGGGGCACCGGGGTGGCTCAGTCGGTTAAGCGACTGACTCTTGATTTTGGCTCAGGTCTTGATCTCGTGGTTTGTGAGTTCAAGCCCCACATCAGGCTCTGCACTGACACTACAGAGAGCCTGCTTGGGATTCTCTCTCTCCTTCTCTCTCTGCCCCTGTCATACTCTCTCTCTCAAAATAAGTAAAATAAACTTTTTTAAAAAATCCACTTTTGATTCCCTAAAATATAATTAGTCTACTGTTGACTAGAAGCCTTACCGATAAGATCAACAGTCAATTAACACATATTTTGTATATGTATTATATACTGTAGTGTTAATAAAGCTAGAAAAAAGCAAATGTTATTAAGAAAATAATAAGGAAGAGAAAATATATTTACAGTTCTGTACTGTATTTATTTTTTAAAAATCCACGTAGAAGTGGACCTGCACAGTTCAAACTCATGTTGTTCAAGGGTCAGCTGTATACTGAGATTCCCCCCCCCCAAGTTTATTTAGTTATTATGAGAGAGAAAGCATGTGCACAAGCTGGGGCGGGGCAGAGAGAAGGAGAGAGAATCCCAAGCAGGCTCCACGCTGTTAACACTGAGCCCAATGTGGGGCTTGATCTCACGGACAGTGAGATCATGATCTGAGCTGAAATCAAGAGTCGGATGCTTAACCAATGAGCCACCCAGGTGCCCCAAAAGATTCCTAAACTATTTTTTAAAAAGTTTTTTAATGTTTATTTTGGAGAGAGAGAGAAAGAGAGAGAGTGGGAGTGGCAGAGGGGCAGAAAGAGAGGGAGACACAGAATCTGAAGCAGGCTCCAGGCTCTGAGCTACCAGCACAGAGCCCAACATGGGACTTGAACCCACGAACCGTGAGATTATGTCCTGAGCTGAAGTCCGGTGCTTAACCTACTGAGCCACACATGTGCCCCTCTTCAACTATTTAATATAATATCAGTTAAGTTAGGCTGTGGGAAGTTAAAAATGTATGTATATTATAATTCCTAAACCTATCATTGAAGAGAGTTAAAGCTAGTAAGCCAACAAAAGAGACCAAATGGAATCATAAATAATACTCAACTGACCCAAAAGAAGGCAGAAAGAAAGTGAAGAATAGATGGGACACAGAGACAACCAATAGCAAATAAACATCCCAATTAAAAGGTAGAGGTGGTCAGATGGAATTAAAAAAGTAAGATCTAGCTATATGTTGCCTATGAGAAACATATTTTAAATACAGAGATATAGGACACCTGGGTGGCTCAGTCAGTTAAGTGTCCAACTTTGGCCCAGGTCATGATCTCACAGTTCATGAGTTCGAGCCCTGTTATCAGGCTCTGTGCTCACAGCTCAGAGCCTGGAGCCTGCTTCAGATTCTGTCTCCCTCTCTCTCTGCCCCTCCCCCACTCCTGCTCCGTCTCTCTCTCTCAAAAATAAACAATAAAAAAAGATTTAAAAATATATAGACATACAAATAGGTTAAAAATTAAAAAATGGACAAAGATATACTGTACCATGTTCATATTAATCCAAAGAAAACTGGAGTGGCTATATTACATTAGACAAAGTGGATTTCAGAGCAAAGAATGCTATCATGGGCATTTCATAATGATAAAAGGGCCAATGCATCAAGAGGACGTAAGAATCCTAAATGTTCCTGTACCACATTACAGAGCCTCAAAATACATGAAGCAAAACCAACAAAAGTGTAAGGAAAAGGGGACAAATGCACAATCATAATCTGAGATCTTAACACCCTTCTCTCAATAACTGGTAGAACCGGTAGACAGAAAATCAGTAAGGACACAGAAGACCTGGTTGGGCAACCACCTTGATCTCACTGGCATTTACAAAACACTCTACCCATCAAGACGGGAATACACATTCTTTCCAAGTATACACAGAATAGATTCTGGCTCACAAAACAAGTCTCACTAAATTTAAAAGGGTTCAGCTTAGGGGCGCCTGGGGGGCTCAGTCGGTTGAGCGTCCGACTTCGGCTCAGGTCATGATCTCGTGGTTTGTGGGTTCAAGCCCCGCGTCGGGCTCTGTGTTGACAGCTCAAGAGCCTGGAGCCTGTCTTCGGATTCTGTGTCTCCCTCTCTCTCTGACCCTCCCCTGCTTGTGCTGTCTCTCTCTGTCTCTCAAAAATAAATAAATAAAATTAAAAAAAAAAAAAGAAAAGAAAAGGCCTCAAATCAATGACGTCAACTTCCCTCTCAAGAAAGCAGAAAAGAACAAAATCAATCCAGACTAAGCGGAAGGAAGGAAATAATAAAATTAGGCAAGGGAGAGGCCATGCCTTCCTTATCTTAAAATCTGCACCTAAGACAGAGGTCAATGAAACTTTGTTCCATCGCATACTTTGCCAATATTTTTATTTTAAAGCACTTTCTCTTGTATCTTTGGTTCCCTTGTGGGTTAATGCAGTACATCGCTTTCCTTATATCACACATCATCACCGAAACCAGCGGTTTCTGGTAGACCGGTGGTTTCTTTTGGGTTACATGTAATTCCTAGAATACAACTCTCCCCCCCCATATCCAGAGACCGGGCGAGTAAGTATAACCCTCCTGAAATGATCGCTTATACACGTCGACAGAACCTAGTTAAGATGAGGTTAATCACCAGCAGAAGTTACCCACTCTTCCAAGAATCCAGAAAACAGATTTTCTGGATAGAACAGGATCTCCCATACGTTTTTCAAAGAAAACAAGATTCCAGTGAAATCGACCCCCCATGGGAGCCTGTTCCAAATTACCCTGAGGAACTGCCCAGGGTGCAGAAAGGCCCTAGAGCAGGGCACAGAAGAACGACTGGAGATTCCTGAGGAATCTTCTAACACGGCAGAGATTTCCCACGACTGACTCCAGGGCGACGCTCCAGGTCTGTATCTACCAGTTTAGCTACCTTTGACCTATCTGAGCATTATTTACCATTCAGAACAGCTGTTGTCAAAGGGAAGCCTAATGACATGTACTTTTTTTTTTTTAACTGAAAAATGAAGCCAGATTTTATTTGACAGAAAGCCAGACTGATTTGCCTTGAAAATGAGGACTGGCTTGGCCAAGTGGGTTATATGGAGACAATGAGGCGGAGCCAGGCACTTGTCTCCTTTGGCATCCGAGAAATTCGGGCTTCGAAGATGACAATTCTGCAGTGATGACAAAGGTGAAATCCCCTAGTTTATTTCCATTTTAGGAAGTAAAACCAAACAATCTAGCTTTGGCCAAAAGTCCCTGAAGGACACTCCTCTGACTGTGGGAAAGAGAAGTGCACTTCTGGAGAAAACTCCTGGGAGGGCTTCTGTCTACTCCTGGTGAATGGCCAGTCCCCATGGAGGCCCCAAGTTCAAGGTCAATGCCTACTAAGATGTCTTTTTCTCTTCTCTAAAAGAAAGTTAGAGGCGTACAAAATTAACCTGACTTGGGACACCTGGGGGGCTCAGTCGGTTAAGCGGCCGACTTCAGCTCAGGTCATGATTGGGTTCGAGCCTCAAGTCAGGCTCTGTGCTGACAGCTCAGAGCCTGGAGCCTGCTTCTGATTCTGTGTCTCCTTCTCTCTCCAACCCTTCCCCCGCTCACACTGTGTGTCTCTCTCTCTCAAAAATAAATAAACGTTACAAAAAAATTTTTTTTTAAATCAACCCGATTTTTAAGTGTAGGATTTTGAGATGTGACATGTAACTTAAAGGTCTGCAGAAGCAAGAGACCACGTGGAAACACAGCATAATATTTCTGGGATGTGCATTTAGAAGATGATTCTCCTTGAGGCAAGCGTTAAGGGGGAGGGGCAGGATGCAGCACTGAGGCCAGCTGGTAGAAACCCAATCACCTAAAATGATCAGAAATTTCTCAACCAATCCAAACTTGATCAGTGGGAGTCAAACCCATGGGCACACGCGGCCGCGGAGTCAAATTTCCGCAGCCACTTTATCTTTATTCGCACCTTCTTTTCTCCCACTCAAAAAGGCAAACCAGCAGATTTATTATTAAAGCAACACTAAATGTTTTCAGTTTCTTAAAACTGATTTCGGGATCACAGACTAAAACTGAGATTGAATGAACGGGGCAAAAATAGCTCTCCCCCAGCTGCTCGCTCTGTACTGAGTGAGGACTGCAGAGAAGAGCCAGGACAGGGGTGTGAAACGCAGCCAACCGCTGCCTTCAGCAAAGACGCTGCTTGGGGTGTGAAGGGCAGCCTTGGGAATTCTGTGTGAGCATAACTGGTTTATATCAAACCAGTTTTCAGAAACAGTTCAGAAAAGGCCTATTTTAGCTATAGATTTATTAGATGCTACTTTTACCTCTTATATAGGTTAAAGAGACTCTAGCAAAAAGAATACCACCCCCCGTGTGAATGAATGAAAAAAGGAGTTAGCTGCATCCATAAATGCATTATCACTAAGGGGTGCTCCAGGGACCTTACCTTCCCCCCTCTAGTGCATCTGTTGACCCTGGAAGAGTTGTATTAGCCTCTCTGGGCTGCCAGGTGGGGAGACCAAACTGGACAAACCTTGAAAACCTTTCCAGTTCCAACATCACATGGATTCAGACTCAGCCTAAAGGCACTAACCAAAAGCAGCAGTTGGTTTTGCACACATGGGACGGCAGGGCGGGGCCAACAGATTAATGAAGGTGGGGGCTGTTGCTGGCTGGTTTTAACCAACAGGACAATTCAACTGTGTCACACCCACAGCCAAGATTTCACAAAGTTTGTGCTCATTCTAAACTATCCTCTGCCCGCCTCTTTTTCACCACTGGCATTTCAGTGGCTTTTGAGAGTTTCCCCACACAATATAGGTGGTTTTCTTTGTGTTTTGGTAAGAAAAGTCACGTCAGACTCCAGCCGAGGAGGGAGGGCTGGAGGAAAGAAGGCATGAGGCCAGGCGTTGTCGGGAACAACGTGGAAGGCTTCACAAAGCAACAGCAGGGATGGGGCAGCCACCATCTCCAGTTTCCCCTTTGGCCCTAGAAAATGAGTCATGACTCACCTCCTTTTCAAGCTTCCTGGCCTAGAGTTTCAAGCAGATGAGAAGCTCCTTAAGCTCTACCTTTGTATTCATTTATTTACTTTATTTTTTATTAAACATTTTTTTCCACGGTTATTCATTCCTGAGAGAGGAAGACAGAGAGTGAGCAGGGGAGGGGCAGAGAGAGAGGGAGACACAGAATCAGAAGCAGGCTCCAGGCTCTGAGCTCTCAGCACAGAGCCCAACTCGGGGGGTTGAACTCAGGAACAGAGAGAGCATGACCTGAGCCGAAGTGGGACGCTTAACCAGCTGAGCCACACAGGTGCCCCTATTTATTTACTTTTATTTACTTTAAAGGAAGGTCTACCTTTAAGACAGAAATTTCTTTTTTTTTTCCTTAGGTATTGTGTTGAGTCTTTTATATCTCATACTTAGGAAGAGTGTGCACATCATTTTAGTCACGGCTTCCTGAGCACCATCAGGGGTCCTAAAATACTGAGCTGGTGTTACTGACACAGGCAGATGTGTCAATGTCACGAACTGGGAAAATAAAAGTTGCAAAGTCTGGAGGGCTAGCGAAGTAGCCACAGAAGCAAGGAGGCAGTGCACACTGAGCTAAATTGGGCAGAGGCAAAATCAGAGTAAAAATCAGAGGCAAAACTGGGCAGCGCTCTGCTACTGCCTCTGCCTTAAGCCAGCCTGACCTCTGAGTCTCAGTCCCACTTTTGCAAAATATCGAGGTTGGCGAGCTACTCTCCAAAGGTTTGAAGTCAGCTCCACTTGAAGCTGCCATCTTCACAACTTCACAGTGAACTTCAGACATGAGAGAAGGCCATCCATGGCTCGCCAGACAGGCAAAAGGCTTGGTGAGAGCCCCTAAGGGCCCAGTGCCATCCAGGGGAACATGTGGGCCAGAGACTTCCTTAGGTGTAGAGTGAGTCTACTGCTTCAGTAAGAGATTTCCTGCCAGCAGGGTTTCTTTGTTTCCATCTTCCTAGCGTCTGCAGGGCCCAGACATCATTCCACAACCCACATGCCTTCTTCCCAACTGCTGAAGGCCCTCTCAGCTGATAGGAAGGAGACCTGGGTGCTATACAACCTTAATTACCGTTGTCCCCTGACATTCTCTTTCCTTCTGTTCCGCTCTTCACCTAGGTAATCTGGGAGAAACTGTAGATGACCACAACCGATGCTGGGCATCTTATTTTCAAACTCGGTGCACAAAAAAATCAGTCTGTGTTGAACACCTAGGTGTCAGACCCTCTACTAGGCTCTTTATATACTTTGTCTAATTTAATCCCACAACAACCTTATGAAGTAGGTATTCATACCGCCATGTTTCTGATAAGGAAACTGAGGCGTGGAGAGGTTGAGGGATGTGCTCAAGGTCACATGGCTAGCAAGCAGCAGAAACAAGTCTTGAACCCAGGTTTGTACTACAGATCCTATGCTGGGCTTTTTGTTGTTAAGTTTATTTATTTATTTCAGTAACCTCGACACCCAACATGGGGCTCGAACTCACAATCCCAAGATCAAGAGCTGCACGCTCTTCCAACTGAGCCAGCCAGGCACCCTTGTACTGGGTTTTTAAAAACAGTTTTATTGAGATAAAATCTGCACACCATCCAAATCACCCATTTATACAATTCAATGGTTTCTGGTGTATTCACAGATATGTGCAACCATCACCACAATCGACTGTAGAACATTTTCTCACCCTGAAAAGAAGCCCCAAGCCCTTTAGTTATCATCTTATCTCTCCGTTCCCTTCCCCTCCCAGGCCTAGGCAACCACTAGTCTACTTTCTGTGTCTAAAGCTTTCCCTATTCTGGACTTTCATATAAATGGATCATATAATACGTAGTCTCTGTGACTGGCTTCTTTGACTTAGTGTAAAAATGTTTCGAGAGAAACTCCCATGGTATCCTGCCTCCGATGACGGACCCTCAAAGGTACAGACGGCATATTAAGAAATGCATGATAAAACCTGCTTTTAGCAGCAAAAGAGATTGTAGAAAGGTAAGACAGCTGTTTTCAGATACTTAAAGAACCCTTGGATCACTTGGGGCAAATGGGTAGCATTTGGAAATACAAGCCAACTGTCTGACATAAGAAAGAACTCACAATGACTAGGTCCACAATGGGATGAGCTGGATGGCCGTCTATGAAGCATGCCATAGGAGGAAAGCTCCCGGTGCGAGGTGGGAGGCTGGCCTCTGATGGCCTGTGAGCCTTCCAAGACTAAATTCTTTGATTCTGCGAAAGTCACATTAGTATAAGAAGAAATGGGTAAAAATGAAAAGTCTGCCCAGGCTTAGGTTAATGAGACTAGTGCAAATGGATAACTAAAGTTGCATTTGCCAGATTCATCTTGAGGCTGTACTCGGCAGGACTGGAAATGAATACCAGCAAAGTTATTGTTTCTCTCAATCCCCTGTGGTCTCTGTGAGGCTTCGACAATTAATGACTCTTTAAACATCAGAGGAATCCGGCTGCAACTCCAGATCAGGCCCACTCTGGGTATATTCCCATTTACCATTTGGTCTTAGGATCGGGGTACTTCATTCCACCTTTCCAAATATCAATTAAAAAAAAAAAAAAACAACCTTCTAGTTGACTTGATAATTACTGCAAGCCAGGAACCAATTTTGCAACAATAAAACACAATCAGTTTAATATATGAATTCAATCCAATCTGCAAATAGCATTTTTCTAACAGGCCATTATATTACACGAAATGTGGTCCGTCCTCTTTCTATGAGAAGGCTCTTTCTTCTGCAGATGATCTCACCTAAGTCTGGCTATCTAGGTAAATACCTTCCCCACAAAAGGCCAAACATTTAAAAGGTAGAGAGTTCGGGGCGCCTGGCTGGCTCCGTGGGAAGAGCGTGCGACTCTTGAACTCAGGGGTTGTAAACTGAAGCCTCATGTTGTGTGTAGAGATTACTTAAAAATGAAATCTTTGAAAGAAAATAAAGTAAAAGGTATAGAGTTCAACAGTACTGTCTGGCATTAAGCAACACCAACCTGACATTGGTAATCTTCTATTCAATTTTTTCAAGTCAACAGATATTGCCTCATTGGACACCGCTCAGGTCAAGGAGGGAATTAGGGCAGGGTGGATTCTCATTTTTTGACAGGATAATCTCTGGATAATCTTGAAATCTATTTTGGGAATAACATCTGTGGTTCTAAATGGATCTCTCCTCATCTTTTGCGGGCCCGGGATGGAACTCTCTGGGTGTCCCTCAGAGACAACTGGTAGAGTTACAGAGGAGTGGAGCAGGAATCAGAAGACGGTTCCAGTTGCTTCTCTGGTGTAATTCCTCAGTGGCCAAATGAGTTCTGAGGTTGTTTCATTGTCTTTTCAGACCTCTGTTCCTTCCTCCGTAAAATGGGGTGAAAACACTGTCCTGCTTACTTCACAAAGTCAACATGGAGCTCAAACTCAGTGGCGCATATGCAAGTCTCTTGAGTGAGCAAACTCAACAGGTCTTCTGGAATCCTCACCTGCATTAAACACCAGTCCCTTAAGAGGGCCCACCAGCCTCAGCTAAAGGGACCACTGTTTACATGTTACACAGCTTGCGTCCTCTAATTGGCTGCCTGAGTTCTACCCTAGGTTTTAAATTTGTTTTAAAACAAAGATTGTGTTTGGTCACATGAAACTGCCTTAAATAGGCAATCTATAATCAGCTCCAGCTGAAGCCTCATCTCCCAAAGTCACTACTGTCCTCCTCATCTCTTTTCTTTCTTTAACAAGCCCTGCCCCTCTTTTGTCCTAGGACGGGCTTCTGGCTCACATGCCCTTTACAAAGAAAATGATCCTGGCTGGCTGCCATGGGTGTCTCTGCCCACTTCCATTTTAAGTCATTTTCCCTCAGCTGTCCTAATTTCTTCCAAAATACAGGCAGGGGCCAAAAACTGATGGTTCATGTCTAAAGAAAACTTGACTTGACCTGTTGTAAGCTAGCAAGAGGCTTTGTGTAGTCACATGGCCTGGGCTCACCACTGATAAGCACTCACAGTAGATTCCTGCACAAACCCTAGCATCTCAGACAGGCCCTCTGCATCACGTGAAGCAGCTACCAAAATTTGATACGGTGTTTTTCAACACCCCATTTTGAACTGAAGGGCCCCCACATTCTCTTTTGGTTTTGCTAGTTCTGCAAAATTGCAGCCCTGCTTTTTCTGCATGTAGCTAATACTATAGAATTTCAACAGGAAGTGGTATGGGGGGGTTCATGAGGGAGGGTGTCTTCCTGTGGCCCAGTTATTTACAAAAAAGGCAGGTTCTCTAATACTTCAACCATTTGCCACAGGACTCACTTGTATGTAAGTGAATAAAACGGATCATTCTCAATGTCTCTCAAGCTGAAAGAGTTGTTAAAATAGAGTCCATACTAAATCCACACACTAAAAGAGTAATAAAGAATTGTTTCATATCACAGAAGTGAGATAAGTCAGAGTCCAAGATTTTAGAGCCAAGGTGGCCCCAGGGGGCAGAGCTCTCTTTGGTTAATTAAAAAAGGTTTTCTTCTAACACTTGAAAGAAAAATGGTCACTGTCTCTTTATTTGCCCTTACATATTTACTACCAAAAAAAAAAAAAAAAGAGGATTCGCATCCATATCAGATGTATCATTAATCACAGTTGTCGCACAAAGCATGCTATAAAAATATTGAGTAACTCCTGCAGCCAGATGCCCTCGATCTGCCTGGCATCATAGGCCAGGTGAGTAGGTTCACAAAAGCAGAAAGGATCATGTAGGCTCACAGTTCACTGAGCCCAGATCCTCTGAGTTTAGCCAGCCTGTCTTTCCAAGTGACTTATTCATCATATACGTATGGGAAAATATCTAGCTCACAATGCCATCTTGTGTAAAACTCAGAAGAAGGAAAAAAAAATCTTACACTTGTCTCCAAGCCTCTTGGACTTACCCAAAGATTCTATCTTGCACAGTGTTACCCTTGGTCTTCCCAGGCCGATCCTAAGTAGGTTAAACACCTTAGATGTGGATCCAATATACTGTGGGCAGGAGTTAAAAATACCTTACATATACCCACCCCGACCAACAAACGGGTTTAATTCTCTGGTGTTCTCTCAGATTTTTTTTTTCATACTTGGCTACGCGAGATTCATTCTCCAATTGTTTTATGTACAAATGGCCCAAACAAACTAACTGGGGAGAGAAACAGGTTACTAGGCAAAGTACTCGGAAGTTCTAGTCCAGGCTGGATATCAGGTTAAGCCACATTAAATGAAATACTTGGGAAGAATGCCGGCGGCTACCAAGTCAGGCGGGGAAACACCATTAGAGACAGAAGGGGAAGGGGCAGCCCTCTGCTTGAGGTTCTTATAACGAAAGGACGCGCTTTTCTTTATGGCCATGCTCTGTCCCCCCATCCTCCTTGGCCAAAGCCCACTCCAGAACAGGGAGGAACAATATCCTAGGCTTACAACACTTTCACTTTTAGGAAGACTTTTCCCCCAGATTCTTTCACTCTAGATCAGATCCCGTCTTCTGGATAAGCCTGTCAATGGGGATGAGCCTAGCCGATGAGAACTGTCAGTCTTCACCCACATCCTCACAGTGCTGCCTCAAACCCCAGTTCCCATTTTTTCTAACTCCCACATGCTTCTGAGAGGAACCAGATCAGGGCCCACGGCTGGCATGGAAACGAAAGGGGAAGGGAGGGGTGCCGCTGGAGGATGGATAAAATAGTCGGTGGGGGGTAGGGGAGAGCATCAAGCTTAGCTTGAAAGGTCAGGAGGTGACAAAAGGCGGCTCCCGAGACTTGGCCTTCTACTCTGGGGAAAGCCTAAGCAGAAAGGGCTATTGCCCACCAGACAGCCCCAGACGGCGCCCACCTGTGCCCACGGAGAGCCTTTCCCCCCCGGCCCAAGCAACCCACAGAGGTGAAGCAGCTCCGCTCCCACCAGGGCATACATGGGGTGTCCCACCCAGCCCAAGAGGCGGTCCACCAGACCTGGCACGCTCCCAGGAGCTGTTCAAGAAGCCGGGCTGTTCAGACCTGTCATCAAGCAGCCCAGACCTGTCACCCCGAGCTCCCGGAGCCGTGGCGCGAAGAGGCCCCCCTCCCAGACCGCGCAGACCGTGCGCGCCGCCTACCCGAAGCTCGCCCTCGGTGCGGTGCAGTCCCAGGCGCCGCAGCCCCACGGCCAAGTCGTTGACACACAGGCCGCCGTCACGGTTGACGTCGAGGGTCTGGAAGAGGCTCCACAGGCGCAGCCGGTGGTCCGGGCCCCCGCAGACGGCGCCGCCGCACGGGTCGACGGACGCCGGCGACGAAGCGGACGACGAGGCGGCGGTGGCGGCGTCCGGCGGCGGGGAAGCCACGCAGCGGCACAACACACTGCTCACCATCGGGCGCGAGACAGGGGCGCCGGGCGCGAGGCGGGAGCGGCTGGCCGGCGGGGAGAACGCGGAAGACACGCGGGAGTCCCCGGTCGGCGAGCGCGGGATAGAAGAAGCCGGCAAGGGGGCGGGAGGGGCCGCTTCCGGGAGCCCCGCCCCGCCGCGCGCCGCCCCGTTGGCCACGCCCCCAGGCGCGTCGCCGGCCAGTCACAGGCCCGGACTGCCATCTGGGCGGGGCGGAGCCTCCCCGAGGACCGCCCACGCCGCCGGGCAGTCCAGGATCAATGGAGAAGGCGGGGCGATCCCCGCTCAGCCTGCGGCCGATTCAAATTGAAGGAGGTGGGGATTGGCTGAGCTGGGCCGGAGAGAGGAAATCACGCCGTGATAGGCAGAAGTTATGAGATTAGCAGGCGGAAGGCCCCGTGTCCAGTTTCCATTGAGAAACGCTGTTGAGGGTGAGGAATCGTAAGGATGGGAGGAACGGTAGTGTACGGAGACATCGTAGTCTCCGGTGGGAAGTAGGATTTGTGTGAGGAACACTTGTGAGCTGAGGTTGCAAGGCAGAGTTTGTCCCCGTGAGTAGAATTAAAAATTAATTGGCCAGTGACTCAAGGCCGAAAGCACTAGGTATCCTCAGGAGACCGGGTTTTGGTAATCTAACTCCCTAAACCACCAATAAAATAGCTGAGTTCAACGACGTTTAATAGTCGTAAGGCTGACGATTGAAGGACAGAACGATTTTCCAATGGAAGTGAATAAAGGCAGGTGGGCGGAGCGCTCTCTAGCGACAGACACACTTTTAGACCAATGATCAGGCCAATTCCAGTAAATAAGCGAGGTCTTTGGCTGAGCGACAGATCAAAGGAACCAATGATCGACGTGACGTCTGAGCCGTGACCAACCAGGAGGGCATGTTTCCCTGGAGAATCTCTGGGAGGCGGGAAGAAGGGAAGTGGGCGGATCTCCGCACGCCCCGGCGGAAGAGGCAGATTCAGGAAGCCATTACGCAGCTGGCTGGCAGCGGCCGGGCCGGTCGGGGCTGGGCCCTACGCACTTTGCGTAGAGAGGGGGGTTACCAAAGGCCTGGTGCTTGGCCTTGGGCAAGCCCGGCCTATCCCCTGTAGGGGGCTGGGTGAAAGGCGAGGCTGGGGAAGAAGAGAAGGGGAATTGGGGCGGTCGAGGGGATTATAATTTCTTTAAAAAGGGGGGTGGGGAGAGGCCATGGCCGTCCCAGCCAAGAAGAGGAAGATGAACTTCTCCGAGCGAGAGGTGGAAATCATCGTGGAGGAGCTGGAACTGAAGAAGCACCTGCTGGTGAACCACTTCAACGCCGGAGTCCCTCTGGCTGCCAAGAGTGCGGCCTGGCACGGCATCTTAAGAAGGGTCAACGCGGTGGCCACCTGCCGCAGGGAGCTGCCTGAGGTCAAGAAGAAGTGGTCTGACCTCAAGACCGAGGTCCGACGCAAGGTTGCCCAGGTCCGGGCAGCGGTGGAGGGTGGCGAGGCCCCAGGGCCTACTGAGGAGGATGGAGCCGGTGGGCCTGGGACGGGTGGTGGCAGTGGCGGCGGTGGCCCAGCTGTAGCCCCGGTTCTGCTCACCCCCATGCAACAGCGCATCTGCAACCTGCTGGGCGAGGCCACCATCATCAGCTTGCCCAGTGCCACAGAGATCCACCCCGTGGCTCTTGGACCCACAGCCACTGCAGCCGCAGCCACGGTCACCCTGACACAGAGTGAGTGACCTCTCCTGCCCAGTCCGTCGTGCATAAATGGGAAGGGCCAGCGAGAGCTGGGGCAGCCCGGGGAAGGTTGGCTGCCAAGGGTCAAAAGTCAGATGGGAGTCTTGGAAGACCACCAGGCCTTCCAAGAGCTCCGCAGACAGAAGTGATCTGGTTCTCTTTGGCACTTCCTCAGCACACAGTCTGGACTTCTGATGGGCTGGATTGCTCTCAACTGTTTTGCCACCATTCATGTCCATGACTGACTGAACTATGTGGTCCTTGAAGACAAGAGACCATGTCTGTATCCCCACGGGACTTATCAGAGGGCCTGGCACATAGTAGGCAGTCAGGACATATTTGTCGAATGAATAGATGGATGGGAATAATAATACCCAAGTAAGACACCGATTCTGGACAAAGACGTTCTGGGTTTTCGGTGCGGCCAACATTCATCAGTCACTGCTCAGAAACCGCGTGATTCCTGTGTTAATCCGTTCGTTCACTCCTCAAACACTAGCCCTTCCTTATTCCATGTCAAACATTGTGCTTGGCACTGGGATTGGATTACCAAGGTGTTTAAAATATAGGCCAGCTATATTCTAGTAGGACAGATGAGGCACTCCCTCAGTCAGGAGAACCTAAGGACTCAGAAGAGGAAGGGGCTGCCTGATTGGGGCGGGGACCCAGAGCTGATGTTGGCATTGAAGGATAGAGAAAATTGACCTTTCCCACAGGCAGGGAGGCCCAAACAGCCCACCCAGAATTCCTTCAGAGGTTCTCAGCTATGAATGACAGTGGTGTGGTCGGATTTTTTAGTTCCGATAAAGAGTTTGTACCAGTGACTGTGAACTGCTTGTTTGTGCTGGGCTATTGGCCTGTATCAGTCAGTGATTCTCAGTGGGACTCTGGGGAATTGGGTGTGTGTGTGAGTGCCATCCCCCTGCAGCTATGTTTTCTAAGGATATCAGGTGCCAAAGAGGATCAAGCACTGGTCTAAGTCAGTTGCTACTCTAGAACAGGAATGACCTACAGGTATTCCTTTGGCCAAGGAGACAATAGGCCTTTATTGGGCACTTAAGCAGCCGCTTGGCCATAAAAGAAGGAGGGAGATAAGACTAGTGTGGCTGCAAACAGAGAGTCCCACCCAAGATGGCTGCCTTGTGCTGCCCGCCATTATTGGTTGGAAGCGTTCCAGTGCTGTGGTTAGGAGCAAGTTGGACTCCGGTGTTAGGGAGGCCCAGGTTTGCTTCCTGGACCTGTTGAACAAAACTGTATGCCCCTGGGCAAGTCACTCCATATTTTTCAGTGTGCTTCCTCATCTCCAAAACTGAACACGACAGTGCCTGCCTCACCGTGTCATTACAAGCATTCGTCGAGCTAATGAGTGCAAAGGGCTTAGCGCGGTGCTTCGCGCATAGTAGGTGCTCTATGCACTAGTATCATTAGTAGCATCTTTGGTTTTGCCAGATCTGGGACTGGTCCTTTGGTTACCACGTAGATTCTCAACGCTTTAGGTTCTAGATTTATACAAGAATAGCTATAAAGCCAAAGGATACGAATTCCCCCAGAAATAGGGCTTCACGGCGCCTCCTCCCTGCCCCATGTGGCCAGCTTCATTCTTTCTAGAAGGTGACCTGCCACTGCCTTTGCTCTTTCTTCCCCACAGTCCCCACGGAGACCACCTATCACACGCTGGAGGAGGGAGTGGTAGAGTACTGTACCACGGAGGCCCCACCACCCCTGCCAGCCGAGGCCCCCGTGGAGATGATAGCTCAGCACGCCGACACCTCGGTCAAACCCCAGGCGCTCAAGAGCCGTATAGCCCTCAACTCCGCCAAGCTGATCCAGGAGCAGCGGGTCACCAATCTGCACGTGAAGGAGATCGCCCAGCACCTGGAGCAGCAGAATGACCTACTGCAGATGATCCGCCGCTCCCAGGAGGTACAGGCCTGCGCCCAGGAGCGCCAGGCCCAGGCCATGGAGGGCACCCAGGCAGCGCTGAGTGTCCTCATCCAGGTCCTCCGGCCCATGATCAAAGATTTCCGCCGCTACCTGCAGAACAACACGCCCAACCCCACTCCCGCCTCGGACCCCGGGCCGGTGGCCCAGAACGGGCAGCCCGACAGCATCATCCAGTGAGGACAGGGGTCGCCCCAGCCTTCTGCTGTGATTGGATGACGTCACTGTGGTCTTCTAAGTGGGTTCTGTGACTGGCCTGAGGCTAGCGCTGGCCACGTGGACAGCTCTCTCTTTGTTAGACTGTTAGGGGTCCAGTGTTCCGGAGAAGTGAGGGAGACTGAGAAGAACTTGCCGGGCTCCTGGGACTCGAACTCTCTTACCCTCACCACTTGAGCCGCCTTGCTGAGAGCCTGAAGATTGATTGGGGGGGGGGGGGGGCTGGGCGCTGGTGATGCGACACACGTTATCACGAGCCAGGGCTTGTGACACCGCCCAGACTCTGTCTAGGACAACTGTAAGGAAGGTTCTGTAAGGAAGGTTCTCGCTGGGGGCCGTCTCCCAGCCAGGGTCTGTTCTGAAATGCTCCCCCTACCCAACCCAGTGTCATCGTTTCAAACAAGATGTCTGTGGTGCTGGCAGTGATACAATACCTGGGCCTGAGGAGGAAAGTCCACCCTTTTCTCCTTTGCACTGTGCCTCAGTTCTCAGGGGATTCTAGTCAATCTGTGCTCTCCCCGCCCCCCACCCCACCCTGGGCCTGGCAGGGGCCCTTGGTGTGTACCCTGGGCTGCCTTTGCAGTACACCCAGGATGTGGCCCGCTGGGCTCAGGAATGCTGGGTGCCATGGGGACCGCTTGGCCACCATCTTGTCTTCCACTGCATCCCCGGGCAGCCCTTTAGTGGTTTGTCCTGACAGCTTTTGACCCAGGTCAGGCATCAAGCTTTGGGTGCTGTAAATTTGAGAGAAAAGAGACCCGCATGGAAACGTGTTGTCCCCCGGTCCCCATGCAGTGAGTCTGAGGGGACCGGTTGGCTTCTTCCAGAAGGCTTGCTTCAGGCCAGTTGTATTTATTCTGTACCTCGGACCCCTCCTGGGAAAGAGAGGGCAGCTCTGGCCACACCCTCCTTTCCTCTACTGACTCCACGAGTCTGAAACTCAGTGTGGGAGAAAGCCTGCTTGGCATCACGCCACAGACTCCCTCTCCCATTATTTGGCACCTCGGGTTCCTGTGAGACTCCCACTGACTGGCTGGGTGAATCTGAAGGCCTGATTGGCCCCGAATGTTTGAGGCGGGAGAGCCAGAGCTGACCTAAGATGCGGGACCTTTGACTTCTGTGCTCGGGGAAGAGCAGACCGACCTCGGAGCACCGAAGGAGGTAGTGTTCCCTGTTCCGTCTCGACGCTCTGTCGCCTTTTGTAGGGCGTTTACCCAGATGGCATTTGTCTGTTTCATTTTCAGAATCGCCATCGATCACTGAGGCCCTCGCGTCTTCCCAGATCATTCCCCGGGATTGCCATTTTGCTGCCGGTGCCTTGGCCACACGTGACCAATGGTTGCAACTCGAGGCTCCAGATCTCAGCTAAACCATCAAGGTGCTGCGCTTCTGGGCACGTGCGTTTGGAATTGCTTGCTCCGCGGTGGCAGTCCCAGGAAGGTGCCCCCAGAGACGGTCGGGAGGTGACTGCCGGACGGTACGGTCAGCCTCTCTGTGGAGGACAGGTGCAGCAGCACCAGCTACAGAGCAACGGAGAGGAATCAGGCTGGGGAGGGGCTGAGTGGCGGAAGGAAATCTCCACAGGCTGGAAAGCAGCGGCCCCTGGCAGCCCGGGCACACTTTCTCCATGGAGCCTGACGGCCCTGGCAGGGAGGCTGTGGGGACTTCCTGCGGACTTGCCACTCGGTTTGGTTTTCCTCTGGGGTTGGCAACCTGAGCCAGTAACGCATCTGTTCCAATTGGATATAAAGAGGAATCCTGGATCACTTAAACTGACTGCTTCTTTCCAGGTCATAATTTTAAATTAAAAACATATCACTTTATTTTTTTACACATATCCGTGTCTTTATTGGTTATAGGTAGAAGAGATGTGGGCTGGCAAGAGAGCAGGGGCTGGCATAGTGCGGCCCAGAGGTCAGATCTGGCCCAGCACCTGTCTTTGTCAATAAAGTTTTATTGGACACAGCCACAACCCTTCATTCACTGAATGTCTGTGGCAGTTTTTGTGCTCCAGGGGCAGAGCTGAGCAATTGTGACAGAGACATCTGGCCCACAGAGCCAAAGGCATTTACTCTCCTTTACAGAAAAGTCTGCCTACCTTCGGTTTAGGGCAATGTTTCAGACTCTGGGTGAGAATTAACTTGGCTGTTTGGTAAACATATCCCAAACCTGACCCCACGTAAAAACCAGAAGAGACTCCGGAAGGAGAGCTCTAAGAATCTGCTGTGTAAACAAGCTCTCTGGGTGATTTCTGATATTTCCTGAAAGTTACAGACGAACTTTGCCTTAGAGTCTGGAACACTTAATCTCGGCTGGAATCACGGATCGTGGAATCATGGATCATGTCCCCGTGAGGGTGGTTCTCAGGAGTGGCTACTGACAGTTGAGAAATCCTGCCTAGCAAATATTCTCACTTAAGAGTGGCCTTAATTCTGGAGGGAGCCCAGCCTTCCTGGATAGAGTTTTCGTTCTCCCCCATAGTTAGTAATAATAAAAACAGAATTAATCAAGCCCCTGCTCTGTCTAGACCTTATAAGCATCACCTCATTGACTCTTTGCAATAGCCCAGGGGTTAGGTAATAATACTGTTATCAGTTTGCAGATGAGAACACTGAGGATGAGAGGTTAAGCAATTTGCTTAAAATCACACAGCTACCTGATTCATCCTCCTGCTAGTCAGATGTGAAATTACCTAGAGACTATTTGAGCCTAACCTTAAGAAGTTTCTAGGTCAGACGAGGAAGGCTAGGGGGCACCACGTGCTATATTGTTCTTGGCACTTGAAAGAGAAACAAAGTGACCTCTCTCATTCTGTTCAGGCTTTGGACATTCATATTGAGAGGGAAAAGTGTGGTTTAACAGAATTAAACCCACCTCACCTCGATAGTGCTACTGGAGATCTGTCACTTATATTGGGGTGTTTTGGAGTCCTTCCTGAAATGTGGGGTTTCACAACAGGGAAATCCTCCGACCCACTGACGCTCTCAGGTTCAGGTAGTGAAAGCCTTTTACATTTTAAACCATGTGGATGGAAGTCTTTCAGAAAAGTGTCCTTTGTGAACTGTAGTTTGCCCAGCAGGACCAAGAGGCCAGAAAAGGCCCTTGGCTCAGGCAGGTTTGGGCTTGAGCTGGGTTCCACCATTTACTCACTGTGTCTCTTAACTGCCAGACCTCAGTTTTCTCAGTTCTAAGGTGGGGATGATGAATTACGGTCCCCACAAGCCGGAGCTATTATGCAGTATTATTCAATGGAAATAGCTAGTATTTATTTTTTACTCATTTTTTAAGTTTATTTATTTATTCACTTATTTTTGAGAGAGTGAGCATAAGCGGGGAAGGGGCAGAGAGAGAGGGAGACAGAGAATCCCAAGCGGGCTCCCCGCTGTCCGCACAGAACCCCACTCAGGGTTCGATCTCACAAACCGTGAGATCATGACCTGAACCGAAATCAAGAGTTGGACCCTTAGCCAACTGAGCCATCAGGCGCCCCAAATAGCTACTGTTTATTGAGCACTTAACCATGTGCAGACACTGTCCTAAGCACTGTATGTATTAACCCATTTTGTGAGATCAGGTATGTCACACTCAGCGTGTGCCTAGGACGTGACATGTGCTCAGTTAATACTGGCTGCTGTCATCATTATTGCCATGTGTTGATACTCCACAGGGATAACTCGTGAGTCTTGAGATCACAATGGGAGCTTTGTCCAAAGTGGTTTGAGCTTAAAACGACAATCATTTATTTGTGATTTTGCAGTATGAGCAGGACTCAGAGGGAACGGCTTGCCTCTCTCTCTCAGTGTCCACTGGGGTGCCCTCCTGGGCCCCAGAGGTCCACTTCCGAGAGAGCTCGCTCACATGACTTGCAAACCGATGATGGATGTGGGCTGGGAACGGCGTCGAGGCAGGGAGCTTCTCCAGGCGGCTGCTTGGACTCCCTCACAGCATGCTGGTGGGGTTTCGAGAACGAGAACCGGAAGCTGCCTGCCTTCTGAAAGATTGGGTTTTGATCTGGCACAACAGTGCTTCACTTTTTCTCTCCGTGGTGCAGTCACCCGGTAGACCAGATTCAAGGAGCTGGAGGAAGAGACTCCGCCTCTCGATGGAGGTGTGGCTCTTGCAAAGGGGAAGGGGAGGAACTGAGGAGGCCATCTCTGGAATCAAGCTTGGGGGTCAGGAGTCCTGACCCATGAAAGACAGCCTCTCCTCCACATTCCTGCATTCCACCAATCAGGAGGGAAGGGGGCTCCCCAGATTTTGGAAGAGACCCTATTGAACCTACTTTTAATTTCCTGGAGCTTTGAGCCAAGAGATCAGAAAGCAAAAACCCTTGGCAGGTGGGGGAAGGGGTGGGTACTTTGGCTCCTTCTACTCTGGAAATCTTTGCATATTAGAAAGGGGCCCCGGGGCCTGGAGGGGCCCATCTGTGCAGACATGCTTAGAGCTCTCCCTGAAAAAGACTTCCTGACCCCTAGGGAAATTCAGGGCTGGAGAGAGTGGCAAGGTGCTTGCTGAGAGGAACAGGCAAGGACAAACCTACTCTTTAAATTAGAGAAGATGAGGGGCACGTGGGTGGCTCAGTCAGTTAAGCGCCCAACTTCAGCTCAGGTCACAATCTCATGGCTCATGGGTTTGAGCCCCGAATCGGGCTCTGTGCTGATTGCATCCTCTGTCCCCTTCTCTCTCTGTCTCTCCCCACACCTCTCTGTCTAAATGAATGAATGAATGAATGAATGAATGAATGAATGAATAGGAGAAGACGAGCTAAAGTTGGCATGGATATTTGCACAGGGGAATGTGGATCTCAAAATGGCCTGTCTGGTGACAGATACAGAGGCTGTGCTGGAATGTGCCGGTTCTCTGTCAAATCTGGGCCATCACCTTCTGTGCCCCACCTCTTCCCTGGCCAAGTCCTGGATGGCCCTTGGGGCTCAGCCTGGATACCACTTCCTCTAGAGGCCCTTCCCAGCCTCCCACCTGCCTAGATAAGTCCCCTACTGCTGTGCACCCCCATGGCTCCCCACACCATTTGCCCTAACTCCAGGGAGTCCACACAGACTCCCTTGTTTTCCAACGATCCCCTCGCTGGGAGCTACTCGGTTTCAACAGCCTTGTCCACTTTGTTCTTGGCTTAGCCCAGCTCTGAGAGTGGCACCCCCCCCCCACTCCCCAGCTGCCCGAGCTAGAAGCCCAGGTGACATCCTTGTTTCCTCCCGATGCCTCACCCCTCACATCCTCCTGTTGTTAAGGCTGCTGATAGCCCTCAAATCTATCCACCTCTCTCTCTCTCTCACCTGGGTTAGCCACAGCAGCCCCCTCGCCCGCCTCCCTGCTTCCAGACCCTTCTAAGGAGAGTCTTCAGAAGCAAAGCAAGCCAGGCCACACCCTGTTCTATCCTTTCAACGATCAACTCTCAGGATGAAGTGTAAGCTCCTGAATGTGACCTACACATTGTGTGTGACCTACAGGGGCCTTTCATGGTCTGATGCTGCCTCCCATCTTGTGCTTCATTCCAGCCACAGTGAAAGTTTACTTCCTTATTGTGAGAAGGAGGTGATTCATTGTCAGAAATACCAAATAAAAGCTGTGCTGTCTAGTTAACAATAGGATCACAACCTATTGGAACTATGTACGAACCCCTCTCCCCTGCACAGTGGAGTCCCAAGCCCTTACACACTTCACTTCCTGTTCTTTCCCTCTCCATTTTGGGTCGGGGGGTGGGGAGGCTTATTTTTCATGGGCTTTGCAGTGAGCATGCGCCAGAGAACTGAAGTCTCTGCGTCACCTCAAGGAATGTACATTTGTTCCAAACAGCTTTTTGCCTTACACGGGCATAGGCGACATCCGGGTAAGGCTGTAACCTCTGTAGTATTCAGCCAATGAGGACTCAGGGGAGGGACTTCATGCTGGGAGATAAATCGTCTGCTGTAACCGCCCGGAGTGCGCCCACCCATCAGACACCGGATCTTGCAAGAACGTTGATGAAAGCCTTGCTTCACTGTGCTCCGAGCCTCTGGGTCCCTCCTTTGATCGAGTCAGTGAGTTTATTTCTCACACTTGTCCATTGATTTATATCTTAATAAAACTGGAAGAAAAAATAAAAGTTTACTTCCTTAAAAATGTCAGGCTCTCTCTACCCTCCAGGACCTTACCTTTGCTGTTCCTCTTATTCAGAACAACTTTCTTCCTCATCACTTTCCTAACTTCTATTCATCCTTCACATCTAGCTTGGGTATCACTTCCTCCAGGGAGTCTTCCTGGGTCACACCCTGGGCTTTCTTTCTCGCCTGTTTATCACATTGTAGTGCAATAGCATGTTTAAATGTCTGGGTCCTGCTGTCGGAGGGTTTCTCAACCTCAGCATGATTGTTTTGTTGGGCTCGATCATTCCTCACGGGGGCCGGCCTATGTGCTATAGGCTGGTTAGTGGTATCCTGACCTGTGCACACTAGATGCCAGTAGCACATCCCATCCAGTGGTGACAATCAGAACTGTGTCCACACATTGCTAAATGCCCCCCACCC
Source organism: Cryptoprocta ferox (assembly GCA_028646485.1). Lineage (NCBI taxonomy): Eukaryota > Metazoa > Chordata > Mammalia > Carnivora > Eupleridae > Cryptoprocta > Cryptoprocta ferox. The sequence goes on from CM053568.1 coordinate 7,335,140, forward strand.
TGTACAAAATCTCCCCCCAGGTAAGAACAACTGTCCTATAGCAACATCAGTCTTTTTTTTTTTTTAAGTTTATTTATTTATTTTGAGAGGAGAGAGAGACAAGAGGGGCAGACAGAGGAGAGAAAGAGAATCCCAAGCAGGCTCCGCACCGTCGGCAGAGGGCTCGATGAGGGGCTCGAACTCACGACCCATGAGATCATGACCTGAGCCGAAACCAAGAGTCGGAATATCACTCTTATTCACAGTTACTTTGCAAGCACATGGTGCAGCCTGCCAACAGGTTTTGACAGACATTTTATTGCAAGTGTCAACTGAACAGTGGCGGCATTTCCTGCGAGATGTTTTGCATTTGACGGATAAAGAAACTAAAGCAAGACTCACCTGATGGCATGTAATTTGTAAGCGGCAGAGTTGGGAGTCCACCCCAGGTGTGCCTGGCTACACAGCCGCCTCTTTGTGAGTCAACCTCCCGTGAGAGTGTGAGCATGAATCAGCCTCCCGGAGCTGTGGCCTGGACCCCGGTCCTGTGACAGGTGCACCAGGAGCTCCGCCCTGAGAGGACTCGCCCCACATGAGTGCTGTGACCTTGAGCAGATCTCATCACCCCACCGGGCTGAGGGGTTTCTCCTCCTGTGCAGCCCTTGCCTCTGGGGGGGTATTGAAAAGCTTAAGTGAGGAAAACGAAGTAGATGAATCATGTGATGGCTGTGCACAGGCCAGGAGGGGCCTCAGGGCACCACACAGAGCCTCGGCTGTGGCGGATAATAGATATGAAGAAATGAAGAGGCAGGAAGGGGCTCACCCGAGGACCCCTCTGAGCACGTTCTCCGAGGATTCTAATCCGGAGCTCACAAACTCGGGCCTCCAGCCACTCAGAGAAGAGTCCTCTGGCTCAGATAACAAGTCCCCTGTCTGCATCTGCACCGGGCTGGCTGGCTGGAGGCTGAACTCGACTTCAGGCAGGCCTGACAGTCAGGAATGTGGGCCCATCCTGCCAGATATTTCCTTTTTACGAAAACAGCCAGAAAGCTGGGCTTTTATGTGCAATCTCCCAGTTTAAACATATTGACTACTAAATATTTGTACGTCCTGTGCAAGCCAAACAAGACACACCTGTGGGCTAGAGTCAGCCCACAAAGATCAGCTTCTGAGCTCTGTGCTTAACCCTTTGGGGCCAGCTTGTATCCCTTGGGAGGCGCCAGAAGAAGGCACAGGTTGGTAAGCCGGAGGCCTGGGTGCCAAATTCCTGTTTCTCTTGCACCTCAGTCTCCCCATCCGTATGACAGGGTGGCCCATCCTGGCTGGAATGGTGTCTGGTGTGAACACCCCTTCTGGCCACCCCTCCTTTGCCCAGGGTGGGCCTGACTCACTGGGAGGATCTGGGTTGGGTTCTTTGCTTCGCTGGAAGCTGAGTCAGTCTTGACTTGTGGTAATGACATTCACAATCTACCTGCCTGTCAAGAACCAAGCACAAATGGGGACCGGCCATTGCAGGGGAGCGCCACGGAGGCGGAGGCTGGCGGAGTCTCCAGGCAGACCTCCAACCGGGTCCCGTCCAGAAGGGAGGTTGGGCCAAAAGACATCCATGATCTCTTCGGTGTTGGCGGTGGCACTCCGGTTTGGTCCTGACTACCCATCCTTCTTCCATTTGAGTCCATGCAATGTGAGGGAGAGACCCCAATTCGGGTTTCCACGGTAGGGCTGTGGCCCCGGGCTGGTCCAGGAGACCAACGCATCCCTCTGTCCACAGTGATTGGTTAGGGCGAGCACGTGACCCACCTGGACCTATGAGAGTCTGCCCGGGGTGGGGAGAGGGGGAAGGTCACCCCAAGGAGAAAGTGCACCTATTAACGAAACCAACCAGGGAAAGGCTCAGCAGAAGGTGGACAAAGCTTTCAGGTGGGGTTTCAGGACTTCAATCCGGCAGTTTCTGGAACGATATCTACCCTCCAGCGTCCAGTCACAGCACCTGCAAACCTCGGGGTTTTCTTCCGCCGTTTTAAGCAGCTGTCTGTCATTAACAGCTGAGAGTCCTAAGCGTCCCACTCTGAGGGTTCGCGATTCAAATTCCAGGTCAAAATCCCTTCGGAGTATCTGCCTCAATGAGCTGTTTCTCAAGGTGTAACCCCAGGAGTTTTCGCTTTAGGATCATTAGCTGTTGAGGCACATTGCTGAGCCCCCGTCCCGGCCACCAGAAACAGACACCAGGGCGTTGGAAGCGAGTGGGGCGGGTGCGGATGGGTTACAAGCTCCCTGGGGATTTGAAGGCTCAAGTTTGAGAGCAAGGGCCGACCTCAGCTCTACACTCCCACTCTCCTCCCTCCGCCTCCAGCCAGGTGATCCGTCTGGCCACAGCTGATTGGCTGGAGAGAGGCTACACAGTCCAAACTGAGCCAATCAGGTTGCTTCCCCCAAACTTAGAACTGGGATTTAGGAACCCATTCAATCTCCGCCGCGGTTTAAACCTCCCTCCCCCTCCCACCCCGAGAAGTAGAAAAGATAGCTCCGCAGAGGCAGGGGGAGGAGGGAGCAAGTGAGAAGAGGAGTGACCAAGGTTTCTTAATGTTCCTCCTCCTGACCTCCGTCTCGTGAGTCCCCCTTTGCCACTGCCTGCGGGACCCCTGTGTTTTTACAGCCCCTCCCACTTTCTGCAGTGGGTAATTCACTTGAGTGATGTCTGTTACTTGTAACCAAGAGACCCTTACCTAAGAATCAGTTTCTTTCTCAAGATCTCAGTCTCCTTATCTGTAAAATGAGCAACGTTGTGTGATTCAGGACACCCTCTCCCCGTATGCAGCAGGTCCTCACAGAAGAGGGCCCCCCTTAAACGATTCCCTCCTTCAGCTAAGGTCTTGGTAACGTGGGGTATACGGCGGCAGAAGGATTTTGCTACGACACTGCTTCTCAAGCTCTGGTGTGCCCTGAAATGACCTGAAGTCTGTCTAAAACACAGATTCCTGGACCCCACATGTGCAAGCTGTGATCATTGGGTAGGTCTGATAGGGCCCAGTTCTCTCTCTATATATATAGTTTACAGGGTTTTTTAGGTATAACTGACATACACTAAACTCCATATATTTAACAATTTTTTAAATTTAATTTTTTTTTCAGTAATCTCTACATGTACCCAACTTGGGGCTCAAACTCAGGTCCCCAAGATCAAGTGTTGCATGCTCTTCCCCCTGAGCCAGCCAGGCACTTTTTTAACAATTTAATGAGGATGTATGTATATCTGTGAAACCATCACCACAATTAAGACCATGAGAATTGTCATGAAATTCTCCATCACCACCAAGTTTCTTCGTCTCTCTCTCTCTTTTTTTTTTTTTACAGTTATTATTTATTTTTGAGAGACAGAGAGAGACAGAGCACGAACAGGAGAGGGACAGAGAGAGAGGGAGATGCAGAATCCGAAGCAGGCTCCAGGTTCTGAGCTGTCAGCACAGAGCCCGACGCAGGGCTCGAACCCACGAACTGCGAAATCATGACCTGAGCCGAAGTCGGACGCTCAACCCATTGAGCCACCCAGGCGCCCCCATTCGTATCTCTTTATAATTCTCCCTTATTCCCTGCTCCCTTCCATAGCTTCCCCCAGGCAACCACTGGTCTGCTTTGTCACTATAGATCGTGTGCATTTTCCAGAGTTTTAGCTAAATGAAATCATGCAGCATGTATACTTCCTTTGTCTTTTTTCACTCAGCCTAAGTATTTTGCGGTTCATCCATGTTGATGTGTTTATCAATAGCTCACTCTTTTATTTCTGAGTAGGATACGCCATAATCGGTTTATCTAATCACATATTAATGGACATTTTAGTCTCCAATATTTAACTATCACAAATAAAGCTGCGTGGACCCTTCTGCACAACTCTGTAGGTACAAATGCTTTCATCCCCTTGGACAAATACCTAGGAGTGGAATGGGGCGCCTGGGTGGCTCAGTTGGTTAAGGTCCAACTTCAGCTCAGGTCATGATCTCACGGTTCAGGGGTTCCAGCCCTGCATTGGGTTCTGTGCTAACATCTCAGAGCCTGGAGCCTGCTTTGGATTCTGTCTCCCTCTCTCTCTGGCCCTCCCCTGCTTGCACTCTGTCTCTCTGTCTCTCTCTCTCAAAAATAAATAAACATTAAAAAATAAAATAAAATAAATACCGAGGAGCAGAATGGTTAGGTCATACGGTTGGTGTATGTTTCATATTTTAAGACGCTGCCAAACTGTTTTTCAAAGTGAATGCATTGTTTTACATTCCCACTAACAGTTTATGACAGTTCCAGTGGCTCCCTATTCTTATCAACATTTAATGGGGTTTAAATTTTAACCATTCTAGTAGGTGTGAAGTGGCACCTCATTGTGGTTTTAATTTGTATTTCTCTAAGACTAATGGTGTGGTTACTTGCCATCTGTAGATTTATCCTGATGGGGTGTCTATTCTATTTAAATAGTCTTATTAATAAGTGTTTAGAGTTCTTTATCCACATACATGGCCTTTGCTAACTCTATTTTAGCAAATATTTTTTCCCAGCGTGTGCATGCCTTTTCATTTTTGTAACAAATGCTGTAGATGACTTTGATCTACATTGAGTCCGAGAACCTCTCCTCAATGACAAGCGGTGCAAATTCAAACAGTAACAAGAGGGGCTGGACTATCCAAGTAGCAGAGATTTAAAAAAAAAAGAGAGAGAGAGAGAGCCCTCAGGCATGACTGGTGACAGACAATTGGGGGACACTCTTTGTTCTCCTTTACAAGCAGTGGTGATTGGTGCAAAATCCTGGGAGCACTATTTGCTGATAGTTCATCAAAAATCTTTACATGCAGGTTTCTTTGACTCCACAAGTTCAGTGCTAGACGTGTTTTTTTCCAGAACAAATAAACAAAGGTCTGTCCCAGGACCTTCAGTGCGGGGATTGTGCTGACGAGCGGGGCTGCAGACATGCTTGGCTCGTGGGCCGCATTTCTTGGTACCGTGGCCCCATGTGCTCCGAGCCCTTTTGCTGTCAAGACTAGGTGGAAGGCTCAGAGGGACCGGGAGGTCAGTGGGACTGGAATTTGACCCATCCCTGGCAGGGTGGCCAGAGGAAAGTGCAGTGCAGATCTCCCTCAACTACATCAGGAGTCTGGGTCCACTGTGAGCCTGGCGTGACCTTGGAAGGCTCCAGGATTCAGGTTTTAACCAACCACTACCAGTGCAAATTGAGAAACAGAGATACCTGGCTGACGCAGCCACCTGGGGCCTGAGACAGCCCTTTGCTCTCCACACATCAATAGTTTCCCCGGGATTGGGGGTTGGGCTGGGGCTTTGGCCAAGGCTGGGCCAGGACAGCTAGAGCTGGGTGTGAGAAGGGAGCTGGGGGCCAGGAGGCTTGAGTTCTAGATTAGTCCCTGTCCTACTGTGCCACGTAGGGCCAGCCTGTTCCCTTTCCTAGGCCACGGTCTTCTTAGCCGGACAGTGTGGAGGTGGATCAGATAGTCTCCTCTGTCCCCTCCAGCAAGGAGTGAAAGCATGGGTGCTAGAACCAGCCAGACCTGAATTCCATTTCTGTCTCCAGTGCTTTCTGTGACTTGGCATGTTGCTTAACCCTTTCGTACCTCAGTTTCCATCTCCGCTTCAAGTCCAGCAGTGGCTTCCCATTGTGCTTTGGAAAAAGGTCCTCATGATCTGTCCCTTCCCACCTCTCAGCTCCAGTTCCTGCTACTCTCGCTCTCATTCATCACACTCCAGCCACACTGGAGCCCCTAAACTCCTCCTCCTGACCCCAGGGCCTTTACACATGCTGTCGCCTCTGCCTTGCATGTCTCTGGCCCTCTCCCTAGCTAGGTCCTGTTCATTTATCAGAGCTCAGATGCCACTTCCTCAGGGAAGCCCTCCCTAACCCCAGACTCAATCACACCTACTGCTGCCCCCTCCACGGCACAATTGTGGTCATTAAGCAATTATGTCTCCATGATTATTTGTCTGGTGTCTGTCTCCCGGCGGCATTGTGAGCTCCCCGAGAGCCAAAACGAGACAGTCTTGTTTGGGCCTCTTGTTCAGGCCTGGCCAAATTACAGGCACCCCGGTAATTTTGTTGAACCAGTGCTGACACCATTCTTCGTCCATTCTAAGGTGTGTTTCCCCCCCCCGCATTTAGACATCTCTGAAATCAGAACATATTTCACAACTACAGTTACAGTAGCACCCTGTGACATATTCGTCACTACCTATGCCTTTGGAACAAAACTTGTCGCTTGGAAGGACATCTCAAGACAAGAATAACACACTCAGAAGAAAATCCGTGTCGCCCGTGCTCTTAATGACACAGAACAGTGTTGTCTGGAACAACACCTCGATGACTCTGAAGGAAAGAGTGAAGCAGAAAAGTTAGGCGCTGCATGTGCAGAAGTTTCAGGAATATCTTCACTAAATTATTTTGATCATAGGTATGCACAGTAGTGATGTATGATTTTAAAAAAAGTCTAAGTTTAAAGGAGCCCCTTCAATAAATCTAAAATGAAATTTCTGAGTGGTAAGTGCCGTGTCATATTTTACTTGGTCGTGCTTTTCTCTTTCCTAGTGGCACAAAAACGAATGCTGCGTCTTTCAACTGAAGCCGTCTTAGATTTGATTCACTGCTTCGAGCTCCTTGATGGGACTGGGGGGCAATTCCAGCGGAGACCGGAGGAGGGCGCAGAGCTCAGGGCGGCCGCAGGGGGCGCTCGTTTCCCAGGCGCCTTCCGAGTCTGAAGTCAGGAATCTGGGGTCGGAGAAGCCGGGCGGTGTGTCGTTATCCATGTGTCCTGCAGGTGGCGCTAGAGAACCACAATCAGGTGCTGCTCTGGGCACAGCCCAGAGAGTTCTGGGCTGGAGGGAGGCCTTAGAGGGTCCTGCGCAGGCAAGGAGTAGGCTCTCTTCACCCCCAGGGAGAGGACATAGCCAATTCTGCCAGCCCATCTAGCCAGAGGCAGCTCTGGGTGTGGAGAGAGCTTGGGAACAAACAGAAATCGGGAGCCCTGCCCTGTCTGGGCAAGCTGTGTGACTTTGGTTCCCCCTTCCCTTTCTGGCTTCAGTCTCCCACCCATGCAGTGAGGGTGTGGGAGCCTGCCAGACCTGAGCCCTGACACTAAAGGTCTGCGGTGGCTTAAAGGGATCCACCAGCTGCCCCCGGCTCACCTGCCAAAGCCCTGGGACAGCCCTCTTCTTATCTGACCTTGCCACCTCCCACTCAGGTCATAAAGTTTCCCTTCTCCCTGGATTGGGAGAAAAGATCCAGTGACTTTCCCAAGACTACAGGACTGTGAGTGGTGGGAGCCAGGAGTAAAAGCTGGATCTGCTTGCTCCTTCTACCATGGCCGTCTGAAGTCCTGTGATGGAAAGGGATGCAAAAGGCAAGATGGGAGTGAATTTCCCACGAAGGAAAGGAGCTAGGACATGTTCTTTGGCAAGCCGGTGGATCAGTCATACATGCCTAATTTGTCTCCCGGCTAAAACCACAGTAGAGAGATTTTTTAAAAAGCCACTGATTTCTCAGAAAGGACACAGAAAGCACAAACTGTGAAGACTGGATAAAGGAGAATCTACCAAAATGTAAAACTTTTGCTCTTCGAAGGTCATTGTTAAGGGAATGAACAGGCAAGACACAGACGGGGAGAAAAAGATTTGCGATACGTATCTCTGACCATGGACTTGTATCCAGGATATACAAATAATGTCTACAACTCAATAATAAGACGAACAGCTCAACTTAAAAGTGGGCAAAATATCTGAACAGGTACTTCACAAAAGAAGATGTACAAATGGCCAATAAGCCCGTATGAAGATGTTTAACATCATTAGTCATAAGGAAAGTACAAATTAAAACCACGTTGAGAACCTCCAGCTGCCTACTGGGTTGGCTACACTTAAAAGATGGATGATTCCAAGTGTTGGTGGGTGTGGAGCAACTGGGTCTCTCATATCCTGTTGGTAGAAATGCAAATGGGGGGCCCCTGGGTGGCTCCGTCAGTTGAGCTCACTCTTGATTTCGACTCGAGCCCCATGTCAGTCTTTGTGCTGAGCGTGGAGGCTGCTTAAGATTCTCTTCTCCAGCTGCCCTCTCCCCCACTCTCACTCTCTCTCTTAAAAAAAAAAGGGGTGGGTGGGTGGAGCACCTGCATGGCTCAGTCGGCTAAGCATCCAACTTCAGCCTCAGGTCGTGATCTCACAGTTCATGGGTGTGAGCCCCGCGTCGGGCTCTGTGCTGACAGCTCGGAGCCTGGAGCCTGCTTTGGATTCTGTGTCTCCCTCTCTCTGTCCCTCCCTTGCTCGTGCTCTGTCTCTCTCTCTCTCTCTCTCTCTCTCAAAAATAAATAAACATTTAAAAAAAGTAAAATTAGGAACATCACTTTAGAAAACAATTTTGCAGTTCTTATAAAATTAAATCTACCCTTCCTACACACCCAGATAATCCACTCTTGGATATTTACCTGAAAGGAATGAAAACATATGTCTGCCCAAATGCTTGTTCGGGAATATTCATGGCAGCATTATTCAAAACGGGAAAAACTAAATATATCCAGTGAGTTGTGTAAAAAAGTGTACAAATCTGAAGCGTCAGGAGTGATTTAACCCCAAAGTGCAACACTACTTCCACAATGGATGATGGGGGAGTGGAAACAGAGGGCGGGGAGGGGTGATACAGGAGGACTAAGTCCTTCGTCCTAACAGGTAGTAGGCAGGTAGTGTTGGGGAGACTGGGAGACAGCATGGGGGTAGCTAATGGCTAAAATGAATGTATCGAAAGAAAACCATAAGTGCTTATTACCTGGAAATATGACATGTGTAAGTGCTAGAAAAAACCAGCTGAGAGTCAACAGTGGTTGCATTTGGGGAGATGGGGTGGGGAGACAGGGAGGGGCAGACAGGAAATGGCTGTGTCTTGTTATCCCCCTTCAGCACACGCTGATTTTGCTTTCTGTGCACACACTGTATTTCATCGAGTCTGTGATGCCCATTTATGTACATTTTAACAGCTTTAAAATTATGACATGTCTTCTTAAAATCAATGGTGCGCCTCACACTGCCGTTGGCAGTGTTTTTTTTCTTGATGGCGCATATGTAATGGTGCATGTTACAATTGGCGATGTCTTAGATTCACTGAAGTACGGTGGTCATTTTTATTTTTATCTTATTTGTTTATCTATATTTAGGTAAACTCTATACCCAACATGGGGCTCACACTCATGACCCCGAGATTAAGAATTGCATGCTCTATCAACTAAGCCAGCCTGGTGTGTGTGTGTTTTAAGTTTATTTATTTTTGAGAGAGAGAGAGAGAGAGAGAGCGTGTACACAAGCAGTGGAGGGGCAGAGAGAGAGAGAGAGAGAGGGAGAGAGAATCCCAAGCAGGTTCAGCACCGTCAGTGCAGAGGCCTACGCAGGGCTCGATCTCATGAACCCTGAGATCATGACCTGAGCCGAAATCAAGAGTCAGACACTTAACAGACTGAGCCACCCAGGCACCCCTAGCATTCTTTTTATAAAGTAATTATTTAAAAAAGTGAGCCCATTGGAAGAGCTACTGTTTATTGAGCTCCTACTGTGGGTCAAGCACTGTGCTTCCTGCCCATACTCTTATTTAGTATTCTCAACAACCCTGGCTTACAATTCGAGTTTTTGAGAAAAGGAAACTGGGGCTCAGAGAGGTTAAGTGGCTTCCTTAATGTTACCCAGCCAGTAGGTGATAGACACAAGTCAAAAACGAGAGGCCGTCTGACTCTTGAGTATGTCGCCTCCGCTTTGATTAGTTTGAAAGAGCGCCTTCTGTGGTCCCTCCCTCTGGCCGAATGGTCCAGAGAGTGACAGGGGTTTGCTCAAAATCACACAGCAACAGTAAGGCTGAGTTGGGTCTAGACCTGAGCCTTTAAGTGTCCTTCAGTGCCCCCAATCCAGTGTCCTTCTCTTGACCCCTCCCTTCCTTTCTGTCACCACGATGCTCAGGACACCACCAAGAGCTCCTAAATGCAGACAACACTCATGGGGCCTAGCAGAGGCCTGGGAGGTGGGCTCTGCGTGGGCAGGGAAGAGCCCAGTGCCTGGGGGAGGGGGGCGCTCAGCAAACCTATGCCCTGTGAACACCTGGATCAGCAGCTGGGCAAGCCTGACCCCAGGACAGGACAACGCCCCGGAGGAGCCTGAGGCCACCAGTGTGGAGGGAAATTGTGAGGAGAGACCATGAGCTCGTCAGGAAGGTGTACTTGCCCGGGAGATGGGGGGCAGGGGGGGTCACTCTTTTAATGCAATGGCTGGGGCACAGGGTTGCTGGCGCTGATAACAACGGGGAGGGGGATAAAGCCAGCCAAGGGGTCTGTGGGCTTTGCCCCTCCATTTACTGACCATCTCACCAGCCCTCCCAACAGAGGCCCAGAGAGGTCAAGCCACGCATCTGCAGTCACACAGCCAGGTGCTATCTGACTCCAGAGCCTGTATGTGACCCCGAGCGGCACGGCTTCTCCCACAGTGCTTACGTCTATCTGATGGTACGTGTCTACTTTGGGCACCGGCCCCGTAAAGAGAAACCCACATCCTGTTTCCAGTTCTGCCTCAAAGACGTGAAGTTTTGATAATGGGGCATCAGGAGCTAATCTGTCACGTAAAGCTCTGCCTCCTCTTTCCTTCCTCTGTCCCCCGTCCCCAACCCGCACATGGCCATGGCCTGCCTATGGCTTTTGCAGCGTTTCCACAGTTTCCACACCTCATGTCTCAGAGCCTCGATTTCCTTTTCTGTCAAATGAGAGGAAGAGCAAAGCTGACTTCCTAGGGCTTTTTTGGAGATTAGCTGAGATGTGTCCCGTGCCGAGCACTATGCCTGGAGGGGGTCTGGGAGGAGAGTCTTGGGAGTCGAGGACATGGATGTGACCCGGTTCTGCTACTGACTAGCTGTGCAGCTGGAGGCAAGTCCCTGCCACGCTGCACCTCAGTTTTCTCATCTGTGTGAGGGGGGTAGTGGCCCTGACCTACCTTTCATTTACCCAAAGCAGATTCCGGGTGAGACTGACCTTGCTGTGGTTCACCGTCATTTTCGCTGCTCAGTTCCACTGACCCTCTTCTCCCATCAGAAAAGCCCTCCTAGAAAGTTCCCGAGGGTGCCAAGAGTCTTCGTGGGACTGAGCCAAGTGGAAGACCTCCCTTCCACAAGGGAGCCAAGGGACGTGAGCAAGGATGTTCACTGCCCCAGAATGTGCAATGGAGAAAAGTGGAAATCGCCTTGTTCTCCTGTACACACCTACGGTGGCAGCCCCCAGGGTAGTCCGGTGCCGCTCGATGCCTGGGAGTCTTGGCCTTGGGAAGCCCCTCCCACATGTACCAGAGTTGGTCTGAGTGGCAGAGTGGCACTGAGTGGCAGATGTGACATCGTGACAATGTGGAATCATCGTAAATGATTAGGTTATGAAAGACGGCCACTTCCATCTTGGGTTTTCTCCTTGCTCACTCTGGGGAAGCAACGGTCACATCATGGGGACACTCAGCCTGTGGAGAGAGGCCCATGGAACTGGAGTCTCCAGCGATAGGCAGCAAGGAACTAAGGCCTGTAGCGATCACAGGAGGGAGCCTGGAAGCCAATGCTCCAGCCCCTTCAGAAGACAGCAGCCTCCGGGAGCCTGGGGGGGCGCAGCCGGTTGAGCGGCTGACTCTTGATTTCAGGTCAGGATCTCACAGTTTGTGAGATTGAGCCCCGCGTCCGGCTCTGGGCTGACAGTCTGCTTGGGATTCTCTCTCTCCCTCTCTCTCTGCCCCTCCCCCACTTTCTCTCTTTCTCTCTCTCAAAATAAACAAATAAACTGAAGAAGAAGAAGACGACGACGACGACGACGACGACGATGACAGCAGCCTCAGCCAATAGCTTTCAGCCACCCCAGAGACCCGGAGCTGGAACGACCCAGCCGAGTGACTCCCGGATTCCTGACCCCCACAGTCTCTCACATGATAAATGTTTGTTGTTCCAAGCTGGTAACTTTCGCGGTAATTTGTTACACAGCAGTAAATAACTAATACAGGGCCCCATAAAACACATTTATTCGTTTGTTACAGAATGCCAGACCAATGTGAAAAAGAATGAGCTAGATCCCTGGATCCAAACATGGAGGGATATCCGAGGTATGCTGCTAAGGAGACCTTGCAGAACAATATATATCAACTGATGCTTTTTGTATAAAAACATGCTGTTATTGCCTAGCAAAAAAAAAAAACTCTGGGAGAATATCTAAACTATTAATAGTAGTCGTTTCTCCTTGAAGAGCAGGGAGGGAGCAGCGAGGACCTTCATTTTTGTGAGGTTTGAACGCTTCACGATGGCTTAATTTGGTAAACCAGTGGAAAAATACAGTTTTTAAAAGATTTGCCTAAGATGAACCTGGTAGAAAAACATAACAAATCAACTTCAACAACCAATAACCCTTGAAATCTCAGTGTTTTAACAGATTAGGAATTAATTTCTTAGTCTTTTTTTTAAGTTTATTTGTTTAATTTTTTAAATATAATTTATTGTCACATTGGCTTACATACAACACCCAGTGCTCGTCCCAACAAGTGCCCTCCTCAATGCCCATCACCCTTTTTCCCTCTCCCCCACCCTCCAGTTTATTTATTTATTTATAGAGAGACAGAGACAGAGTGAGTGGGGGAGGGGCAGAGAGAGAGGGAGAGAGAGAATCCTAAGCAGGCTCCGTGCTGGCAGCGCAGAGCCCGATGCGGGGCTTGAACTCACAAAACCGTGACATCGTAACTTGAGCCGAAACCAAGAGTCTGATGCAACTAAGCCACCCAGGGGCCCCTAAGTTCTTAGTCTTGTAAAGTTCCATCATCAGCTGGGGGCAGGGGGGAGGGTGGGAAGGACTTTCTTCTATGGAGCCATCCAGGGATGTGGCTGAGGGGGACTTGGCTACTCTCACGTGTGGCTTCCTAGGTGGCCCTGGGCATAGATAGACATCCAGAAGGGCGAAGAGAGAGGGTCAAGGATGAAGTGGGAGATTTTTCGTGGGAGGGGTCTGACGTGAGGCTCGGTCACATCTGCCCACATTCCACCGGCCAAAATTCGATCCCCCTGTGGCGACGGCTCCTACTTGATGACCTCCGGATCATCTACCCCGTGCTCCCCCGACCCAGGTCGACTGTCCACTTTCATTGTGTTCTTCTATCTGAGAGCCTTCTTTTCCCCCTAGGTTTTATTTCTGAGGAATCTCTGCGCCCGACGTGGAGCTGCAACTCCCAATCCCAAGACCAAGAGGCACGCGCTCCATCGGCGGAGCCAGCCGGGCGCCCCCTATCTGAAAGCTTCAGCCACAGGAATCTTAAGGCAAGGCCTCCTGCTTCTCCAGATGCTGCGGGAAGGAAGTGCTGATGCAGCACATTCTGGAAGTGTTAACTCTGCTGAGGGTGGCTCAGCCTGTCCAGTGGGGTCCATCAGCCAGGAACACAGCCTGGTGCCCCTCCCGCCTCCCCCTCCCAAGGGCAGGGCCCATCACCTAGGGTGGAGCTGTTTGAGGATGAACCCAGGGTCACGGAGCCCCAGGAATTGTTTGCAAACGGCTGTGTGCATCCGTGCGAATCTGCAAGCCGGCACTGCCAAGGTCAAGAAGTATGATGACTGGTGTTCCCCGTGCCCCGCCTACGGCAAACACTGTGCTGAGGGCCTGCCCCACAGAAGTGTGTGGGACCCTTCAAGCTATGCTCCGAGGAGCCTCCACATGGGCAAACTGAGGCTCAGAGAGGTGACATCACTTACCCAAGGTCACACAGCTTCTACGGGGTAAGGCTGGGAAGAGAGTGTAGGCAGGTCTGCCTGACTCCAAGGCCAGTGTTTCTTTTTTCTTTAGTGTGTGTGTGTGTGTGTGTGTGTGTGTTTTCTTTCTGAGAGAGAGAGAGACAGAGTGTGAGTGGCAGAGGGGCAGAGAGGGAGACACAGAATCCGAAGCAGGCTCCAGGCTCCGAGCTGACAGCGCAGAGCCCAACGCGGGGCTTGAACCCACAGACCGTGAGATCGTGACCTGAGCCAAGGTCAGACGCTCACCCGACTGAGCCACCCAGGCGCCCCTCTTCTTCTTTTTTTTTTAAGTAAGCTCTATACCCAATGTGGTGCTTGAACTCACGATCCCGAGATCGGGAGTCCCACGTTCTACTGACTGAGCTAGTCAGGCACGCCTAAGGCCAGTGTTTCTAATCCTTCCTCCATGTAGGCAATCACGGTCAGTGCTCCCAGTTGGTGACATGTGAACTGGGGCCTGAATGATAGGGAGCCAGCAGCAGTGAGATGTGGGGAAAGACATAAAGGGCAGAGAACTGGCATGTGCGAACGCCCTGAGGCAGGCATGGGCAGGGACAGGGAGTCTGGTGTGATCAGGGGGATCTAGAAAACCAGGGGAAGGGGAACATAGAGAGTGAGCTCAGAGAGTGGGTGGGGACAGCCAGAGGGCCTTGCCAGCCACAGTAAGGAGTTTGTTTGGTTTTTTAATTTTTTTAATGTTTATTTTTGAGAGAGAGAGAGACAGAGTGGGAGCAGGGAAGGGGTAGAGAGAGAGGGAGACACAGAATCTGAAGCAGGCTCCAGGCTCCGAGCTGTCAGCACAGAGCCCGACGTGGGGCTTGAACTCACAAACTGTGAGATCATGACTTGAGCCAAAGTCAGACGCTTAACCGACTGAGCCACTCAGGCGCCCCAACAGTAAGGAGTTTTGATTCTACTTGAAGGACAGTAAGACCTTGGAGGATTGAAGCAAGCCAGTGACATTTTCCAAACTGTGGTCTTGAGGAATGTTAAGTTTTGAACTATGTCGATATTCTAGTAAAATCGCCAGCCTCCATCTGAACCACACGGAGACTGGTCTGTGTTAGCATTTCTGTGTGTGTCCGAGCCAAGAAGGACTATGTCAAGGACCCCAGGCCAGTGAGGAAATAAACAGAGAAGAGAGGGCAGCTGTGTTAGTTATCTACGGCTACCTAACATATTGACCCCCAAAACTCAGCACCAGAAAACAACAAACATTTACTGTCCCCCGGTTTCTGTGGGTCAGGAATCCTCAGCTCAGAGTCTCTCACCAACGACAGCTGAGGTTTCTGCAGGGGCTGGGGACCCATCTGAAGGCTCAAATGGGGAAGGGTTTGCTTCTAAGCTCACTCAGCGGATTGTCGGCAGCATTCCTGGATGGCTGGTGGCCAGAGGCCTCCCTCAGTCCCTCACCACGTGGGCCTGCCCGGAGGGCAGCTCAGAACACGGCAGGGCCTTCATCAGAGCCAGCAAGTGAGAAAGCCAAAGGGGACAAGCAAGATGGAGGACAGCGTCTTTATGAAAGCTAATCTCGGAAGTGACATCCCATCACTTTTTCCTTAATAAACTTAAAAAAATTGGGGGGGGGCACCTGGATGGCTCAGTCTGTTAGGCATCTGACTTCAGCTCAGCTCATCGTGTCATGGTTTGTGAGTTCGAGCCCCACGTTGGGCTCTGCGCTCGCAGCTCAGAGCCTGGAACCTGCTTTGGATTCTGTGTCTCCCTGTCTCTCTCTCTGCCCCTTCCCCCATCGTGCTTTCTCTCTCTCTCACTCTCTCTCAAAAAAAAAAAAAAGAATATTAAAAAAATAAAAATAAAAAAATAAAAAATAAAATTTTTTGGAAAAATGTTACGATTTCCAGAAAAATTGCAAAGAGAATACAGAGTTTCTGATGACGCCCCCCCCCCCAGTTTTCCCTAACTTTATCATCTTAATTCACCACGAAACATTTGTCAAGAGAAACCAACTCTGGTACATTATTATTATTATTATTATTATCTAAGTTTTATTTTATTTCCGAGAGAGGGAAAGAGAGTGTGGGGGGGGAGGGGCAGAGGATAGGAGGCAGGCTCCACCCTAACAGCAGTGAGCCCAATGCAGGGATTGAGCCCATGAACTGCAAGATCATGATCTGAGCTGAAGTCGGACGCTCAACCGACTAAGCCACCAAGGCGCCCCCGGTATGTAATTATTGACTAGATTCTAACATATATTCGTATTTCACTCATTTCTCATTTCCAGGATCCAACTAGGATACTACGTAGCGTTCTGTCATGTCCACTTGAGTTTTTTCCAGTCTCTGACAGTTTCTCAGTCTTTGCTTGCTATTCATGACTTTGAGTTTTGAGGAGCACCGGCCAGGTATCTTGTAGAATGTCCCTCAATTTGGGTTTGTCTCTGCCTTTTTCCTGATTTTGTTGGGGTTATGGATTTAGGGGTAGGACACCACAGAATTGGATGAGGTGCCTTCCACATTCTATTATATTAGGAATGCATGATACCCATGTGACATGACTATGAGATTAAACTTCACCTTTTTTCTTTTTTACTTTCACCTCTTTTTGTTTTAAGTTTATTTATTTTGAGAGAGAGACAGAACACAAGTAGGGGAGGGGCAGAGAGAGAGGGAGAGAGGCTCCCAAGCAGGCTCCACGCTGTCAACGGAGAGCCGGATGTGGGGCTCGACCCCATGAACCATGATATCATGACAGGAGCCGAAATCAAGAGTCGGACGCTTAGCCAACTGAGCCACCCAGGCGCCCCTTAACGTCCACCTCTCGATTAAGATGGCGTGTGATAGGTTTCTCCACTGTAAGGTTATAATTTTTTTCCTTTTCCTTACTTTATTCTGTGCATACAAGTCGCTAAGTCCACCCAAACTCAAAGGGGTGCAGAATTAAAGTCCACCTCCTGGGAGAAGTATCATACATTATTCGGAATTCTTCTCTAAAGACGATTTGTCCCTTCTCGCCCACGTACCTATTTCTTCAGTCATTTACTTAAATCAGACTTATGCATGTTCACTATATGCTTTGAGTCCTAATGCAATACTGCGTTACACCTTTTTTGCTCAAATTGTTTCGGCTTTGGCCCTTGGGAACTCTTTAACTCTGTGTCCCTTTAACCTGCCCCTGTCCTTCTGTGGGTTTTTTTTTTTTTGAGCATTTCCTTGCTTTCTGGCACTACCAGTGCTCCAGGCTCATAGTTTCCCTGTCTTAACCTTAGAGTCAGCCATTTTTTTTCAAGGAGCCCTGATTACTTTTATTGGAGACTAATATTGAGAAGCCAAGATCTGGGCCCTGCGTTGCAGTCGTTGTTGCTAGTAGGGTGTCACTGCTTCTAAGCCCTCTCAGCCCCTGGGTCCATTCATTGAAAGCCGATCCCTGGAGGAGGGGCCTGGGTGGCTCAGTCGGTTGAGCCTCCGACTTCAGCTCCCGTCATGATCTCACGGTTCGCGAGTTCGAGCCCCACATACGGCTTGCTGCTGTCAGCACAGAGCCTGCTTCGCGTCTTCTGTCTCCCCGCCCCCCCGCCCCGCCCTCCCTCTCAAAAATAAAATAACAGCAACATAACATCACAACAACATCACATAACATGACACAACAACATGAAAAGCTGATCCCTGGACACAGCCCACTCTCGGGGGAGGGCACTACCCTGAGGCATGAATACCAGGAGCTGGGCATCAAGGCTGCTTCCTGCAGTGACTAATGGCAACACGCTTAATTGTGAAGGTCGGGAGCCGCACTCACGTGCGTTGGCAGCGGACAGGCAGGGACACAGTGCCCTGTGAACAGGAATGAGGAAGCCCTTTCCCTGCCCATATGAAATGATCCCCAAGATCCTCTGTTAGGTGCAAATAGCTGGGAGCAGAGCCACGGACGTGGCATGAGACTTCCCTCCTTTTAATGAGAGAAAACACGATACGTGCTCTCTGGGAAGACACACGAGAATCTCCTAACGCGGACTTCTAGAGAAGGGTAGGAAGTATATCTCTATTCTGCCTATCACCTATTTAATATCGATCTAATTTAAAAAATTTTTGGAACAGGGGCGCCTGGAGTGCTCGGGTGATTTAAGTGACCCGCTCTTGATTTCGGCTTGGGTCATGATCTCACGGTTCGTGGGATCGAGCCCCATGTCAGGCTCTGTGCTGGCAGGGAGACTGCTTAAGATTCTCTGTCTGTCTGTCTGTCTCTCTCTCTCTCTCTCTGCCCCTCCCCTGTGCACACTTGTGCGCGCTTGCACGTTCTCTAAGTCAATCAATCAACCAATCAATCAATAAAAATTTTGGAAGAACGGGAAAGCATTATCTGTTCCAAAAATTAAAGTAAAAATAAAAAAAGGTGCGGTTGCGCCAAGTGAAGGACACAAGCTGATGATTTGCCTGTGGTTTGGAAAGAGAAAAGTAGCAGGCAGGCCAAGGCCCCCTGGGGAACGCAGGGGCTGAACTCAGCACTGCTGGGGGGCAGCCTCGGTCCCGCAAAACATCATCGCCTGTCAACAGCATCACGTTCGGTTTGTGCAGCAGACTCACTGTTGTTCTTGTAGGTTGGCTGGTGCTTAATTTGTAGCTGTGTGGTGTAGCGGCCAAGAACACAGGACTCAGGAGCCTGACCGTGTGTGTCTAAATCCCAGCTCTGCCACTTCCGAGCCAGGTGACCGTGGGCAAACAACTCACCTCTCTGAGCCTCAGTTTGCTCTTCTGTAAAATGGGGACAACAACAGTCCGCACCTCATAGGTGGAGGTAAGGATCCAGTGAGTTAAAACATGTCAGGTGCACAAAACAGGGGCTCAGTACATGGGAGCTGCTATGGTTATCAAGTTCATGCATATTTGGGAAACAGAACAATTGAAATAATCTGTGTCATCTCTGGAGCCCTGGGAGCTTTTCCCCTTTTAGATGGGTGTTTATGTTATTCTCGCTGGAGGAACACTGGGCTGCCTATGGCCCAGGCCCCAGCCCCGCACTGTCCGCACGTGGGCTGGCACCGTCCGCCCTCTCTCCAGTTCCCTCTCCTCCCCCAGCCCAGACTGAGATGTGAGCTGGGCAGGGCAGAGAGGGTCTCTGCACCCTGGTATCCCTGCTGTCCAGTCTGGCGCCTGGCGTTCTGTAACCATTTGGGGAATAAATGACCGCAAGCAGGCACGAATGAATGGAAACTCTGGCAGTGCACATGTGACCATGTTACCGAACTTCCCCTCAGGTGATCCTGGAAGACTTCCAGGAGGAAGTGTGTGTGTGTGTGTGTGTGTGTGTGTTGGGGGATCGTGGTGAGGGGATGTTCTAGGCAGAGGGGACAGCATGTACAAAAGTTCAGAGACTAGGAAGCCCTCTTCTATTCCTTCGGGGAACTGAAAACAGGCTAAGCCAGGTGGAAGTCAGAGGGTGACTTGAGGAAGTGGCAAGGGAGGGGTGGGCAGGCCGGTGAGCAGGGCCCAGATCACTCACTGTCCTGAGGAGGCTGGCTTTTCCCCTGAGGGGAGAGGTGGACGGGAGACAGGGCCTGGCTTGGAGCTTAGATGTGAGATGGAAAGCAGGGACCCCCTGGACGAGCTGGTGTTCCTAGGCTGTGTATTATTTATTTTTTTAATTTTTAAGAGAGAGGGAGACAGAGCACACGCAGGGGAGGGGCAGAGAGACAGGGAGACACAGAATCCGAAGCAGGCTCCGGGCTCCGAGCTGTCAGCACAGAGCCCGACGCGGGGTTCGAACCCACAAACCGTAAGATCATGACCTGAGCCGAAGTCGGACGCTCAACCGACTGAGCCACCCAGGCGCCCCCTGCGCTGCACATTACTGTGTTGGCTTCCTGTTTTGGGGTCTGCGTTCTGTCATCTGTGAAATGGGTACCGGGATCTTATGAGGGTGAACACCAGATGGGCCCACAGTGTGCCCCTCGAGCCTGGTGGTGGAATGGGAGTCTGTCCACCAGTCAGCAGAGCAACATGGCAGAAGGTACTACATCCTTAAAATGTTCCTCACCTTCAACTCAGCAGTTCCTTTTCTCAGAACGTGTCCCGAGATAATAACTTAGGACTTGTGAGAAAGTTGGCTCAGAAGATATTCATCAGAACACTACTGCCTGAAGAAGAACAGCGGGAAGCAAAATGCCCAGCATCAGGCGAATGAACGCTGCAATTTTCGTGCTGAAAGTTCCCGATGACACGCAAAGAGTTTCATAGTACATTCACAAACATTTTTATTGCAAACATAAGACATCTCACTTTTAAAACATTTAAGCCCTAAAGAAAAGGATTAAGTAGAAACCAAAAGGTCCTCCTCTGTCAGTCCATTTCTACTTCCATTTATTTTTATTTTTTAAGTTTATTTATTTATTTGGAGAGAAAGAGAGTGCAGGAGGGTCAGAGAGAGAGGGGGAGAGAGAAAATCCCAAGCGGGTTCCACGCTGTCAGCACAGAGCCTGTTGCGAGGCTTGAACTCACGGACTGTGAGATCATGACATTAACTGAAACCGAGAGTCAGAGGCTTAACTGAGTGAGCCACCCAGGCCACCCCAGCCCATTTCTACTCCTGAAAGTTAAGCACCATTAGCCGTTTCTCGAACGGTCTTTCAGAGTCACATCAATGCATATACAAACATATAAACATACGTGTGCGTATTATCCAACATACGCGTGAGATGATATTTTAGTAAAGATATGCACAGTTTCTTAATAAAATATTATCTAATTACGCGTAGTGTGCTAGGTTGTTACTGGGGTGGCCCCCCCTGCATCTTGCCTCCCGGCATCCCTGCCCTGGCGTAGGCCCCTCTCACACTGACTTTGGACCTGGCCGTGTGACTTGCCTTAGACACGGGGACATGAGCAAGCATGATGCAAGCTGGGGCTTGGTAAGCCCTTGGAAGCTTGTCCTCTTGAAATACTCCCGGGATGCAGCCGCGGTACAGAAGCCCGGACGAGGTGGCAGAATGACTAACAGGCACATGGACAGGTCCTGGTGGATGGGAGGCCTTCCTGGAAGCCCCGGGAGCCAAACTCCCAGTTGAGCGCCGCCATATGAGTGAGTCCTGCTGATGCCTTGTGGAACTGAAGAATGGCCAGTTTCGAGATGGTTTGCTTCTCAGCAATTAATAGAAACATAGATGGTTCTGCAACTTTGAAAGAATCTTAACACTGCATACATATATCATGAACGCCTCCTATGTCAGTTCATCTGGATGAGCTCACCCTTTCTAATGCCTGCGTAATTTTCCTTGGGGTCAAGGAAGCATAATTTTCTTTCCCGTCTCCTGCGGATGGACGTTCTTTGCCCGGACAAAGATTGCTACCTCCTTGTGTGAATATCGTCGCTGACTGACATTAGAGCGCCTTTAGGATAAAGTCCCAGAGGTGGAATTGCTGGGTCAAAGGGCGTGCACTTTATTTATTTTTTTTTAATTTTTTTTTTATGTTTTTATTTATTATTGAGACAGAGAGAAACAGCATGAGCGGGGGAGGGGCAGAGAGAGAGGGAGACACAGAATCCGAGGCAGGCGCCAGGCTCTGAGCTGTCAGCACAGAGCCCGATGCGGGGCTTGAACTCACAAACCGTGAGATCATGACCTGAGCTGAAGTCGGCCGCTTAACCGACGGAGCCACCCAGGCGCCCCAAAGGGTATGCATTTTAAAAGTTTCAGGGTGGCTCCGTCGGTTGAGCGTCCAGCTTCAGCTCAGGTCATGATCTCACGGTTCACGGGTTTGGGCCCCGCATCAGGCTCTGTGCTGACAGCTCAGAGCTTCCGATTCTGTGTCTCCCTCTCTCTCTGCCTCTCCCCTGCTCACGCTCTGTCTTTCTCTCTGAAAAATAAAACATTAAAAAAATTAAAAGTTTTCACAGATATTGCTGGGGTACCTGGCTGGCTCAGTTGGTTAAGGGTCTAACTCTTGGCTTCGGCTCAGGTCATGATCACACGGTTTGTGGGTTCAAGCTCCATGTCAGGCTCCACACGAACGGCACAGAGACTGCTTGGGATTCTCTCTCTCTCTCTCTCTCTCTCTCTCTCTCTGTCTGCCCCTCCCCTTCTCTCTCTGTCTTTCTCTCAGGATAAATAAACTTAAAAAAAATTTTTTTAATTAAAAGTTTCCACAGATATTGCTAGAGTCACCCTCCAAAATGGTCGTTCCAATTTATACTCCGACCTGCAGTGGGTAAGTGGGTCAGGCCTCCAACCCTCGTCCACACAGGCTGGTGGGATCCAGCTTGAAGGGCCAGGTAAAGAGCAACATCAGACAGAGCGAGCGTGTGAAAGTATTCCAGAAGTGGCAGGGCTGGGGGCGGTGGGAGGTCCAGACTGTGGGGCAGATCTGCTGCGGCTGCAGGGAGCAGAGTCTGGGGCCCCAGCCTGCACCCCCTTCCCCCCCTCCTCCCGCCAGTTCCTTCCTCTTCTGCCAAGGCAGCTGTGCTCAGCACATCCTCTTTCAGCATTGCCCTTAAAGGCGCTTCCCCAGCAGACCTGCCTCATGGATAGGCCCAAGTTCCTCCAGCCTTGACCCCAACTCCCAGTGACCCTTTGTCTCCAATGGGCCCCGGCCCCAGCCCCCGCCTCCTGCAAAGAGAGAAGCCTTCCAGGTTCACCTTTTGACTTTAGATAAACCCTTGATCTTCTCTTTTTATTTTTATTTATTTATTTTTTCTAACATTTATTTATTTTTTTTTGAAAGACAGAGAGAGACAGATTATGAGCAGGAGAGGGGCAGAGAGAGAGGGACACACAGAATCGGAAGCAGGCTCCAGGCTCCTCACTGTCAGCACAGAGCCCGACGCGGGGCTCGAACCCACGAACTGTGAGATCATCACCTGAGCCGACGTCGGCTGCTCAACCGACTGAGCCACCCAGGCGCCCCGATCTTCTCTTTAAAAAAAATTTTTTTTTAATATTTATTTTTTTGAGAGGGAGAGACAGTGTGTGAGTGGGGGAGGGGCAGAGAGAGAGGGAGACACAGAATCCGAAGCAGCTCCAGGCTCCGAGCTGTCAGCACAGAGCCCGACGCGAGGCCTGAACCCATGAAGCGTGAGATCATGACCTGAGCGGAGGTCAGACGCTTAACCAACTGAGCCACCCAGGCGCCCCAACCCTTGATCTTCTCTTGATGCACGTGATAACCATGCCAACCTTTTGGGCTCTGTTGTTGATTCCTTCAGCAAATGGTAATTTATTTGTTTATTCTTTCAGGAACTGATTATTTCTTTACTCTTTCATGCATTCATTCCTTAAACCAACACTTATTTAGTCATTCGTTCATTCCTTCTGCACATTTATCCTTCTGGTCTTGTGGCCCCCATGATGCAGGGGGAGGCACAGGTAACTACATAGGTATGTATTTTTATGTACTCGTATATGGGGCTCTGTCAGCTGACATCAAGTGCAAGTTCACAGGAACCTGGGTTAGCTGGAAGTGGGGCGGGGGGCAATTAGACCACCATCTTGAGATGGGAGGGTGGCGGAGCCACATGGGTAGGGAGCAGGGTGGCTGGATTCCTGGCAGGTGGAGTGGCTTGTACAAAGACCCTGAGGTACAAGGGGCACGTCCCATTCCTTTCTGGGACAGAAGGAAACTGAGCGAACAGTGAAGGAGAGAGATCTGTGATGAGGCCCCAGGGGTCAGCAGGGCCACACATGCATGGCCTTGTGGGCCACAGTGGTGACTTTTAACGGAAGAGCCCTGGGGAGTCATTGGCAGGATGGTAAGGCTATTACACGAGATTCATTATGTAAAACTCTTAACCTGTGGTTAATGCTCAATGCATGCTGCTTTGTTATTATTATGTGATGATGATGATGATGATGATGATGATGATTTTAAACTTTCTCTACCCTCTGGCCAAAGAATTCCCTTTGATCCCAAGAGGCCCCGACTGGTCTGGACCAGCTGTGTTCCTTGACTGGGAAAGACTCCAGAAATAGCCCCAGTATTTTGAGGAAATGGAATCCAAATCTAGAGATCCTCAGTAACTTGCCCCAAGGTCACCTAGGGAGTCAATGCTGGAATTTGAACCCAGCTCTCTGACTCCAAGCCTAGTGCTCTTTCACCCTGTCCCTACTGCTAAAAGCAAGTTCTCATCACCTCCTTCCCCTGCCTGAAACCCTCAATGGCGATTCAATTGAAACACATTGACAAATAGCTCTCCTGGAAACCTGCGCCCATTACACCCCCAATGGCAGCATGGAGGAAACAGTCCCTGCCTCTAATTCAAGCAGAAGCCTCCAGAGCGATGAGTTGCAGGGTTTGAGGAAGTTTTTCCAGTATGACCCCATGACTTCTGGCCAGAAGCCAGCAATAAGGGCAGCTTGGCCACAGGACTCCCTTGGCATGCCCTTGGAAAATCATTATGATTGGCTCTTCAGGGAGGATCTGGGAAGGAGGGAAGAGCTGGGGTCAGGCCCGGGTGTGAGCCCAGCAATATTCGCTCCTGATCTGTGATCTTGGGACAGTCACTTGACCTTTCTTAACCACAGTTTTCTCAGACGTGGAGTAGAATAAACGATACTAACCCCCAAGCATGTGAAAGCCCTTTACAAATTCAAAAACATTCCACAAAGGTGTGTTATAAGGAGACACTTAAAAGCAGACCACACTTCCTCCTGGGTTCCTGCCTGAATGGAAGCTGCCTGGCAGGAGGGGCAGGTGAGGGAGGGAAGAGAAATGTGGTTGTGAGAATAAAGGTGTCCACATCCACATCAGGGGATTTTCATGAATATGTTAGGCTACATGGCAAAGGGGATTAAGGTAGCAGATGAAATTAAGATTGCTAATCAGCTGACCTTAAAATAGGGAGATTATCCTGGATTATCTAGGGGCGCTCAATGTAATCACAAGGAGTCCTCGATGTGAAAGAGACTAAAGGTAGAACAGAGATGGCAGCATGGGAAGGACTGTGTCGATGGCTTTGAGGATGGAGGAAGGGGCCATGAAGCAAGGAATGCAGGAAGCTTCTAGAAGCTGGCAAAAACAAGGAAATGGATTCTCTCCTAGAGCCTCCAGAAGGAACATAGCTCTTTGGGCACCTTGACTTTAGCCGAGTGAGACCTAGTTCAGACTTCTAACCTCCAGAACTGGAAGGCAAACAGATTTGTGTTGAGGGGTGCCTGGGTGGCTCAGTCAGTTAAGCGTCTGACTTCAGCTCAGGTTGTGATCTGCCAAGAGAAACAAAAGCACAGGTCCATACAAAAACTGTTATATAAATGTTGACAGCAGCTTTATGCCTATCGGCCAAGACCTGGAAACAACCCAGAGGCCCATCACCAGGTTGAATGGATAAACAAACCGGTATATCTGCACTACTTACAATAAAAAGAAAGGATTTATCAATTAATACAACATGGATGGATCTCAAAGTAATTATGCTAAATAAAAGGAGCCAGACCAAACAACAAAACAAACAAACAAAACACAGTGAATGATTCCATTTATATAAAATTCTAGGAAAGACAAACTAATCCATAGGACAAAAAAGGCTCAGTGGGGGCTAGAGTACGTGCGTTTGGGGGAGGGGTGACAGGAGGGATTACAAAAGGCTTAAGGAAAGGTTTGGGGATGCTAGATAAACTCGACATCGTGACTGTGGTGATGGGCTCGTGGGTGTTCACGTATGTTGAAACCCATATGCTTTATTTATTTTTTAAATGTTGATTTTTAAGAGAGAAAGTGCACACAGGGGTGGGGCAGGAGAGAGAGGGAGACAGAGAATCTGAAGCAGGCTCTGAACTGTCAGGGCAGAGCCCGACTGGGGGCTGGAACTCACCAACCAGGGGCTGGAACTCACCAACCGGGTGAGATCATGACCTGAGCCCAAGTCAGATGCTTAACCGACTGAGCCACCCAGACCTCCCCACTCACACACTTGAAATATGTAGCTTATTGCATGTCAATCATACCTCAAAATATCTATATTTTAGAAACTATTCCCTCTAAAAAAGAAAAAAAGCAGATTCCAACTGTATGTACAGTCTGATTCCCTTTTCAGGGGGGGAAAAAGCCTTTGTGTGTGTACATTTTCTGGGTGATGGATCGGAGGTGAAGTAGACTCTTCTGTGTTTGCATAAAACTACACATTTGAGTTTATACTTATAATATAAGCATGCATCGAATAAACTTATAATATATTATAAGTTTATACTTATAAGCATGAAGCATCGACTCCGGCTCAGGGCAAGATCTTGGGGGGAGGGGGATGAGTTGGTGCCTCTGGGCAATAAATAAACATTAAAATTTTTTTTAATTTTTTATGTTTTTTATTTATTTTTGAGAGAGAGAGAGAGAGAGAGAGAGACAACGTGAGCAGGGGAGGGTCAGAGAGAGAGGGAGACACAGAATCCGAAGACAGGCTCCAGGCTCTGAGCTAGCTGTCAGCACAGAGCCCGACGCGGGGCTCGAACCCACGAACCGTGAGATCATGACCCGAGCCGAAGTCGAACACTTAACCGACTGAGGCACCCCGGCGCCCCACATTTAATTTTTTAAAATATTTATAATAAATAAAACAATTTCCATCTTCCAAAAGGAAAGCCGAACACGTGCCCTAAGCAGCGCCTAGCTCCTCCCCCTGCCTGGTCCTCTCCAGCCAGAGCGGAGGCGGGAGTTGACCCAGACTCCAGCGCTTCCTGTGAGCTGGTCCCCACGCACGGTGGCCCCCGGGGCAGTGACGAGAGCGGCCCTGCAGATGCTTCCCGGAAGGCCTGGGGGTCAGCCCGGGCTAGACCGGTAACCCACCCGCGGAAGGGGCCGGAGGGTTTCCTCCGCAGAGGCAGGGCCGGCGCTGGGGAGAAACGCAAGCTGGGGCGGGTGAAGGAAGGAGCGCCCACTCTGGCTGGGCTCTAAGGGGATGAGGAATTGAGTATATGGAGGGGCGCCTAGGGGGCTCAGTCGGTTAAGCGTCCGACTTAGGCTCAGGACATGATCTCACGGTTCGTGGGTTCGAGCCCCGCGTCGGGCTATGTGCTGACCGCTCAGAGCCTGGAGCCTGCTTCGGATTCTGTGTCTCCCTCTCTCTCTGACCCTCCCCTGCTCATGCGCTCTCTCTCTCTCTCTCTCTCTCTCATAAATTAAAAAAAATATGGAGAGAGGGGAGGCGGCGCAGTCCCACTTGCCAGGGACCCGAAGACCTGGAAAAGCAGCAGGACACGCCTGAATCCTTAGTGCCAA
Source organism: Cryptoprocta ferox (assembly GCA_028646485.1). Taxonomy (NCBI): domain Eukaryota; kingdom Metazoa; phylum Chordata; class Mammalia; order Carnivora; family Eupleridae; genus Cryptoprocta; species Cryptoprocta ferox. The sequence goes on from CM053568.1 coordinate 7,362,065, forward strand.
GGGCCACCTGTTTCGTTCCCTGCTTCTCTGGGCAGGTGGCTGTGCCTCGGCGGGTAATTCACGGGCCAACGAAGACTAGTTCCGAGTCATAGAATCTGATTGGCCCGTCTTGGGTCACGTGACACACAATCAGCCCATGGGGTGGGGTCCCATCTTTGAAGCGGTTTCTCCGGGGGTTTTCAGGGGCTTCTCGGAGGACGAGCAGGCAGGTGTGGGCCGCTGCCGAAAAGGCTGTGCGCGATGTCTGCAAACAGAGAGAATCTGGCTTCTGGTTGAATCCCTCCCCAGACGGTATGGTGCCTCCCGTCGGAGCAGCCGTCCTGAGGGGTCCAAGCACTAGAAAACCCAGCCTGGTTCAAGCCCCCTCCCGTGGAGTGGTTCCCACCACCCTACCATAGCAGCATCCCCGGGTGACAGGGCTCAGACCCCTGCCCCAGGGCAGCAAAGCTCCGGCCCCAACAAGGTCGAGGCAAAAGTCCTTTGAGGAATCCAAACTAGGTTATGCAGAGGAAGGTCAGGCTTTGTCAGGAGTCGCAGGGATGGAGAGATACACACAGAGTGAGCAGAGGAGGCAGGATAACGGTGATTCCGAGGGACTACAGTCATATGGCTGCAACACTGACACAACTACCGCAACAAAAGGCAAAATAAAAGGCATGTGCCAAGCAGTTTTCATGCAGGAGGTTGCTGGGTAGCAGACACCAATGCCTGCTACAAATAGAACCTTGGAGAGCCTTGTCTAACCACTTGTGTTTAATGCTAACATTAGCACCGATCTAGCACCTTCTACAGACCAGGCACCCATTCCAAGCACCTCACTTATATCCACGCATGTAACCCTCCTAACAACTCCAAGAGGTGGATACTATTATCCCCATTTTACAGATGGGAAAAGTAAGGCACAAAGAGGTTCAGTAACTTGCCCTACTTCACAGAGGCAAGACTCCAACCTGGGCAGCTGGGCTCTGACGTCATGCCAGTAACCGCTGCTCCCTGCGCACTGGCATGTACCTGACACCGTTCCGGGCACTGGGATCCAGACCAAGACACAAACCCTATGTCGTGAGCCTCACTGCCTGGGCGGGGAGAGACATAAACAGCAACAACTCAATCATCATGAGTGAGTGGTCACTCTTGTGTTAAGTGCTACAAAGCTTGGCACTCTAATAAGAGTATCTAGAAAGGGATTGTCCTTGCCTACAGGGGTCAGAGAGGGCCTCCCTGCAGGAGTGACACCGATGCCGAGGTCTCCAGGGTGACAAGGAGCGGGCCAGGCAAAGCGGCGAGGGCAGGTCGTGTGGCAGGAAGAGGTCCAGGTGAGAAGGACCGGCATGTCCAGGGCGCCTCACTTTAGGTAAGCACTTTGCCGAAGGTTATCCCAGGCAAAGGTTACAGGGCGTGATAGGGACCCTGCCCTGGCCTCCAGGTGACTGGCCACTCTCTCTGTGACTCTGCCCCACCTCCCCGCTGGCCGTCACAGCTGACTGTCTGCAGCTCTTTGAGGTGGCAGTAGGGACAAACCCATGACTAGTTTCAGGGCAAATGTTTGCTACCCAGTGGCCCGGAAGGACGCTAGTCGCTTCAGTGCTCGGGTTGTGGGAGTCATGATGATTCCGGGGAACAAAACCACTGGCTGGATTCTGGAGGGAGTTGAGGCAGCCCAGCTGCCCAGTGTGGAGACGCTTATCGGGGCCGAGCCCCGGTACCATTCACCTCGAAAGCGGGGCTCCGGCAGTTTGCACAGAGCAGCCCTGGCCTTTCTCCAAGGGCTTACTTTGGACACTGCTGGCCTTCCTAAGCGCGTTAAAAGGCAAACTCTGGGGTTTTTGAGAAGCGCTCTAATCTCAGCCATCTGATGGATATTCTTGGCAAGAACGGTCAATTTCTGGACCCTAATGGCAGCAACGGGGCTGTCACCACAAGAGGCTGGGTCACTCTCAAGGGTTAGGCTTAGCGAGGCAAGACAACAATTGGGGCTCCTGCCGGCAAAGTTGGGCAAAGATGACAGCCGGCAAGGACTGTGTGGGTGGGGGAAACGACTCTCTCCTACTCTCTAGGCGACGCTGGTTTTGCCTTCCAGGAGGGAACATTAAAATATTCTTGACCTTTGGCCCAGAGGCTCTACTTCTGGAAATTATTCCCCGAGACCCTCCCACCAGCACACGGGGGTGGGGGGGGGTGTTTACAAGGGTGCTTGCTGCAAAGTGGCTTCAAATAGCTAAAAACTGCAACGCCCCCCCCCACCAGACTAATCCTGATGGAATTGGCTAAGTCTAGGGCGGATGTCCTCATGGCAGACAACTGCACCCCTCAAGAGAATGTTCCAGCAAGGAGCAGCCTCTAAGAGTCACTGTTACATAAACCAAACCAAAAAAAAAAAAAAAAAAAAAAAAAAAAAAAAAAAAACCATACAAGTGACAAAACAATGTGTATTGTATTATTCCATATTTTATTTTATTTGTATTTTAATGTTTATTTATTTTTGAGAGAGAGAGAAAGACAGAGTGTGAGCAGGGGAGGGGCACAGAGAGAGAGGGGGGAGACACAGAATCCAAAGCAGGCTCCAGGCTGTCAGCACAGAGCCTGACACGGGGCTTGAACTCAAGAACCGTGAGATCACGAGCTGAGCCGAAGTCAGATGCTTAACCGACTGAGCCACCCAGATGCCCCTGCTTTTGTTTTTTAAAGAAAGTGTTAGTACACGCTTTGATTTTGAAAAAACTGATCTGAAGCATCTATACTGCGCTGTAAAACAGCGGTTATCTCTGGGACAGGGCATACTGGAGACTTTCATTTTTTAAACTTTTGCTTTCTATAGCATAAATTGTGCAATGCTTGACTTTTTAAGTGATGAGCATGCGTTACTTTTGCTTTCAGATCTTTCCTTCTTCATATAAGCATTTATTGCTATCAACTTCCCTCTTAGTCCTGCGTGTGCTGCATCCCAGAGGTTTTGGTATGTTGTGTTTTTGTTTTCATTTGTTCTCAAGATATTTGCTAATTTCCCCTGCGATTTCTTCCTTGACTCACTGGTTGCTTAATAGTGTGCTTGTTCATTTGCACATTCTTGTGAATTTTCCAGTTTTTCTTCTGCTGTTGGTTTCTAGTTTCTTCCCATTGCAGGGCACATGCTATGTTTGAAGTCAGAAAAGCAGTGATGAAAAGGAAAGAATGTCTCCGTAGCATGGTGGGTGGGAGCTCAGGCATGGGACCCAGACTGCCTGGATTTGAAGTCAGCTCCATCATTGACTACCCAGGTGACCCTGGGTGTGATATCATCACTCTGTGCCTCAGCTTTCCCACCTGTGAAATGGGACATACCTTATGGGATCTTGGGAGGATTAAAGGAGTTCACATGAAGAAAACCTAAGATCAGTGCCTGGGGCACATAGTAAGCATTCAGTGAAGTGTCAGCTGTGGTGATGGAAGGGGAGGTCAGGACACGGGCAACTCGAAGTCTGGGGATGTCTCCACTGAGCCCAGGGTGGTGGCCACAAGCACATAGGATTGCGCTCCCCGCCCTCCAGGACCAAAAGAGCCCTTGACCCCTGACCCCATGGATGGGTGCTGTCAGTCTTTCCTCTTGTTCATTTGTTCCTTCCTTCCGTATTCAGCACTTACTCACTGTCCCCCTCCCCCATGCACTACCCTGGGATGCGGGGGTGGGGGGTGGGGAGAGGGATAGCCATAAACTCTTCCGTGAAATGGGGATGATGATTACGTTAGTCTCCTTGGGCTGCTATAACAAAATACTACACACTGGATGGTTTATGAACAACAGAAATTTATTTTTCACACTTCTGGAGGCTGCAAGTCCAAGGTCAAGGCGCCTATAGATTTGGTGTCTGGCAAAAGCCTGCTCTCCGGTTCACAGACAGCCATCTGTCCTCACGTGGTGCAAGGCGGGAGGGAATTCCTGGGGTCCTGGGGTCCCCTTCATTAGGGCACCGTTCCCATTCATGAAGACTATATGCCCTTGTGACCTAATCACCTCTGAAAGACCCCACCCCACTCATATCATCACCCTGGAGGTTAGGATTTCAATATATGAATTTGGGGGGGACACATTCTGTCTATGGCAATGACAGGAACTGCTTGCTGCAGGCTGTTGGCATTTGAGGAGATCATAGGAACGCAGTGCTTAGCCCAGGGCATGGGCCCCCAGGCAGAAGCTGTTGTTTAGAGGGGTGCCTGGGTGGCTCAGTTGGTTAAGCGACCGACTTTGGCTCAGGTCATGATCTCATGGTTCTTGAGTTCAAGGCCCGCATCTGACTGTCTGCTCTCAGCCCACAGCCCACTTTGGATTCTCTGTGCCCCCCCCGCCCCTCCCCCACTTGCATTCTCTCTCTCTCTCTCTCTCTCTCACTCTCAAAAATAAAAAAATAAAACATTAAAAATAGGAAGCTGTTGTTTAGAGAGAGAAGTGACAGCCTCAAGGCCCTTCTAGCTATGTATCTGTTTTTATTTTTTTTTTAAGTTTATTCATTTATTTTGAGAGAGACAGAGACAGTGTGAGCTGGGGAGGGGCAGAGAAAAAGAGAGAGAATCCCAAGCAAGCTCTGTGCTGTCAGCATGGAGCCCGATGTGGGGCTTGAACTCATGAAACCTAGAAATCATGACCTGGGCTGAAACCAAGAGTCGGACGCTTAACCAACTGAGCCACCCAAGCACCCCCTCTATCTATATATTTTTTAAAAAATTTTTAACGTTTATTTTTGAGAGACAGAGAGCAAGCTGGGGAGGGAGAGAGAGAGAGGGAGACACAGAATCTGAAGCAGGCTCCAGGCTCTGAGCTGTCAGCATAGGGCCCGATGCGGGGCTCAAACTTACAAACTGTGAGATCATGACCTGAGCCGAGGTCGGACGCTTAACCGACTGAGCCACCCAGGTGCCCTGATCTATTTTTAAAGAAAGCTTTGGGGCACCTGGGTGGCTCAGTCGGTTAAGCGTCCGACTTCGGCTCAGGTCATGATCTCACGTCTTATGGGTTTGAGCCCCGCATCAGGCTCTGTGCTGACAGCTCAGAGCCTGGAGCCTGGT
>CM053568.1:7375323-7400739 GCA_028646485.1 Cryptoprocta ferox
CCCCCCCCCCCCCCCCCCCCCCCCCCCCCGTCTCCCCCAGATCTCACCGCAGCCAGATGAAGTAGCTACTCTGTTCTCCAGGCTTCTAGAGGCTCCCTCTGCATGGGTCCTGCCTAACTCAGGGCATGCATCCCGCTATGGCTTGGATAACTGTGTGTGAGAAGCCTTATCCCGTGGCCTGCATCCCTGCCTCCACGGAGCTCCTCCAGGCCCCTGTACATGAGCAATCACAGTTCTCATCTACCAGATTTGTTGCTGCCTGTGTCCCACGCTGCTTCTCCACTTGAACTTTGGCTTAGAGGGGCTCGGAGGAGAGGGTCACCACTCGCTGGGAGCAGATTGCTAACCTTTAACATTTGGGGGCGGAATGAACGAACTACAATGCGTCCAGAGTCTGGCAAGTACGAGGCTCTAGAAGCGGTCTCTGCACCCAGGGGAGTGAATGCAGTCAGAGAGACCAGCCCCAACTAGCTAAGAAGCTAACCGACAACAAAAGGCTTGGGAAGCAGGCTGGGGAAGAAGCTGGGTCTAGCACGGGTTGCGTGATGAACTGCTCCAAGTCACTCCCTAGGCTAAGCCTTTGTAGACACTTCCTCCTCAATACTCGGAACTAAATTCCCAGGCGAGGAACCTGCTTGGTCTGGTCCTGGCCACCTCTCTGGGTGGTTTTTTTTTTTTTTTTTTTTTTTCTGAAAAATGGACTCACTACCTCTGGGCCCGATTTAGTGTCTAACGACCTCAAGTCTGGGGGGACACTGGAGGGCCATTACAGCCATAGTGTTCATATTGTTTCTTTTCATTGTTTCTTCTTTTCTTCCGCTCGCGCCCTCCTCCTTGCCGGACCAGCCTGGGCTTCCCGCCCCGCGACCTCCCACTGCCTTCTCGGGGCCCCTCTCCCCTTCCCTCCGCCCGGCCGAGTCCGAGGAGGCGGGTCCAGCCACGCGGCGCACCAATCCAAGCGTCTTGAGCCGCCTCTGCCTCCCGCAAGTCCCGCCCCACGCTGCCGTCCCCCAATCGCGCTCCGCGCCCGCCCCGCCGGGTCGCCCAATCGCGGGCAGCCTGGGCCGCCGGCGCCCCGCCCCTCCCGCGCTTGGCGGCGGCTCCGCGGGCGGCCGCGCTGGGCCTCAGCATTCTACGAGCGGCGCCGCACAGCGTCGGGCTCGGGCTGCCGCGTCCGGAGCGCAGGCGGCGGCGCTGCTGCTCGCGGGGTGCTGGGCAGAGGCGGCGAGCGAGGCGGGTGCCACCGGCCGGCCGGAAAGGCGCCTCCGCTTCGCCGGGGCCCGCGGCGCGGGACCCAGGACCGAAGAGGAGGCGGCGCCCCGGCTACCCGGGCCTGGTGCCCCCCGCGGAGGGCGGCCGCGGCCGGCCGTTCCCGGCCGGGAGTGTCCCCGTCGCGCCTCCCGGAGAGGCCCCCCCTGAGCTCCCGGTCGCCCCCTGGGGGTGCCCTCGGCAGCCGCGGACTCACCTGCCAGGGCCGCCCGGCTCCCAGGTGCGGGGGCGTGTGCGCCGCGCGGGCGCCTCCCCCGGCCGCCAGCAGGGCGGGGGCGGGGCCGCCCGCCGCCCTCGGCCTCACCGGGTCCGCCCGCCGCGCCCGGTAGCGCGGCGAGAGCTCCCCGAGGACCGCGGTGCGGGATGCTGCCCTCCAGCGCGGCCGCTCTCGCGCCGCCCGCCGCCCCTACCCCTGCCTCCTGGGCCATGCCCCGCTGTTTACATGCCGGCGAAGCCCCCGGCCCCTCCGAGCCCCTCCGAGCCCCGGCTCCCCGACGGTGAAGCCAGGCGGCCCGCGAACTGGACTGGTCGCTCAGACCTGGGCCCTCCGGACTCAGATCCCCGCCCGCTCGGCCGCCTTCGCCACCATCTGGGCGGGATCCGGCTCTGATGTTTTGAGGAGGGGGTGTGGTGTAGGGAAAGGAATCCTGGGGATTTCTGGCTTCCCCCCTCTTTTTTGGCCTTCGGGGCTTCAGACTCAGGGAACTCGCTCATGGCTTTCTTGATGAAGAAGAAGAAATTCAAATTCCAAACCACTTTCACCCTGGAGGAGCTGACTGCGGTCCCCTTCGTGAACGGAGTCCTCTTCTGCAAAGTCCGGCTGCTGGATGGCGGGGATTTTGTCAGCTTGTCGTCAAGGTAGGAGCCGGGGCCGCCGAGCCTGCAGGGGCGGGGGACGTTGAGCCAGATCTAGGCACTTGGCACGTGGAAGCGCCCCTGTGGGCCCGGAGAGTTCTGGGGATTATGTGTGTCTGGGGCAGGTTTGCACAAGGCAGGGCTGAGTGATCGGGGAGGTCTGGGCCTGAGAAGCTGGCGGGGTGCCGGGCACCAGTCCGCAGGTGACCAGCTGGATAGGTGGGGGTTCCTTCTTTGAGCCGCCTCTTGGGGCCCGGCTCGCAGGCCCATTCCTCAGACTTGCACAAAGAGCCCACCGGGGTCTGTGCCGGGAAGGGCTGAGGCGGGCAGGAGTATTCCAGGCCACCTTGCACCCAGCTGGCCGCTTCGGCTGTCATATGATATAGAGCCTGGGCCAGCCACAGGTTCCCAGGCACTCCTGGTCTGGAGGGAGGGAGGTGGCTGGATTTTGGCCTGCCCAGCCCTCTGCGAGTGACTGTCCTCTTTTGGCTGTGGCTGGGCTGTTTTGCATTGCAAATGCCCTTGTCAAGGAGGCCGCCACTCTCTCTGAAAGAGGCTCAGTCCAGTTTGGTTTTGTGTTCTTCCCCATCCTGCAGGTCCAGCCGTCCAGCTCATTGCTGAGGGTGACTGGGTTCCCAAGCTGTCCCCACTGACTGGGTCCACCTGGGATTACATGGTTTGGGCCTGTGGCGGGGAGAGTGTCTCGGAGTCTGACAGATTGGGGTTTGAGTCCTAGATCTGTCACTTTCTGGGCCCAGTACATGTAGGTCTCTGTAAGAGTTGTGAAGTTTCAGTAGATAGAAGGCAGTACAGGGCCTGGCCCGGTGCCTGGGACATGCTGGTTCCCTTCCCTGGTCTGTCCCGTTGCTCCTCAGGCCTCCTTGGTGGGCCCAGTTAGCTGGAGCTGCTTTCATGGTTCTGTGATGGAGAAACTGAGGCCGGGAAAGAGGAAGTAAGGGCTTTCAAGGGATCTCACGGGAGGTAGTTATCAACTTGACTTGGCGTATTTGGAGGCCTGTTGGATGAATCGGGTGGTCTGGGAGGATGGGTGTGGGGGGAGGGTTGGGGGGCAGGCATACAGCCTAACCCAGATTTAGGAATCTCCGGTGTGGACAGGGTGGGGCGCCTTTTCTCTGCACTTGGGCTCACTCAGGCCTGGAGGCTCCCCAATCTGCCAGGAATTGCTTATCTGAGGAATTCAGAGAAGGGCTGCCCTTTGCTGTGGGGGCTGGTGGCGGTCCTCCGCTGCCTGGGAAGCCTGTGATCCCCGTGGCCACCCACATAGCAGCCCACGGTTTCGGGGAAAGGGTTGTGTTCAGAGCTAGGGCCTGGGGTCGGCCACTCACTGATCGGGTGACCTTGGGCAAGTTACCTAACCTCTTGGATTCCAAGAACCAGCAGTTGCTGGTGCTGGGCTGCCTGTCTTCTTAGCCCTTCTTCCTTAATTCCTTGACTATGCCATGGAGCAGGGTCGAGGTAGGGAGGAGGCACTGCAGGATTATTATCCCCATTTTACAGAGGTGAAAACTGAGGCTCAGGGAAGGAGTGATTTGCCTGAGCAAATGCAGCAGAGCCCAGATCCAGAGTTGGGTTGTGCTTTTAACCACTGCCCTGTTCCACCTTTGAGCCTTTGTTGGCTTGTCTGTGAAATGGGAGAAATCATACCTGTCCCTAGAGTTGTGAGGATAACAGGTAATGTCTGCGTCACGCCTGGCTCGGGCAAATGGTTGCAACGGTTGTAGTTACCAGGGCAGAGAGGTCCGGGCCCCAGGCCCCAGCCGTCCTGTGTCTTGGAGGGACCAGCTGGAGTCAGCAGAGGGCCTATAATGTGAGCAGAGTATTGGATTCCATTGAGGAACCGCTGTTCAGCCCCAGACTGAGGTCTCCTCCCAGGCACTGGGGCCACTGTCACCCTACCTGGCAGCCTTTCCATTGCCCTAAACCTGCCTGCTCATGTAGGAAAAGTCTGGAAAGTTCTAGGCCCATAGTGTGTGGATTTCACCTCTGCCTTCCCTTCTTCCCTCCTGGCAAGGGGCCATGGATTCCCTGAACCCAGCTGAGCCCAAACAGCTCTTCCCAGCCCTCATCCTGGATGAAACCTGAGAGGCTTGTGGAGGGAGGAGCTGACCGTCGAGCCCCCAAGGCTGGACACTCAGCGGGCTCTGGGTACCTGTCTGCTGCTGGGCAGGCGTGGCCGGAGAGAGCAGACAGTGATGTTGGGACCTGAGGCTGCTTTAGAGCTGCCTTGGCTTTTGCCCAGGAGTTAGGGGTGCCTGGGCTCCTTCTACCTCCACTCCCATCCCACCCATCCTGTTCCGCAGCCTGGGAGCCCCGCCTCCCAGCCCACCCCTCCAGATGGGCCGAGGCCCCATTGTTTTGGACTTGGGGTAGGGTCAGAGGTGATGAGACCTGCTCGGATCCTGGGCCCAGATCCAACAGCATACTCTTCCCAACCCCGGGGACCCCCTGGGGTGGCCCAGAGACTGCTGGTGGCTGCAGCATGGGTGTTGTCTGAGTGAAGCAGGCCTGCGGCCCCACCCCTGCAGCACCCGCCTTCCTAGCTGGAGTGTTTCCTTGTGTTGGGTACCATGGCAACAGCCGGGTACATAGCTCCAGCCTGACCCAATTTGAGCAGGTAGAACAGGTGGTGTGTCGCGCTGCTCCCCAGCCTCATCCCTGTGAGGCCTCCTTACGAACGGCGACCCTCACGGCTACCGAGTTCCGGGGCCCGGTGCTGTGTGCCAGGTGCCGGGCTCGGTGTTCTGCAGGCCGTCTGTCCATTAATCCTCTTGGCCATCCGGAGGGGCACCGAGGCCAGAGAGGTGAAGCCGCATGCCAGTCGCCCAGCTGGTAATGCAGTTGGGAAGATAACCTTCTTATCATTAGGGTTTAAACTGCCTTTGACGGGTACGTACTGTGGGCCAGGGACCTGCCGAGCGCCTTGAAGGTGTGATCAGTTGAGCCCTGGAACCACTCCATGAGCTGATGCGGAAACTGGGGTCAGGACACCTGAAGTGATGGGCCCATGTCACTCAGCTAGGGAGTGGCAGAGCTGTGATTTAAATCGGGCAGGCCCAGCTCCGAGGTCCTGCCTTGTCTCGGTAGCAGAGGGCTAGAAGCAGCTATATAGCCCACGTGATCTCCCCAGACCTTTGAAAAAGGTTCTTTTTATTGGGTTGGGTGATATGGGAAAGACCAGATTTGGATGCTTTCTAGGCACCAAGCTAGGTCCTGTGATATCTGAGGAAAGGGGGCCCTAGGGCTCTCGGTGGGGGTGAAGCTAAAATCGCTGTAGATTTGGGGCCAGGCGTGGGCTGGCACTGGGGCACAGTAGGCATTTGCCAAGGTCTCTGCTTGGAGGCCTTCCAGGCAGATGCATCCAAATGGCATCTGGAAGGCTTTCCTGGGGTCCTGGGAGGGATGCAGAGGTGCCAACCACGGCTGGTGAGTTGGGAGGCAGCAGGCTGGGCCGTGATCTCTCCAGGGCAGGCTGGGGGCAGGCCTCCGGCCTTGAGCCAATCTATCCTTCGGGCAAGAAGAATCCCAAACATCCCGAGAGGACGCTGCGCCCAGTTGGCGTGGGTCCTGTGGCCTGGCCCTTGCACGTGCTGATGGTGCCAGGGGAGGGAGGGAGGGGGAGGTGCTGATTTACATTATAGCAAGTTCTCGCCAGAGGAGAGCGCCTCCTTAGCCAATGGGTTGGGGGACTGGTGCAAATGACGGTCCAGCTGAGGGGCAGGGGAGCCGTGGGGCCTCATTTGCCCATCAGGATGATGGCTCTTGGCTGCTGAGTGGGGAAGATGCAAGGGTGCCTGACCGGCACCCCGTAAGGGACGGTTGGAATTGGCCGGGCGGGTTTTGCTGTCCTGGCTGCGTGGTGGTGGTGGCGGGAGGGAGACGAATGGGCAGATTGGAGAGAAGGTGGACAGGCCGAGTGGGCAGGTGGGTTTCCTGGTCCTGAAGTGGCCGGCCCCGCACCTAGGGCTTAGTGGCTGCTGGAGGACAGGAGATCGGAGGGTGCGCAGTGGCCACCCACAGCTCGGGTTTGGCTGCCCCGTACTGTGCTCTCATAGTTTTTGACAGAATAAAAATCCCTACTTTTGGTTTTTTTTAAATTGGATATCTGGCAAGAGTGCCATGTGGCAGCATTTGGCCCAAGGGGCTTCGCAGCTGCCTTCTCCCTGGGCTGTCTGCTTTAGGCTCCTGACCCCACTGGACAGCCTTGGATTTCTGCCATAGTTTGTCTCCCTCATTGTACGAGGTCCTGCCTGGTCCCTGGGGCCCCTGCAGAAGGCCTTCCTTGTGCAGGCTGGGGGGGCACGAGGAGGTAGCCACTTGGGGAGGGAAGTCCTGCTGGCAAGCCGTAGAAGCCACCCCAGGCAGGCAGGCTCTGGCACCAGGCTAGCCGCTGGGTCCCTGCAGGGTCAGCCCATGCTGTTGGTGACCCTGGTGAAGCCTGAAGCTGTCCAGCCTGTGCCTGGCCTTGATGTCTGCTCCTTGGACCTGGCCTTGGCTGCCAGCTGGCCACACCTTTGGCAGGTGCTGTGCTGGCAGCCACTGCCACCTGTCTGCCAGCCTGGCAGTGGCAGAGCCCTGGCCTGAGGTGATCTGACTCTGTGGAGCCAAGGCCATTCCCCGAGGCCTGCTCCTCGCCTCCAGCTCTGGCCCAGCAGCCACTCTGGCCAGGTGTTCCTAGCAGCAATGACATCGTGTGTCTGAGGGCCCTGAGTGCCCTTGAACTCTGCTTGTTCGGTCCCTGGAAGTCCTGACTTGCATTTGGGAAGCCCTGCTGAGCCTTGTGGTGGCCGCTGGTGTGTCTGCTCACATGCCTCAGGAGCCTGAGGACTCAGCGTATGGAGTCTGGTCACTGCCATGGGGCCACCCTGCTGTCACTTGCCTGTCGCTGGGGGTGGGCACTATAACACCACGGCAGCCAGTATAAGCTTATCTTCATCCTGCCAGACAGCCGCGGCAAGGTCCGAGCAGGGGAGAAACCTCAGGTTTGCTTAGAAAGGGACCTGTAACTTATCAGACCAGCTCCCAGGGCTTCAGAGGTGCCCTGTGACCCGAAGTCTGTCATCTCCTGGGCCTTCTGGCTCTCCATGAGGTCACACCGTGCCTTTGGTGGCCTTGGTGAGCCCTTAAACTGCCCAGTCTGCACCTGGCAATGGTGCCTGCTTAGGGCCGTGGTTGCAAACCCGCGGTCTCTACTCTGAGCCTTTTTTGGCACCTTGGGCTTAGAAGGCTCCCACATGCAGGCTTGGAGTCGCCACCCCCCCATCCCTACCCAGTTGTCAACTGAGAGTGGCCAGCCAGCAGCACCCCCCCCCCCCCCGCCCCAGCCACCTTGGTTCAGCAGTCAGGAGGAGGCAGCACTGATGGAAGACTTTCTGCGAGTTTCATCAGGCTGGTGCCTTGCCCCCACCACAGGACTGGGAAGGTCATTCCCGTCCTGCCTCTCACTGCCTATGTGACCTTGGGACTTAGTCCCTTAGACCCTACCAAGTGGGGCTGGTCGTGCCTGCCTCGCAGTGTTCCTGGGAGGACACAGTGAGATAATGTCTGTCACACGTCCAGCTTGGCTTCTGGCACATGCTAGAAGCACAGTGCACCCTGCAGGCCAGCCTCTGTCCCCGGGCTGAGTCACAGCGGTGGGCTGGGTGGCTCACCTCAGTTCCCACCCCCTCACCCCACCGGTCCCGTGGTGGCTGGCACTTCTTTGTGGGCCAGGACTGACGGGGGTGCTGTGGAGAGAGCGTGCTTGCCCCATGGGGCTCTCTGCCCTCCAGAGGGGTGGGAACAGGCGAGGAGCACACTTAGTGTCTGAGGCGTGTATTATCACGCTGGAGCACAGGGTCCCCGGTGGGCCTCCATGCCCGTGCCTTTTTCTTTCTCTTTCTCTTTTTCTTTTTCTTTTTCTTTCTTTCTTTCTTTCTTTCTTTCTTTCTTTCTTTCTTTCTTTTTCTTTCTTTCTTTCTTTTTTGTTTGCTTTTTGAGGGAGAGCGAGCTAGCGAGTGGGCAGGGGCGGGGCAGAGAGAGAACCCCAACCAGGCTCCTCGCTGTCAGCACAGAGCCCAACGTGGGGCTTGAACCCAGAACCACCGTGAAATCATGACCTGAGCTGAGATCGAGAGCTGGACACTTAACCGACTGGAGCCCCAGTGGGTCTCTGTGCTTTTTTGCCCCTATTGGTTAGAAGCTTCGGGTGCTAGGCTCTGAGCCAGACAGAGCTGGGGCACTCTCCCCAGGAGGGCCCGGGCTGGGCTGGGCTGGGCTCCTGCCTGCGACAAGGGGCCCCCTCCACAGCCAGCTTTGGAACCCACTCTGACAGGTTGAAGATAGCCCCCCACTCCAGGTGGAGGGCGCTGGTGTCAGACTCTGCTGGAGACGGGGCGGGGGGGGGGGAGCGGGTGAGGTGGCCAGGTGCCCCTCAGTGGGTGGGAGGCCCCTGGCGCTCCCCTGGCTTCCACCAGACCTCACTCTTCTAATTATCTGTTTCTTCAGTTACCTTGACCTCAGGCTCCCTTCCCCCACTGCTTCACTCGGCTAAACTGCTCAGCCTAAGAGCCACTCCTCTGGGAAGCCTCCCCTGGATTCTTTTGCCTTATGCACCCACTATGGGTCCTTGTCTCAGGACACCACAGGCTCTACCCCGTCTCTTTGCTTCTTCCTCAGACTGTGGGCAGGAGCAGCCTCCCCTGCATCTCAGTCCTGGGCCTTCATGCTGCCGGTCGTTGCTGGCACGGGGCTGCGACTTTTCTCCCTTGGCACCAAACCAGCGTGGGCACTGACGGTGCTGGATCGTGTGCCAGATTGTGTGCCGGCCACTGCCAGCTGCTTGGGTCCAGCCCCTCCCCACCCTGGGGCCAGAGGTATCAGTCCGTGTCAGGAGCAGCCCTCACCCGCATAGCGGGCAGCTGGGCACCACCGTGGGCTCAGAGGGTGTGATTGAGAGGCAGCTGGGGGCATCTATGGGCTGTGTTGGGTGGACCCTCTGTGGGAGGTAGGGATGCTCCTGGCAGGATGGGGAGGACGAGGGGGTTGGGGCCCGCCCCGGGCTCTGCCGTGGGACCTTGGCAGCTGCTTGCCAGCTCTGTGACTGGCCAGAGGCCTTGTCTCCTCAGCCTTGGCTTCTTCCTCCATCAGATGGTGCGGGGGTGCTCACATGGGGGTGGGGGGCTAGCTGTTCAGCACAGGGCCATGTACCTGGCAGCCAGACACAGACGAAACTTGCTGAGAGGGGAGAAGGTGCAGAGCCCAGTGCTGGGGGCGGCTCTGGGGAAGGCAGAAGTCTGGGGCCCGTTTGCAGGCCCGGCATCTTCTCCTCCCACTGCGTCCTCCCTGTGAGCAGACATGTGGGGGCAGCACACCTGCGGCCCCCAGTTCCTCGGGGACAATTTCCTGAACAACTTCCATATGTAGGGCCCATGGTGGCTCCTGGGGGCAAAGTCCTGCAATCACAGCCCTCCCCTGCACCCCCCAGGAAGCGATGCTGGCTTTGGTCCCAGTGAGGAGTGGGCAGGCACTGGGGAGAAGAGCACCCTGGGGCAGAGGGAGGGCAAGGGCAAGAGCAGAGAGGAGCCAGTGGCCTCAGGGCTTGGAGTGGCCGGAGGCCATGGTGGGAGCGGGGCTGGGGGGGGTGGGTTCGACCTTTCCAAGGTGGGGAGCCCCAGAAGAGTCAGGTTTGTATTTCGGCACCACCAGGGGCAGCCATGGGGTTGACCACCTGGGGCTCCCATGTGCAGAAGGGGAGGTGGCCTTCCGCTGAGAGGGCCAGCTCCCCACCTCTGTCATCACGGAACGGTTCAAAAACAAGGCTTGAGCCTCCGCTGCAGTGAGGACGAGCATGCCGCTGTCCCTCACAACCGGGACGGGCGTCACCAACGACGTCGAGGGAAGGAAGCAGACAAGAGCACGCTGTGTGATGTTGTTTATATAAAGTTCAAAAGCAATCTGATTCAAAAACCCACCTGATCCAAGTCAGGATGAGGTTTTCTTTGCCCGGGTGGCAGTTATGCCTGGGAGGGACCTCTGGGGCCCGTCCTGCTTCTTGGGGGCTGTGCTGAGCCTCTGTGAGCTGACGATGTGTGTGCACCCATGTGTGTCAGCAAAGGCCGTGAGCCACTCCCACCCCTCCGGGAGTGCTGGGCGCCTCTAGACAAAACTGCAGCTCCTTCTTGGGTGCCGGAAGCTTGGAGGAGGCCATCAGTCTTGCTGGCGGGGCGGCCTGAGCCATCCCGACCTGATAAGCATCGCTCCTGTTTACAAGGCTGTAACTCATCTTGGCAGCCGCCAGCGGTCTTCTCTGGCTGCAGATTTCCCTTCTGCTGCTTGCAAACCCCGGCAGGGGCTTCTGGACCGCGGGGCTTGCGGTTCAGAGGGAGGAGGGGCTCCGGAGACTGCCAGACCACCGGAATCTCTCTAAACCTTTGCTTTCCTCATCTGTGAAATGGGGCAATAAGCTGTTTGGTGTTTGGAGTAAGTGAATTAACACCTGTTGTGTATACCGCATAGCACCTGGCACAGAGTAAGTGCTCAGCAAAGGCTGGCCGTGATTGGTGTGAATCCAGGGATGTTATTGGAGGGGACCCAGGGGTGGGAGCAGAAGGGAAAGGTCCACGTTCCTCCGCCTCTCCTTTTCATTGTTTCTCTTCTCTCTTCCTGTGGTTCACCCAGTCAGCAAACATTTGTGACTTGAGCCAGGCTACTGCCCTGACCCTGCACTGGGCACTGGGCCCAGCAGTGGCCAAGACAGCCGTGGTCCTGGACCTGGGGCCCATGAGCCGGGGGAGACCATTAGTCGCATCCGCTCTCAGAGAAGTGCTGAGCACCGAGGGGGAGGGGAGGCACTGGCTTCTCCCACCTGCTCTGGCCCTGACCCCTTTTATTGGGAATGGCCCTTGGACTGACTGGGTACTCTCCGTGAATGCCAAAAGAAGGCTCCAGCCCCTCCTAAAGGTTTTGAGTTGGCTAAAGAGGAATCACACAGACATGAGTGAGAATGGCCATGCCCATTTTGGCTGCAGCCAAGACTGATGCCCAGGCTTGTTCTGGGTGTATCCCCAGTGTCTCCCTCAGGCCCGGCACAGCATAGTAAATGCTCAGTTAATGTGTGCGGCATAAGCGAATGACAGAGGCAGTGATTGACCCAGGGTCCGTGCATGAGTCTATAGGAGAATCAGGTATCAAGGAGGAGGTGGAGAATGGTGAGTGATGGCCTCATGGTCCCACCTGACCCTGAGCTTTCTGTCCTGTGATTGGAATCTTGGAGAAATGCTGAAGATGGCTGGAAAAACAGGTCTGAGTCTGTGAGGAGACATGACTCTGACTCTGACTGGTCTCTGGGTATTCCTCGGTCACCTCAGAAGACCAGGGAGCTGCGTGTGGGGGCAGTGGGGACACCTGGGGACAGATCCAGAGGTAGCGATAACTCTGGACCCCTTGGACTCTGCAGAGAGCCAGAGGACATGGCCCAACCACAGCTGGGAGGCCCTTTTCCTGGAGACGGAAAGAGCATTGCAAGAAGGCCTACGGCAGCCCTTGTTGGCAGCAGGGCTGTGAAGGTCACTGATTTAGTCTTTAGATACTTACTGAGGACATACTATGTGCCCGGTGCCATTCCCAGGACTCAGAAGCAACGGTGAGTGAGACAAAGGCCCTGCCTCTAGGAACTCCACGCTCTGAGACACAGGAGCCTTGTTTTGTTTTCACCTAAGACCCAGACCCAGAAGAGGAAGTGGTTTGTCCAGCCATAGTAATTGGGGGAAGGGTGCTTACCTGGAAGGCCTAGTGGGGTTGGATAGGGGCTCAGAGGACAGGGACATACCCCTGACTCTACCCATTCAAGGGACAGGACTCCAGGGATGGGATTCCCTCCCTCCTGTTTGTCTTCCTTGGATGATTCAAACGCCACCCAGATGTGAGTCAGCCAAGAGCAGCCTGGGCATGTCTGCCTGGGCCACGGGTTCAAGGCCTGGGGAAGTATCCAGAGATATGGTCCTGGGATGGGCAAGGGGAGCCTCCGTTAGGGGCCTGGCATGCCTGCCTGGCTTCCTGCTGGACTGTCTGTCGGAGTTACTTCCGATGGCTGCAGCCACATCCCTCGTTCCACGTGAGTGCCCCCTGGGGGTGGACTCTTGAGGTCGGGCTTGGTGGGGCAGATGAGCACCTCCTGTGTGACCCGGGGACTTCTCGAGAGTTTGCTCACCGTAGGTGGTGGTCACGCCTGCAGAGAGTTAATGCTTGAGTAGCACCTAGCACATGTGCCTGCCTGGATGCCTAGGAAACAGCCAGGCTAGGCCATACTGGGTAGTGCGGGCATCTGCGCCCAGGCGCATGGGATTGGATCAGCACTTGGTCAGAGCTAGCGGTCTACTTTGGATCCCTTCAATGGCCCGCTCTCCTCTTGGGCTCTGTGAACAAGAGGGAATGGCGTACTGTTGCCACTGCGTCCACAGGCCCTCGCCTGAGTGGTGGGGAGGCTGGGGCAGAGAGGCTATGTGCCTGTGTTTGTAAAATGGGGAACTTGGCACCTGCCCACTCTTGGGGTTTTGATCCAGCCCAAGGTTATTGGGCTGGCGAGTTGGCAGGATTCAAACTCAGGTGCATCTGACTGCAGAATCCTTACTCTTAACCCTGACGCTTCCCCACTGAGCCTGAGTGCTTTGGCTGACCCCCTTCCTACCCCCTTTTCCAGTTTGGAGTTTCTGAAGCCCCCACTGGGCGTCCATTCTGTACTTCCATGCACCACTTGCTGTGCCAGCTGTTACTCCCGGACCAGCAGCAGGACCCCTCTCGGCAGGGGAGCAGAGAAGAGGACTTGGGGGAGGCTGTGGGCCCCGCTCCCCCCATCGCGCCCCCGGCACTCCAGTGTCAGCCCAGAGTGGCCGGCTTCTAGGACCTGACTGCTGCCTCATCCTGTCGAGTCAGAACTGCAGCAGGCTGCTTGCCCTGCACGCGCCCGGAGCACCCGGCAGGAGCCCGATGCCGCTGGGCTGCCACGTTGGCCATGCTGCCGGGATGGGAGCTCTACGCCTCACAACCCCTGGATGGACGCCCTTGGCTGCTCCCAGCGGCGGCCCCTCCCCAGGCGGCTGTGCTCTCTCTCTTCGGGGAAGCACAGGCAGATGTTGTGGAGTTAAATTGTTTCCTTATTAGACTCTTGCCTCTCCCAGCCTGGGCTGGGTTTCATCAGCCGGGAACCTGGGTTGCATCACTGCGACCGACCGCTCGCTCCTCCAGGAACCCAGCCAAGCACTGGAGCTGATGGAGGGGGTGTGGCCGAGGAGGAGCGCGCTGGGCACCGGGACGGCACCCCCTTCCCAGGGGCTGCTGGACCAGCTGGCGGGGACTGAGGTGGTGCAGCCTTGCTCCAGTTGCCTGTCATTAGAGGGGCCAGAGGGAGGAATCCAGGGGCCAGCTTTCTCGGGACCCCAGGAGCACAGCTGGGGCTGAGGGGTCCCCGGGGTCCCACTGAGTTCTGGCGGATGTACCCTCTCTTAGATGGGGGCCCAGCTCCTACATCAGAACCACAGGAGAGCTTGTTTCAAACGTTCCGCCCAAGGCCTGCAGCAGTGATGCTCCGTGGGGTGACTTTGTCCCCTGGGGAGACAGCCGGCAATGTCTAAAGACATTTTTGGTGGTCACAGGTGGATGCCGCCGTGTCCTACGATGCACAGGAGACACCCCCCCCCCCCCCAGCCCGGGATGTCAGTAGTGCTGGGGTCAGGGCACCCTGCCCTGCAGTCTGTGGCCCTGGCAGGGCCTGGGCTGTTCCGTGGGCTGCTCCCTGATACCCCGGGTTCCCTTCTCCCGACTCTGCCCCTCCGGTAACTGGCGGCCGTGCCGCATCTTTGCTCTGGCTCCAGGGAGAGGCACCGAAGGGCCTATCTGGTTCCTGTCTGCAAGGACCCTGGAGGCCACAGACAGCCTGTAGCCAGGAGGTGGCTCCCACCGCACTGACCCTCATCACCTGAGTGATGGGGACGCCGGGGCTGCTAAGGCTCTGGGATCTGAGAGGCTGGGCACGGGGGCTCACTTCAGCCTGGCCCGCCACCCTTCACAGCCTTCGAGGCTTCAGTGGCTGGGGCCGGGGAAGAGGGGAAGCTGTGCCGTGACGTCAGGCTACCTCAGACTGGCATCTGACCCTGTTCTATGAGTTGGGACCTATCCTGCCCTTCTGTGGACCTCAGTTTCTCCATCTGTACATTGAGAATGATAACGGCACACACCTCGTAGGATTGTGGTAGAGTTCAGTTGGTCACGTGTAAGAAACAGTATCTAGTAGAACGAGTTCAGTGAACAGGATCTGATCTTGCTCTTGATTGAATTAAAGATGAGCCTGGGCGTGGGGAGGGGGGAAGGTGGTCTAGAGTGAGAGTCACACTCTGTGCAACCCTGGCTTGGGCTCTGGGGAGACAGTGGTGACAGATGAAATGCCGTCATCATCTGTGCGAGGCCCTAGTGGTGGCCAGCTGCCTTGGTCTCTGACACACGGCGAGGCAGATACCAGGAAGATGCGGCCACACACACCGTGTTGACAGAATTCCCTGTGTTCCCCGTCCAGCTGGTCCGGAGGAAGGAGCTGGACTCGGCACCGCGGCGTCACCCGTGACAGCCTCAGGCGGTGGGCGGTGTCACCCTTCTGCAGATGGAGAAGTCCGGGCTCCCTGAGATGGACCTCCTGGGGTCCCTCACAGCCTGATCCCGTCCCTCCCTGGCCTTGTCTTACCTCTTCCTGGGAGCCACCCCTTTCCCTCTGGGTCTTCTTGGGCCATTCCCATGACCTAAGACATCTCTTCTAATCTTCACCTGGCCAACCTCACCTTGAGGGCCCAGCTCTGGTGTCACTGCCCCAGACCAGGTCAGGCCCCTGTCTGCACTCTCGGAGGTTGGCGGCAGTTATCAGTCACTCGTGTAGCGTCTGTCTCCTCCACTCAACTGGGGACTCCTCCAGGAGGATTGCTCCCGCCCTGTCCCCACACCCACCCGGGCCCTGGGCCAAGGCAGCACCCACAGTAAGTCTTTGTTGGTGTGTAATAGAGGCCCTGCTCGGGATTTGGGGCCGGGGGGGGCTCCAAGGGAGTTCTGCTGGCCTGGCGACAGCAGCCTGGTGTGGTGCTCTGTCCTATTTCAGGACAATCCAGAAATAACAGAATTCTGCCACTGGGATGGCCACAGTGGGCTGCGGTGGGTGGAGGGCTCGCCCTGCCTCCTGGGGTTTGGACGTCTAATTGTATATCTTAAAGCTAAAAACAAAACTCCCCTGAAAACCCAGTCTCTGTAATTACCTGTCCCCGGCAGCACGGCGCTGGGCACTCTCGCCTGAAACCCCGGGCCGGGAGGCGGCCTGGTCCTGGTCCTGGAGGAGGGCGAGTGTGGGCCCAGGCCTTGAATCGGGGAGGTGGGGGTCAGAGCTCTTTTGCTTTTGACCATCCTTCTAATCTCACGCCCTTTTCTCATTTCTCAACTTCCGTTTCGATTATAGAGACGGTCCTTGGGCAGAAATGAAGAAAATGGTCCTGGTGGTCCCTCATCCCACCCTAGCCAGACCTGCTATGAGCTCTCTCCTTCCTTCGACCTGTCCCCTCATGCCAGCGGGCAGCCGAGCGAGCCCCTCGCCCGGGAGCCCGGACTCCAGGCTCCTGGACCGTCTCCTCTCTGGGTCTTTATAGTCCCGTTTCCCCGCCCATCCTGAGCCACGTCAACAGGACAAGCAGGGGGGACGCACAGTCCTGTGTTTTCTTTTTCTTCTACTTTGAAAGTTTATTTATTATCTTGAGAGAGAGGGGGGCAGGGGTGGCGAGAGACCATCCCAAGCAGGCTCCGCGCTGCCGGCGTAGAGTCTGATGCGGGGCTTGGAACCGTGAGGTCACGACCTGAGCGGAAATCAAGAGCTGGCGCCGCAGTCCTGTTTCCTTAACAAACGTCTTATTTGTGACTTTTCTCCATAGATGCTCATTGGTTTTAATTCTGTCACACTCCCCCTCTTTCTGAGACGGGCGCTCACTGTGCCTCCTGTCGTTGCCGATGTCCGTGGAGGCCGAGGGTGCCCAGCCAGGCCGGGTCCCTGTCCCCGGGGCCCACAGTCCATTGAGGTCATAGCAGTGTCAGGTGGCACTCACCTGTCAGGGTCCTAGCCACCCACCAGGGGTCTTGCGTGGGGCCTCTGCTATTGCCGGGGGTAGTTCCCCACGGTGCTTTGTGGCCCCGGACCTCACCGCAATGCTGCGAACTCCCAGACGAGTTCATTTCCCCCCAGTCGTGCTTTTAAAGCCACGTTCAAAGAGAAAAGGCCACGGTTACCCTTCCCCTCACCTCTTCTCTGTCCTTCCCTACCCACCTGTGCACGCGTGGACAGCCGTGATTGCTGGCACCTCTACACGGTTCGGAAGCTTGGGGCTGTGACCCCCTCTCCAGTTTCGCTCCCACCGGCCCCCTCGCTTACTCTGCTCCGGCTACACTGGCCTCCTTGGCTTGGTTAAACATGTCTGGGGGCACCTGGGTCCCTCAGTCGGTTAAGCCTCCAACTCCTGATTTTGGCTCAGGTCATGATCTCGAGGTTCATGAGTTCAAGTTCCATATCAGGCCGTGCGCCGTCAGATTCTCTCTCTGCCCCTCCCCTGCTCATGTTCTCCGCCCCCCCCCCCCAAAAAAACATTAAAAGAAAGTCTCTTACACATGTTGGGCATGCTCCCACCTCAGGGCCGCTGCACATAAACTGCTCCCCCTGCCTGGACTGCTCGCCCCCCAGTGTGTGGGTCACTCTTGCCTCCTTCAGCTCTTTGCTCAGATGTCACCTTCCCTGGTCACCTTCCTCTCATGCTGTCCCCACCTGGGCTCTGCCTGCTTCCTCACCTGGTCCCTCTTTCCTCCACAGCACTCAAGCCACCATCCGATGTGTGTTTGCCCCATTTTGTCGGTCTGCTACCCACTGCCAGACTGTAAGTCCCCGGAGGGCAGGAATTTCTTGTTTCGTTCACTGCTTGTATCCCCGGGGCCTTCAGCAGTACCTGGCACCTACCAAGGGCTTAATAAAAGGTTTATGAGTGAATCAAGGCCCTGAGACTTCCCCAAGCCTGGCCTAGCCGGCTCCCACCCTAGGGCTCATGGCCACTTGCTTGTCATCCCCATTCCTGCCTTTTTTATGAACAGCCCTCCCCGGCCCCTGCGCCCCTGTTCACCTCCCTCCAGCGTCCCCCTCCTGAACCCGTGACTCTATTCCACCGGCTGGGGGTGCCCGACTCCCTCGCCCCTGCGGCAGCCACAGGGCCGAGTCCTGGCTGTGCCAGCTGTGGCTCTGTGACGTGGGCTGCGGACACAGATGTGCTCCTCACAGCTCTGTGACACTGGGTGAGTTCCTCAGCCTCTCTGAGCCTCACTCTCCTCATCCGAGGAGTGGGCACGATAACACCCAACTTTCAGCGTCCAAGGGCTCCAGGTGGCACACGGCAGGCCCTCAGGAAGTGGCCGCTTCTGGGTGTTTATTTTACCCTTACCGTGCCCTCCTGAGGTGGGCCAGGGCGGAGCTGGCAGCCTCTCCCGTGGGAGGGGTGGCATTTAATAGTGTGTGTTTAGAGCGCTGTGGAAACAAGCAGGTGGCCCAGCGCCGATTCCCGTGAGCCCTGCCCCAGCCCGTCTTCCTGCGGAGGGAGAGGAAGGCACCTGTCACCTGAGCCTGGGAGGGCAGCTCGAGGCTTTCTCTGGCCCGGCCTGGCAGGCCCCCAGGGACCGGAGAGGGCCTCAGGCTTCCTGGCCGCCCGTTCCCAGGGCGGACTCACCAAGGGGAAGGGAGAGAGCCTACAATCCGGTATCGGCTTTTGTTCCCAGACACGAATCCTAATCCCACTGGGTGCTTCGACAAGCCTAACACCGTGAGCGTCCTGCTCAGGCCTCCCGCGGCTGCTTCCAGCTCCTGGGCGGAGTTGAGTGGAGGGGGGCGAGTGGAGCTCTGAGGGTCCATGTGGGAGCTGTGGCCGCCCCCCAGCTCCCCGTTTCAAGCTTGGGCCTCTGGCTGCTTTTCGCCCTTCCACCCACCTACTCCAGGGTTGCTCTCTGCCTCCGCCTAAAGCCCTCTCGGCAAGACAGAGGCACTGTCAGAATAAGATTCAAAGACCTCAGCCGGGCCCTTGAGGCCCCTCATGACACCGAACCCCCTGCTCCCTCACCAACCACATCCCCTCTGCTTTCCCCTCCGCTCCCGTTCAGCCACTTGCTTCTATGCTGCTTTTCCATTTGCCAAGCCTGTCTCTACCTCAGGGCCTTTGCATTTGCTATTCATGCATCTGGACAGCTCCCCCTGGTCTTTGCCCAGCCCGCATCCTCACTTCACTTCGGGCCCAGCTCAGATGTCACTGCCTGAAGGCTTTCCCTAGCCATCTGCCCATAGCGCTCACCTTCTCATCTCTTCTCAGCTCTCCCTACGCACCTTCCCCTCTGTTTTCTCCATGTTTCTCTCTTTATCCGACCTACCATGTTTTTCGGCTTTTCACCTATTTAAAGCGCACAGTTCAGTGGTTTTTAGTCTATGCACAGAGTTGCACCAGTCAATTTTAGAACATGTTCATCACCCCCGAAGAAACTCCATACCCACTGGCCGTCCCTCCCCATTTTCTCCCAAATCCCCCAGCCCCTGGCAATCACCATCTTTCTGTCTCTTAGGGATTCGCCCATTCTGGACGTCTCACATAAGTGGGAGCACACAATGCGCAGTTGTGACTGGCTTCTTTCACCTAGCATATCTCAAGGTTGAGCCACGTGGTAACAGGTGTAAGTGCTTAATTCCTTTTGATTGCTGAGCAATAATTCCACTGAATGGATAGACCACGTTTTGTGGATTCATTCACCGGCTGATGGACGTTCGGGTAGCTTTCACTTTTGCGCTATTACGAATACTGTTGTGTGCGTTGGTGCACAATCTTTTTTTTGCAGACATATGTTTCGTTTCTCTTGAGTACACCTAGGAGTAGCATTGCTGAGTCATAAGGTAACTCTGAGTTGAACGTTTTGAGGACCTGCCAGACTGTTTTCCAAAGGGGGTACACCGGTTTCCGTTCCTGCCAGCCGCGTAGGAGGGCCCCAGTGTCTCCACCCCCTCGCCCTCACTCGTTATCGGTCTTGATTATAGCCTTCCCAGTGCGTGTGAAGTGGTAACTCATTATAGTTTTGATTTGCGTGTCCCTAATGGCTAATGACCTTGAGCATCTGCTCATGTGCTTATTGGCCACTTGGTATCTTCTTTGGAGAACGTATTCAGATCATCTGCCCATTTTTAAATTGGTTTGATTTTTATGGTTAAGTTGTAAGTGCCCTTTCTATATTGTTGACCACAAGTCCCTTGCGATGTATATGCTCAGATACTTTCCTTCATCTGTGGGTTGCCTTCTCACTTTCTTTGTTATTTATTTATTTATTTATTTATTTATTTATTTATTTATTTATGAGAGGCAGAGTGTGAGCAGGGGAGGGGCAGAGAGAGAGAGGGAGAGACAGAATCCAAAGCAGGCTCCAGGCTCCAAGCTGTCAGCACAGAGTCCAATTCGGGGCTCAAACTCACGAACCGTGAAATCATGACCTGAGCCGAAGTCGGACACTTAACCGACAGCCACCCGGGCACCCCTAATGTTCATTTACTTTTGAGAGAGAGAAAGAGACAGACAGACAGAGTGCAAGTGGGGGCAGGCAGAGAGGGAGGGAGGCATTGAATCTAAAGCAGGCTCCAGGCTCTGAGCTGTCAGCACAGAGCCTGATGCAGGGCTCGAACCCATGAACTATGAGATCATGACCTGAGCTGAAGTTGGATGCTTAACTGACTGAGCCACCCAGGCGCCCCGACATCTCACTTTCTTGATGGTACCCTTTGAGTCACAAAAAAGGCTAATTTTGATGAAATCTAGTATTTCTTTTTTTTAATGTGTCTATACTTCCTCAATATTGAGAAAGCTCATTCTTTTTTAATGGTTGTTTATTTTTGAGAGAGAGAGAGCAAGCAAGGGAAGGGAAGAGGGAGAGGGAGACACAGAATCCGAAGCAGGCTCCAGGCTCTGAGCTGTCAGCCCAGAGCCCAGCGTGGGGCTCAAACCCACTAACCACGAGATCATGACCAGAGCTGAAGTCAGACGCTCAACCGATTGAGCCAGCCAGGTGCCCCTGAAATCCAGTATTTCTATCTTTTCTTTTGTCACCTGTTCTTTAGGTGTCCTGTCTGCGGAACTCTTACTTAATTCCATATCACAAAGACTTATCCTATATTTTTTCTAAGAATTTCATGATTTGGTCTCTTTTTTTTTTTTTTAAGTTTTTATTTATTTATTTTGAGAGAGAGAGTGTGCACGCAAGTCGGGGAGGGGCAGAGAGGGGGAGAGAGAATCCCAGGCAGGCTCCACACTGTCAGTGCAGAGCACGATGCAGGGCTCAAACTCACAAACCATGAAATCATGACCTGAGCGAGTCAGTCAGATGCTTAACTGTCCTGAACCACCCAGGCAGTTAAGAGTTTGACCTCTTAGGGGCACCTGGGTGGCTCAGTCGGTTAAGTGTCCGACTTCAGCTCAGGTCATGATCTCGCGGTTCCTGGGTTCGAGCCCCACTGACGGCTAACTCAGAGCCTGGAGCCTGTCTTTGGATTCTGTACCTCCCTCTCTCTGACCCTCGCCTGGTCATGCTGTCTCTCTCTCTCTCTCTCTCTCTCTCTGAAAAAAATAAATAAAACATTTAAAAAAAAGACTTAGGGCTCTTAAATTTAGGTCTTTGATTCATATCGAGTTGGTTACTATACGTGGTGTGAGACACGGGTCCCTACATCATCTCTTGCACGGGAATATCTCATTGTCCCAGCAACTTTTGTTAAAGACTATCCTTTCCCCCATTGGCAGGCACCCTTGCTGAAAATCAGTTGACCATAAATGTGAAGGTTTATTTCTGAGCTCTTAATTCCATTCCGATGATCTGTGTGTCTATCCTTAGGCCGGAACCATCTTTTCTCGATTATGGTAGCTTCGTAGACGTTTTGCAGTCCAAGGCATTAAATCCTTTAATTATGTTCTGTTCTGCTTTTTCTAGCTGCTTTGACACTTCTGGTCCCTTACATTTCCAAGGTTTAGAATCAATGTGTCAAATTTCTACAAGGAAGCCAGCTGAGATTGTGTTAAATTTTTAGATCAATTGGCGAATATTGTCACACCAGCATGAGCTCTTTTCAAACACGACTGTGGGATGTGTCTCCATTTATTTAGATCTTCTTGAATTTCTTTCCATCATGTTTTATAGTTTTCAGAATATATATTTTGTACTCCTTTTGTGAAATTCGATTGTATTTATTGTATTCTTTTTGGCAGTACTGAAAATAGAATGATTTCCTTCATCTCACTGTGGCTGTTCACTAGTGTATAGAAATAATCGATTTTTGTTTATTGGTCTTGTATCCTGAAACCTTGCTAAGCTCTTGTATTCTGGTAGTTTTTAGTGGATTCTTCGTCATTTTCTACACACAAGCTCGAATTATCTGCCAATAAAGAGAATTCTAGTTCTTCCCATCCACTACTATTTCTTTTTCTGGTTCGCTTGACCTTGGGTGGGACCGGCAGGGTTGGGGCAGGGGTGCTCCCCAGCCCAGGGCTCCTGCCCCCCCTGTGGCACCTGCTTCTGGAAGGTCCCTGCCATGTCCACTCTCCTTCCTCCCCCTTATCTCTAGCCCTAAGCTTTTCTGTTTGTCCCAGAACTGGGGCTACAGGGAGTTGCTGGAGCTCACCTTCCTAACAAGGTCAGAGCACGTTGGTCACAGTCCCTCTGGATCCCCAGTGTCTTCATCAGACGAGACATGTCTCACAGACCTCCCCAGCCCGGGCCCTTTGAGGGGCCCGCTGATGCTCTCTGGTGCCCACCTGTGAGTGGGTGGTGTGCCTGTTTTACCCATGAGGGTGGAGAGGGGAGCCCTGGCTGAGTCACTCAGTGATCTGAGGGCTGTGAGCTCAGGTCTGCCTGACCCAAGTCCTGTTGTCCCTTGTCACGGCCCTGACAGGATGTAGAGTCAGGAGGGGGCTCCTGAGAGAGGCTCAGCACAGGAGTTTTCATAGCCAAGGAAACCGAAGTATAGTTGTTCCTCACTCATGCTGTTTCCTCTGCCTGGAACCGTGTCCCCCGTGGGCTACTCCCCTCTCTTCATTCCTGTCTGAGCTTAAATGTCACCCCCCTGCAGCCAGTCATCTACCCTGACTCACCCTTTCCCTCCACCCTCTCCTGGTGACACTGAGTCATCACCGGGGTAACTGTCATTGTCGGTCTGTGAATAAAGTCCGCCTCAGGCTCAGCGCCTGACTCGTACCTGTCACTCAGAGACGCGAGTAGGGTCTCAGGTACATCACAAGGCACTGCTGGCCCCGGAACCCTAGTGGGCTGCCAGGCCTCCCCCGGCTCTGTGGCCTGTGAACCTAGGTGATGGCCGAATGCTTTGACTGTGGTCAGGCAGTCCTGGGTTCAAATCCTGCCCTGTCAGGGAGATGTGATCTTGGGCAGTCTCTTGGAGCCCCAGTGCCCTCAGCTGTAGAAGGGGGTGGCACAGAGCCTACTGTCTGAGCTCACGTGAGGAGCAAACACCCCCATGTGCAGATGATGCTCCGCTTGCGCTGGTCCTCCACCCTCAGGCCCCAGTCTGGCAGTGAACGTGTGATCCTCGGGTCCCCTGGGGGTGGGGTGGGGCGGTCACTTCCTCATCTGCACGTGGCTGTTCCTGTTAGATGGGATGATGAAGCGGGAGATAATGTCTCTCACGCCGTCCCTTCCCTTCCGTGGCCACCCCTTCCTGAGCACGGGCTCTGCCCGTCGGGCTGTGGGGGAGCCGTGCAGGCTCGCCACTGCCACCCCACGTCCCGCCGAGCAGCCCGGAGACGCTGGGGGAGCTCCCAGGGCATGAAGCATTTCCCTGTTGAGGGCGGGTTGCGGTTTTCAGTGTGTGATACTCCCCAAGTACAGCACCCCGCACCCCACTCCGTGTCAAGAAAGCCGAGGACCCCAAGTTGGGGTCTCAGGCTGGTATGGTGAGCGTGAAGCACGCAGCCCCTGGGGCCCCCTGCTCAAGGTCAAGTCCCTGTCCTGCTGTGCCTGCGGTGGGCCTCCGGCCAGAGTGCTAGCCCCCCCAGCTCCGGTGTCTGTGAATGTGGGGTTGGGCTAAGGGTAGGATCTGTCTCAGACACCGCCGGAAGGGCGGGCGTGATCGTGGGTCTCTGGCCCTGGGAGCAGCCCCACTAAAGTGCCGTGAGGGCTGTCCGGCACATGGGAAGCGCGATCTGTGTGTTAGACGTTGCTGTCATTACTATCATCGTTGTTGTTAGTGGCAAA
Organism: Cryptoprocta ferox; assembly: GCA_028646485.1. Lineage (NCBI taxonomy): Eukaryota > Metazoa > Chordata > Mammalia > Carnivora > Eupleridae > Cryptoprocta > Cryptoprocta ferox. The sequence goes on from CM053568.1 coordinate 7,398,781, forward strand.
GAAACGGTCTCCGCAGGCCAACTGGTTCCTGACTGGGCGGCACTGGGCAGTTTACCTTGCTTTTCATCTGCCGGGACGATTGTTGTGAGGGTCAGGGGCCCCCCGTGGGAGGTAATGGCAGAGAAAGGAGCCACAGAACAAGGGGAGGGAGCAGCGCTGAGAGCAGGGGCAAGGAGTGGCTGCCTCCAGTCTGACCTCACCCCTACCTTGTGTTTTTTCACTTTTTATCACTTATTTTTGTTTGTTTTTGCAACACTTACACAGGCATGTTCTTGTTAGGAGAACACAGCCAGTCTGTGATACAAAGTAAAAAGCGAGAGTTCCCCTCCTCCCTCTCTCCTCCTGAAAGGCCAGCCCTGTGCCTGTTACCTGTCCCGACCTGCCTGCTTGTGGTCACCTGTCTGTGTGCCCTGCAGGGAGGAGGTGCGGGAGAACTGCGTGCGGTGGCGGAAGAGGTTCACCTTCGTGTGCAAGATGAGCGCCAACCCAGCCACTGGCCTGCTGGACCCGTGCATCTTCCGTGTGTCGGTGCGCAAGGTGAGGCTGGGCTCCGGGGCCGGGCTGCAGGCCCAAGGCCAAGGCAGGGGGTGTGAGGCCACCAGTCCAGTGGCTTTAGCCCCATCCCCTGACCTGTCTCCTCGAGAGAGCACCGAGTGAGTCCCTCTGCCCCTTGGCTAGTCTTCCCCCAAGCAGCCAGATTCGGTGGGGGGTGGAGGGGGGCCGTGGGGAGACACCCGAGGTCCCTTGGATTCCCTAGTTACGCTGCTGTTTGTGTCTCTGTCTCTGTGCAGGAGCTGAAAGGCGGGAAGGCTTATTCCAAGGTGAGTGGGGCTGTGAAAGGATTGTGAGATGAAACAGGCCTGAGAGAAGCTCCCAGAAGAACTTCCAGCCCTTTCTCTGCCCCAAACTGGAGACACTCGGCTCTGCACAAGATGTATTATTTTTTGGAAATCTCCTTCTCGATCATCTTTGTGCTGAGTATAAGTGTCCCATGTGCTTGTCGTAACACAAATGGCCCAGAAGTTCAGAGTGAAAAGGGCGGTTTCCACCCCTTTCCTCTGTAGGCTTCCTCCCCAGATCCCATCCTGGGCTTCGTTAAGGTCTCTCCAGAGCGTTTAAGGAAAGGAAAGTTAGGAAACAGACCCACGGAGCAGCGAATAAAACATACGCGCGTGTGGTTTAGAGGAGTGTAAAATGAGCTCCCGTACGTGTACTTGTGTGCATGCAGACGGGTCTTTAAATACACGAAAGGGACTTGTTCTAAACACGTTCTACACCATGGCTCCTGCTTGCCGATACACGGTGGGCATGTTGTCACGTCCTCACAAATTCCTCTTGCGTCCAACAGAGGCGGCGCCCCCTCGTATGGCTGGGTGCTTGGTGCCCTGCCAGCCCCCACCCTTGCACATCTGTGTTGCCGTTTGCACGGTGCCCGCTGTGAAAAGTGGGAGAAGGCGGCTCTGGAAGGGTCACCCCTGGCTTCGAATAAACCTGCTCCACCCTGGACCCCCTTCTTGGTGGCGGACTCACAGCCCACCCTCAGCGGGCCCTGGGAGGCGGCCTGGTAGCAGGGGGTGGGCTCAGTCCGGAGGGGAAATGCCTTTGCCTCACCTCGCCCTGCGTGGCAGGCGTGGCCCTTCCCACTGACCGGGGCTCAGGAAGCTCATCATTCTGAGCCGTGCACTCTGCCCTGGCCTGGGTGCTGGTGGCCCTTTCCAGAAACAGGGCAGGCCGGCTAGAACTGGGCTGTGGAAGGTGCCCCCAGAGTGGAAATTTCTCCTCCCGTTTATTCACACGGGCAAGGACAGCTGCCCAGAAGGAACGACCAGCCGGCGGCTGTGGCTGCCCACCTCCACCCAGTAGGCACTTAGCAGGTGCCTGGCACGTGTCAGACCTGCAGGCCCTTCTGTCCTGTAGTCAAATGCCCTCGACCGGCCCCGCTCCAGTTCTCCGGGGAAG
>CM053568.1:7400839-7415701 GCA_028646485.1 Cryptoprocta ferox
ACTCCAACCTCCATGAGGGACTCCTGCCTGCCCACCCCCCTATACCAGGTTCCCACGGGCCTTCCCTGCCCCCTGCGTGCTGGCCCGGCGGCTCCCACAGCACAGCCTTGTTTCCCAGGGAACAATGCCTCTGTGTCACAGACAACAATGTCCTTTCATCTCAGGCGCTGCCCCAGTGCACGCTGGGACGCGGCACAAAGGGCGCTTTGTGCGGCTCAGGGATGTGAGCTCCAGACCAGCCTCTGTCCTTGGGTGCCATTATGCAACACTCAGTCCGGGCTGTGGGGCGGGTCTGGGGGACCTGCCTGCCCCCCTAACCTTGATAAGTTAACCCTTGTGCCGCCCGCTGGGTGCCCACACCCCCCGCAGCTTCCCACACTCTCCTCTGTCCCTCCCAGCTGGGCTTCGCCGACTTGAACCTGGCCGAATTCGCAGGCTCGGGCTCCACAGTGCGCTGCTGCCTGCTGGAGGGGTATGACACGAAGAACACGCGTCAGGACAACTCCATCCTCAAGGTATCCGGGGCCCCCACCCCCCTTCTGCCCCTCCCACCAGAGGAGCCCGGGCAGACCTGCTCCTCATCAGAGTCCGCTGGGGGGTTGTTAAAAATACAGATTCCCATCCCAGACACTGGGAGGATGTGGTCCCAGGGTCAGGAAACCACCCTCAGAAGCCTGGCTCTGCCACTGGCCTCAGTGTCCCCACCGGGGGTCGGGGTGGACCCCAGTGGTCTCGCTAAGGGTTTGTTGAGCACTTTTGGTGAGATGAGCATCCCCGAGTGTTTGCCACCTCGCATCTCATGACACCTGACGACAGCCCCATCGGGTGTGGTGTCTGGTTTGGTCGCAGTTTTGCATAGGACGGGGTCGAGGCACAGAGGCCGGATCGTTTGCCTGGGGGTCACAGGCAGAGCTGACGCTTGACCCCCAGCCGTCTGGCTCCACGGTCCAGCTCCCAACCATTGCTCCATGTGACACGAGACCGCCTGACCTTGCAGTGGAGGGTCAGTGTGTGGGACCCGGCAGACCGAGGGTGGCCGCTCCGAGAGCCCAGCCACGGGCGCGTTCCCGGTGGCCGAGGCATCTCCCTTCCTCCAGGCAGCTGGCTCTCTGGCCTCTTAGGACAGGGCTATCTGGGCATCCACCTCGGCCACCACACCTCTCTTCCTCATCCCCACGCCCTTCCACCCGATTGAGAAAATAGTCTTGTCGTAACCACACCTCTGACCCAGCGGGAGCGTGTTGTGCTTGAAGCAGAGCCAGACAGAGGTGGCCGACTGGGGCACTGCAGCCCCCCAGGCCCTTTGCTGAGAGAACCAGAGGTACCCAAAAAGGTCCAGGCTAGTCGTGGTGGGAGCCGGGACCTTTCGGTCTCGCCCCAGTGGCCCCCTGCACCCTTAGGCAAATCAGGGGGCCCGAGGGGGGTGCAGGTGGCTGCAAAGCCAGCTTCCCCACATCCTGTTTGCAGGGCTCTGGGCCCTCACTTCCCTTGAGTCCCTCGTCAACAGCCTGGGGCCATCACCTACTTTGTAGGGGCTGTCACAGCCAGATGAAATAATTCATTAAAAAAAAAAGTCTCAGGGGGGCCTGGCTGGCTCAGTCTGACAGCACGTGACTCTGGATCTCTGGGCCATGAATTCGAGCCCCACGTTGGGCGTACAACTTACTCAAAGCAGCGACAACAACAAAAGCCTCAGCCCAACGATCTCCGTTTTTGTCAGTGTTGGCACTGGGTCATGAGCACCCATTTCCTACCGCATCACCGTCTCCCCGTCGCTCTATCTCAGCCCACGCTCGGGGCCCCAACCTTGCCTTGTTTGGGCCCTTGATCTCTGTCTCAGTGGATGATGTTGAATTACTGATGGCTTCTTGTTTACTTTACTCAACACACTTTCACGCAGCCCCCGCCCTCCAGGTTCGACTCTGTGGGCACCTCATCTCCCACTCCCGCCCACCATGTTGTGCCTGGTGAACCCCCACCCCACCAGGTGGGCTTCGTGAGCCTCCCTCCTGCCTGCCTGCTGTGCGGAGCATGCCCTCACCCACTCGGAGGCTGTGAGCAGGCCCTGAGGCTGGAGAGGGACTGTGGCCCCCTCCTCGGCACAGTTTTAGAGGAACAGTAGCTAACTTTTTCTGCCTGCGCTCACTGTGTGCCGGGCCTCACCTCCCCGAGTCCCCTCCACTATCTCAGGAGACAGGTGTCAGAATCGGTTCTGCCCTCCACCCAAGGAAACGGGGACTCGGTGCGGTTGGGTGGCTTCAGTAGGGCCAGCGAGGGGGAGAGGCCGGATCAGAGGCCAGCCTGTCTGAAGCCAGAGCAGGAGGCCACTGGGCTGTGGGTGGGTGTGGTGTGGCTGAGCTCTCCCTCTGTGCAGGTCACCATCGGAATGCTCCTGCTCTCCGGAGACCCCTGCTTTAAGACGTGAGTGTGGGCACAGGCTGTGGGGGGGCCACGAAGGGACTCAACCTGCCTCTGGGCTCTGGGGCTCCCCTGTCTTTGTCTGACCCCAAGCATGGGGCACCCCAGTCACAGCCATCTGCGCTCCCCAGGCCTCCGTCCACCGCCAAGTCCATCTCCATCCCGGGCCAGGACTCCTCCCTGCAGCTGACGCGCAAGGGTGGCGGGACCGGCAGCGGCGGCAGTGGCACCAACTCCCTAACGGGATCCCGGCCCCCCAAGGCGAGGCCCACCATCCTCAGTTCAGGTACCATTCTCTCCACCCGCCCTGCTCCTCCCCGGGGCCCAAGGCTCAGCTCAGTCTCCCCAGGTCCCAAGGGGGGACGCTCGCTGAGAAGACAGAGGTGTTGGGATGGTGTTTACACCGGGCCATGCTTCCAGCAGGCCGATGTCTGACCCCTTTTCGCATGCCAGGCGCCGTGTGGGGCCCCAGGATCACAGCAGCGTCCTGGCCTCGGGGCCCTGTCTTGCAGGAGAGACAGAAGTTGGTCAGACAGGAAGTAAGCCCAGGTCACCTTCAGGTGTGACAAGAGCTGTGACAGGCACTGCAAACACCTGGGAACAATCAGGGAGGCCTCCCCGAGGAGCTGGCGTTTCAGCCGGATCTGCAGGGTGGGGTGCAGATGCCCACTGCGGGGCAGTGCTCCTGGCAGAGGGGTGTGCCCTGAGCTCTTCTCTCCTACTTGCTGCTGACCCGGACGGGCCGTTTTGCCTCTCCGGCCCCCGCGTCCTCCCCTGACATAATGCAATAGTGGCTGCATCCTGGCTTGCTTCGGAGATTGGCTGAGCACACACGTGTGCCTTGCCTGGCACACCGTGTGTACTCCATATATTTCCCAGCACTGGGTTTCTATTAAATTACCATTATCACGAACGTCATAAAAGATGCGGACGCCTGAATCTGCAGAGGAGACGGCACGGCGATTGGGATGAGGAGGGGCCCCGGGAGAGCGGGCTCCAGCCTCCCCCCGCCACCCCGTGCCTAGCGCTGTGCATGGTGAAGCGGGGCCCCTGAGTGCAAGCCTTGGCCCCGGTACCCCGTCCCTGGGGGTGTGCCTGGAGCACGCGCCGCCCTAATTTGCACCATGAGAGCAATTAGAGAGGGGCGGCTGGGCCTCCAGCAGCCCCGCGGATGTTTGTTGAGTGATCCTGCCCCCAGGGCGGCTGGGAGCAGAGAGGGCCCTGACCTCAAGGGCCAGCTTTCTTCCTCCTGTGTTTTTCCGGCCCACTCAGTCAGGTAAGGCCTAGAGCCGAAAGCCTGCCTCAGCCTGGAGACTGCTCGCAGAAAGGAGGGCTTCCCAACACCATCGCTCTCGCCGGCTTCCGGGATGGGGGGTGTGGGGGGAGGGACCAGTCCACCCCAGTGTAGATGGTGCCTTTTGTGCCAAGTAGAAGAGGCGCCTCTCCCGGGCAGGGTGGGCTTTGAGCCCCCGCACACCTCTAGCTGGATCTCTGCCCATCTCCTCCTGCAGCGCCACCCCTCCCCCCGCCCCCCCAGAGTACCTGTTTTGAGAAGCCCCGAGGCTTTGGGCAGGGACTAGCCTGAGGTCTAGCCTGTGGCCTGGTGTGCTCAGAGGAGCGGATGGACGAGATGAGTCCTTCCTTCCTGTGACCAGAACTGGTGGGCAGGCCCTCGTGGAGCCCGGAGTGGGTCCCGCCTGGGCCCCTGGTGCCTCCTGCTGGCCAGTGCCGGAAGGTTTGTTTCCGAAGTGGGGCTTATGGGTGACTTGCGACAGGACTGTCAGCCACTCCCCATTCCTCTTATTCCTTCCACTCCGGCTCTGCTGACCTACGCACATTAAACCTCGGGGCCTTTGCTCCTGCTGTTCCTCCGTGTGGCAGGTTCTTTCCCTGATGCCTTACGTGGCTTGTTCCCTCCCGTGCCTCCTGAAGGCCTCCTATGAGGGCCCTCTCCTCAGAGAAGCTTTCCCTGAGCCCAGACTGGGTCAGACCCCCGTCCACACTGCTCCCTGTTCTGTATCACGCACCGCAGTGGTGGTTAACTGTGGGGCATTATTCAACATTCTCCCTTCCCTCTGGCCTGTGACACCACCTCCTATTATGGCACCCGGTAGGGCTCCCTGTGCAGAGGAGGGCCCCACAGATATTTGCGCAACGGTCTGCATCACAGACCTGGGCTCCAGTGATGAGCCGTGCGGCTGCAGAACCTCAGCTCTTCAGTCTGTTAAATGGGACACGCTCCGTGCGCCACCCCCCGACCCCGACTCAGTTGGAGGACACGTGTGAATGGCAGGGGCTGGTGGCACCGCTGGTAAGCCTTTCTCCTCCCCGCCCTCCAGGGGTGCCAGAGGAGGCCGAACAGAACCTGTCCAGCCCCGAGGAGGTGTTCCACTCTGGTCACTCCCGCAACTCCAGCTACGCCAGCCAGCAGTCCAAGATCTCTGGTGAGTGCCCGCCTGGCCCCGTGCCCCCCGCCTTGCGCCTTCCTGGCTGGTCCCCGTAACGAGCCTCCCCAAATGCCCACCAGGCTACAGCACAGAACACTCACGCTCCTCCAGCCTCTCGGACTTGACGCACCGCCGCAACACGTCCACCAGCAGCAGCGCCTCGGGCGGCCTCAGCATGACCGTGGAGGGCCCCGAGGGCGGGGATCGGGAGCACCGGCCCCCTGAGAAGCCGCCGAGGCCGCCTCGGCCCCCGCATCTGTCTGACCGTTCGTTTCGGTGAGCACAGTGCTCCTGGAGAGCTGACCCCTCCCCGGGGGCCACCCTGAACCCCTGCTTCTTTACCTGGAACACAGGGACAGCAGGGTCCCCCACGTCAGAGGGTTGGATGGTGACGATTCAGCCAGTGGATGTACACAAAGGGCATGGCCTGGGCCTGGCATGCACGTGCCGTTGCATGTGCCTTAGCGTACCTAGGTCCCCCGTTGACACACTGTGCAGCCTCTGGGAGGCTAAGAGGTTAGGTAACCTCTCAGAGCCTCCGGGTCCGCATCCATAAAGTCAGGTCATCACGCCAGCCCTGGGGGCCGAGGTGGGGGCCGAAAGGACAAGCTGGGAGTACATTCTCACGTGCACTTAGAGCAGCCTGGGTGCTGCAGGGGCTTGCCGGTGTCCTCCTTGTGCCTGTCCCTGGCTGGACCGCTGTGACTCTGCCCTGCTCTGCCCCACCCCAGGCGGAAGAAGGACTCCGTGGAGAGTCACCCGACCTGGGTGGATGACACTCGGATTGACGCAGACGACATCGTGGAGAAGATCATGCAAAGCCAAGACTTTACGGACGGCAGCAACACTGAGGGTGAGCTGCCCGCACGGGGAGGACTGGGGGACAATGCCACCTGTTCCAGGGTCCCCCGGCTGCGCCTGCCCCACTCAGCCTCCATCCTCCCCTGTGTCCCCACAGACAGCAACCTCCGGCTGTTCGTGAGCCGTGACGGCTCCACCACGCTGAGTGGCATCCAGCTGGCCAACAGGTAAGGGTGACAGTATGGGGATGGGTCCCTAGGGTGGCCATGGGCACAGTGGCGAAAGCAGGGCCTCTGCAGACACTGACCTGGCTTTGAATGCCAGTTCTCATCACCACGTTGTGACTTCGGACCAGTCACTTCTCTGAACCTCAGTTTCCCTATCCGTCAAATGGTGTGGACCATACCGTCCCACCTGGAAACTTGGGACAACATGCAGGGGTTGGTTCTGAGGCTTGCCAGGGTGGCCTTGCAGGGTGCCTGGCACAGGGCTCGGCACATAACAGGGGCTTTATCCGTCTTTATTTCGCACTCTGCTTTTCTCTTCCTCCTGGAGCTGGGAACCCCTAAAAATGATGAGGCTGACTCATTGTATTTACTGAACAGGTATTAATTGAGCACCAGCTACACACCAAGCACTGAGCTAGGTGCTGGGGACGCAGCAGAGCAACACGCATCCCTGCTTGCATGATGTTTACATATGGGGGGGGGTGGGAAGACCAAACTTGGGCTTCAACTCGCAGTTTATAGAGGGCCTTTTTGTTTACTGGCTCACCGGGTGGAGGAGTGGAGGAGGTTCCTGTGTGCAGGGCTGTACTGAAGCCTTTCCCCCCTGTTCCTGTGGGCCGGGTGGGAAAGTGCACTTTGAACATCTAGGTTCCGGGGTGTGGGGAGTCAGGGCTGGGCCGCCCAGGGCCCCCGTGCCTTGCCTCTGACGCCGCTATGCTGACACCTGCTGGCTGAGGCTCGGAATTGCAGCCGCCTTTCCTGGTGGCTTCCTGGGCTGTCCCGGGTAAGGTGGGCAAGGGGAAAACAGGATGCCTCCTTGGAGGTTTGTAAACACCGCGCCCTAGCCCCCATGACAGTGAGGAAACTGGGGATGGGAGAAACCAATTTAATCAGGAGCCAGGTCCTAGCAGAGCTGCACCCCAAACCCTGAATGTCCATGACCCTGTGGCTGGGCGGGCCTGGCTTCAGCAGGGGAAAAAAAGCCAACCAGGCTCCCCGACCTTCTGCCGTCTTCTTGGTAAGCCTCATAATGCCTCTGCACCTCAGTCTCTTCATCTGTCAGATGGGGCGAGGTGGAGTCTTTCCGGACCAGGGCAGCTATGAGGATGGGGGGCAGCACACCCCTGAGTGTAAGCCGCTGGCGCTCAGGAAGGGCTCGGGCGCAGGGCCTAGCAGCTCTGAGAGCTTGCAGACTCTGATCCTTACCATCTGTGTTGCCCTAGGCAAGTGACTCCGCTTCCCTGAGCCTCGGTTTACCCGTAACTCTGTGAAACAGGGCCGGTTAATTAATAGTGCCAACTCGTGGGGTACTTACCAGGAACGAGCATCGAGGAGGATAAGCTGACCTCTTTCTCCCCTCCTCTCCCCTGCAGGGTCTCCTCTGGAGTCTATGAGCCTGTCGTTATTGAAAGCCATTGAGGAGCGGGTGTCCAGCCTGGAGAAGGGCCCTGCCTTCTCGGGCATCGAGGCCCGCATCATTCCACGAGGGACCTTCTGCTTCGGATCACCTTCCGCGCCACATCTCATCTGTGCCTCCTCCGTGCACTCCAGCCCCACTCCTGCCCCCAAAGCATCATTCCACTGTCCCCCCATCCATGCCGGGACCTTTCTGGCCTGCCAGGCCCCGGGGAACCACTGTGAATATTCTCTGAACCACTAGGGGGGCAGCCACAGGCCCATGAAGCAGGTGGACAAGACCAAGCTGGCCAGGACTGCCCTGCTGGAGACCAGTTGGGCCCCTCAGTGAGGACATGCGGTGGCACCTCCGTGCGGGGATGCCTGCGGCCAAGGGGCCTCTTGCCCTGTGTCCCTGCCCGCCCCAGGAGCATTGGCTCAGCCGTGCCCTGGCAGGGCCTTGCTCCACCGCCCCCTTGCCCTTGGGCGGGCCAGTCCACCCCCAGAATCCTGCCACCATGGCCCCCCGACTGCTTAGTGCTTCAGCCGTCCCTTCCCTGTGTCCCGGGGGACCCGCTGGCGGCCTGCTCCTGGGAACCAAGACCTCAGACCCACCCACACTCCACATTGAGACCCCCTCCCCCAATGAATGTTCTCCTGCTGCCCCGGCAGCCTGCACTTTGCACATGCTTGTCTCCAGCACAGCCCTCCTGGCCCTTGCCTGCCTTTCCCGTGAGCCCTTCGCAAGGATTCCTGGGCACTGCCTGCTGTGCAGCCAGCGTCCGCCTCTAGCGGCCCGGCTGGAACGTGGCACTGCCTCCCCCCTCCCCCACCCCGTGTAGCTCCAGCTCAGGCCTGACACCCGAGTCGAGATAGGTCTGAGCGTCGGTGGTGGCTCACCTCTGCTCAGGGCTGGATCCCGAGCAGCTGGTTTCCTGTAGGAAGCCAGGGAAGGTGCCTCCCAAACCCTTGCAGGTCGAGAGTCTGGCTGGGCTGCGCTTGGCAGGCAGAGCCCCCTCTCGGTCCCTGCAGGGGCAGCTCGCGCCCAGGCGGGGGCCGATGCCGAGAGGCAGGTGGGCTGGGACTGGAGTGGCCATGGAGCTGGCTCCCTGGCCAGAAAAGCCTCAGCCCTCCTCTGGAAGCATCCCCCTCTCTGGGCGAAGGAGAGGTGGGGAGCAGTCTGGCCCTGCCCCTGCCTCTCGCTAAAGCCTCTGCTCTCTGCACCCCGCCCCTCCCTGGTCTTCCTTACTTGCTTGAAAATGGGGGGTTCTGGCTGCCAGCCAGTCCCTGGACAGACTTCCCTATCACTCTGAAGTTTCACTGATTTTGTGTGAACCCAGCAGGCTGGTGTTCACTTAATCCTATACCTTTTTTCTTTTAACATTTCCTCTTTCTTTTCTTTTTCTTTCTTTTCTTTTCTTCTTTGCTTTTTTTTTTTTTTTTTTTTTTTTTTTTTTTTTTGAGTTCACAGTTTGGTATTTTCTCCTCCCCCAGGTGAGGGGAGGTGGTTCTGTTCTCTGCCCTACCTGCTGGCTGGGTCCCAGCAGAGCTGGGGATCTAGATGGGTCCGGGGCGGGGGAGAGGGGGGCAGGATACTGATTCTCTCCCTGGTAGGGCACAGGTGCCAGTGGGGTGTCCTCCCCAGGCTGGGAGGGCTCCTTGCCCTTAGGCTCCCCTGGCAAGAGTTGGAGCCTCGTCTTGGAACCTCCCGGCCTTGGGAACAGAGCATTTCTAGGATTCGTTGTCCTTGTTTGTAATCCCCTAACCCTTAGGAACTGAATGTGAGGAGGCTCTTGCTGAGACCGGACAGAGTACTTGGTGTGGCTGGAGAGGGCTCCGGTTAGCCCTGCAGGTCCCTTCCTGCCCCGCAGGCACCTGGCACTTTAAAAGGAAGCTGGCGGTGCAGGCTCCAGATGAAGTGACCCCCAGGAGACGGGAGAGCCCTCTCTGTCCTTTCTGTGTCCGCACGACCTCTGCCCAGTGGGGAAGCGCAGTCTGGGTTTATTTGGGCTCTGGCTCCAAGTTCTGGGCTTCAGGCATAAAACAGCCAGCTCTGGTGCTGTTGGGACTCCCCTAAACCAAGAACCCCAGCCCCACCCAAGGTGAGGTCTAGGCTTGACAGTCACCCCAGAAGTAGACAGAGTCTGCCACATCCTCCCATGCCGGGCCTGGGCCAGGGCAATCAGACTGAGAATTCGGCCACATCCAAATTAGCACTAGCTGGAGCCAGAGGCCTGGAGCCCTTTCTTCATTTAGTGTCTGGTCCTCAGGCTCGGTGAATGCCTGCCAGGCACCCACAGCTCCTGGACTGCAAATGCTATATAGAGAGAAAGACTATATTAGAGATATTTTTGGAAAGGAATCAGTCTATGCAATGCCAGTTTGGAATCTTCTTGAAAGACAGTTTAACGTTTTTACTAGGAGATTTAAAGAAAATGAAAGTCTACAATATTTTTAGGTTACTTTTTTTTCTGATCACCCCAAACTGACCACATGGTGTGGTCTGCCGGGATGGAGAGCTGCCGTGTTCTCCTCTCTCTCAGAGGGTTGAGTTGGGAAATGGTGGGGGGGAGGGTGTATCTTTTTTTCTTTTGGTCTTTTTTTTTTTTTTTTAATTCCCCTCCTTTCTAACAGAATGTTGCTGCCACCATCACCCCTTATTCAGAAGGCTGTGTTTGTATCTCTGTGTCTCGGCTTCTGTTGTAGAAAATCACATTGTAAGGGGAAATCAGCCTAGTGTCAGTGTCTTGGTTGGGGGAAAAAATTAAATGTCGCAATTTTTGTTATGGCATGTTGGGTTTTGTTTGTTTCACCGCGTGGTCGGCATCAGATGAAAGCCAGACGTGTAGATTGACATCCGGGAGTGGGGGAAGATATAGGTGGCCAGGGTCCTCTCTGTCCTGGCTGTCGTCACAGTTATTACCACCTTTTTTACTCCAGATTCCTGGGGAGGAAACTGAGGCCCAGGAGGACAATTTCTTGCCAGTCTCACACCTAAGTGGCAGCTCTGATCTCAGGGCACAAGTTCTAACCACTTGACTTCCCCAGCAGTCAGCCTGAGGACAAATAACTGTGCCTCAGTTTCCTCAGCTGTAAATGGGCTGGTGGATGAAAGGAGAAAGTGGGTGTACAGCCTGACACGGGAGGTACTGAGTTTGCTCCCAACCCCTCTCAAGCCCCAGGCCCCTCACTTCCTGCCCCCCACCCTCAAGTTACACAGGAGCCAGCAGCTTGGCCAAGCCCTGAGAAAGGCAAGTCACCTGGCCTTGAATTAGCTCAGAAGTGGCAGGAAGCCTCTGGCTGTGGACAGGCCAGAAGGGACCAGACCAGACCGCCGGGCCTCCTCCCTGCTGCAGCATGACCTCATCCGCACCCCTTCTCAGGGCTGACACCCACTCGTGGTCCCTTTAAGCCCTGGAGGCTGATTTTGAGTCTCTTCCTCTACTCTGCACGGCACACCCGGGGAGGGAAAAGTTGGCCCCTGGCTGAGCCCAAAGTCTGTCCTGAGATGGAGAGGGAAGTCACTGGGCTGTAGGCCAAGAAGAGTTGCTCCTGTCGTCTTTGAAGAGTGCAGTCCCCCAAAGGGGCGGACTCAGGTGGCCCAAGGGGACGAGCTGCCAGCAGGAGCACCATGCCAGGTTCAGACGCATCTCTGCAAGTCTGTCTGCCCATCCTCCCACCCCTCGTTCTGGGCACTAGGGATACAGCAGTGACCACGGACCCCATCCCCCGGGGAGCCCACAGGCCAGACCAACAAGTAAACGAGCTAACTAAAACTCAGTGACAAGTGTTGTCACGGAGACACACCCGGGGCTGTGGAGCACGGGGGAGGGAATCCCTGCCCAGCTGTGTAGGGGCCTCCCTAGGTCGTGTGGCATCCCACTGAGACCCGATGGGTGAGGAGCAGCCAGCCCCTACCGCTGTGGGAAGACAGAGTTCCAGACTGGGGAAGGACCTGCATGTGGGGCCAGTCCAAGACCTGTCTGGGCTGCAGGGACACGCAGGGACCAACAGGCAAACGGTGAGGAAACGGAGGATCGGCCCGACCTCATCCCTGCAGTGAAGAGACTACACCCGAAAGGGTCGCCTGGCTTCCCAGGAGCCCCTTCCTAAGGGGGCGCTCCCCTCACAGCCAATGAGAATCCTCCCGATGCCTGGGGTCTCCTCCCACCCTAGGTGGGGCAATGAACACTCTCTGTACCCCTGTGACAATCAGGACCTCGCGACTAGGAAATAGGACCCCTGGGTGCCGGTCTCGGCTTCACCACGGATTTCAATTGTGATCTGCAAGTCTTCGCCTTCTCTGAGCCTCATTTTCCCCATCTGCAAAATGGGACTCTGACCTCCCACGCCACCCCGCTCTGGGTTTGGGATCCTGGGATATTTAGAGATGGCGTTTTTCTTCTGGGGCCTGTTCGACAGCCAATGCGGATCCCCCCGACTCTGTTCCATTCACTAGAGAGAGTCTGGGAACAGCGTGTCCCACAATGCCCTTGGAAACTACATTTCCCGACATGCAAAGGGGGAGGTGGCACCCGCCTGTCTTGGGACACGTAGTCCCGGGCCCGCTTTTTAAAGACTACGACTCCCGGCGTGCCCCGCGGCCCAAGGCCAGAAGGGCCCGGATCCGGAGCCAGCTGGGGTTCGTGGCTCTGGTGTGGGATCGCCGGGGAGATGGTGAGCTCCGGGCAGAGTGCGGGGGGCGGGAGGCGGCTGGGGCTGGGGGGGCGGGGCGGGGCGGGGCGGACGGTCTGCCGCGGAGCGGGGGCTTGGGCGCTCGGAGCCGGGATTGCTCGCTCTCCCGCCGGCCCGTGGTAGGAAGGAAAACCCCGCGGCCCGGCCCCCTCCCAGCCCGGAAAGCGATACTCGTCAGGCCTGTCTCCGTCTGTTGAGTGAATGGGAAGCTCGGAGAGCGTGATCGTGACGCCACCCCGCCGGTAGTGCACCTAAAGGGGGAGTGACTTCGTCAGCTGAGCCCTCCTTTTCTCCAGGCCACGGGGACAGACCAGGTGGTGGGACTCGGCCTCGTCGCCGTTAGCCTGATCATCTTCACCTACTACACCGCCTGGGTGATTCTCTTGGTATGTGTGCCGCCCCCTCCCTTCGTCTTACCCTCCAGCCCCGGGTCTTGAAGCTGACCCCTAGCATCATTTGAGCTGCTGTGTGCCAGGCACTGTGCTAGGCGCTTGACCTGCTTCCTCTCACGAACTCTCCAGAACAGCGCTATGAGGCCGATGCTAGAGGTGTCCCCGTTTATAGATGAGGAAGCCGAGGCTCAGCGAGAACCGGACCCTTAAGGCCCTTAACCGCTACACTGTTCGCCCCTGTTACTGATTTGCTTTTGCCTCTGATGGGCGTTCTAGTCCTTCTGGCGATCTTGCTTGCTCCTGGGCATGATGAATGCCGGTGGATTTTGTGAGCGCCGTTAGGATTTTCTTTCTTGTTGGAAATTTTGTTGGTTACTGCTTAAGAAGCGCAGTGTGTTGGGAAGGCAAAACCTTGCAGAACTTTGGAGGGAAATGTTCGTAAAGAAGACCGTGGGGCCCACTTGAGAACCCCTTCCGTGCCTTTGCCCATGTTGGGCTGCCAGTGGCTTAGGGCAAGTCCCTCGTCTTCTGTTCATTGCCAGGTCCCCAGCACCAGCTTAGGGCAGGCTCCAGGCAGGTGCCCACTGAACAACTATTCAGTAAGTGAATGAAGGAAACAAACCAAAACACCCCAAACAGCGTCATCTGAAAGCAAAGCAGGTGCCATCCCAGTGCATTGACTGGGGTCAGCCCAGGAGATGGAGGGGGGAGGGGTGTGGGGCTTAAAGGGCTGGGCAAAGCAAGGAATGTTCACCAGAGCTCTGCCCTTCATATCAGCCGTTCATTGACAGCCAGCATGTCATCCACAAGTACTTCCTGCCCCGAGCCTACGCTGTCGCCATCCCGCTGGCCGCTGGCCTCCTGCTGCTCCTGTTTGTGGGTGAGTCATCACTCCCTCAACCCTGAGCAGGGTGTCTGGGAGTTCCCACAGCCCTCTCCCGTCCCTGAACATGCTTCCACACTTGGCCACTTGCTGTACACCTGCTTGAGGCTTGCTGTCCCTCCCCTGTACCCCCCCCCCAATTACCCCCTGGGATTTTCCCGTTCAGCCTTTAGGGAGCTGTTCAGTTATAGCCCCTCTGGCCTTCCCTATGCCTCAGGCCCATTGGTCTCAAATAGGATGGCCCCAGTGGGGTGTCTCCCTTTTTCCCCACTCCATTCACACCTCAGTCACCACTCACCCTTTGTCACCCACTGGCTCATGATATTCCTACACCTCTCTGTCTCCCCCCCAACTCCCAGGGTTTAGTGTGTGGGCTTCCTTGGGGCGAGAACTGTGTCTTCATCATTATTATTATGTCCTCGGCTCCCGGCACAGGCTGTGGCCCTGAGTTGGTGCTCAAGAGAGCAGTGTGCATGAGTCACCTGGATGACCGGATGGTGGGGTGGGTGGTGGATGTGGATTAGGCAGGTGGGTGGGTGGATGGATAATTGAGTGGGTCTTGTTCCCCCTGCAGAACCTCAAACCCTAAACGTGGCAACTTGCCCGTGGTGGGCACTCTGTTGGTGTTTGTCGAACACTTGCGGGTAGACATGTGGCTTGCCGAGTGACCAGGGAGGTGATCCTGGCCTGGAGGGCGGTTGGGCAGGTGCCTGGCCCCGAGTGCGGGCCGCTGCACCACGTTGTGCCCTGCTCTGGCCTCCCAGCAGCCCCGAGCCCAGATCTCACCTGGCCTTTCCGGTCTGTGTGTTCCAGGAATGTTCATCACCTACGTCATGCTGAAGAACCAGAAAGCGACCAAAAAGGCCCAGTGAAGGCCCAGTGGGGCTCAGGCTGCCAGCCCTTCCTCTGCCTCCCCTCCAAAGGCAGGCGCACACAGGACCCATCCAGGCGCCCTGGCCGCCCTGCAGACCTCCCTGTGGGATGGAGCTGTTCAGGACTGACCACACAGGCCTGCTCCTCCCCTGCTCAACCTTCCAGAAGCCAGGAGGGAGGATTACCTGGAAGGCCTCCCTCTCACCCCTTTCTGGCTCAGGGCCTGAAAGATGCTTTTTGGACCCACCTCACCGTCAGGCTCTCTGTCTCCTTTTCCTCAGGCTTCCACCCTCTTGTTTCACTTTCCCTCTTGTCACCTGCTGCTTTTGGACTTGGCAGGTTCTGAGGCTTCACGTGACCTTTCCCCCCGCGTCCTCCTCCTCATCGGAGCAGCTTTCCCAGGTCTGACACAGCCCCAGACCCCCGCAAGGACTTCGGGACCTGGAAAGCCTAAGGGAGGACCCACAGGCCCTGGGGTTACCAGCAGGCCTCAGGGCACATTAGGGTGGCCACAGTGGGCCCCCAGACCGAGTGCTCCTCATAGAGGCCCAGTCCCCCAGCCCTAGCGCTAGCCTGAACAATAAACATTGATAATGTGTCTGTCTCTATGCCTTCGCTGACCGGGGAGGCAGGGCTGTTCGGGGGCTAGAGAGGGGCTGGTCTCGGGTCAGGAGACCCCGGTTTGTGCAATGAGGGTGCCTCGGGCGCCTCCCAGACTGTCCCTGTGCTGG
>CM053568.1:7416201-7549666 GCA_028646485.1 Cryptoprocta ferox
CAACAAGCCTCCGACCCACCTTTGGCCCTCCCCACCGTGTCTGCGCAGCCTGGAGGAAGGACCTTGGGCCCGCCCCCCTCCCCTTTGGTTTTAATTTAAAACAAAGTGGTATTAACAAAATGAGTCCGATGTATACAGCCTGGAACTTTATGGAGCAAGAAGTGGAGGTGGCATCCACCCTTCCTGCCTCACATCCATTCTCCAGGGGAAACTGCTGCCAGTAGCCCAGTGTGGATTCTTCCAGACTTTCTGTGTACGTTTACAAATATATAGGCATAGATAGTTGTATTTTTAAAATCTTTTTAATGTTTGTTTTTGAGAGAGACAGATTGTGAGCAGGGGAGGGGCAGAGAGAGAGTGAGACACAGAATCCGAAGCAGGCTCCAGGCTCCGAGCTGTCGGCACAGAGCCCGTCGCGGGGCTCGAATGCACAAACCACGAAATCGGTTCGTGAGCCCAAGTCGGATGCTTAACCAGCTGAGCCACCCAGGCACCTCGATAGCTATATATATTTTTTTTTAAAGGAATCATGTTATAATGCAGTTCATTTTTTATAAGTTAAAAACTCGGATTTTAAATATAAAAACATTGTGACTATTAATCTTAAAATTTCTGGAAAATACAGTTTAAGCCAAAAAAAAAAAAACCCAGCTCATAATCTCATCATTCCAGAAATAACCACTCTTAATACTTTAATCGTTGATAGGCAAAAAATGTCTCCTTATTTTAATTTGATTTATCTCTTTCCTCCTTTTTTCACTTTTTTAGTGCTTTTTTAAAAAGCTTATTTATTTTTGAGAGAGAGAGAGGGCGCATTTACGTGCACAAGCGGGGGGAGGGGCAGAGGGCGAGAGAATCCCAAGCAGGCTCAGCACAGAGAACCCTACTCGGGGCTCAATCTCATGAACTGTGAGATCATGACCTGAGCCAAAATCAAGAGTCGGACACTGAACCGACTGAGCCATGCAGGCGTCCCTCTTTTTTTCACCATTTAATTACTGTGATACATACAAATGGTGGCATAGATCATTCTTGTAAATTGTAAAACATAACAGTATAGTGAACCTCTCGAACCTGTGTCCCACTTGAAGACAGAGTCGTACTAGAAATGCCTGCCTCTGTGTTTCCTCCCCTCCCCTTTCCTGCGTCTCTGCCTACCCCACGGAGGCAACTGTGTTCTTGACTTTTGCTTGTACAACTTTAATCATTTGGATGGGCAAAAGCTAAACACATCCCTGGCTAGGAGAGGTGGCCTGCTGCCAGCTATACGCTCAAACAATATAGTGTGTAGTTTTATTTGTCTTCTGGGACTTGTCTTTTTCACTGCTCCTGTCTCTAAAACCCATCCATGTCACTGTAGCGTGTTCATTTCCCCTGCTCTATAATATTCCACACCGGCATACCGCAAAGGAAACAAATCTGTTCTCCTGTTGATGCATATACGGGCTGTTTCCAGTTTTGTGTTATTTCAAACACTGCCGCTCAGGATTTTGTTGTGTACCCGTGCAAGAATTTCTCCAGACTACATATCCAGGAGTGGAAAGCAAAGTTTTACAATCTCCTTTTCTAGAATGATTAACTTAACTTTACCTTGCTTTCTTCACTTAAATAGCCTGTAAATATCCTGGACATTTCTTCCTGTCAGTGCATATGGACCCTGCCCCATCCATCTTAACGGGGCTGGACCTTTGCTTAGTGAACCCGGCTCCTAGAATGGCTACTTAAATCGTTATTTTTCCGCTGTCACATAAAATGCTGTCATGTATACCCCAGTAAGGATAAGAAGTAACATAACATTTTGAATCCTTACAACACCCTATGAGGCTGTTCTTCCTCTTTTCCAGAGGCAGAGGGAGGGTAAGTAATGTGCCACGAGCCAACAGCTGGTAGGTGGCACACAGCTGGACTTGACTCCAAGGAAGGACCCCTGAGTTCACCCACGGTGACTCCTGGCTGCAGGGCTCTGGAGGTCCTGGATAGGGGAGGCCAGAGAGAAACTCAACTGGTTCCAAGCGCAGTGTACTCCGGGACTCAGTTTCCCCATCCGGGTCGTGGCGGCAATAAAGCGAGATAGAAGCGGGCCCGACCCACACTGAAGGTTCCCAGAAGGCTGTTGCGGTTTTCATTGCCACTACGGGCTGCGCAGAGGAGCAAGCGACGCGCTGGCGCGGCCGGGTCCCGGGGTCGCGCGGCCGGGTCCCGGGGTCGCCCGCCCCTCGCCCTTCTCCGCCGGCTCCGCCCAGGGGCGGAGCCACCGGCGGCCCCTCCAGGCTCCGCCCGCCTCCCCGGCCAGGGCCAGAGAGGCGGCGGCGGCGCTAGGACCCGGCGGGCGTGGGCTGCGGCGGGGCCTGGGCGGCCGGAGCAGCGCGGACCCCGGCTCTCGGCTCCCGGCGCCATGTGAGGGGGCTCGGGGGCCGCGGGGGGCCGGGCGCTCCCCGGGGGAGGTGAGCGGGCGCCGCGCGGAGGCGGGAGGGGGGCTCTGCCTGCTCCCCGGGGAGGGCGCAGGGAGCCGCCAGGGATGGGGAAGATGCGGGGCCTCGGGGCTCCCCTTGACCCGCTATCTCTCGGCAGTCGCGCCTGGAGGTCCGGGTCCTCGCGCCCTAGAGGTGCCGCGGGGTGCGGGGGGCCCCCGCCACTGACTACCCCATCAGAGCTCGGAGACGTGCCGCCGTCCTGCCTCCCTCCTCGTCCCAGCAGGCGCTAGGGCTCCGGACCCCCGGAGTGCGGAAATTGGGGGGCTTAGCGCCAGAGGGGGCGCAGAGAGTGAGTCGTCCCCCACTGGTGGACCCAAGGGCTCAGCGCCCTCCCCCATCTAGATGTTAGGAGCCCCCTCCCCCTTCGCCCCAGAGCCCTCCTCCCACGCGGCTTGTGGGGGCTTCTCGACCCTGCAGGAGGACTCCCCCGGCTGAGAGAGGCAAAGCCCCCAAACAGAGGGCAGGGTGTGGCCCCCACCCTTAGCCCACGACGGAGCCCTCCTCCTGCACGGCCAGCCTCGGGGCTGAGGCCACGCTCCTGGCCCAGCGCTCTGGGCTGCCGCCTCCCCTGCCTTCGCAAGTTGCACCCCAGCAGGCCTGCTTCCAGGTGCTGGGCACACACTCCGTGGCCTCTGGCTCCTTCCAGCCCCGGGAGATCCTGGAGGGAGATCCCGGCAGGCTCGGCCCTGGGCTGCTCCCTGCAAACAAGCTGTAAACAAGGCTTCCCAGCAGACTCTGGGCAGCTGTGCAAGGAGCTTGGCCTCTCTGAACCTCAGTCTCCTTATCTGTGAAATGGGGAGTAAGGGCCCTTCCTTCGCAGCGTTGCCAGGAGGATTGGGTGAGTGCGTGCTGCATAGTGTGGCTCCCTGCACACCTTCCTCGATATTAGAGGGAAGTGGCTAGACCAGGTGTCAGAGAAGGGGCTGCATTTAAGCCGAAGGTGAGGCAGGTCCCTAACGGTGAATAACCACAAGACTAACAGCTACTGTCAGGCGCTGGCCGAGCACTTTCAAGCTCCTTGCTTCCCTTGCCACATCTGCTCGAATCCTTTTAACGATCCCGTAAGTTACCTACTCTTATTATTCCCATTTCAGAGATGAGGAAACTGAGGCTCAGAGAGGTCACATGGCTTGCCCGAGGCCCCTCAGCCAGTAAGTGATGGAACCGGGATTCGCACTGGCACCTGAGACGCTGTATGACCAGGACCTTCTCAGAGCAGGAGTGTGACGGGGCTGACCAGGGGGTCGGTGGTCCCGGCTGAGGTCACTGCTCAGGCAAAGGTGGGAAAGTAGTGGGTGGGCCTGGGAACCGGAGTGCTCTGGTGTGTCTGGAGCTTGGGGCATCCGAAGGAAAGGGTAGTGAGAGGGGAGGCTGGGCCGTGATGGCCTGGCCTGCCAAGGGGTCAATGCTCATGAGCGCGACCCTGGGATTCTGGACTCCAGTCTTGCGCCCCAAAGGGCTGTGAGTCCAAGGACAAGCTGCTTTTCTCTTCTAATGAGCCTCCGTTTCCTGACCTGTGTGGCAGGCCCTGGACCCAGTGAGAGTCCCCGAGTGCTCCCAGACTGGCCCTCCCGCCTGGGGGAAATCTGAAACCCGGCTTGGGAGGAGGGCGGGCTCCCGCGGCGAAGGGGTGGGGTTGGGCAGTGGGCGGAGTCATGGCCCAACCAATCCGGAGCGGCATGTGGGGGGAGCCTCCTTTGGCCTGTTGTTCTGTGGCTATTCCTGGTGGCTGTGTAGGAGTAAACAGCCGCCAGGTCAGGGGGTGGGGATAGTGGCGGGGGGCCGGGAGGTCCCTGGAGGGGAGGACGGAGCTGGGGAGCCCCGGGCCTCCGTTTCTCCTTCTGCACACTCTCCCTCCCTTAGTGCCCTTTGGCCTTGAATGTGCTGGAGGTGGCCGGATGCGAGTACTTACTCCCTTTTGACAGGTGGGGAAATTGAGGTCTGGAAGGGAGCTAGGGCCTGTGACGCTGTCCCCTCGCAGCTGCAGCTCTGACGGCGGACTGGGGCAGGAAGGAAGGGCTGTCCAAGGCCACCGTTACTTGAGGCTCCCCACCTACCCTCTGAGGGTGGGGCTGTGGTTATGGCGGATTGTTGAGTCTATGCCCTTAACCACCCCCCACCGGGTCTTATTAATTAACCAAGTCATTCAGCGAACCTCCTGCACCCATCTCCATGCCCTTGGAGGCACAGCGGAGAACGTGAGTGAGGATCGGTGCTGGCTCCACGCTCAGAGAGCTGTCAGCCTAGCGGGGAGGGGACACACTGAGCAAGTTCCTGGTCTACCCTAGGCTTGGACCGGAGGCCATGAGCAGAGTGCAAGAGGGCAGGGTGTTCTGGACAGAGGGACAGTCTATGCAAGGTCTGGAAGGCTGCCCGTGCAGAGGAGTGTGGGGACCTATAAGGAATATTGCTTTATTCCAAGACCACAGGAACCTAAGTTGGAGTTTGGGGTAGGGATGTACCGGGGACAGGCCCCCCAGCAGGGGAGCCAGCTTTAGGCCTAACGAACTAAGGTGTGGGAAGGTCCCTGCTCAGGAAGCAGAGTGGGAGAGAGAGAGCAAGGAGCAAGGAGAGAGGTGGGGCTCTGCACCACCTGGCTGTGTGACCTCAGGCAGGTTCCTGCCCTTTCCAGCCTCAGTGTCTCTCTCTGTCTCTGCAAAATGGATATGACCCTGAGCCATGAAGTCATGGGTGGATAGGAGAGCTGTCGGGTGGGGAGGGTGTAGCCTTTGACCAGCTGCCGCCATTAACCCTTTCTGTGGCTTGCAGGTGTGACCCCACGTCCCTGACCCCTGGGCCACCTGCAGGACGCCAGCCCCTGCCCCTCAGCAGACGCCGGAGAGAGATGAGTAGCAACAAAGTAAGTCCCCCTTCGTTTCTTGTCCCCATCTCAGCCTTTTATTTACTCGGATAAATGGGCTCCTTTGGACCTGCCTCAGACCCAGAAAACCACCAGTGTCTCTTCCCTGCCAAGAAGTGCTTGATGCCCGGGAGGCCCTGACTGGAGTTCTGCTGTGGCCTCTGATCTCTGTGGCTTTGGGCAGACTCCTCCCTCTCTCTGGTCCCAGGTCCACCTGTGTCGTCCTAGGTTTGACTGGTCCATCTGTGGTAAAGGATTGGCCCATGCGATGGGCACAGCACTGGGAGGTGCTGGGCAGAGGGCGGGGGTTGGGGGAGGGGCAGCGGTCAGAGTCAAAGATGTTGTGAGCCTCACTCTGAGGGTATCAGAGTGATCCATTCTTTCCTGCTTTCCTGAGCACCTACTATGTGCCTGGCCCTGCACACCCCTTTCCTGGGATCCACTGCAGGGAAGCCTTGGCAGAGCCTGAGGGTTGGGGGTGGTGTGGTGTGGACGTAGTAATGTGGGTCCAACGGGGAGAGAGAAAGCACACTGTAATTTGAACAGGGAACGTTTAACGTAAAGAATCATTAGCTACAGCATTGGAGTCACGAGGGACTGGCATTCTAAGAACTACAGGAATAGCCAGTACCAGAAACAGCCACCACGGGCAGGGCTGAGGCCCAGGGCTGGCTGGAGAGGGCACAGCTCTGGCCACCGGGTGGCAGAGAACTCACGGTGGCGCTCTGCTGGTGGAAGTCGTCCCACAACCACTCCCCGGGCTACAGGGAAGGCTGCTCGCTGGAGATAACTCCCAGGAGGCACTCCAAGCTCATACAGAACTGCTCTGGGGAAGGTCGTGGTCTCTGGGGGTTGCGTGTGGTTGAGGGCGGTGCACAGGCTGAGCTCTGGACAGGCCGTGATCAGAGAAGGAGCCAGAGACACTGTGCTCCCAAAGGAGCCAGGATTTCCAGGTCTTGCCTAGCTGTGCAGACCTGGGCAGATGAATCCCGGGGGCACTTTGGAATTTTTTTTTTAATGTTTATTTATATTTGAGAGAGAGAGAGAGAGAGAGAGAGAGAGACAGAGTATGAGCAGGCAAGGGGCAGAGAGAGAGGGAGACACAGAATCCGAAGCAGGCTCCAGGGTCCCAAGCTGTCAGCACAGAGCCCGACACGGGGCTCGAACTCACAAACTGTGAGATTATGACCTGAGCCAGAGTCAGACACTTAACCTCGGAGCCACCCAGGCGCCCCCTGGCCTAGCAGAGGGACAAGTGACATGGTGGCGCACTGCCTCCCCATGCATCCCAATTCCTGACCAGCTCCATTCCTTCCAGCTTTAATGAATGATAAACATGACACTGGGCTACTGTTTGGGGAAGACCTGGACCCTCTCCCTGGAATGGCCCACCTGTCTCCAGGCATCCTTGCAGCTGCAAGGACCTTGCAGGGGTCCTCCTGACATCCGCATCCAGTCCAATCCAGTAAACCCTCCTTGAGAACCTTCCATGCTTCTGTGCTCCGGATGCTGGGATACGGTGGCCATCGAGGCCATCTCCGTCCCAGCCTGCGGAGCTCATGGCCTGATTGGGGGGACCGCAGTTTGAACAGTGTGACCGGCGCTGTGATGGGGGGGGGGGTACTTGGGGGCCAGAGAAGGTGGTGTCTGAACTGGTCTGGAATGAAGAGCAGGAGTCGGCCAGGCATGGTGGGTGGCACGGACGAGGCGGGGGCCTGTGGGGCGGCTGGGCGCTCACCAGCCTCTCCTCTCTCCAGGAGCAGCGCTCAGCAGTGTTCGTGATCCTCTTTGCCCTCATCACCATCCTCATCCTCTACAGCTCCAACAGTGCCAATGAGGTCTTCCATTACGGCTCCCTTCGAGGCCGCACCCGCAGGCCTGTCAACCTCAAGAAGTGGAGCCTCAGCGACGGCTACGTCCCAATTCTTGGCAACAAGGTAGCATGTCCACCTCGGCGCTCCCTGCGACCGGGCTGACAGCTGGTCTTCCCCATTGCCCACCATCACTGTTCCCACCTCTTCCTCTTCTCTCTGGTGCTTCCCTTCCTTCTAAAGGAAAGAGGGGACCCCAGGAGTCAAGGCCGTAGATTCCAGGGCCTTCAGCCCCTTGTTTGTCTCTGTTTTTAAAATTTTTTTTTAATGTTTATTTATTTGAGGGTGGGGAGGGGCAGAGAGAGCGAGGGAGACACAGAATCGGAAGCAGGCTCCAGACTCCGAGCTGTCAGCACAGAGCCTGATGCGGGGCTCGAACTCACGAACCGTGCGATCATGACCTGAGCTGGAGTCGGACGCTTAACCGACCGAGCCACCCGGGCGCCCCATTTAGCCCCTTGTTTGCTGCGTGACGTTCCACAAGTGCCCTGTCTCTCTCTGGGCCTCAGTTGTCTTCAAGGTTCCGTTTTTAGTGCTGATATCCTGTGGTCTCCTGAGTCAGAACCCCTAAGGAGAGATGTCTCTGGTTTTCACTGATCTCTGTCTCTGCGGGATAGTCCACACAGGGTTTGAGAGCAGAACACTCAACTACTTGACCGCACAAAACCAGTCCTAACAATGGCTGCTCTTGTCAGTTCCCTGCTGGGTGCCGGGCCCTGCGATTATAATCCGCATACCAACCCCGTAAAGTCAGCGTTGTTACCTGCCTTGAAGAGATGGGGAGACCAAGACTCAGGGAGGCAGAGTCACTTGTCCAAGGCCACACAGCAAGGGAGGGGAGGAGGAGCCAGGGTATTTATTGCCCCAACCCTGTGGAGTCGCAGCTGTGTAGAGAAGCCAGAAGTCATTCCTGGGGCTTCCGTTGGCCTCGGGTAGCCGTGGAACTCAAGTTGCATTTCTGGGGTTCACCCCATAATCCTCTGAGCCCTGAATGTTTTCTGGGCGGCCAGGGAGACAGTCATTGGCCTGGAATAGGAACTCTACCTCCCAGGAGAAGGCGGTCTCCCAGTCCCTGCCTGCCTCCTTCCCCTCCCTCGAAAACCCTCCTGGGGCGCCTGGGTGGCTCAGTCGGTTAAGCATGCGATTTCGGCTCAGGTCATGATCTCGCGGTTCCTGAGTTCAAGCCCCGCATCAGGCTTCCCGCTGTCAACACGGACCTGGCTTTGGATCCTCTGTCCCCGTGGCTCTCTGCCCCTCCCCCACTCTCTCTCAAAAATAAACAAACATTAAAAAAAATTAAAAACAACAACAACAAAACCTAAATCCCTCAGGGTCTTGGCACATGTGGTGTGTGGGTAGAGCCCGAACCAGGGGCCCTGAATGCACCCTTACTGGGAAAGGGCCCATCGGCGCGTTTTCAGAGACGGATTAACACTTAATCGAGACCCTAAGAACCTTTGAAAGAGAAATACAAATAATGGGACCTGGGAGCAAGTGGGACAGCGTGAGTGTGGGTAACACCAGCCTGACAGGGGAAGCCAGTAGAGCTCGGGAAAGCTGGAAAAGCCATCCGTTGAGGTCCATGGGAGCTGTTGTTAGATCTTGGAGGGAGGGCTCAGGGAAGACTGCCTGGAGGAGGTGGCACCTGAGCTCACACTTACTTAAAGGGCAAACAGGAATTCCATGGGCAGGAAACAGGCTCCGGAGAACATGTGGTTCCAGCTCCTTCACCAGTGGGGAAACAGAGGCCCAGAGGGGCTTCCCCACTCTTCCCGTGTTGACAGGGTAGGGTCTAGTTTGTGGGTGGTGTGCAAAGGTCACGGGTCCCCTGGGGAGGACGCCCTCTTAGGGGAACTGGACTAAGCCCGGGGCTTCGTGGCCGTGTCGACCTGGGTTCATGCCCCAGCGCTGCACTCCCCTGCTGGGTGACTTTGGGGACATCCCTGCATAACTGTCCTGTCCTCCTGTTCCTTCACTCTGCCCCACACAAGTGGCCTTCTTTGGCTTCTCAACGCAGCACGGCCATTCCCTCTTCAGAACCTCTGGTCTCGCTGTTCCCCCCAAGTACTTTCCCGTGTGGTTCATCCTCCTGGTCTCAGCTCCGAGAGGCCCCCGCTGGCGGATCTTTCTGGAGCAGCCCCCACTCCTGTCCCTGTTGATCCCTTGCCTCTGTCCTATTGACTTCGTGGCACGTTTTGCTCACCGCCTGGCATTATTTTATCTTTTATTCGTTCACCGTCTCTCTGACCGTGAGCTGCTTGAAGGCAGGGGCAGGGGCTCTTTTACCCGCTGCTCTGTCCCTGGTATTCAGCCGTTAGCCAGCCGCCTGTCAATACTTGTTGAATATCGAGTGAACTGACCAGCCTTCGGTTTCCCTGTCTTTAAAATGGGCAAAATAATTCCCGCCTCCTGGAGGCCTGGCCGCACGGAGCACTGAGTGGTCATGACCGTGTCGACTTGCCTTGCTGCCTCCCCCCAGACGCTGCCCTCCCGGTGCCACCAGTGTGTGATTGTCACCAGCTCTAGCCACCTGCTGGGAACCAAGCTGGGCCCCGAGATTGAGCGGGCCGAGTGCACAATCCGCATGAACGACGCGCCCACCACCGGCTACTCAGCCGACGTAGGCAACAAGACCACGTTCCGTGTGGTAGCCCATTCCAGCGTATTCCGTGTGCTGCGGAGGCCCCAGGAATTCGTCAACCGGACCCCCGAAACTGTGTTCATCTTTTGGGGCCCCCCGAACAAGATGCAGAAGCCCCAGGGCAGCCTTGTGCGCGTCATCCAGCGAGCGGGCCTGGTGTTCCCCAACATGGAGGCCTATGCCGTCTCTCCCGGCCGCATGCGCCAGTTTGACGACCTCTTCCGGGGTGAGACGGGCAAGGACAGGTACCAGCCTCCTGGCCGCCCCCTCCAGCCCCCATCAGTGTTCTCTGTTGTTCCCAGCATGCACCACGCTGAGGGTGTGGTCACTTCCTGCCACTCCCTGCCCAGGTTTTCTAGGGGATTTTCGTTGTGTCCAGCCCTTAGCATGAGTCCCTTCCAACATGCTCTGCACGGCCTCGTCTCCCCGGGAAGGCTGCCCAGCCTGCACTGCTTTGAGGGAACAGGGCTCCTAGCATGCTCTGCTCCCCGTAAATGTGCCTCGTGGAAGGTACTGACTGTACCCAGCACGTCTTGCTTTAGGCACACGGTTGCTCCCAGCATTCTCTATCCTAAGGATACATCTTTCCCAGCATGTCCTTCTCTGGCTAACCTCCCCAGAAAAGCTAGGCCAGTGCTACCTGTTGAAATATAGTGGAAGCCATATGTGTAATTTATATTTGTATAGTAGCCAAATTAACCCAATACATCTAACATATAGACCCTGTGCTTATTTTGTTTGATTTATCCCTAAATATTTAAAATTTGAGGGAGGTGTTGTAAACTGTATGTAACATTTTGGGTGGTTCCCAAGTATTCATTGCTAGTGTATAGAAATATGATTTATTGTTGTGTGTTGACCTTATATCCTATAATCCTGCTAAACTTACTTATTGGTTCTGGGAGATTTTTCTAGGTTCTTTGTGATTTTCCATATACATAATCATGTTGTAAGGACCATTAAGAACAGTTTTATTTCTTCCTCGCCAATCTGCATGCGTCTGATTTCTTTTTCTTGCCTTATTGCATTGGCTAGCACGGACAATACAAGGTCCAATTGTATTGGAAATGGTGAGAGTAGATATCCCTGCCTTGGTCCCAGTCTTAGTGGGAAAGCATTCAGTCTTTCATCATTGAATATGATGTTAGCTGGAGAGTTTTTAGCCGCTTTTTATCAGGTTGAAAAAGTTCCCTTTTCTAACTAATTTGCTAAGAGTTTTTATCATTAGTAGATGCTGAATTTTATCAGGTGTTTTTCTGCATTGATTAATATGATCATGTGGTTTTTCTTAAGACAATTACTACGGTGGATGATACCGATTGATTTTTGAATATTGAATCAGACTTGCATTTCTGGAACGAACTCCACTTGGCTGTGGTGTATTATTCTTTTTATATACTGCTGAATATGATCTGCTAATATCTTGAGATTTTCGTGTCTGTGTTCATGAGAGATCTTGATCTGTAGTTTTTGCTTGGTTTTTGTACTGTCTTTACATGGTTTTGGTAGTATGGGTAAGGCTGGCCTCCGAAAATGTATAGAATTGGTGTTATTTCTTCTTCAAATATTTGGTGGAATTTGCCAGTCAAACTCTCTGGGCCTGGAGAATTCTTTTTTGGAAGGTTTTGAACAATGAATTCAATTTCTTAATTGTCACAGATACTCAGGTTAATCTATTTCATCTTGGCTGTGTTTCAGTAATTTCTGATTTTCAAGGAATTGGTCCATTTCCTCGAACTTGTGAAATTTATGTGTGTCCTTGTTTGCGGTTTTCTTCTTGTCCTCGTGTCTACAGGATCTGTGATGATACCGTCTGTTTGATTCTTGATACTGGTAGCTTGTGTCTTTTTTTTTTCTTGGTCAGTCTTGTGAGAGGTTTATTTTCTTTTGAAACTTGCCAAAAGAACCGCCTTCCATCAAATACATCCAAACTATTTTTGGTTCAACATATGATCAGTATCAAAGACTACCAGTGACATCTTCTGTGTTCATTCTTTCACACTAAAAAAAAATCTCACGCGTATTTTACACCGACAGCACATTTCAAGCACACGCCATGTGCCCACATGTGGCTACTGGCTGCCATAGTGCACAGCGCAGGCTCTCCCTCCCACGCCTTGCTGTGAACCTGTGGTCACTCTCACCATGACCGTCTCTGATGAGTCTCCCCTTAGGCGTTTGCCCCTAGCGTGGGCACAGCTGTTCCAAGCAAGCTCTGTCAAGCAAGGCCATGAGTCTAGTGAGCTTATGTCACTTGCAACCTGCCCTACTGTGAGCGGTCTCCCCGGGAGTCTATTCCCAGCATGCCCTGTTCCTTCAAAGGCGCTCTCTCCACACCCTTCCTCTCTGCCCAGACAAGTCCTCTGCCAGTATGCACACGTGCTCCCACGGTGGGGGCTGGACTGCGGTGGTGGGGGGGGGTCACTGAAGTTGGGGGAGGGCCCTGATGGGGGGTGGGAGGAGTTCTGGGAAACTCCAGGTGTGGGTTGACCACTCCTCCCTGCCTGCCTGCCCCCTGCCTG
Source organism: Cryptoprocta ferox (assembly GCA_028646485.1). Lineage (NCBI taxonomy): Eukaryota > Metazoa > Chordata > Mammalia > Carnivora > Eupleridae > Cryptoprocta > Cryptoprocta ferox. The sequence goes on from CM053568.1 coordinate 7,428,570, forward strand.
CCCCCTGCCTGCGTGCCCCCTCATCATGCCCTGTCTCTGCCTCCAGGGAAAAGTCCCATTCGTGGTTAAGCACCGGCTGGTTCACCATGGTGATTGCAGTGGAGTTGTGTGATCACGTCCACGTCTATGGCATGGTCCCCCCTGACTACTGCAGGTGAGCCCCTCCCAGACGACGCCCGGTCACTAACTGCAGCTTGGAGCCCAGAAGCATTGGCTGGGGGTGCCTTTGAGGGCCTCTATCTTACAGTATTCAGACTGCTCTGCAGAGATCTAAGCTCCCTGGGGCCTCTCCCCAACTCAGCCATAGTCCAGAATTTGTATATTAATAATAACTTACTAAGATGACTGGATGAAAAGCCCACGTACCAAGTGTAGCTTCATTTATTATCTCATTTACTACTCGCAGTGACCCTAATGGATAGTTGTATTATTCCTTCTGTTTCATAGATGGGAAAAAAAAAAAAACTGAGGAAGATGTTTTGTGAGTGGCCTAAGTTCCCACAAACAGTAAGCAGGGGGGCCAGGCTCCAGAGCCCAGACTTCTTACCGCTACCCTACACTGCCTCCCTCTTAAGAAAAAGTTTCGATCATATTTTTAAACGTTTAGATCATATTTAAAAAAGAAAAAAAAGTTGGATGGTCATAAACCTCATCCGCCCTACATCCGTTTTACAGATGGGAAAACTGAGGCCCAGGGAGGGGCAGGGATTGCCCCTCCCCCACTGAAATCCCATAGCAAGTCAGGGGCTGGAAAGGGCAAGGGCTCTGCCGGTGCCTACCCTGCCCTTACAGCCCCTATCTGCTCTGCCCCAGCCAGCGGCCCCGCCTACAGCGCATGCCCTACCACTACTATGAGCCCAAGGGGCCAGATGAGTGTGTCACCTACGTCCAGAATGAGCACAGCCGCAAGGGCAACCACCACCGCTTCATCACGGAGAAGAGGGTCTTCTCGTCCTGGGCCCAGCTCTATGGAATCACCTTCTCCCACCCCTCCTGGACCTAGGCCGCCCGGCCTGTGGACCCCTCAGAAGGGACGCAGGAGAGGCCTCTCTCCTCCCAGCCACTCGGCCAAGGGCCGTTTCCCGGCCCATCAAGGCTGGGCGGAGCGTCTTCTGGCCAATCAGGGCCTTCCTCTGGCTTCCTCCAGCCAATCACTGGCTAGAAGGCCTGGGGGTTATCTCTTGACCAATCAGGGATTTGAGCTTCTATGGGGTTAATCAGGGGTGTTGGGGGGGTCTTCTTGTCCAGTCAGGGTCTGAGCATAGTGAATCAGGGTATTTCTGAAGTTATCTGAGGCTAAGGACATGTGTTTTCCCATGAGTCCTTGGTTCAGAGCCCCAGGATGGACCTCCCGTCACTCCCTGTTGGCTGCGACAGCGGGGTCCTGTCCTGAGGAGCCGGGAACTTTGTGTTGCTCCCTCTCTTCCCAGAGCCAGAAAGAGAAGCTGCATGGGAGTGGGGCTGTCTGGAGGCCAGGCTGGGCCACTTGGGGGCTTGTGGGGAATCCTAGAGGTGGGAGCCTGCATCCGGGTCTTGGCTCCGCCCTGAGCGGCTTTGGACAAAACCCTCGCCCCTCTCCGGGCCCTTCTGCCTGTGTCAGGTTCTAACGTGGAGTCTGAGACCCCCTCCCACTTTCCCCACTGACCTCCTTGGGTCTGTCCTCCCGGAGACTGGACCCCTCCAGCCACCACCTTTGGCTGGGAGGGGGGCCCAGCTCCCTGGGGGACCGGGGTTCCCTTCCTCACCTCCTTCTGGAAACTTAAGGGTATTTTTGCACAAACTCCCACAGAGTCTGGGGGGGAATCTAACAGGAAAGGGATAAACCTTCAGCTGTTTCCTGAGTCCCTCCACTCAGCTGCCATTAGTTTGGCTCTTAAAGAGCCAGGCTCCCTTTTCTGCCATCCAGCAGTGAGGCTTTCTACCTATTGGAGGAGACTTTGGGGCTGAGAAGGGGGGAATCCCAGCCAGACTGGGGTTTCACGTAGTCCCTTTGCAGCTGCTGGAGTTGTCCAAGGGCCTCCCCTCAGCTGGGCCTGGGAGGGCTCTAGCGGGCCAGGAGCTGCGTTGCCTGGGTTCTGCCCCCTCACTCTACATCAGGCACTTTATTGCTGGACCTCAGTGGGGTGGGCTCGCCCCTGCTCTTCCAGAGCCTGGAAGGGAAGACTGGAGGGCTTCCTGGAGGAGGCTGTGGAATGGGACGGGTCAGGGGGAGGAGGAAGAGGCCAGCAGCAAGCCTTTGCACATCGGGGTGCGGGCTGGGGACCGGCGACTATCCCGGACTTGGTTTTGTAATGATTTGTACAGGAATAAACGTATCTAAGCTCTGGTTCGGTTTCCTGTGTCTCTCGGATCAAGCCTGACTCCCTCTGGCCTGGCTTCCTCAGGACAGTGCCCGCACCGCCCATCCATCCTGGGAGCTCAGACGCAGGATGGCCAGCTTTTTCAATCGGCCAGTGAGTCATGCGTTTTGCAGCTTGGGTGGGGATCTGGCAGCTCCTGAGGGGTGGGGGTGGGGGGTTCCCGGAGCCCAGCCCACCTGGCTTTTCCAGTCCCTCCTCTCCCTTCCTCCGTGACCTCAGGCAAATCACTTCCCCTCTCAGAGCCCTGGTTCCCTCATGGATGAGACAGGTCCAGACACTGCTCTTGAGGTTCTAGGGAGGGGAGGGGCCGTGTGGCAAGTCTGTCCCAGACAGGCCGCAGAGGGTGGTAAGGACTACAAGACCATGACACGGGGCATTCTGAAGAGGTGACGTGCTTCCCGGAGGCCTGAAGGATGGGGAAGAGTCCTGCAGAAGTTTGGGGGAAGTGCTTCCGGCAGGCAGGGGAAGTGGGGTGGGGGGGGAGGGGTGGAGAATGACGTCTGTCACCGAGAGCAGCTGGGGGGCCCTGGAGAGAGGAAGCACACCGAAGGGGAGAGGACAGAGGGGTCTCAGAGGTTGGCTCTAGGGCCTGGGGACACTGAGGGCAGGGAGTGGAAATTTCCTGCAGGGCCCGGAGGGAAGAAGGTGGCAGGGCTGCGGCCCTGGGAGGGGCTTGGGGAGTCCCGGACCACACGTGGCAGCCGCCACCTTCTGGGCAAAAGGGTTTGTTGACTCCAGGTTGGCAGGAGGAAAGGGGTCCGTGACTCTGGCAGATTACAACCTGTTGAGGCAGATAAGATGCCCTTGGGAGCGGAGGCCGAACAAAGGGTGCCTGTGTGAGGCAAGGGCCGGCGGCCTGCAGGGACGGGAGAGGGCGCTCCCCGGGCACAGGGCCAGCCGGGCTGGGTGGTGGGCCACAGAGCTGGGAGGCAAGAGCTCGCTCACGGATACGCTTGCACAATAGGTCGCCACGTGCCATGTGCCGTGTTAGGTGCAGCTGCCGAGGGAAGGACTGGCCGGTGGGAAGCATGGCCGGAAGGACAGCCTGGTGGGGGCGACCCATGGCCTTGCTCAGCAGTGAGTCCACAGAAGGAGGGAGTGGGAGATGAGACCGCCTGGGGCCGGGTGGGAAAAGGCCACGAGTGCCCGTGAGAGGGGGGCAAAGCCACAGTCCTGTGGCGGCAGCAGGATGGGCAGGAGCTGGGACATGGCAGGGCCCGGACCTGGGACCGACCAGCTACAGTAATGGTGACGGTTGGCCTGTCAGAGGGACAGCGACCCCTTGCAAAGTCCTTACGCGGGGAGCCTAAGGCCCCGCATGAGAATGGGGAGATGGGAATACTGCACACTTCCAGGCCCACGCAAAGGCTTCTGGGAATCTGGGTCCAGGCAGAGGTTTCTTAGGGAGACTTTCTCCCAGAACTTTGTGGCCCTTTCGTCCGCCCGCTGCACACAGGGAGGTGCAGTAGGAGGGCATTACGAGGGGGTTGGTTGCTGGGGGTGGACCCTGGGACAGTTCAATTTAGCATCAGAAGGTAGGAGGATGTGGAGGGCAGGAGGCGTGGGGTCCTCAACTCCACAAACTCACCCCCCCCCCCGCCGAGATGGGACCCAGGGGGGACCGGTCCTCTCATTGCTAAAGCTAACTTCCTAAAGCCACCCCATCACGGTGCTCTTTGCTCTGAAACCTTCACTGGCTCCCCATTGTGCCAGGAGCAAACCTATCTCTTCCTTTGGGGTTCAGGGCCCTCCGACCCCCATTTTCTCTTTCCCAGTTCCCCCACTGAGGCCCCAACCCCTCACCCCTCCTTGAGGGTGGGGCCATCTCTTACCAGCTGTAGACCTGACATGTGCTTCCTGAAGTGGCCGCTCCAACTGTTTCCTGAATCGCGCTCAGCTCAGCGGTTCAGCCAGTGGGGACAGCCTGGTCCCATCCAGGAGCCTCTGAGTGAGGCCACCCCAGAGTCATCCCCCGCTCCACTCCCAGCCCTGCCCCACCCCAGCAGCCTTGTCTTTAAGCCTTGGAATTCCTTCTTTAACCAAAATATTTTTTTAAAAATTGTTTTAATGTTTATTTTTGAGAGATAGAGCACGAGCAGGAGAGGGGCAGAGAGAGAGGGGGACACAGAATCGGAAGCAGGCTCTAGGCTCCGAGCTGTCGGCACAGAGCCCGACGCGGGGCTCAAACCCACAAACTGCGAGATCATGACCCAAGCGGAAGTCGGACCCTTAACCAGATGAGCCATCCAGGAACCGCCCCCCCGCTTTTTTTTTTTTTTTTTAAATTTTAAAAACTGGTTTCATGGGGTGCCTGGGTGGCTCAGTCGGTTAAGGGTCCAACTTTGGCTCAGGTCATGTCAGGTCATGACAGTCCGTGGGTTCGAGCCCTGCGTTGGGCTCTATGCTGACAACTAGGAGCCTGGAGCCTGTTTTAGATTCTGTGTCTCCCTCCCTCTCTGCCCCTACCCTGCTCGCACTCTGTCTCTCTCTCTCTCTCTCTCTCTCTCTCTCTCAAAAATAAATAAACATTTAAAAAAACTTAATAAATAAAAACTGGTTTCATTTTATGTTTTTGGTATTTTTTTTATGTTATAAAGTAACATAAGCCATACAAATGATACAAGATAGAGGGCATCTCCTGGTCCTATATCCTGTTAACAATCTTCCAGATTTTTCCCTCATGCAATTTTTTCCTTTCCCCCTCTCCTTTTCCTCCTTCCTCCCTCTTCTCCTTTCTGCCTCCATTTTTCTTTCTTTAAGTTCTAGCTGGGGGCGGGGGGGAATCCCGACATTTCAATATCCCAGCATTAGTGGAAAATCCACAGATCATACACAAATGAAATCATTAAAACAGGTACTCAAATGCAGAAATGTGGTTGGTTGGAAAGCTCGTTGAACTTCTACCTTGTTCAAATAGAATTACAAAAAAGGCCAAATTGTGTTTTTCATATAGACTTAAATATGGCTTACACTTGAATGCAGAATAAAACTGGTACTCCAAACTGGGTTTCTTTCCCCTGTTTTTAAGATTTTGAAATTTATTTTTATTGTGGCAAAAACCACAGAAGATTTACCACTTACCCCTTTTGGTAGTGGTAAGTACATTTACATTGTCGTAAAATATCTTCGCAAGTTTCTTATCTTTCGGGTCTGAAGCTCAAAATGTACTAAATGGCAACTCTGAATGTCTCCTCCCCGCCCCCACCCCATTTGCCATTCCACTTTCTGTTTTATGGACTTGAGTATTCTAGATACTTCACGTAAGTAGCAGCATACAGTATTTGTCTTTTTTGTGACTTTTTTCACTTAGCATCGTGTCCTCAAGGTACACCCATGTTAAAATTGTTTTATATATAAAGTAATAGGTTGTTTTATTACAAGGAAAAAGGAAGCAAGAAGTGAAAGTCCCAGGGGTGCCTGGCTGGCTCAGCCGGTTAAGTGTCCGACAGGTGATTTCGGCTCAGGTCATGATCTCATGGTTCATGGGCTCAAGCCCCACGACAGGCTCTGGACTGATGGCTTCGGAGCCTGCTTGGGCTTCTCTCTCTCTCCCTCTCTCTGCGCCTTCCCTGCTCAAACTCTCTCTCTCTCTCAAAATAAATAAACAAACATTAAAAAAAATAAGTGAGTTTTTTTCAAAGTGAAAGCCCCACCCCCATCAGGGGGTCATGTGCACACCCCCGTCCCCTCTGTTCGGCTTCATTTCATCAACTTAAAGATACCATCAATTTGATTATAAGACAACATGATTTAAAATAATTTAAAGTTAAAATTATTTAAAAAAACACCCTAGGAATAGATTTTACACACACGCACGCCTCTGCCCGTTTAGAATTATTTTCACTGGGCTCTTTGCCTAGTTCTCTTGCTTCGGCAGACGCACAGACCAGACCTCTGGCTCCTTTTCTCATGCAGCCTCTACCGCAGGACCGTCACCCCACCCCGCCTGGCTGCACCCCCGTCCCTCCCATCAGTCAGGCCCCTCTGGCACCGGAGAACCATCCGGTGATGTGGGATTCCTAAAAGTAGAAGGATGTTTAAAATTTTGATTGACATCAGTTTGCTTTCCCCAAAGCTTGTGCCGGTACAGTCAGCCACCTCCAGCTTTGGCGAGGGCCTTTCAAGCAACTTTGAAGGCAGAACTTCTGACCCAGCGCCCATCCCTTCCACAGATGGGGAAGCTAAGGTCCCAAGAAACAAGGACCTTGTCTCATGTCACAGGTGGCAGAGCTGGGACTTGACCCAGGCCTTATTATCCCGGCTGTTGTCGCTCAGAAATCACCTACCTGAGGCAGTCTCACTCTCCTGGTACTCTCCCTCTCTTGCTCAAACACCTTCCATGGCTCCCTAGTGCCTACAAGACAAATTCTAACTCCAACTCACCATCATCTGGGGCTGCTACCTTCAAGATCATGAGTTCTGACACTGCATGGTCCTGGTCTCTGCCCTGCTACATTATTGAGCACTTACTGCTGTGTGCCAGTCTCCATGAATAAACACACTACTTCTGCCTGTTGTAACCGAGAAAAGAGGAAGAATTGAAATAAAACAAAAGCATTTCTTTGGGGTCTGAGAATTGCAGTTTGGGGAGCACAGATTCAGGAAGCAGCCCAAACTGTGTCCCGTTGAGGAATAAAAGCCAGGGGGTCTTTATTAGTAAATTGTAGAAGTATTAGGAAGACCACACAAGCTGTTTTCCAAACATTATGATTGCAAGAGAGAATGACATTTTACAGTGCGTCAATCTTCTAGAACCTTACGACAGTTACTAGGAAAATACCCAGTTTTTCTCAAGAATGAGGGTGCAGCAGGTCTGTGTTCGGTCATATGCCTTTGTCTAGTTTAACAGTTCAGTAGCTCCTGTGTCAAGAACCGGATGACGTTTTCCTCCGCAAACGAGGTTTCATGTTCAGGGATTTTTCTCAGGTTCACGCTGGGGACCTCAGGCAAGCTCTTACAGGTGTGACTCAGTGAGTACTCATGAATGGGAGCTGTTTTGTTTTTGTTTGTTTGTTTGTTTTTTTATCAGGATTGGCGGTCCCCCATCTGGGTCCGCACGTCCCCATTCGGCATTCTGAATGTCCCACAGTCTCGTGCTCGCCTCGTGGGAGCTGCCTGGCAGTCTGATGGAGGTGGAGCTGATATATATAATCTGCACAACTACTAGCTGGGAAATGGGCACATGGATGGTTTTTGGAGTCCTGAGAGAGTTTCAGTTCCAGAGGGGTTCTTGGACCCCTTGTCACAGAGGAGGAGGAGTTCCTGGTGGGTCTTGGCCCAAGGGCCTCTGGGCAGGATCTGAGGAGGGGCAGGTAGTTGGGTAGTTGGGGGGTCTGGCCAGCCAAGCCCCCGGAATCCATGCATTGGCTGCCTCCCGCGCTGGGGCTGGCTTCTCTCTGCCAACAATTTGCTGTGGGATTTTCCACAAAGAGCCTCTTCTCGCTCGGTCTCAGTTTCCCCAGCTGTCCTACAGGAAACCTGGTGCCCGTGATGTGGGCACACGGAGGTCAGGCAGGAATAGAAAACCCTCTGCAGACTGTTAAGTGCTGTGCTACCCGGGGATGCCTTGCCCTGGCTTCGCATCAGGGCTCACCCGGGTCCAGGCCCCCCTCCCTCCCTCCCTCCCGTCCTCTCTCCCTCCCTCCTCCTCTCCCTCCCTGCCCTCGCGGAGCGCTGGCTCCCGGCATGCTGCGCGCTGCTGACAGCCTTATAAATAGTCGCCTTTGCGGGCGGCCGGCGAGGACGGGCAGGGCACCACCGGCCCCGGCGCCCGCCGCACCCCTCCCCCAGGCCCCAGGTCAGTGCGTGCCCGTGTGCATGTCTGGGCGAGTGGGGGGGGGGGCGCCTCTGCGGGGAGTGGGGGAGCCGTGCGCGCACAACCAGGGGCGCCAGTCTGTGTGTGTCTGGGTGTCCTCGGGGCTCATGCGACTGTGTGTTTGTATCCGTGGTTACGATCCGTGTATGTGTTTGCCTGTCTGTTCTTCCCAGGCTCTGCTCTGGGTATTCGTGCCCCCCTGTGTGTGTGCCCATGCCGGGGGATGTGCGTGGCAGTCCCTCTTAGCCTCCCAGACAGTCGCCCCTTTGTCCCGGCTGGCACTCCTGGGGCTGGGGCTCCAGGTCCCTGCCCTTGGCACGTCCCGGCTGGGGCCCAGGGAAGGAGGCTGGGGCCCGACACCCTGCCCCGGAGGACCCGGCGGGGGCAGACTTTGTGATTGGAGGAGCTATCCTGCCATGTCATTTGGAGCGTGGGGGTGGGGGGGTGGGGACAGGAAGCCCCCCCGGGTGATTGGTGAGGGCTCTAAGGGAGCCCTAAGGCCCTCTTTTCTGAGCACTGCTCGGATATCCACTTAGAACTCTCCAGCAGGAGTGGGACAGGGCCTGCGGGGTACAGGCCCAGAGAGGGGACACCAGCTGCCCAAGGTCACACAGCTGAGCGATGAGCCCCCTTAGGTCGCTGCCCCTGTGGGCCTCTGTCCCCCAGGCCCCTCGGCAGACCACCCAGTCATGAGAGGAGTTGCCGCAGCCTGGATCGGGGGCCTTATAAGGTCTGGGTGCTGAGCCTGTAACCCAACTCCATCCTGGACCCCTGGCCTTTGTGGGGCCTCCTCACGACTCAAGTTATTTTGGACCAAGGAAGTGGCAGGTGCTAGTCGGACAGAGGGGCTTAGGTTACTGGGAACAGGCAGGACAAGGTGGGTTGGAGGCCACTCCTCAGGGTCACTGCGGGCTCTCCCTGGCCTGGGGACCCTCCTCCTCCCTTGCCAGCTGCTACGGGGCATTGGCAGAGCCTGCCCTTCCCTAAGCACACTCAGCAGGAAAAAGGCTATAACTCATGGCCCGTGAGCAGTGGGACGGCCAGTAAAGCTGCTGAAAGACCTACTGGGTGCCAGGCCTAAAGCAGCAGAAAATGCAACCCCAAGTTTGACCCCAGCCAGGCTCTGGAGCAAGTCTCTCCTCCTCTCTAAGCCTCAAATCCCTTCGAAGACAGCTCTGAGGTGGAGCGAGGCCCCCAGCCCTATGCTCAGCCTGGAGCCAGGCCTGGTCCAGACGCCTGCAGTTCAACGGAGAGGTCCGATACCTTGTGGCATGTACGGAGCTGGGGCCGTTCAAAGGAGGCACCTGCCAGTGTGGGAGTGGGGGCGGGGTCCAGGAAGACTTCCTGAAGGAGGTGACACCTGAACGGAGTCCTAAACAATAGCACCTGGGGAGAGGCATCCAGGCATCGGGTGCAACAGTGGCTGGGACCTGGAGGTGGATGAGGGGGCTCCAAGCAGTCCAGGCGGTGGCTGTGAAGGCTACAGGGGTAGGGGTGGGGGGCCAGGTTACTGGGCCCTGTCAGCCACGTTAGGGGCCCAGGCTTTACCTTGGGAGCCAAGGGGGCCACGCGTGGAAGGGTTTTAAGCAGCTGAGCGATGTGGTCTGATGCTTATCACAGAAAATCCTGCAGACTGCCCGGTGGAGTATGGAGGTCGGGAGACCCATGGGAGGCTGGGCGGTGGCCAGTGCCCTGCTTGGAACAGGGGAGTGGTGGTGAGGACACAGACTGGAGAGAGGTTCGGGAGCAAGAGGGTTGGGATGTGGGTGGCAGGGTGGAAGTGGGGTGTGGAGGAGACGGGGGCCTCTGGCTGGGCAATGGGCACGGAGCTGGGGACGTGGGAGGGTCTGTGGGGACTCCGGGCCTGTCCAGGGGCTGTAGACTTATGCGGCAGGGGAGGGAGGCCAGGGCTGGCTGGGCAGAGACAGGGGGGTCCTGGGAACCCGAAGCCACCAGTGAGAGCGAGGAGTAAGGGGCCTGGGGTTGCGGGCAAGCCAGGTGGGAGGAATGCTGCGTAGGGCGTCAAAGGTCAAGACCAGGCAAGGTGGCTGTGATGGCCGCTGGTGGCCTTGGGGAGGGTCGCTGGGGGGTGGGGAATGGAGGCCAGAGGTGTGTCAGTGGTAACTGTAGGTGGAAGGGGAGGTTGAAGCAGAGTGGGGTCCCCGGAGGAATTGGGGTGGCCTCACATGCCGAGGGGAAGGCAGGCTGTGGGATGCGATCCTCATGGGGTTGAGGGGGCAGGGGCCATCGAGGTGCGGTGAGAGCCGGGGGACCCCCCATGACAACTGTACGGGGCTGTGTCCCCATGAGCAGCTCCTACCGCTTACCCCCCTCGGACCTCCATGTCCCTCTGAGCATCCTTGTCCAAAGCCAACCCTGGATGGGACGGACTGCAGCTCAAGTCCCTCCTCCTGCCCCCGGGGAGCATCACCAAAGCTGCTGGGCCTTCTGGGACCGGCAAAGGGAGCGGCCCAGCAGTTGCTGATGTCACTGGTTCCGTCCCTCAGCACTGCCCTCACCCCCTGTCTCCTCCGCTGGGAAAAGGTGGACGGGAGGGAGCTGCTGCCCTTTTGTAACAGGTGAGGCAGTGGAAACACACCAAGGAAAGGTGACTTTCCCAAGGTCACCCGGGGCCTTCCCTGCCCTGCACCGCTGGGAGCATCAGGGCCTGGCACACACCGTGTGGCTGGGCCGGAGCAGAGCCAGGTGGAGGAGAGGCCCCCTCACCCGCCCCACCCGTGCCCTTGTCTTGCAGAGTGCTGACTCGGCTCCCCGGACCTCAGCAGGATGGAAGGTACTGGGCTCTTCTTTCCTGCTCGCTGCCTGGGCCTCAGTGTGCCCATCTGTTAAGGGGGCGCGCTTTCAGGAGACATTCTGGGAAGGGTTGGAGGGGGTTCTGGGGCTGCCAGAGGGGCCTGGCGGGGAGCCTCCGGCATCCTCCTCAGGCATCTCACGGGATGTGCCAGACCGGGGATTAATTTTAGAAGCGATGAGGCCTCCCTGAGGCTCCTGAGGGGCCCACAGCTCACCTCCTACACTGGTATTTATAGAGCTGAATCCCTGCCTCTTTCTAGAAAGGGTGGGCGCTGGCAAGGGGAGGCTAGCCCTGGGGAGAGGCCCCAAGTGTGGGACGAGGCAGTGTCCAATGCCTCCGTGGGACCCAGTTTCCCCGTTGTTCACAGGGGGTGGGTCTTGAGGATGCCTGGGGCCCTCCTGGCTGCTATGGGCTGGGACCTGGAGGGTGACTTGGGGCCAGCAGGGAGCCTGGCCTGCCCGCCTCCTGGCAGCCTCACCACCCCATCGCTGGCGTGGTGCCTCAGCCTGGGCAGCTCTTAAAGGAGCCTTCTGCCGCCGCCCGGGCCGGTGGTCACCCTGCCACCCCGTGGGCTCCGAACACCAGCTGCCACTGGGCCGTGGCCTCCCCCACCTCCAGGTGGTAGCCGGCACATGGCAGGCGGTTGGTGGGAGCCCACGGGAGAAGGTGTTCCCTGGACCCTTCCTCTGGGTTTCCAGCCACAGGACCTCTGGGAGCCACCAGGCCTTCCCCAGCAGGGAGGGACACAGAGCCAGAGAGGGGTGGGGGCTCCTTTCCTAAGGTTACAGGGTGAGGACCTTCTTCTCTCTTGGGAAGAGGGGAAGGCCGGGCAGCTTGGGAGGAGGGCCCGGCTTCCAGTCCTGGGTCTGGCAGCCTTGGAGCAGGCCTCAGTTTCCCTCCGTCTGGCGAGGCTGTGGTCTTGCTGAGTTCTAAGGGCCGGTGAGGCTGAGGGGGGAGCCTCAGCGCGCCTCCCTCTCTGGGCAAGGGTTCACGTGCCCACCGCAGCCGTCGTCCCTGGCAACCGTCGCCGGGGCAACATATGTTGTGGTTGCCAACTCGGCCTTTGTACCGCCCAGGGAAGGCGGGCGATGGGGAGGCCCAGGGTCTGGGAGGGGAAGGGTAGGGGACACAGCAGAACGGGACCATGGGGACCTGCTGCTCGAGAAACCTCCGTGACGCGGAAGACTCTAAGGCCAGAGGTGACCCGATGCTGCCCAGGCCGCCCACAGGGAGGGGCTGCCAGGGTTGGCATCGGAGCCCCTCAGAGCTGCCTCAGCCTCCAGGCCTTTACCTCCGCTGGTCCTTTTGCCTGGAAACACCCCCTCCTCTGTGACTTCTGAGGTCTGCTCCCCCTCCCCCCATCACGGCTCACTCTGGGCAGGAGCGTGAGCTGTGTCTGTCCCTCTGCCTAGGGCCCGGCCCCGGCCTGCGACTCCAGGGGCGCTGTTTGCCAAGCGAGTGACTGAACTCTGCTCCCCTTTCCTCCCCCACAGAGAAGCTGAAGAAAACCAAGATCATCTTCGTGGTGGGTGAGTCCAAGGCAGGCGGGTAAGGCGGCAAGCAGGGAGGCTCTTGGTGGGAGCCTGGGCCTGGGGCTGCACCCCGGGCGCTGCCCCTGCTCTGCGGGGTGACCCTGTCCCTGCGGTGGCCCCATTTCCTGGGGCTTCTGAACGGGTGGGCGCTTGCAGGAGGGCCCGGCTCGGGGAAGGGCACCCAGTGTGAGAAGATTGTCCAGAAGTACGGCTACACCCACCTCTCCACCGGGGACCTCCTGCGGGCCGAGGTCAGCTCGGGCTCGGCCCGGGGCAAGATGCTGTCGGAAATCATGGAGAAGGGGCAGCTGGTGCCGCTGGTGAGTGGGCCCAGGGGGTGGGGGTGGGGGGATGGTGGCCCTGAGTGGGCTCCAGCCAGCAGAGCCCATGACACTCTGCCTTGACCTTCCCTGCCTCCAAACACTCCCTGGCTTTTGTCCTCATGGCCCTTGGCAGAAAATTCCTTCTAGAAGCTCCCAGAGCCTCTAGAACCCTGCCCTGCTGACCCCTTCAGCCTCACGCCACCCACTCACACCCCCCCCCCTGCTGTCCACCCTCCAGCTGCCCTGGCCTTTCTGTCCCGTCAAACTCATTATATTCCTTCCTGCCTGGAATGTTCTCTCCTCCTCAGCTTTCAGACCCTCCTGGCTCCAGAGATTTGAGCTCAGACCCCCTAATGTTATAACTCCTTCTCTGCCCGTTCAACCTGTGTCATGTTTGGAAGTTGATGAACCAGCCTCTCCACACTGCGAGCTTCTCGGGGGAGACCTGCTTTGTTCACAGTGTGGGCCCTGGACAGGAGCTGGTCGGGAGGAGGGGCTCAGTCAATATTACTGAATGAATGAATGAATGAATGAATGATTTGCTCAACCAGTCAAGTCTTCACTTTCAAAGGAAGCTTCCTGGAGCAAGAGGCTTGTCTGGAACATCTTTCTTAGGGCGGAGGCCTAGGGAAGGGGGAAGGAGGGGACTCATGACCCCTCCATCTTTTCCTGTGCCCCCAGGAGACCGTGTTGGACATGCTCCGAGATGCCATGGTGGCCAAGGTCGATACTTCCAAAGGCTTCCTGATCGATGGCTACCCTCGGGAAGTACAGCAGGGAGAGGAGTTTGAGCGGAGGGTAAGGTGCCACCTGGGGGGTACCCTTGGGAGCTGTGATGTGGGGTGGCCAGGTAGGAAGAGGCTGCCGTGATGGCCACACAGAGTTTGGGGCAGAGAAAGAGAGAGAGACACTGATTGCGGGTTTGGGGTGGGCGAAGGATAAGGAGGGAAACCGGAGAAGACTTTCTGGAAGTCTTTCTAGAAGTTTAGAAGAAAAGTCTAGAAGAGGAGGAATCATAGGCTGGGATGCTCACAAACCCGAGGTCAGGTTCCACTCAATAGGGCTGAGGCCAATCATTCTGCCTCCCTGACCCTCAGGGTCCCCCCATTTGCAAAATGGGGGGGGGACACAGGTGGCAGCTGGCTTAAGGAGCAGAATGGCGATGGCGATTAGAGAGAACATGCCCCTTCAAAAGTGGGGCTTGGCACCTTGTCAACACAGAGTCAGAGGGGCAGGAAGTGGGAGGGACAGGGCTGGAAGGCTCAGGCTGGTGTGGGGAGAACAGACTCTATGGGGCAGGGCACCCGGGATGATGTGGGAGAGGTGATTCGGGCCTCCAGTGCCAGGGAGGGGAGTCCGGTCTCCTTCCATGGGCCGCGGGGAGTCTGGCCATGGTCCCTGAGGAGGACGGCTCTGAGCTGCCTGAACGGACGCCCACCAGGAGCACAGGCTGGGGATGCCTCTCCCTACCATTCACACCTAGGCACCCAAGCAGACGCACACGTGCGGGCACATACACAGCACAAGCCCCAGGCACGTACACAACGGCACAGACATGCCTGCGCGTGCACACGCATCTGGCAATGCACATACACGCACATACATGTACGTACGTGGACACAGCTCACTTATACACAGGGATGTACACGTGGGCACACACACACGCACACCCATGCCTCCCGTGTCACGGGTCATACTAGGGAAACAGGGCTGCAAGCGAGTGCCAAGGAGGGAGAGGTCGGCAAGGGTCTGGGGGCGGGGGGGTGGCTCAAGGAGGGTTTCTTGGCAGAGGGACTCCTTCCTGGCCTTGTGGGGAGGACCAGGCATCCCGACAGGCTGGGGCAGGACCAGACCCCCAGTCCCCACTTCCCAAGGCTGTGAGGCTGGGCCATCGTTGGGCTTCCATAGCTTCGAGCCTCATCCAGTGGTAGGAGATTGCATTTCCAGACCTTTAAGTGCCGGCAGGACCTCAAGAAAGTGTCTTCCCTGCTCTGGGCCTCAGTTACCCTATCTTTGAAACGGAAGTGGGCTGGGCTTCCTTCAGGCTAGGAGGCCATGGACCCTGTGTTCGGGTGCTAGGCAGCCTCAAAACGTGTTCTGGCGTGACCCACACGTACCAGCCATGTGATGTCACCTCCGACCCTCAGGGCCACATCTAGAAAATGAGATCACTCAAAGTCTTCTTCCTTCCTGGGGCTGTTGTGGGCGCCACTGAGGGTGGTGGGCTGGGCCCTGGTGCCATGGGCTCCGTGGGTCCGGGCAGCTGGTCTTCTCCGATCTGGACACCAGGGGGCATCAGGGCCTCACCGAAGGAAGACAGGTCTGCCTCCTTCCTTCATGCCCTGCGCGGTGGATGAAATGCTTATTCCAATGACAGTGACACTGTTCAGACCCCCCCAGAGCTCAGCAGCCCATCACCCCTCAGCCAAGTCCTTGTCCAGCCCTGCTGTGTCAGATGCCTCGATGCCCTTAGGGGCTCCTGGACTGGCAGGGGAGAGGGACCATCAGTAAATAACCAGAGGCCTCCTGAGACATCCTGGGCAGAGAAGTAAAGGGGACTAAAGAGTGTGCCCCAGAGAGCTGGGGGTGGTGGGGGGCGGGGTTGCATCTGGGCAGACTGCCCCCAGAGGAACAAGGTTTTAGCTCAAATCTGAAGGCAAGCACTTGGTACTGAGGATGAGAATTCTTGGCACGAGCGAAGGCCTGGCTTGGGAGGAAGTCGTCGAGAGCCCAGACTACAGAGAATCGGTGTGACTGAAGCAAGGAGAGCAAAGGAGTGGGAAACACAAGACGAGGAAGGTGGGAGGCCCTCTCTGAGGGCACTGGGGAGCTATGGGAGAGGTTGGAGCAGAGGAGTAGTTTTAGGAAGGTCCTTTAGGCTGCCCAGGGGAAGCGCTTGGCGGTCTGAGTGGGTCTCAGGTGAGGCCTCAGACGTGGGAGGATGGGGAGGGGATGGCCCCAGGGGACTTTGGGGCCCCTGTGACTACCGCCCCACCCGCAGATCGGACAGCCCACGCTGCTGCTGTATGTGGACGCAGGCCCTGAGACCATGACCCAGCGGCTCCTGAAGCGCGGAGAGACCAGCGGGCGCGTGGACGACAATGAGGAGACCATCAAGAAGCGACTAGAGACCTACTACAAGGCCACGGAACCGGTCATCGCCTTCTATGAGAAGCGTGGCATCGTGCGCAAGGTGCGCCCCCTGCGGGCCGCGGGTGGCCCCGGGAATCTGGAGGTTTGCCTGGGTTGGCCAAACTCCTTGTGACCTGGGGCTCAGCCCTCCATTCCGGGCCTTGGTTTCCTTACTGGTTCTGGGACCGGCTGCTGTCCCCGGTGGCTGGGCTCAGAGAGCCGGGCCACCCCTCTGGGGGAAGTGAGCCCCTGTCCCAGTGCAGCCCACGTGGCCCTTCCCAGCATCTCTGCTCTTCCGGCGGTCTCCCCGCAGGTCAATGCCGAAGGCTCCGTGGACAGTGTCTTCTCCCAAGTCTGCACCCACCTGGACGCCCTCAAGTAGCGGCACTGGCGCCCCCTCCCCGGCTGAGCCCCGCCCCACCCCTGTGCTGACTTGAGGCTGGCCTGGCCTGAGCTCAGGGCCTCCACCCTGCCCGGCTGGAGCACAGACAGAGGAAGCCACTTTATCCTGTTTTCATGGACAGCCAAGCACTAAAGGAATTTCCAAGGACATTCGGTTTTACTCCTTTTTCTTTGCTTTCACTGGAGTTGAGCCACGTGATATGGCCTCCAGCAGCCCCTCACCCTCCCAGTCCTCCTCAGGCCCCTCAGCCCGCCTCGGCCAGCTGCCCTCCCCTAGTCCCAGGGGAAGGAAGACCCGGGGCCCTTCCTCACCCGGGACATGCTGGGTCGGGGGGCCCGGGGTGACAGAGGCAGGATCCTTGCTCTCAGGGACCTGGGGTCAAGCAGAGCTGGGCCCCGGCCTGGCTTCCTCTGAAACCCTTGCTGTGCGGCCTTGACCCTGACCCCTCATGTCTCTGAGCATGTTTGCTATGCTTAACCCCACCGGGGCCTCAGGCAGCGAGGTCATGGGCTGCGGGCGGCTTCCCGGGCAGCGGGGACGGCGCATGTCAGCTGGCTGGGTGGGCGATGAGTTGGCCTCCTACCTGTAAGAAGCTCTGAGCGTCTGAAAAGGGCATCGAGATGCAGTGATGGTCAGCGGTACCTCCCCGAGGAGGTGAGACGCGAAGGACCCCCACCGTACACCCCTGGCCAGGTCACAAGCTGCCCTTTCTGAGCCCATCTCTGAATCTGAGTTCGGGCCCGTGCCCCCTGCACCCTTCACCTCCCAAGGTTAGGACGAGAACACGCTGAACGAGGGCGCGGCCTGTCAGTCACCGGGGCCTGTGGGAGCCGAGCCCAGAGCAGCCTTGGGGATGTGCAGGCCTTGGGTGCTGCGGGGGCGCCCCAGACTCCCTGGCGGGGTGGGGGGGACCATCTTCACGTTTCTGTTCTTTCACTCTGTGACCTCATCACCGAGGAAGGCTCAACTTGGTGCTCACGTGTGCTTAACACCTGTCCTGGTCCCCGCTGACTCCCTTTAGAGCCACGAGAACCTTCCTCGGCCACACCTGGGTGGGACTAAATGCTGGGTGGGGCTGATGGTGCCCAAGGTGTGTCCCCTTTTATTTATGGCAAGTGCGGCTGGTTTTCCTTCTACATTAGTTATTTAAACTTTCCTTTAAAATAAACGTATTTAAGTTATAAAAGGTGAGTCTATTGAAAGAGTAACACAAAACATCAACGCTAGCACAGGGGAGGTAGGAGAAGGCAGGCATCATGTGGGGTGAGCCTTCTGGTCCAGGGGTCGGGAGGGAAGGTCTCTGCTGCTGGTCTCTGTTCCCCCTGCCAGCTGGGGTGGGGTGGGGGGAGCCGCGATCTCTCTGTGACCTTCCCTCTCCGGCAGCGGGCACATCTGTCCCAGCGGGCTAACACGCTCACACACACCTAGCGCAGGGCTGCCCGGATCGGCGTGAGCACGAGCGGGGAAAACACGCCAAACGTGATGAGGCGCTAGAGAGATCACCTGACAGAGGCAACTTTATTTTTTTTCTTTATTTTTTTCCTAATTACTGCATCATCAGCTCAGGTGTGTCCCAGCTGAATGACACTCTAAGCTGACCCCAACTATTATGCACTTAAAACAAAAGGCGACTTGAAAAAACAACAACACAGAGATGTAAAAGTTCCAGTAACCAGCGCCCCAATCCTTGCAACCACAGACCTTCCTTTGAGGGTTTCCGTTGTGCCTGTCTGTTCAACTTAGTTTTCCAGAGCACCGGCCACACGGCCACACGGCCACACGAGCAAGACAAAGCTCATAAGCCACCACCTGCTGTGATGTGCCCCACCCCCCCCACCCCCCGTACCAGGAGGGGGCCCATGCTCACAAAAGACCAGTTTTCAGCAGCTGAGTGCACAGGGGGGTCCCTGGTGGCAGCCAGTTCCTTGAGCTGGAGCTCTGGAGTGGGGCCTTGAAGATTCCTAGGAGCTCACATCACCATGAGCAGGGCATGGAAGGGTATAGGGAACAGCTCTGCAGAGTCACAGAGTCCTGTTGAATGGAATACAGGTGAGAGGGGGTTGCCATAGCAAAAGACAAGCCCGGAGGGACCACATTTGCAGGGCCTTGAATGCCGACCCAAGCATCTAGTCTCTCCCCTAGGGACAATGGGAGGCTCAGAAAGAGGGTTGTTTTCTTGGTTTTTGGTTTTTCTGTTTGTTTTGGTTTTTTAATGTTTATTTTTGAAAGAGAGAGCGTGAGCAGGAGAGGGGCGCAGAGAGAGGGAGACACAGAATTGGAAGCAGGCTCCAGCCTCTGAGCTGTCAGCACAGAGCCCTATGCGGGGTTCAGTCTCACAAACCATGAGATCATGACCTGAGCTGAAGTCGGACGCTCAACTGACTGAGCCACCCAGGCGCCCTATTAATGAAAAATTGCAAACAAACTGAAAATTGGAGGAAATAAAACAGTGAACACCACCATGCAGAAATTATCATTTCCCTATATTTCCTCATTACTGTTTTACTTTTGACAACGCATTTACAGTAAATTACCGAAGAGAAAAATTCCACCCCTGAAGTATGACTCTACAGAACAAGGACATCTTCCTACCTGACCACAACTCAGAGTTTCAATAACACTAAGTTGACGCTAGTGTCATAATATGTAGTAATCAGTCCACATGCAATTTGTCCCAGTCGTCCCCAAAATGCATCTTTGTTCAAATCACGGTGCGACCCAGGACCACATGCAGCACTCGGTTGTGGTATTTGTCAGGCCTCTGTTAATCAGGTGATGAGACTGGCCTGTGGAGAGACCAGTTGTCCGGCAGAAAACTCCTTCCAGATTCGCCCTTTGCTTCCTGCTGGTGTCGTCCAACTTGCTCCTCCAGCCCCTAAATTTCTTGTAAACTGGAAGTTAGTTATAAAGGCATCATAGATTCAGGCTCAGCCTCTGACACAAGAACACCTAAGGGATGAGGCCCAGCAAGGACTTTAAAACCGGGGAGGGGAGAGGATGGGGGGGCGGTGCTCCTGGCTGGATCCGTTGGTTAAGCGTCTCTTGATTTTGGCTCAGGTCATGATCTCGTGGTTCATGAGATCGAGCCCCGAGTCGGGCTGTGTGCTGATGGTGCGGAGCCTGCTTGGCATTCTCTCTCTCTCTCTCTCTCTCTCTCTCTCTCTCTCTCAAAATAAATAAACAAACATTTAAAAAAAACAACCCAACCACAGGCAGCGGGCCAGAACTGCAGTGCCCCCAGGCTTCATGTGCGCGCACCTCTCCTGGGTCTGGTTAAAAAGCTGATTCTGCTCCAGCAGGTCTGGTCTGGGCAGCGAGGCTGGGCTGCTGGTCCGTGGCCCACACTTTGGGTAGCTCAGGGAAAACTTGGTTGAGGCCTGGACCCTGGGGGTGGAGGGGGTCAGGGACCAGGAGGGCTCATCTGCTGGTGTCGGCTGGGAGGTGGGCGTGGCATTGGGTCCAGACTGGAGACAGTCACGTTCTTCACCTCTGTCACATTCTTCACCTCTCTAGGGACGCTCCAGGCAGCAGCTTTGTCCCAAAGTGCCGGGAACACTATGGCCAGCCAGAGCCCTCAGGGTCTCGGAGAGAGAGTGCTCCACAGGCGTGGTGGCCTCAGATGCCCCCCCTGGACTGCGCCCCTAAGTCTTGGCCTCAAGGGCCCCAAGGGCCTGGCCGGAGGCGCTGAAGTGGGAGAGGAAGGAAGCGGGGAGCAGAGGAGGCCAAGGCTGCCGCCTCCCAGCCTCGAGAGGGGCCTCGAGTAAACAGGAAGGCCTGGCGGCTCCACAGTGGGGGGGCTTTGCAGGGGCCGGAGACCAGAGCCCTACTGCACATGTGCAGCCTGTGACCACAGGGCTTCCTCGTTGGGGAAGCTGACCCAGAGAGGTTGTGCAACTTGTCCCAAGCCACACAGCACGGCAGGGGCACAGGGCTGGACCCTCACCTGCCTCTCCTGCTTCTTCCGTCTTCCTAGGGTTCTGGTTCAGGGTCTCCAGCCTGTGTTGCCCTCCGTGGTTCATGGGGTGCTGGGTGAGTCTCTCCCCTTCGTGGGCCTCAGATTCTCTGCCTATGAACTCTGAGCCCTATGACTTAGAGGTTCTAGGATCCTGGCCCAGTGGGATTCTTTTGCCTCCTGGGTGGTCCTCATGGGTTCTTCAGACTTTGGGGAGTGCGTTTCATCAGAAAAGCCAGCCTGTTCTTGGGGAATGACAGGGAGACTCTGAGAGACTTCTCTCTTCTGTCAGAGTCTGGCAGGACCACTGACCCTTATGACCACCGTGTACCCTTGGGGAGTCCTTCCTCATCAGGCACCCTGTCTTTGGGCTCAGAATGGTTCCAGCACCCACACTCTGATGCCTCAGAATCACAGTGTAAGCACAGCCCTTCATTTATTGCATCAGTACTTAACCAAACACCTCCCACAGGCCAGGTGCTATTTGAAGTGATGGGCATTTGGAAGCAAACAGAGCAAGGCCCTCGCCCTCATGGAACTTGTGTTCCAGAGCAGGAGACAGACAAAAAAACAATATATAGTGTGTCAGATAGGGTCCAGTTGCTGATGTGAGGAGGGGGCTATTTTATTTTTATTTGATTTGATTTTATTTTTTTAAATATTTATTTTTGAGAGAGAGAGAGAGAGAGACAGCGTGAGCAGGGGAGGGTCGGAGAGAGAGGGAGACACAGAATCTGAAGACAGGCTCCAGGCTCTGAGCTGTCAGCACAGAGCCCAACGCGGAGCTCGAACCCACGAACCGCAAGATCATGTCCCGAGCCGAAGCCGGACGCTCAACCGACTGAGCCACCCAGGCGAGGAGGGGGCTATTTTGAATGCAACCGTCGGGGAAGTCCTCACTGACCATGCGCCATTTGATCTGTGACTTAAAGAACGAGGAGCAAGTCCTGTGGTTATCTAGGGGGAGAGTGTTTCAGAGAGCGGGAATAGCAAGTGCAAAGGCCCTGAGGTGGGCATGTGCTTGGCACACTCAAGGAACAGCAAGGGAGGCCAGCGTGGCTGAAGCGTGGGGAGCAAGGTGGAGAAGAGCAGAAGATGAGGTTGGAGGGGGGAACGGGGAAGCCTCGCTGGCCATTTGCGGGGCTGACCAGAAGGGATGGAATTTGGCTTAACTCTTAACAGCCTCCCTTTACAGTGTGCAGAATGGGCTGGGGTAAGGGTGGTGGCAGGGGAACTCCGTGAGGTGACTCCAATATTCTAAGAGGTTCCAGTCCTGACCAGGGCAGTAGCTGTGGGGTAGTGGGAAGCCCAGAAACACTGGGAATTTGGGGGCGCCGCCGCCAATATTTGCTTCTAGGTTGGACGAGGGGTGGGAGAGTCAAGGTTCACCTCAAAGCTTGAGCAATGACAGGGGGGAATCTGTCACCTTCTGAAGACGGAGACACAGAGGCAGGCGCGCTTAGCAGAGAACCCACAGCGCGTGGTTTTGGACGCGGGAAGTCTGAGCTGCTCCTTATTTGACAGCCGGGAGCCTGGGGGTGAGTTCGGGCTGGAAGTAGAAAGCGGGGAGCCATCAGTCTATAGACGGTACCGAAAGCCATTTGTCTGGATGAGGGCGCCCAGAACGGCTCTTCTCAAACTTAATGTGCACACGAGTGCCCTTGGGGTCTTGATAATATGCAGGTTCTGAGTCGGCAGGGCTGGGTCAGGGCCAGAGAGAAGCTCTCAGGAGATATTAGGACTGCACTTGACAGGCAGGGATCTAAGGCATCATATTTTATGGGCAAGACTTGCTGGGGGATAATGAAATCAATAGAGTGGCTTGTGATCAGTATTTAAAAGAAAATAGGACAAGATGGATGCATATCAGATGGTCACAAAACGCTGAAAGTATTTGAGCCCGAGTCCCAGGATTTGTGCGGGGACACAACATCATGGCCCCAAAGGTTTGAGAGAGCCTGACCCTGGCTCTGTGGGAGTAAACAGAGAAGGGAAGAGTTCCAGGGGCCAAGCATGGGAGGATGAGGAGGGACCAGTAAGGAGGCAGATAAGGTGACCAGGGAGGTGGGAAGAAAACCAGGACGGAATGTTCTGGAAGGTAAGGGAGGAAATACAGGCCCAGATTTGCTTTGCCCCAGCCCTGTTGCCATGTACACTTGATCTCCGTCTCCTCCATTGTAAAATGGAGACATGACAGTGTCAGCCTGTTAGGGGACTGGAAGTTGGCGCTTACTGGCAAGTTTGTTAATGGTGGAGCGATTCTGACTCTTGTCCCAGGCTTCAAGCTTCTCCAGGCCAGCAGGCTGCCCTCCCATTGTGCAGACAAAGAAACTGAGACCCAGAACATAGAAAAGTCTTCCCTGAGGCCACCGGAGACAGAGTCTGGACACCCTGACCCCCAGTCCCGTGCTCTCTTCCTGTGCACCCACTTTCTCCCTCGTCCTTGTGGGTTTGGCCCTCGTGTTCTCAACAGCCCTGGCTCCCGGCCGGCGCTGGAGACAGACAGCCGCCTGGGGGGGTCCCCGGGGATTGCCTAAAACTCCTCCTGTGGCTAGTGGCCAAGGTAGACGTGCTCCATCCCTTCCTGGAGCTCCGGCGTCCCCAGCCAGCCAGGAGGAGGAAGCAGCAGAATTTAGGCACCTGTCCATCGCAGGGTCGAGGCACAGGGGCCTGGACATTGGCCACATTGTCTCTTTGGCGTGTGGCTAGGCGGCACCTGGAAGCATTTGTATCAGTCAGAGCCCCAGCAGGAAACAGATGGCACGCTCCAATGGGGTAATTTGAGAATTTAATGAAGGGTCTGTTTACGCAGGTGTGGACAGGGTGTAGGGAAACCCCGAGGGACAGGGCAGACCCCAGGGCTGGTGGCAGTGCGGGCCATGACCACCCTTGGCCTGGAGAGGGCCTGGTCAGGGCTGTGGCCTTCAGCGGAGGGATCCAGCAGGGAAAGCGTCAGAGGAATGACACCTACCCCCTCCCTCCTCCTCCTCCTTCCTCTCCGTGGTCTGTGCTGGGCTGAGGGGAACAGGGGGCAGCAGCTGTGTCCGTCGAGGTGGACAATACATCTGGGGGCAGACGGAAGATGGCTAACCCAAGGTCTGTCCCCAGCTGTGAGACCATATGACCCTCAAGCTTTCCGGGGACAGGCAACCCAGTCTAAGGACTGGCTTCTTCCACTTTGTACCTCAGTTTCCCTTTGCCTCTGTGGCCCCCGCCCCTGCCTTATCTTTCTGGGGACTTCAGTAACTATATCTGAAGGCCCAAAGGGTCCTGGGCTCTGTGCTGGGGACACAAAAGTGCAGAGGAAGCCTCAAGGGGCTTCTAGTCAAGTGCAGAGTCATATACAACACGACCCCACACAGACTAGGGCGTGGTGGGGAGGCCCAGGGTGCTGTGGGAAATTTAGGGTGACCTCCTCTCCACTGCTGGGGGGTCCCAATCTCCTTCTTCCTCCACGAG
Organism: Cryptoprocta ferox; assembly: GCA_028646485.1. NCBI lineage: Eukaryota > Metazoa > Chordata > Mammalia > Carnivora > Eupleridae > Cryptoprocta > Cryptoprocta ferox. The sequence goes on from CM053568.1 coordinate 7,452,361, forward strand.
GTCTCTGGGGTCAGGGCTCCAGGCCCTCCCATAACTGCCTGTAGGATTTTCTGTCCCTGGAAGTTTCCTGTAAGTTCTTTCTTGTGTCTGCCTGTAGCCTCTCCTGCTTTCTAGAGAATCCAGCGGGTCTTGTTTATACAGCGGGTGGGGATGGGTTGTGCAGCGTGGGGGGAAGGGAGAAGGAGGAAGGTTTGAGAGCCTCCCCTGGGGTCCTTGCTACGGCCTGGGATGGCCGTCACCCTGTGACACCCACAGCCACAACGACATCTGTCTCCTCCACATTCAGCAAAGGAGTTGGTGAGCTTGGAGCCAGGCAGCCCCGAGGTCTCCGTTTCCCAGCTAGGGGTCATGCAAACTTCAGGGAGCCTTGGGTTCCTCTTCCGTAAATGGTTTGATGGCACTGGCCTCCAGGGGTGGCTGTGAGGATTCAGAGCTGATAAGGTGACCGCCTAGGGCGGAGCCTGGTGCACTGGGGAGCTCAGCCCCGGGGCCGGATTAACTAACTGTCCCTGGGGAACAGACCCCTGTTCGGAGGGCCTGGGGAAGCCTCACAGCCCGTGCCCACCTCCCCATCTCTGCACCCACCGGAACAGGCAGAGGAGCTGTCGCTCTCGGGGTGACCCCGTCTGCCCCCAAAACAGCCTTTCTGCCTGCGGGGCACCGATGGCCCCCCCCCCCGCTCCCCGTGGCCCCACACCTATTCCTCACCAGAAACTGACCGGGCAGCGAACCTTCCCCCAAACCCCACCCAGGGAGCCAGGCCCACACTCCCCGCCCCTGTGTCAGCTCCTGCAGAGAAAAACGCACTCCTGCTCCCTCCCTCCAGAGGTACCCAGGGCTCCTGCCTTCTCCTCGCTCCCTGGGCCTCCATTTCTCCATCTGTGACCCAGGACAAGTATAAAGAGAAAGATCTCCTGGCTCCATCCCTTCTTGTGAGTCCTGCCAGCACACACCTCGATTTGTCTTCTCAAAGCCAGCACCTTCTGTTCCAGAACCCTCCATGACTCCCCCTACCCTTCAGGATAAAGTCCTGGCCCTCAAGCCCCCCCCCCCACCAGCCTGCCTCTCCAGGCTTCCTGTCCCCACCACACTCCATGCTTGTCCCACAGTGGTCCAACCACTTCCTGCCTCTGTGCCCCTCTCTGCCATTGGCCCCCTGCCCAATGTACCCTCTTTACCCATTTCTTTCTTACCCTACCCCCTGCTCCCCCAGTCCTTCAAAGGCCAGGCAGCTCAGGCTTCCTTCTCTGAGCTCCCTTGGCCTGTCCCTAGGTGCTACCTGTGACTAAAACCATGGTGAGCACACAGTTGGCATTTACTATTTGCACGATGAACAAGGGACGGCTCTGGGATCGTCTCCCAGGCTGCTCAGGGAGCACTGATGGGGGAGGACTTCCTGTGTCAGGCCCAGGCTCAGCGCTGTGGCGGCCTGACCTCCCCAAATCTCACAGCAGGCTGGCGAGGAAGGCACAGCTGTGACCACTTTGCAAACAGGGTGGAAGCTGTGTTGTTCAAGGCCTCCCAGCTCAGAGCAAGGAGAGCAGGCTTTTGAATCCAGCACAATCTGACTTCAGAAAGGCCATTACAGAGCGTCCCTCTTTCATTGGGGGCTGTCTTTTGTCCCTGGGGGATTTTCCACCCATGGAAGGGGGCCGACCCAAGGTACCTCAGCCCCAGCTGCCATTTGGGAGTGTCCCTTCCCTATCTTGGGCCTCAGTTTCCCTGCCTGCAAAACAGGGAATGATGAGCCAGTGTCAGGCTTGTATGTAAGTCACTTTGGTGCTCAGTGACACCTGTTTGAATCCCAACTCCACCGTCTTCTTGGGCCAATTATCTCACCACATCAGGCCTCCATTCCCTCATCTGCAAAATGGGAACAACTGAGTTCACGGGACTATGAGCTCCACCTGAGCCTCCTTGGCCAGGGCCTGGCCTCTGAAAGGTCTCCTTGGTAGGCTGTTAGGGTGATTGTTTTCATCTGCCCTCTGGGGGCTGCCAGATGAGCCCCACCAGCCCTGGAGAGGGTGGGACGGAGAGTGGGGTGTGGGGGGGGAGACAAGCTGGAGCCTGGGCCCTCCCACCCCACTCCCTCCTCCCCCCAGCCTCAGGGCCCCCCACCCAGCGACAAAGCCCGTGGCACTTCCTCTCGCCGCCTGGCAGGCCGCCTGGCCCGGCCCCTTCTCTAAGGAAGCGCATTTCCTGCCTCCCCGGGCCAGGCTGGATGAGCCGGGAGCTCCCCACGGCTGCCGGTCATACCCTAGCTCCCATCTGCAGCCCCAGGCCGGGACTGTGCCCCCGCTGCCGTCCACAGGAGCCCAGCACCCCCTCCCCATCCATCCTTCAGCCAGCAACCCCCCGGCCCGGCCCTGCGCCCCTGTGCCCACTTCTCCTGACCCCTCGGCCGCCACCTCAGAAGGCTGGAGCAGGGACGCCGTCGCTCCGGCCGCCTGATCCCCTTGGGTCCCCACTCGCGCCCACGCCGGCCCCCACGCCCGCCTGCAGCCCTGCCCCTGGACACCGGATAAGGCCCAGCGCGCAGACCCCCAGCTGGACAGCATGGACCGCGGCACGCTTCCCCCCGTTGTCGCCTTGCTGCTGGCCGTCTGGAGCCTCAGACCCACAAGTAGGTGTCCGGGGACCCTGGGTGGGGAGACTCGGTCCCAAGTGTTCTTGGACGGTCTCTACCCTGGTCCCGAGCTCATGCCCAGTGGGGCTGCCCTAGGGGGTTTGGACAGCCCGAGGTGGGCACCACTGGGTGACCAACCATCCCGGTCCAGCAGGACAAAGAACATTCAGCCCTAAAAGTCTCAAACAGGGATGAGTTATTTACCTTTCCCTTGACCTTGGCCTTTAGCCTCCAGCTATGTCCAGTTTCTCCCCAAGCAGCCCAGGTCCCAGAATGCTTGCTGTGCAGCCCTGGGAGAGTCTCCCACCCTCTCTGAGCCTCAGGCTCCTGTCTGAAGAACCTGTGGCAAGGAGGGCATGTGAACTCACAGCACTAGGGCACTTGGTTCCAATCGCATGTGGCTGCTTCCTCACGGGGTGATGTTGGGGGACTGCAAAGTGGGGGTGAGAAGGAAACTCCTCTGGGGCTGTTGCGAGGGTCGGGGGTGAGGCTATGCTTGCAGAGAGAGTTCTCGGGAAGCCTGGAGTGTTCTGTGTTGTTACTGTGGCTTTATGATTAGCTTTCGATTTCTACCCCTCACCTCTCCGGGGCCTGTGAGCGGCTCCCAGAATGCTCTTGAACTTGGTGCTCTCCCTCTGCCTCTACTTCCCCGCTCCTCCTTGAGATGCTGCCAGGTGGGGGCACAGGCCCAGACTGTGGGTTCTGTGGGGGCTCCTCAGCCTGGGGGTTTTTCCGGGTGGTCTCGGCCTTCTGAAACTGACCAGATGAGTGGCCATGAGGAGCTGGGGACTCCCTACCCCTCAGCCCACTCATGTGGGCCCTGCCATGCCCGCCTAAAACCACAGCACAGCCCTGTGGGCACCCCTTCACCCATGGTGCACCCAGGAACTCCCTAAACTCCCTAAAGGATCTGGGGTTGGGGTGGGAAGAACATAAGGGAAGAACACAGCTGTGACCACCCTCCCCACTGATCTCACCCTGTGGCATTTTAAACCCCCTAATCCTTGGTTTCTAAACCCCTACCACTGCCTCACTGACCACAGAAAACTGTCTCAGACATTAAGTGACCTAGCATGAATGTGACCTCAGGCTTGTGGCTCCTAACCACGTGTAATACGCACCCCCCACCCCATATAGCTCCCAGCAACCCTGCAAGATGGCCGCCTTTATCTCCCCATTTTACAGGAGAGGAAGTAGAGGCTGTGACCTGCCAAGTTCACACAGCCCAGACAGAAGCCCACCTGAGCTCCGCAGTAGGTCTCCAGGCTGCCCTGTCTTTCTCCCGCCTCCCCTACATTTCTCGCTTGATAACACTTCTTCTTCATAATCATCAGAGAAGGATCCATGTACAGCTTTGGGGTCTGGTTTTATAGGATGGAAGGCAGCGGTGTGCTGGCAAATAATTAACAGGGGTGGAGGGTGTTGGGGATTCTGCTAATGTCCAGGGTATACATGTTCCCACGTGGCGGATTTCAAGCTACCAACTCCCCAGACTTGAAGTTAGGACGCAGGGTCCAGTAATACCTTTGTCGGGTTCAACAAAGATGCAACAGACAGAGATAAAACTCAAGAGCATAGATCTAGTAGGGGCGCCTGGGGGGCTCAGTCGGTTAGGCGTCCGACTGCGGCCCAAGTCATGATCTCACGGTTCGTGGGTTCGAGCCCTGCGTCAGCCTCTGTGCTGACAGCTCAGAGCCTGGAGGCTGTTTTCGGATTCTGTGTGTGTGTCTCTCTCTCTGACCCTCCCCTGCTCGCTCTGTCTTTCTCTATCTCTCAAAAATAAATAAAAAACATTAAAAATTTAAAAAAAAAAGCATAGCTCTAGTAAAATGGAGGAAAATAGGAAGTAATGAGTTTTGATATTTATTACCATTTAAAATACATCATTTATTTGTAAGCTTATACCATTTAATTTTTTTGAGATTTTATTTTTTTAATTTTTATTTTTTTGAAAGAGCATGCTCGCAGAAGCAGCAGGGAAGGACAGAGGGGGGAGGGAGGGAGAGAGAGAGAGAGAGAGAGAGACAGTGCTAAGCAGTCTCCATGCTCAGCGAGGATCCCAACTCAGGGCTTAATCCCATGACTCTGGGTTCATGACCTGAGCCAAACCCAGAGTTAGACACTTACCCAATGAGCCACCCAGGTGACCCTAAGATTATATTTTTATTTATTTATTTATTATTATTTTAAGTTTATTTCTTAGAGCATGTGTGTGCCCACAAGCAGGGAAGGAACAGAGAGAGGGAAAGAGAGAGAATCCTAAGCAGGCCCCATGCTGTCAGCAGAGGCCGACATGGGCTCACAGATCATGAGATCATGACCTGAGCCAAAATCAAGAGTCAAGATGCCTAAGCAACTGAGCTACCCAGGCGCCCCCATTTATTTATTTTTAAGTTTATTTATTTATTTTGAGAGAGGGACAGTGTGAGTAGGGGAGGGGCAGAGAGAGAGGGAGACAGAGAATCCCAAGCAGGCTCTGCACCGGCAGCGCGGAGACTGACCTGGGGCCCGAACTCCTGAAACCAAGAGTTTTAAATCCATTGTGGGGCTCAAACCTACAACCCTGAGATCAAGATTCGCATGCTCCATCAAGTGAGTCAGCCAGGCACCCCAAAATTTAATTTTTAATAACAGCTGTGTTGAACAGCCGATTGGAAAAGCTGGTGACTTATCATTCTGCCCCTGTGACCAGTGTGCTGGGGATCAGAGGACTCGAGGACATTCCAAACCATCCAGGCCAACTCATTTACAGTCTGAGGCCCGTGGAAGGCAGACGGGCGGGGGTGGGGGCCTGGGTTAAGGTGTAGAACCCAGATCTCCACTCTGGGCATGGAGTGAGAGTGACCCTCGCATCCTCAGGCCAGAGAGGGTAAAAATGGGTCCGAAACAGGTCCAAGAATGGGTCCGACCTTCTGGGAACGCAGCTTGGCAGAATCTCTCAAAACTGTAACTTCTGTAACAAATAGCTCAGCCTTCAGCTCTACAGAGTTATTTCCCCAACTCTGTAAAGATGTACGGTCCACAGGTACCTGTACCAAAAATGTCCAAATGTCCATCAGCCTGGGTCCTATCAAATGAATTTTTTTTTGTTTTTTTGTTTTCTATCAAATGAATTATCAGGCAGTGAAATATCATGCAGCCCAAACCAAGAAAAAGCTAAATCTACACACCGCTGTGGACAGATGTCTGGGACGCAGCGTTAGGTGTTCAAATGGCAGTGACTCCATTTCTGTAAGAATCAAATAGTAACAGGGGCGCCTGGCTGGCTCAGTCGTGAAACGTGCAACTCTTGATTTCAGGGTTGTGAGTTCAAGCCCCACAATGGGTGCAGAGATTACTTAAAATCTTTGGGGGAAAAAAAGAATAAAATAGTAGTAACACACAGTATGCATGGAGACGATTCCAACATCCCTGTTCTCCAGCCCAAGGTTTCTCTAGGCAATTGTCTTTAAGACATATTTTTTTGTCATGTCGGAACTTTTTTTTGAAAGAATAAACATGTAAGTTTGTTTCTTGGTTTTTTTGTTTTTGTTTTTTTTTTTTTTACACCTCACGAATTTGCATCATCCTTATTCAGGGGATGTAATCTCTGTATTTTTCCGATTTTTGTACCCGTGCTGCTGAAATGAGCACAAACGTGTACACTTTTTTTCATGTAGGTTCTTATTTTACTTTACTTTTTTAAGTAGGTTCCATGCCCAGTGTGGAGCCCACCACGGGGCTTGAACTCATGATCCTGAGATTGAGACCTGAGCTAAGATCAAGAATTGGATGCTTGGGGTGCCTGGGTGGCTCAGTCGGTTAAGCGTGCGGACTCTTGACTTCGGCTCCGCTCACCATCTCGCAGTTTGTGAGATCGAGCCCTGCATCAGGCTCTGCGCTGACAATGCAGAGCCTGCTTGGGAGTCTCTCTCTCTCTCCCTCTCTCTCTGCCCCTCTCCTGCTTGGGCTCTCTCTCTCAAAAATAAATAACATTAAAAAAAGAAGAAGAAGAATTGGATGCTTAACTGACTGAGCCCCCCAGGCGCCCCTCATGTAGATTCATAAAGAGCAATTTAGTTAATATTCACTTCAGGCTCCTCCTCAAAGAAAATAGATAAGGGAAAAAAATCACTTCCCAAGTTCTTTTATTAATATAGGCAATGTTAGCCTGCTGGTGGGTTGCTTACTAGTTTTTGTCTAGCTCGTTAAGGTAACTTTAATGCAGACGAATAAACATTTGGGAGCCTTGGTTACTCTTCTTCTGTCCCAGGTCTGTGTTGTCGTGTAGATGCCATAACCATCCCATCGTGTTTCCAGAATGTTCTTTCCCTTAAATGTGCCATCCCATCATCTGATGAAGCTCTTATTGCTGAATATTTAGGTGGTTTCCCCTTTGAGGCTGGTTATAAATACCACTACCGCGCACGTTTTTGGTACATGCACTTCTTCCTGTATTTTGGAGTATTTTGGATAGAGTCCCAGAGGCGAGGGTGCCGGGATTCAAGGCCCATGTTGGGTGGCTGAGATCTGTTTCCGAAGTGTGGACAAGGCTTCATGGAGGGATGGGATAGAGGCGGGACTTGGAGCCCTGTGCTGCCTACCACCCGTGTGGGGGATCTGGGGCTCTCCGGAGAGGGGGGGCTAGAGACGCAGGACAGAGACCACAAATATCTATGTCTTAGAGCCTACAACTCCAGAGCAGTTTCCCATTTGTCAGGGGGTAAAAGAAGAGATGTGTGAGCCAGGTCTCAGAGGATCAGATCCCAGGACATGACCACTGAGATTCTCTCTCAGCCAGACAGAGAGTGACACTCAGATCCAGCTCCAGCCCCAGCTTTGGGACATCAGCCCTAGAGGCTGAAGAGGACCATCATCTGGGGCTGGACCATTGATACCTGGGACAGGGATGGGGGTGAAGAGACAAATGGAACTGCTGACATGGATTCAGCACTCACTGTGTGCCAGATGCTGCCCTAGGCCTGATGCGTCCCATCAGACTTAACCTTCACAAAAGCCCAACAAAGCAGACCCTCCTGTCGCCCCCACTCGACAGCTGACGAGGCTGGGGAACCGGCAGGTGAAGAGATTTGCCCATGTGACAGCCCAGAAATGAGCAGCTGGGCTTGAGCCTTGGCTTGAACCACTGGGCACTACTGCCTGAGAGGAGAGAAGATTTGGTTCCCTTCTTGGCCTTACACTGACCCATCTGGCGAGCGTGCAGCTGGATTGGTCCCGTCACAACAGGGCCTTGAGAGTTGAACAGAAGTTGACCAAGAGGTCAAGTAAAGGAAGACCCTTGGTCTGGGAGAGAGCGCCGCAGATGCAGGGAACGAGGTGCGTTTGGAGAAGGAGCTCACGTCTCCCCAGTGGGCATAAACAGTCGTGAGAGCAACTGCGAATTCCTGAGGGAGCCCACCCCACCCTGGCCAGGGGTCATCGACCAACTTTCTCAGCAAGTGGATGAGGAAGGTGTTGTGATTACCATCATCCCCACTGTGAAGAGAATGACACGGAGGCATGGAGAGGGAGCTGGGAGACGGCAGAGAATCAGGATCTGAACCTTGGCGTGTGTCAGATCCCTGCGCTCTTCAATTCCGTGTTAGGTTGTGGAGCGTGGACTTGACCCTGAGGGTGTTGAGGAACCACGGGAAAGACCGGAGAAGGGAGTGTGGCGGCGTCCCTGGGGGGTGGCTGACACATAGCTGGGAAGTGGGCGCTGAGTGTGCGAGCCGGATCGCCCAGGGGTACAAATTCAGGCTCGGGTAAATTCTTGCACCTTGCAGATCTGGTCTGCCCACGCGCCCAGTGGTTACAATAACAGTACCCACCTGTAGGGCCGCTGCAAGGATCTGGTGAATGAACCCATGGGAAGCCTGGGAATGGTGCCTGGCTCTCAGTAAGCATGATGAAAGCTGTTTTGCAAACAGGGAAACCAAGGCTCAGAGAAGTTAGGCCTTTGCTCAAGGTGACCATCTTTTTTTTTAATTTTTTTTTTTTTACATTTATTTATTTTTGAGAGACAGAGACAGAGCGTGAACAGGGGAGGGGCAGAGAGAGAAAGAGACACAAAATCCGAAGCAGGCTCCAAGCTCTGAGCTAAGGGTCAGCACAGAGCCCGACGCGGGGCTCGAACCCACGAACCGTGTGAGATCATGACCTGAGCCCAAGTCGGACGCTCAACCAACTGAGCCCCCCAGGCGCCCCAAGGTGGCCATCTTTTTAAGGGGTAAAGCTGGAATTTGACCCAGGCCGTCTGGCTCCAGAGTTGCTTTTCTTGACCATTATTCTCCGTGGCCTTTCAAGGTGCCGGAGTAGCCACGTGGAAAGCCCTGAGGTGGCCCTATGCTCATGGGTGGGGGCGGAGGAGGAAGGGGACAGAGGTGGGGAAGTGGCTCCAGGGTCTCGCGCTCAGGCCGGGTCACCCAGGCCCCGAGTGGCGCCTCCTTCGAGCCAGGTCCCGGGAGGCCCTGGCGTTTCCCTTGGTGCCAAGGGATTGTTTTCAGCCTCTGTCTGGGCCCGCCTCCGGCTCCGGGAGACAGGCCCGGGCGTCATACTCCCTCCTGTCTCCCCATTCTCGTCTGCGGGGTGGGGGCAGCCAGGATTCGAAAAGGCCCCAAAATAAATGGACCTCTTATCTGATCTCCCAGCCTGGCCCGTTATCTGATCATTACATAATGGCCAGGCCTGTGGCCTCTCCCGCTGACGGCATGGAGGAGGTGGCCCCGGGCGGCCCCCGGCTCTCCAGGAGGAACTGGGGTTCCTGGAAGTCTGGGGAGGTGGGAGGGAAAGTCCCAAGGAAAGGAGGAAGGCACTGCGTTCATCCGCAGGCCAGACCCCAGGTCATCGTGGGGAGAGGTGGGTCCGAGGCCGAGCCTGGTGAGCCGTGTGCAGTGTGATTCGGGCATGTCCTGCCTCTCCGGGCCTCAGTCTCCCCATCTGTATAGGAAGGGTTTGGACCAAGTCTGTGTTTGCTGATAGGCAATGGGAGAGAGAGTACTGAGGAGCACCGGGGGATGGGAGAGCAGGAGGTGGGGACAGCCCTTGCCTCTGTTGGGGGGACGGGGTCTGCTGGCCTGGGGCACCAGTGACCTCCCTGTCAGAGGTCCCTCGCCTGCAGACTGCCCTTCCCACCACTTCACCCCCTCAGACAGTCCATGCTCCTCCAGGGACTGAAGTCACTCAAATAATCGTAACCAAAAGAAGTGCCACACGCTCTGTCTCATGGAGTCCGCCCACCCACCTCTACGGGTTATGTGGGTTCTAATGACCATTCCACAGACGAGCAAAATGGAGCCCAAAGTGATGAAATCGTTCACCAAAGCCACATGGCCTGTAAGCGCGGGCCCGGGATTCAAACCCAGGTCGGCCTGGCTCCAAGGACCCTGTCTTCAATCAAAATGCCCTAGGACACTTGCGCTCTGAGACTCGCACACAGGACAGGAGCAGGGCAAGGACCTGTAAGGCGGGGCCCCCATCGCAGCCAAACGTCCTTGTCCCGAACTTCTCCTTCTCAACGTGCTGCTGGAGGATGGTGTTGCCGGGACCGGGGACGGCCATCTTGAGTCCTCCTCTTACCCCCGGGGGTCCTGGGCCCAGCAAGGCTGGCTTAGCAAAGACGGTCCGATAGCCTGGGATTCGGAAGAAGCCTCCCTACCCCCCTCCTCTGAGCTGGCGACGGCTGGACGTGCGGCCAGTCCCTCCGCGCCCATCTTTGATCTCCAAGAAAACAGGAAGTGAGCGCGACAAGATGGAGACACAAACTTCCAAACAGTCTCCCCTTCTCTGTCCTCCTTCCCTCCTCCGGAGCCCCCCCCCTTTTCCCCGGCACATTCCTTAGGACGAGGTGTAGGGGCCTCATTTCCTCTTCCTCCTCTGCTGGGTCAGGGTGAAATTCCATTCCCTTCCCTCAGGACCTGCGTTTCCGGGCGGCCCAGGGGCAGGCTCTGCGGCCCAGGCCTACTCCCACAGCCGCCCTCTGACCCTGGGCCGCCCTTCTGGCTCGCTCTGTCCCTCGGGGCCACGAGACTCTCAGCCCTCCTCGGCCCCTTCCTCCCAGCCTCCCCGAGGCGCAGGAGGGAAAGTTTGGCTCTCCTGATCTCAGGACCCGTCTCCCTGTGGAGCGAGCCAGCCTGGAGGCTGTGTGCGTGCACATGGGAGCCCTGTCACGTAGCAAGGGTTGCCCGCTGTAGCAAATAAAACTGTAGGAGGCTCAGTTAAATTTAAATTTCGGATAAACAATGAACAAAATTTTAGCGTAGATATGTCCCAGGGCGCCCGGGTGGCTCCGTCCGTTAAGCAGCCAAGTCTTGATTTCAGCTCAGGTCATGTCCTCGTGGTTCGTGGGTTCAAGCCCCGCATCGGGCTCTGTGCTGACAGCGCAGAGCCCGCTTGGGATTCTGTCTCCCTCCCTCTCTGTTTATTTATGTTTTTTATTTATTTTTTATTTTTTGGGAGATAGACAGCGTGTGAGGAGAGGAGGGGCGGAGAGAGAGAGGGAGACACAGAATCCGAAGCTGGCTCCAGGCTTTGAACTGTCAGCCCAGAGCCCGACGCGGGGCTTGAACTCACAAGCCGTGAGATCGTGACCTGAGCTGAAGTTGGACGCTTAACCGACTGAGCCACCCAGGTGCCCCTGTCTCCCTCCCTCTCTGACCCTCTCCTACTCACTCTCTATCTCAAAAATAGATAAATAGGGGCACCTGGGTGGCTCAGTCGGTTAAGATCTGACTTCGGCTCAGGTCATGATCTCACGGTTCATGGGTTCGAGCCCCGCGTCGGGCTCTGTGCTGACAGCTCAGAGCCTGGAGCCTGTCCGGATTCTGTATCTCCCTCTCTCTCTGACCTTCCCGTGCTCACGCTGTCTCTGTCTCTCAAAAATGAATTAAAAAAAAAAAAACCACTAAAAAATAGATAAATAAACGTTATAAAATTAAAGATTTAAAAATATGTCCCATTTTTAGTATATTTAGGATATGCTTATACTTTTAAAAATTAATCATTCTTTATTCAACTTTAACTGAGCATCCTGTAATTTATGTGTCAGCCCTCCCCCTGGTAGCACTGCAAGCTCAGGCAAGAGACTTTTCCTTGCTGAGCCTCAGTTTCTCCATCTGTGGAATGGATATAATGCTATCCACCTCGCAGAGGAGCTGCGAGGACGTAATAAAGCCCCAAGGCAGTGCCAGGCACCTGGTAGGCATTCAGAAAGTGCGAGTATTGTCACCTCCTTATTCTCATCTGGGGCTCTCTCGGGCTGTGCTTCCCCAGCAGGTCTTGCAGAAACTGTCCATTGTGACCTACAGCCCGTGGATGCCGAGGTGACATACATCACGAGTTGGGTTCCTGAGGGCTGCGTGGCTCAGGTCCCCAATGCTACCCTTCAAGTCCACATTCTCTTCCTGGAGTCCTCAAGGGTAAGTGCCTGGTGGCAGGGCTGGGTGGGGCCCCAGGGAAAGGCCCGGGGCCACTGGGATGAGGGGAGCTTTCCTTGTGGCTGTCCCTGGAGCAGTGGGCCACGTCCTCACCAGGGCCTCTGCCAGGAGGGACATGTGGGCATCTCCCAGGGCTGGTGAGGGGTGGCATTTCTGAAGCCAGCATCACAGAGATCTTCTGGATGCCGCAAGACCCAGGTGGGAAGGGCGGGGTTTGGCCACTGAGTGGAGACGAACCACGTGAGCTGTGGAGGGGACCCGGTGAGCCATCACCGTGCACCTGCAATGGTGAGGCTCTTGCTGCTTTTCAGCGGACTGAGCTCCCCCCACCCAGGCAGCTTGGGCCTGGAGAAGGTGTTTCCCTCCGTTGAGCCCAAATCTCCCTCCCTGGAATGTTCCTCTTTGGACATCTGTGACCTGGCCAGGCAGCCCATAGAGATTGGACGCCAGCCAATCTGGCATCTTGGATGCCACCTTGGAGACCACTGTCCCTCCTGAGGCCCAGCATTAGCTTAAGTCCCTCCTAATGACAATAACACTACCCGAGCGCTCACTACGCGCTAAGTTCTGTACCAGGCTTCTGAGCTAGACGCTGCGCCAGACTCACCACGTGCCCGATTCTGTGTGAGGCTTACTGTGTGCCGTTAGAGGCCCTACTCAGAGCCAGGACCTGAGTTCAACGTCTTACGTGTATTAAGCCTCCCAAGGGCCCATCTGTCAGAGTCCGTTATTACCCCCACTTTTCAGAGGAGGGAACCGGCAGGCCTGCAGGGGCGAAGCAGCACGCCCAAGGCCGTGGCTCACGCTAGGTTCCGGGAGACCCCAAGCGAGACCGTCCCCTCGCTCCCCGGCTGGATGCATGTTTAGCCAGCATCTGGCCTGCCTGGGCCACTAGCCACACCTGGCTGATGTGGCCTCAGGTCCTGATAGCGACTTGGTGGCGTCAGCTCAGTAAACTTGTGGCCAAGCTGCCCCTGAAACTGTTAAGTTGCCCTGCCTTTGTGTGGTGATAAGAGGGTGCCCAGACCACCAATATCGGGGGGCCCTGCTCCCCACCGCCCTGCCTGCCACCCGGACTGTGGGCCTCGATAATCCCCAAGCCAAGATAGCGCCAAACACACGTTATATGGTTTTTGTAGCCATTGTTATTTTTTTCAAGTTTGGTAATCATGTGGAAAATACGATTGCCCTCTGTAAGTTCATTTCGTTTGTTCTGATGATGAGGTCTCTGTGCCTCCTCTGGGTGACTGGGCTCCCCCAACCCTAATCAATCAACAACGGGGCGGAGTCCGAGAAAAGCCCCCTGCCAAGGTGCCCAGGTCTATGGGAAACAGATGTGGAGACAGACAGCCAGGATCCGGGTGATTGGTGCTTTCTTGGGGGAGAGCAGGGCAGGGTAGGTACTCCATCTGGTGTGGGATTAGGCAGGGCTTCCTGGAGGAAGCGACAACACGAAGGAGGGTCAGGAGCTCATGGAGTGAAGGAGGCGTTAGGGAGAGCAGAGGACAGAGTGAACGCACAGGCAGGTGAGTGGATGGTGGTTAAGGTGCGAGTGTGGGTCACTGTGGCGGGAACTTGCCGTTCACCTTTGGGGCAGGGCTGGGGAGACGAAAGGGCCCTGTCACCATATTAAGGAGTTTGGTCTTTATCCTGTGGGCAGTGACAGTCATCAGAGGGCTCTTAGGGGCACGGTGTGATGCCAGTGTAACTCGTGTCATCCTAGAGCTCATGACAACAGAATCTCCTGTCACTTTCTGCCTCTTCCAGAGAACTCAGTCCCTAAAGTGCCTGGCTTTTAATCCAAGAAGCCATGCTGCAAGCCCCAAGACTGCCAGGCACGTCTGTTTGACGGGGTGGTGGAGACGGGGGGGGGCGGTGCTCAGGATACTGGGACTCCAGCCTTGGGTGTCACTGACCGGCACCTCCCATAGTGCCTGGCCTGCCGAGGGGGCTCCCTCTCTTCACTCTCCAACACACACATCCATCTCTTAGATGTTGATTTATTTCTTTTGGAAAGAGAGAGAGAGAGAGAGTGAGCAAGCAGGGGAAGGGCAGAGAGAGAAGGAGACAGAATCCTAAGCAGCCTCCACACTCTCCCCGCAGAGCCTGACGTGGGGCTTGAACTCACGAACTGTGAGATCATGACCTGAGCCAAAACCAAGAGTCAGACGCTTAACCGACTGAGCCATCCAGGCTCCCGTCACACGTATTTCTTGGGCTCGGAGACTCACCGAAGAATCACAGAGTATCAGGATCTGGCCCAGGGTCTGACAGATAGCAAATAGCTGTTTGCTGAATGAATGAATGAATGCATGCATGCACCACTGTGTGACCTTGATACAACAGTTAAGAACAGGGCTTCTGGGGCCAGTCTTCAGATTGAACTCTGGCTCCCCCTCTCAGAGCAGCTCGGCCTTGGGCCACCTCTCTAAGGCCTTGGTTTTCCATGGGAAATACGGGGCCGATTACAGTACCTCCCTCACAGGGGGGCTGTGAGAGCCCAGCGGGGTAGGGCGGGCAAATGCTGAGTGCAGGCCTGCCCAGTGGCTCTGCTTGCTGTCCTTATCATGTCTCCCCTCTGGCCTCCGTGTCTCACCTGTAAAAATCTTGCCGGGCACGCTACAGTTTCCAGAATATCGTCCCGTCAGTCAACTAATTTGATCCCCAAAGGTTATTGCTCCCAGGTAGCTGAGGCAGGGGCCGTGAGTCCCACCAGACCCCATGCTGTGACACGGAAGGCACTTTCCTCCCTGGGGAGGCCCCCCAGGACTCAGGTCCACGGCCTGATCGCTGCCCCCCACCCCCACCCCGCAGAGAGAAAGCAGCCGTGATGACCCCTGCCATCGAGCCACTCCCAAGCCAGGGGAGGCGGAGGTGGGCATCAGCACCCCGGGTATTGAGTAATGGGATTGGCGAGGAGGGGCACAGGGAGCTGGGGAGGGGAAGGGGCATTAGTGCAAGGCTCCGGGTGTCTAGCCAGACAGAGAGGGGGGCATTCCAGGCAGAGGGCACCACACGAGCAAAGGCCTAGAGGCCAGAAACCTGAGCTGGCAGTGGGAGAGGGGGAGGCTGCTGTCTCAGCAACCAGCCCGAGCCCTCTCGACCTGTGGCCACCTCCTTCAAACCCTGGCACACGGGAACAGCTTTCCCGTCCACCCCCGCGCGGCCTCCGAATCCTCAGATTTCCTGTGGGTGGACAGCAGATGAGCTAAGAGAGCCAAGCCTCGGGGAAGAGAGGTCTGCAGCAGCCAGACGAGGGGGCCATTGGGCAGGGGCTCTATCTCCCTGGGTCCCCGAAGGGCAGGCCGGAGCCTGGATTCCGGGAGGGGGCCCAGGGTCACATCCTGACCCGCAGAGACAGGAAACCGGCCTGGTGTCTCAGTGATTCCCGTCAGACCGACTACGCTGATCTGTCCTCCTAACAAACTCCAGGCAGCCAGGCCTGAGCTGGGGTGGCCGCTGATTCACCCTACTTCTGGGCAGACCCGGGGAGCCAGAGACACCCCACCCACCCCCAAGCTCACGGAACCTGCCGGGCTCTTGCACTGACTCATTCTCGACCAGAGGGGCAGGCGAGGCGTCCCAGGCAGAGGGAGAGCGGGAGGGGCCCTGGGCTACCGTCCTGAGCAGCTGTGGAAGACAGTGTCACTCTCAGACTCGGGTAATGGGGACCCCTGTTCAGACCCGACAATTAACGGCTCTCCTCTGGCCCTCTTTCCTTTGCGCTCCACCACCCCCCCCCCCCCACCCCGGGGATAAGGTATCTGCAGGCCAAAGGGACATGGAGCCTGCACCCGTCCGCTGAGTCCATCCTCCGGGTACCTGGACTCCAGAATCCCCTGCCCCGGATGTGCTGAGCCTCCTCCCAGAGCTGCATGGTGCTCCTTCCTGTCCCACCCTCTGGGGGGGGGGCTGCTGTGTGGCTGGTGGGAGCCCCTCCAGACCTAAAGGGTGGGCACGGTGGCTATGTGTAGGGGGATGGCCGTGGCAGAGTTTGGACATTCAGGCTGGGTTGCCCACATCAGTACTCGTGAAGAGAAGGAGGTAGAATGAAAGGAGGGTGGGCTGGAAGCCGGGGGCTGCCATTTGTATTCAGATCCCAGGCCTTACGGATATTAGGGGCAGGTTTGGTGGGAGGGCACGGACCGGGGGGCCAAACAGGCTGAGTGGGGATAGAGTCTGCTTTCTCACTGCTGTGTCCCCAGTGTCAAGTTCAGGGTCAGACTGGAAGTAAATATTGGATGGATGGATGGATGGATGGGTGGGTGGACGGATGGATGGGTGGATGGATAACGGAAGGAAGGAGAAATATACATGCACATGAGTATTTGCTGACTGACCATCCCAAGGGGTTAGCAGTGCCACGTGCTGGTAGTCTTGTTGTCTGCCAAGCTCCTGGAGGAGAGACTTGTGCCCCTTCAGGAGCCCAGAAGCCCCAGGCTGGGCCCAGCCCTGGCCTCTCAGATTGGCAAATGAATGGGGGAGGTGGGGAGAACACAGGCTGACCAGGCGCCCTCAGCTGGGGAAAGTAACAGGCCCACTCTGTGTCTGTCTGACTAGAGACTAGGACTCCCGGGATGCCAAACACTCGGGACCCCCCCCACCCAGATGGTAAGATGAAATCCAGTGGCCACACAATACTAGAACATCGCTGAGCCCCACTCCTCACTACACAGAGGGGAAGACCGAGGCCCAGAGAGGGGATGCCACAGTGAGATGCAGCTAAGGCAGTTCCAGCTAACTGCCGCCCACCTCTAATGCCAACCCCTACCCAGCCCCCAAACCATGGCACTCAGTATGGGAGGGCAAGGGGGAAAAAGGCAGGTAATGAAAGCTAACCTACTGTTGTGTATTTAGCTAAGCACTGGACAGCCCACTTTGGAGGCAGAATCTCCCGGAACCCTCACAAGTCTGTGAAGTGGGCATATGGTTCAGCCGATTTTCCAGATCGGGAAACCAAGGCCCAGAGAGGAAGAGTGACTGCCCAGGGTCACAGGCGAACGACCGAGCCCACATTTGAATTCAGATCAGTCTGGCTTTGACCCCCTTCCCCTGCCACCCTGCTTGTACGGAGCATCTGAGTCGGCTGGGGTGGACAGAGGGACGGCTGGCTCCAATCTGGCCGGCTCCAGTCTGGCCCTGGGAGGGTGGGGGCTGCAGGCAGCCCCAAGGCTCCACTCCTAGAAGAATTGCTGGAAGCAACTTTCTATAAGTGGCTACTAGTGTTCAGGGCCTCCTCACCGAAATCCCCCCTTCCCGCCACCAACCGCTGGGCCAACAATGGCATCTGTGGGACACTGGCACAAAAATAGAAACTCGGTCTCCCGCCCACCCACTCGGGGAAGGGGCGGGGGCTGGCGCACTTCGGAGCTGGGAGTGAGGGGCTGGCCGGCCTGCCTACCTCGGCTAGGCTCCCAGAATCCCCAGGATGCCATTCGGAAGACTGGGAGCTTGGAGGTGGACGGCAAGGCAGACCCCTTTCTTTGCCTCTGGGCTCCGGGCTGGGAGGGAAGAGGGAAGTCAGCGTGCGTATGAGTGACTGCAGGGATGAGTCAGGGCCACAGGATGGAAATGTTTGCTGTGGAAACCCAACTGGTTTTTTCTGGGAACCAGCTGGCTCCGACCAGGTCGGGGAGCTCAGAGACCCCAGGGAGCCCAGCTCCCTGTTTCCACGCTGCCACTGGCCGTGTGGCCCTGGCCCATGGCTGCCCCTCTTTGGGTCTCAGCCCCCAGCTCTACAAGGAGGGACATGGTAGCAACCGAGTGGTGGGTGAAGAGCTGAGTGTGTCGTGACAAACGTCCCAAAGTTGCGGTCTCCTGATGCCCTCACCCTCAGTGTGACCCGATGCTGACCTCCACTTCTCTTTTTTCACTTCCTTCATCCAGAACCCTACCTGGTATTTGTTCCCAACCCTATCCTGCCAAGTGGGGAGACTGAGGTACAGGGGAACAGGGACTGCTACCGAGCAGCGGCAAGAACGAGTGTTCACGGGGCTCTTTCCCACCAGCTCCGAGCTGCCTTCCCAGCCTCTCTGTCGCCTGTGGTGCTCTCAGCCCATGGATCCCCACCAAGGGGGCAGAGGACAGATCTCATCCGCTGCGGCCCGTCCGCAGCGTCTTCAAACCACAGGGCCCATCTCTTCACTGTGTGCAGCCCCAAAGGCCACCCCCGGGGGAGGACAGACAGATGGGACTATACAGTGGTGACCTGCAGGGCAGTCTGGAAGAACAGCAGGATTGAGAGGGAAGACACGGGCCAGGAGAGCTGCCCAGAGGTCCGGGGGCTGTGGGCTCCACCCTGGCACCAGATGACGTACACTGGGCCCCCGACTTCGCCACTCACCGGAAGCTCCCTTGGCAGTTTCCCTCCCTGAGCCTCAACTGTTGTATCTGGGAGAGTAGCGGATTCTGCTTCATGAGAGCACAGGTCACCTGCCCAGTACAGGGCCAGGCACGGGTTAGGTTGACCCATGTGGAATTCCGGATATTCAGTTGTTTTTTCAACAGTTTTACCTCGAGCAAGTTTGCCCCTTTAGAGGGTACAGTTGAACGGGTTTTAGTAGCTACACAGAGTTGTGCAATCAGATGCGATTGTTCAGGCTAATAGTCTACACGCATTCAGGATAAGGAGGCGTGGGCAGTTCAACTCTCAAAGACTCTGACAGGTCAGCTGTTCCAGGCCTTTCCCAGCACCACAGAGGTGGGTCCCCCTTTGCTCTGGTTAATTTCAAGTAGTCTGCCCATTACACTTCAATTTATAAATTAACGAATTAAATAAAAATTTCAGATAGTGATCACAATCCCAGAACAAAATGTCAGTTCTGACGTTTAGATTTGTACTTCATAGTTTTCAAAAATATACTAAATCCAGTGTTTAACTTTTAAAGTGTTTAGGGATGCCTGGGCGGCTCAGTCAGTTGAGTGTCTGACTTTGGCTCAAGTCCTGATCTCCTGGTTCGTGAGTTTGAGCCCTGTGTCAGGCTCTCTGCTGACAGCTCAGAACCTGGGGCCTGCTTTGGATTCTGTGTCTCCCTCTGTCTCTGCCCTTCCCCTGCTTATGCTCTCTCTCTCTCTCTCTCTCTCTCTCTCTCTCTCTCTCTCTCTCTCTCAAAAATAAATAAACCTTTAAAAAAGTTTTATTTATTTAAGTAATCTCCTCATCCAAAGTGGGGCTTGAACTCACGACCCCAAGAGCAAGAGTCACATGCTCCACCGACTAAGCCAGGTGCCCCTAGAGTACATAAATATTTCATCAAATTGATTTTAAAAGATATTTCAAAAACCAAAATGTTATAAGCCCTTTAGAAAACACTAATTAATTGAGGGGTGTCTGGGTGGCTCAGTCGGTTAAGCATCCAGCTCTTGGTTTCGGCTCAGATCATGATCTCACAGTTTGTGAGTTCAAGCCCCACATGGGGCTCTGCGCGGACAGTACAGAGCCTGCTTGGGATTTTCTCTCTCCCTCTCTCTTTGCCCCTCCCCTGCTCGTGCGCGCTCTCTCTCTCTCTCAAAATAAACAAAACTATAAAAGAAAAACACAAATTAATCAAAAATGCGATCTTATAAGATATAAATTTGAAATATATATTATTCTATAAATTTGCATAAAAGTCGTGATTCAAAGAGAGCCAACCTCAGAGGTTCACTAACATGAAAGAGCTACTTGTGAAACGTTGACAATGAAGTCACATTATTCGCTCTTTTGTTTTAAAGAGCAAAGTCACAAACAAAGAGTGACTATGGTGTCATTATTGATGAACGGAAATATTTCTGGGCAGATTTTTCCAGTGGCTGCAACGCTCTCTCTGGCTCTGTGACATCAGCTGGGGAGATGGCCAGGGGATAATTGGAAGCGAAATCTAAAACTTTCCACTGATGTCTTCATCTTGAAATACCGCTCTCCCTTTTGATAAGTATGAGGAGATTTGGGGGGTTAGGTTCAATCTCCGTGGAGAGACCGCCTGCTTTGGAGAGAGGCCGGAGCTCACTTTCCAGGGGAGTGTTTCCATTCATCTTTGTCCTCGAGAGAGTCCGTGGCGGGGCCCCTGAGACTCATCCTGTCTCAGTGTCAGCAGCTATCTGTTCCCTGGCCCAGAAAGCATTTGAGGGGGGCTGCTGTTGCTCTTTCAATAGAAGCTTTGCCTTGGGGGTCGCTGTGTCCTTTTTCTTCCTGGGAATAAGGAGGTATAGAAAAATGTGATGGGACCCTATGGTGAGAACAGAGGTCTGTCCAAGTTCGTATCCTAGCTCCATATTTAGTGCTGTGTGATCCTGGGCAAAGGACTTTACCTCTCTGTGCATTTTCTCGTCTATTAAGTGAGAATAATGGTTCCTACCTCTTAAGGTTGGGAGGAGTAGATAAATCCATATGGAAAGCACTTAGAACAGTCCTGGCACGTAGTAAGCACTACATGTTAAGTAGTATTATTGTATATTGTATATTAGTATAGTGTATATTATAAGTATATTAGTAAGTATTGTTATTATTGTGGATGTGGTTGTGGTTATGAAAGCATTCTAAATGCATATGCCATGATAAAACTTTTCATGCAGGAGGCACCTCTCAAGACAAATGTTTTCAAATTCACAGTCTTCTATCAAAATGATAGCATAATATCAACAAAAATATGGGCATGTTAATACTTTAAGATAGCACGGCAAACAGGAATACTGCAAGCTGGGAAGGGGTGGGTACCTCAACGCTGCTGCCTAGGAGCAGAGAAAGGGCACAGGGTACTGTCTAAGTCACAGCTTGCGGCCTGGTATACAGCAGGCACTCGATAGAAACAACCACCTTTGATCTACTATTGGATAAAGTTCAGGCTTATTGCATTTTTAAAAATCTCTTTGGATTTGATGAGACTGATTGCCTTCGTTCATTCAGCAAATACTTCCCAATTATCCCCACGGCTCTGGGGCCTGGGAGGCAGAGGCGGCCCAGTGGGGGCAGGGAGAGGGGAGGGGAGGGGAAGCTGACAGTGAGTGAGTTTCACTAGAGCCAGGGCAAGCCTGACTGCTGTGTGCGTCCCTCTCCTGCCCCCACCCTAGGAGGTGTCAGAGCTGGAGCTGACCATCCAGAAGTCCAGGCAAAATGGCACTTGGCCCCGAGAGGTGCTCCTGATCCTCAGCGCAAACAAGAACGTGTTCTTGCGGCTGCAGGCCCCCGGAATCCCGCTCAACCTGATCTTCGTGAGTGTGTTACCTCCAACCCAGGCTGAGGCCCCCGCTGTCCGTCTCCGTGGGCTGGGCTCTCCTGCCCCAGCAGTCCTGCTTCTCTTTTTCATTCTGACACTACACACTAGGTGAACCAGCCTGGCGAATCCCATGGGGCCCTGCCCGAGAGAACCCAAAAGGCAGCGGGGCCTGGGGTAAAGACTCCAAACTCAGATGCGGGGGTCAGGTTGATGGGCCACCCTGGCCAACTCCAATCCTCTCACATCGCGTCTGTTTTCCCTCCTGTCCAGTGGCGGCAGAATCGCATTCAGTGACATTCCATAAAGTAATTTTGTCACTGTCTTTGAAGAAGTTACAAGACCTGTCTGAAAATATTTATGTACAAAGGAAAGGGAAACCTAACAATTGTGTTAACAGTCGTTACGTCTGGGAAGTGGGGTTGGGAGAGAGATTTATTTGTGCTTTACACTTTGTTGAGTTTGCAATATTTGCTCTAAGGAACACGGCCTCCACCGGAGAAAACATGTTTTGTAAAAACTCAAGCTTTAAGTGTCAGGCACACCCACCAGAGAGGAGGTCAACTGGCTGGGACCCATAGCAAGGGCGGGGGGGGGGGCGGGGGGAGGGTCAGGGCTGGAGGAGGTGGGGTGGCCTGCGGGCACTGCCTCCCCTACTAGAAGGCGGCCCCCAGATGGGCTGCTGTTTACCGCCAGAGAAGGCAGAGGGCAGGGGTGAGGGTGGACAGCAAAGATAACAAGGGGGAGAGAGACACAGAAAGAAAAATGGAACTGGGCAGAGGCAGTATGTTGTGGGAGGGACAGACAGACACTCAGAGAAACCACAGAGAGGAGGAGGAGGAGGAGGAGGGGAGCTGGGAACCAAGACAGACCCAGATCCAGGGCTGCCTGGGAGACGGCCCAGGAGAGAAGCTGGGGGTGGGGTGAGGCAGCCAGGCTCGCAGCAGGCACAGCAGAGGGAGAGGGCCAGCGGGAAAGCCCAGGGCACCGTGGAGGCCAATCGGGAGGGCAGAGACAGACCAGCCCCATGTGGTACTTCCCTCTGTTCCCCATGGGGTAAATCAAGGCCCCTCGGAGAGCCAGACCAGCCAGCATTCTTCCTCCCTCCTTGACTTGCACCCCCCCCCGCCCCGCTTCCCCTTCCCGTTCCTGGGCCCTGCAGGCGGGGCCCTGGGTGACGCAGGGAACACGAAAATGCACCCGCCTGGCAGGAAGGTCGCAGTGGTGGCTGGCTCCGGCCAGGCCAGGCTTTCCTCCCTGGAGCTAAGAATACTCAGGATGGGGGTGGGGCACTGTCGGAGCGGCTGGCGCCCCAGCTATAGCAGAGGGACTCCACCAGAAGGACCACAGTCGGGTTTGGGGCTTGGGCCTCTGTGTGACTTGGCACCGGGCAACTGACAAACGTCTTGCCCTTTAATCCCTGTTACGTGTCCATTTTTCAGATGGTGACCCTGACAGACTGGGTAAAAGTCCCTCATCTCCTCCAGCTCTAAACCACTGATCCAGCCCTTCCATCGTGGGGGCTGCGGTCCTCACCCAGGCGCTCATCGCTTTGTTCCCTTGTTTCAGTCCTGCTCTATTCTAGGTGGACCATTCTATGGTGTCTTGCCTTCTGCCACTGCCAGGCAGTCCCCCTTAGTATCTAGTCTCAAGCCTTTATGGTGGTGTTGTTTCAGAGAGATGCGCCTGGCTTTGGAGATGGAATCCAAAGGAACTCTCTGAGTGTGGGGCCCCAACAGCTTCCTCTGAATCTCTGGCTTCAACAGAACACCTTCCAGGAAGTCTTCCTTGCTTCCTTCCCCCGGCCCACCAGGGTCTCTCCTGAGGCATGGGCAGTAGAGGCTGTGAGGTGCTAGAGCCCCCCAGATTCTCATCCCTGTCCCTCCAGAGACGTGTCTTGCTCCCTTGCATCTATTAAATAACATCCTCTGTCTTCTGTTGTTTCCTTTTTTTTTTTTTATTGTTTTAATGTTTGTTTATTTTTGAGAGAGAGAGGCAGACTGCGAGTGGGGGAGGGGCAGAGAGAGAGGGAGACACAGAATCCAAAGCAGGCTCCAGGCTCTGAGCTGTCAGCACCGAGCCTGATGCCAGGGCTTGAACACACGAACTGTGAGATCATGACCTGAGCTGAAGTTGGACTCTTAACCAACTGAGCCACCCAGGCACTGCCTGTCTCTGTTGTTTCAAATGACTTGAGGCATGACTAGCTTCTGAGTGGTAAGACACCACCCCCCCCAGGTCAGGGACAATCCCTTATTCATTCATTCATTCATTCATTCATTCATTTGCCTGTTTCTTCTTTCCTCCCTTGCTCCCTTCCCTCCCACAAGGAACACCTGCTGTGTGGTAGGTTTCTGGGTAAATTTGACATGTCAGGATCCCCAGTGCTGGGCCCAGGACCTGGCATAAAGTCAGACCAATATTTCTCAGTGCCTACTATGTGTCTGGCACCATGCAGGGGTAGGCAAGGAAGACGCTGTGCCTCACAGACCCTAGCCACATAATGTCACAAGGGTGGGTTGAATGAGTAAAACTATGGAAGGCTGGGGAGGGGTGATTGGACAGGTGACTGACCATAGATGTGTGTCCATCCAGCACCCCAGGCATGGGAGGGAGATGGGACAGATCTGGCTCTGGGTAGGGGGCTAACCAGGGGCCTTCAGAGCCATCAGCCTCAGTATTTTCAGCCCTGCCTCCTCTACTTAACCAACTGGCTGCCTCCCCAAATTACCTACCTCCCAACCTCCTGAATGGAACAGAGGGGGCTCATGCCCAGGAACAGCACCCTGAGCCCCCACGTGTCTTCCCAGGACCCCAAAATGGTCATCTTCCAAGGGCACCCAGGAATCAACACCACGCAACTTCCACCCTTCACCACCAGGAATCAGCTCCTCGACTGGGCAGAAACAAAGGGCCCCATTGCATCTATCGCTGAGCTGAATGACCCTCAAAGCATCCTCCTCCGTCTGGACCAAGGTCAGCTCCTCCCTCACAACCCTGGCAATCTCTCTGGACTCAGGACTCAGCTCTGAAAAAAAAAAATGTGAATTTCCTCTGACCCGTTCCTCAGATGTGGGCACTAAGGCTCCAAAATGGCTGTGATTTGCCCCAGGTCACATATAGCAAGTCGGTGCTCTATAGGGACACTAAATTTTGACCTAGAAAGCAGCACGTTTATATTACTTATTGTGCACCTACTGTGTGCTCAGTCCTATGCTAGGCATCTGGGGAGTCTGTGCAGACAGACCCAGATCCTGCAGTCCTGGAGCCAACACTGTGGTGAGAGGACAGTGAACATGCACACAGGGGAATACATCCCATAATTTCACATCATGGTAAATCCCATAAGAAAGAAGAAAGTGAGGTGACGTGCTGGCCATTGCCGGGCTGCACCCCTAACATGTGCCATGGGTTCATGCCTTTATTAACCCTGTGTTGACAGATGAGGCAACAGGCCAGGGGACTTGCCCCAGGTCGCCTGGCAGTAAAGTGGTAGAGGGGAGATTTGAACTCCGGTCCTCCCAGGCACCCCACTTCTTCGCTGCTCCATCCTCCCCACCCCACCTTTACTGTGTAGGAGTGCCAGGCTGCTCCAGGAGGGAACTGAGGTGAGCTTGTCCCCACAGCCCCAGGGGCACCGTCCTCCTGCAGTCTGGAACTCCTCATGGACATGGGCCACACGCTCGAATGGAGGCCGCTCACTCGGGCCTCTGTCCGGGGCTGTCGTTTGGAAGGTGTGCCTGGCCACAAGGAAGCGCACATCCTGAGGGTCCTGCCGCACACCGGCACCGAGGCCAGGTAAGGGTGCCTGACCCCGCCCCAGGCCCCGCCCACACCAAGCCCCACCCCGGGCTGGGTAAGGTATTGTTTCTACCACCTTATCTC
Organism: Cryptoprocta ferox; assembly: GCA_028646485.1. Taxonomy (NCBI): domain Eukaryota; kingdom Metazoa; phylum Chordata; class Mammalia; order Carnivora; family Eupleridae; genus Cryptoprocta; species Cryptoprocta ferox. The sequence continues at coordinate 7,477,476 of CM053568.1, forward strand.
TGGGCCCCGCCCCTATGGGCCTAAGCCCCGCCCACCGCCACGCCCATCCCGCAGACCCGCAGAGACCAGGTAAAAGCCCTCAGTCGCTGCCCGCCAGACGCCAGGCCTCAGCCCCGCCTGGCCAACCTCCGTCAGGTTCCATCCAACCCCGCATTCCTGCCCTGTGCTGACGCCGGGGTCTGTCTGCTCGCAGGCCCCGGACAGTGACCGTGAAGGTGGAACTGCGCTGTGCTTCAGGGGATCCGGACGCTGTCCTTATCCTGCAAGGTCCCCCGTACGTGTCCTGGCTCATCGACGCCAACCACAACATGCAGATCTGGGTGAGTCTTGTTCCGCGACCCAGACAGCCCCGTGCAGGCCTCGCCAGGGCTCTCCAAAGAGAAAACCCAAACTCCCCGCATCAGCACCCCAGCCCTGAGCCTTCACACATCCCCCCTCTTCCTCTGTGCACTGCCGGTTCTTCCTTCAGGCGTCCCCCCCCCCCGGAGGGCACCTCCTCCATGAAGCTGTCCATCATCCCCTAGGGAGGCCCCTACCCCAGCCCACAGGGTCAGGGAAGTTTCCTGGAGAAGTGAACCCCAAGCGGATTTGAAGGACAAAGGGCAGCCAGTAGATGAGGGTAGGCGGCCCAGGCAGAGGAAACAGCAGGAGCAAAGGACAGTGACAGAGGCCTGCCATAACCCCGGCTGGCCTGTGGCGCCCCTGCCGGGCCGCGTGCCCCCTAACTGGTCCGTGGCTCCCTGCTCTCTTGATAGACCACTGGTGAATATTCCTTCAAGATCTTTCCAGAGAAGAACATCCATGGCTTCGTGCTCCCGGATACACCCCAAGGCCTGCTGGGGGAGGCCCGGAGGCTCAATGCCAGCGTGGTAGCATCCTTTGCGGAGCTCCCAGTGGCCAGCGTCGTCTCACTGCAGGCCCACAGCTGCGGTGAGCACCCTCTTCCCTTCCCTTGCCCTCTGCTTGGATCGGTGGCCCCAGCACGGTGAAGTGCCACTGGCCGCCACGTGAGTGGGGCGGTTGTGTCAGCCCCCGGGAGCCCTGTCTTCCTTGACCGCCACACCAGGGCAGCGAGAGCAGCCGGGTATGGAAGGCTTGGTGCCCGGCGCCCAGGGAGGGCTCACTGCCAGCCTCTGCCGCCTTGCAGGTGGTGGGCTGCAGACCTCTCCCGCGCCTGTCCAGACCACCCCTCCCAAGGAGAGCTGCAACCAGGAGCTGCTCCTGTCCCTGATCCAGCCCAAGTGCTCCGAAGGCGTCATGACCCTGGTACTCAAGAAAGATCTCATCTCGGTAAGGGACCCCCCCGCCCCCCCCGCCCCCCTGCCCTGCCCCGCCCCAGGGAGCATGGGTAGCTGGTCGTTCCTTTAGGCCAAGAGTCTTGGAGTCCTGAGCGCCTGGGTGGCTCAGTCAGTTAAATGGCTGACTTTGGCTCAAGTCACCATCTTGCGTTCCTGAGTTCCAACCCCACGCTGGGCTCCGTGCTGACAGCTCAGAGCTTGGAACCTGCTTCAGATTCTGTGTCCCTCTCTCTCTGACCCTCCCCCGCTCACGCTCTCTCTCTCTAAAATAAATACAAACATAAAAAAAAACAGATACTAGATAGTCATCGTTAATTAATCCTAAATGCAGGCTGAGCTGGGGGGTCATTTAACGGAATGTCTTATACAACATAATCTTCACCCGATTGAAGAACAAGGTACTTACTATAAAAATAACACTGGATTTTTTTTAATGTGAAAAACTAGAAAAGAAAATCTCAATCTTCCTGCCCAAAGACAGTGGCTATCCATATTTTAGTGTGTTTATCTGGAATATGTTCTCTGTGGATTTCTTATATGGTGTAATCCTGTCCAATGCACTTGTCTGTCTCCTGCTAATTCACTGCATGTATTTTTAGAACTTTGACATATGTACTTAGTATCACTTTAATAAGCACATAACCCATCATACTGACACGACATAATTAACTCCTCTTCCCTTGTTAACGTTCTAACTGTGCAACGTTATAAATGTGCAGAAAATATCATCGTGCAATCTTTATATAGGATTATTTTCTTAGGATAGATTTCCACAGTAGTGAGATTGCTGGGTCAAAATGATTGAATATTCTGTAAGTTTTGATACATGTTGCCAACCCACTTTCCAAAAGATGATTCCAGTTTTCACTGCTGATTTAGGGGAGCACTTTGACTCTCTCTCCAGACTATGATTTGTTTTAAGGAAAAAAAACAAAACAAAACAAAAAACACCTTTGCCGGGGCACCTGGCTGGCTTAGTTGGTGGAGTATATGACTCTTGATCTTGGGGTCGGGAGTTGAAGCCCCACGTTGGGCATAAGACTTCCTTAAAAAATAAAAAAAGAAATAGAATTTTTAAAATGACAAAAACCTTTGCCAGTGAGAGGTGGGACACGGTGTTCCATCTTGTTTCCATTTATAATTCTCTGATCAGCAGCATGGGCCTGGCTCCATGTGACCTAAGGGTCTTTATCAAAGCGGCTTAGTATTTTTCTTGGTGATTTTTATATAAGCATTTTACATTTAAAAAAGGGGGTCCTTTGTCCATCATTCTTATTTGAAATAATTTTGTTCCAAATTTTGGCTATAGTGATTTTTGTGTTTTTGAACATTTTAAAGTTTTTTTTTTTAAGGTTGAGAGAAAGAGAGAGAGCGAGTGAGAGTGCGCGCAAGCAGGGTAGGGGCAGAGAGAGAGGGAGAGAGAATCCCAAGCAGGCTCTGTGCCATCAGTGCAGAGCCCAGTGTGGGGCTCAGACTCACGAACCGCGAGATCAAGACCTGAGCCAAAATCAAGAGTCAGATGCTTAACCAACTGAGCCCCGCCCCGGGCGCCCCTGGTTTTGAACACTAAAAAACATTGGGCCATCCTAGCTGCCCATTTCCCCCCGATTTCTTCTGGCCTGAGGCAGGAAATCTTTGCCGGGGCCTTGACGAATCATCCATGGTCTCGGGGATTTTGAGAATGACACATTTGTAGTGAAGTCCATGTGGAAATTTGGGGGGCTGTGGGGTACAGGGGCAATATGAATTGCCACCTCTCTGCTGCCCCACTCTTGTCCCCCTCTGCCTCCATCTGGCTGGCATTCCTGCTGCCCAGTCCAAAGGGTCTAGATGAGTACCCCGTAATCCATCAGTCTTTGGAATGTTACACTACAGTTAAAAAGAATTATGCTAGATCTAGACCTAGAAGTATAGACAAATATGATTTATTCGATACAAAAACTAAGCTACAGTGTGGACAGGATGATGCCGTTTGTTAAAAATACAAAACAAAAACAAAAAAAACCCTGCACGTTTTCTGAGTACAGCATTCATACAGAACACAAAGAAAAGGGTCTGAACAGAATGACTCCAACACAGAGCATACGACCCTCTCGTTGACTTATGAAATGTGGTCCGTGTGCAGAATTTGCATTCCAGGCCAATGAGGCACTGCAGCTTGACCCAGAGTCATTTTTATTTGGTGGGCTGTGATCTCCTCAGGTGGCTCTGGGCACCTGGGGGGCAGTGGCAGTTAGGAGTGGCGTTCTGGGGGCTCCTGGGTGGCTCAGTTGGTTGAGCGTCTGGCTTCAGCTCAGGTCGTGATCTCACAGTTTGTGAGTTCGAGCCCCACATCGGGCTCTGTGCTGACAGCTCAGAGCCTGGAGCCTGCTTCGGATTCTGTGTCTCCTCTCTGCCCCTCCCCCACTTGTGCTCTGTCTCTCTCTCAAAAGGAAATAAATGTAAATAAATGTAATAAATAGAATTTTAAAAATTAAAAAAGAGTGGCATTCTGGAGGAGATGTGAGAGAGCTGGATTCGAGTGGGATCTCCATCAGCTCCCTCGCCTCTAAGACTCCGAGATTCTTTGATCCTAAGAGTATGACTGAAAAATTCTAAGATTGATTCTTCTAAGACAGGAGATGGCAAACTGTGGTCCTCTGTGTCTCTATAAAGTACTATTAGCACACAGCCACATCATTCATTCACATTTCTCTAGCTGCTTTCAAGACTATGATGGCAAAATTTGGTAGTTACACCAGAGAGCACATGGCCCACAAAACCTATTTATTATCTGGCCCTTTATAGAAAAAATTTGCCAACCCCAGGTCTAGGAGTCTAGGGTTCTGAGACTGGATTAAGTTGGCGGGATCTCCATGCCCCTGGGGTTGTGGGCAATTTTATGTAGAACTCAAATGAAGTTTTAAATTTTAATAGTTCTACATTTATTCAAATTATACATATTAGAAGAAAAACAAATAGTAACCAAGCTCATGATGTCATAGATAGTATACTTAGGACAAGGCTAAGTACAAATGTGAGTGTAGTTCAGGAAAACTATTAGTCTTTTTTTTTTTTTTAATGTTTATCTACTTTGAGAGAGAGTGTGTGCGCGCAAGTAGGGGAGGGGCGGGAGAGAGGGAGAGAGTCCCAAGCCTCACAGAGCCTGATATGGGGCTCGATCCTGCAACACTTGGGATCATGACCTGAGCCAAAATCAAGAGTCAGATGCTTAACTGACTGAGCCCCAGGGAAAGTATTAAGTCTTAAATGGTGTCATATGAGAAGATCTAACAAAAATGAAGAGGGAGGGGAGGAGAGGCTGATTTGGGAGACTTGGGTTATGTCAGTCCTTGGCGCTGGGGGTGTGGTGGGCGGGCCCCAGAGCCCCGTTCCTCCTGACGGTGCCCCCGCCCCCCGCACTCCCACCCTGGCCCAGACTCTGCAGTGCACCATCACAAGCCTGACCTTCCGGGACCCCAGCTGCCAGGCCGAGGACAGAGATGACCAGTTTGTCTTACACAGTCCCTACTCCAGCTGTGGCATGGACGTGACAGAAAATGTGGTCAGTAATGAGGTAAGAACTGAGGCGGGGAGGAAGGGCATCTGGGCCAGCTTAGCTGCTGCCTCCTTGACCTTCCAGGTTGAAGGGCCTTTGGGAGAGTGTGGTGTGGTGCTCAGTAGGAAGACAAGCTTAGCCACGGATTGCCTCAGTCTTCCCCTCCATAAAATGGGTGGTTTGGGTGGGGAAGTACCCTCTGGGGGTGCTTTGTGGCTCTGACCTTGGCTCTTTTCCTGCAGGTGATCATCAACCTCTTGTCAAGTTCATCACCACAACGGGTGAGATGGATGGTTACCATGCTAACCCATCTGGTTCAGGGTCCTGGCGCCCCTTCCTGGCCTGGGAGGGAGCAGACCTCAGAAAACTCAGGCCCCGATCCTGGCAAGCCACGTTATCTTGCATGTGCCTCGGTCTCCCTTTCTGTGCCAACGGGAGCAGTACTGTTTAGGGTTACGTTCTCAGCCTCTCCGGTCAGAGCATTCCAGTACATACTGGTTGTGTGGCCTTGTACAAGTCCACTAAGCTTTCTGGGCCCAGAAGTCATGTCTGTAAACAGGGGCACAAGAAAGCACCTCCCCCATGGGGGTGCTTATGAACAGGCACTGAGCAGACACATGGCGAACCATTCACACAGGCCGGGCACAGGGCAAGTTCCTGAGAGATATTAGCTTTGTTTTTTGTTGTTTGAAGGTGACAATCAGGGTCAGGCAGCAACTTGGGACCGTGGCTCCTGCTCCCACCCCTGCCCCTTACCTTCCTAGCCGGGTGCCTCCCGGACTGACCATGCCCCACTCCTATCTCCCACAGAAAAAGGTGCACTGCATCAACACGGAGGGCCTCCACTTCCAGCTGGGCCTGTACCTCAGCCCACACTTCCTCCAGGCCTCCAACACCATCGAGCTGGGGCAGCAAGGCTTTGTGCAGGTACTGGCCTTGACCTCTCCGCCTGCCCACTCCCGGGATCCTCAGAGCCTTCCTTTCCACCACTGGTACAGAGCAGGTGTGCGCCGAACCCCCCAGACGGAGGAGGCAGCCAGCCCGGTGCCTGGTGGAGCGGGGAGAGACACTGGGTGGACTGTCTTCTCCTCCTCGTTTGCTCCGGGCCGACCCAGGACTGTCATTGTCGCCAGGGCGGAGCTCCAGAATGTAGCTTATTTGACAAGAGCCAAGGGTGAGTAACTGACCGTGCCTCCTCACTCCCACCTTCCCCTGCAGGTGAGCATGTCCCCATCGATCCCCGAGCTCATGCTCCAGCTGGACAGCTGCCACCTGGATTTGGGGCCGGACGCCGACACCGTGGAGCTCATCCAGAGCCAGGCGCCCAAGGGCAGCTGTGTAAGCCTGCTGTCCCCAGGCCCCGGTGGTGACGTGCGCTTCAGCTTCCTCCTCCGTGGCTACATGGTGCCCACACCCACGACCGGCACCCTCAGCTGCACCATCACCCTGCGCCCGAGGACTTGGTCGCTGGTGAGTGGAGCCTGGGCCAAGCCCAGCTTCAAGGGTGGCTTCAGGTCCGGGGTTTCCAGGAAGGGATGTGATGGCCCATGATGTGGGGGCAGCTGGCAAGGGGCAGAACCAGACTGGCATGTGGCTTCTGGCTACCAAGGGTACTCTTTCTGCCACCTTATTGCCTTTGGCTGGCTTTGCTGTACCCAGGACATTAGTAGGATTTGCTGCTGCCCCCATCCATCCTTCCGTTCGTCCATCCATCCATCCTTCTTTCTATCTATACTTCCTATTTCCCATTTGTTGCTTCCATGGATCCTTCCACCATTCATCCACCCATCCTTTCTTCTAATTATCCTTCACTCCTTTCTTCCTTCCATCCATCCATCTACCCATCCTTCATTCCTTTCTTTCTTCCATCCATCCTTCTGTCTGGCCTTCCTTCCATCATCCATCCTTCCATCCACCTACCATCTGTCCTCCCATATATCCATCATTCCTTCACCATCCTTCCAACATCCATGCATTCTTCCCTTCTCCTCCCTTTTCTTCCATTCATCTTCCCACCATCTATCCATCCATGCATCCTTCTAGCATCCATCCATCAATCCTTCCTTCCATCCTGTCTTCTACCAGCCCACCCAGTCATCTATCCATCGCCCCACTCTCCCACCTAGTCATCCATTCATCAGTTGATACTTCTCACCATTCCATCCAATCATTCATCCATGGTCCTTCCACCATCCCAGCCAGACAGCAGCCTCCTACCATCCCACCCAGTCATCCATTGACCGACCCGCCCAGAAATCCCTCCATTCACCCCTCTCTCCGTGGAGTAGTCACCAATGCCACTACGTTAAACAGATCTCAGCAAAGAGGGGTTAAGATGAAGGACACACAAATTCTGATTTTCTCCTTCACCCTCCAGTGGGGATCCCTGTTCTCAGGCACACACAGCTCTGGACACACATCCCCAGACCCTGGCACACAGAAGGGTCTCCAGGATTAGAAACTTCTCTGGTTGTATGAAGCTAGGAAAGCCTCTGAGGCCACTCCTGAGTGGGCCTCTCCCCCCCTAGCCTCGACGAGCATGGGCCTCTGGGCCAACCTGGCTCATCTCTCCCAGGTGTGGATAAGAGTCACACATGCAGGGCAGAGTGACCCCACAATCCTCATGGGAGTCAGGAGCCTCCCAGGGAACATCCCAGTAGCAGCCAAGGGTTGTCCACCCTCCTTCAGTACAGATCTCCCAGGACTTACCCAAAGGCTCCCCGCTTGAAAGCGGTGGGATGGGATCCAAAGCCCCAGGGTACACTGTGACAGGCCAGGGTCACAGAGCCAGGGAACAAGCCCAGACTGTGCCAACCATTCACCACTCTCTCTTCCTCCTCCAGGAAGTCCACAGGACTATCTCCATGCGTCTGAACATCGTCAGCCCTGGCCTGCCTGGTGAGTCTCTCTAGGGTTCCAGTGGCTGAGGCCAGAGTAGGGCATAGACACATGCAGGGAGAACCCCAGAAAGAGCAGCCCTGGGAGGAGGGCAAGAAGGGTCCCCAGAAGCCTAGAGTAGGATCCATGCTGCATCTTCTAGATAGAAAGCCTTTGCTCTTGACCACCCTGTGGACCAAATCCCAGGCATTTAGATCTTCCTAATGTCCATGGTTGCTAGCTGGCCTTGCTGGGAGTTGGGTGGGGGGGGGGGGGTCCTGGAATCAAATGAGGCAGAAGGCACATTGGGATGGAGCTGGCCTCACCTTCTTAAGGCCTCCCAGGTGGAGGACACCCCTTCAGCCCAGCACCCTCCAGGCTCCTTGTTAATTCCCTGTGGGCCCAGGCCCCCACCAGGCAGAAGAGGTGGGGGGGGCACCTGCTTCCTTGCCACACCACCTGGGCCAGGATGGAGCCCCCAACCCCAGCCCATAACCAAGAGAGCAGGGCTAATTACCCTACTGCAGAGATGGGAGCTCAAAGGTCCGAGAGGCGGCCCATAGGCAGATAGGAGGCAGGTGTGTGGAGGGAACGAGGCTTGGGAAAATGCAAGAGCAGAGTGCTCTCACCCATCACTACTATGGTCCCATCCATTCTCCCTAAAAACGCATCTCCATCAGCTCTGGAAGGCAGAGGCGTGGCCCTCTGGGCGAACGGTCAGAACAACCATGGCTTAGTGCCAGACATGGGTGTGATGAATCCATTTGCTAGATGAGGAGACTGAGGTTCAGAGAAGTCAGGGTCAGTGACAGAGTTGGGACTGACTACCCCCGCTGCCCCCCAATCTGTGCTCCCGGCCTGCACAACAGGGTAGGGGGCCGGGGAGGAGGCCGCAGCACTGACTGCAGCCACCCTTCCCCTGCGCATACAGACAAAGGCCTCGTCCTGCCCGCCGTGCTGGGCATCACCTTTGGCGCCTTCCTCATCGGGGCCCTGCTCACCGCCGCTCTCTGGTACATCTACTCGCACACGCGTGAGTATCCCAGGCCCCCGCCATGAATGCTCAGGACCCCTCCACCACCATGACCTGGGGGAGCCCGGGGGAGCCTCTGGGGGAGCGGGGAGCCCCGGCCGGGGCCCTGACCTCCGCCCCTGCCCCCAGGTCCCCCCGGCAAGCGGGAGCCCGTGGTGGCGGTGGCCGCCCCGGCCTCCTCAGAAAGCAGTAGCACCAACCACAGCATCGGGAGCACCCAGAGCACCCCCTGCTCCACCAGCAGCATGGCGTAGCGCCCCGCCCGGAGACCTGGGGGCCCCCGAGCCAGCCCTCGCCCAGCAAGAGACACTGAGCAGCCACCAGCTGGGAACCACTGGCCACGGACTTCTCCCGGGACCCCAAGCCCTGCACTCGACCAAGGATGGACCGTGCCCTCTGCACCCACCCCTGCTGCCTCCCTCGCAGAGGCCTGCTGCCAGCGGGGGCACCGGCGTGGAACAGCTTGGGGTCCCCCCACCCCACCGAACCTTCAAACCCAGGGGGCCTGGAGTACGGCTGCCCAGGACCACGGAGAGAGAGACCACTGCCCTCTAAGTCCACACTGTTGTAGAAACCGAGTCCCTGTAATTTTAACCCGGATCCAGCACTTGGCGACCTGGGCTGGGTGGGAGGGGAAAAACAGACTCACCCAGGCCAGCCCGGAGCCACCTGGACCTGCTCCCGGCAGCCTCCACGCCTGGACTGGCACTACTCTGGCAAGGAAAAGAGGAGCCTAGGGGTGCCCAGCCTGGGAACAGGGGAGCCTAGCTCCTCCCTGCAACTGTCACAAGGAGACCCCCCCACCCCCCAAGGCAGGTATTAGATGGGGAGCGGCCCAACTGTCTGGCCTGGACCTGCCCCTGTATACTCACCACCAATAAATTAGACCATGAAATGAGTGCTGGGCTGGGCAAAGGGGTGGGAAACCTAAAACGGGTGGAGAGGAGACAGCTCTGTGTTCAATTCCTGTACCTGCCACTTAATTGGCTGTGGGGAGGTCTCCAAAGCCGTGCCTGGCCTGTGGCCAATGGACATCAGTCCAGTGTTCTCATTTCAGGCCACTCACCTAGGGCTTGTCCCAGGCCACCGTGGGCTCCTCTGTAATCCAGTTCCCGTACCAGCTGCAGCCCCCATGCCCCTGCTGTGTACTGAGGGAACTAGAAATCAAGAGGCAAACATTTTGCCATTTTTTTTTAGAAAAGTTAAAGGCTTTAATTGACTCCTGCCATCCTTTGTCCCTAGGGGACCCCAGTGCAGAAGCCCTCTTTTTCCCAGAAGGCCACTAGGAGGAGGAAATCTATCAACCAGCACCCAACAGGACCCCAGGCCTGGCCGGGCGGCTCGCACAAGCTAAGCCTGAGCCAGGAAGCAGGCAGGGTCAGAGGGGAGGTGGGCTGCATGGTCAGGCCTAATCTCAACAGCGGGAGAACCAGGAAGCCCTCTGGCTGTCTCAGCCGGGAGGAAGAAGAGGCCGGAGACACCCTAGGCTCAGACCCAGAGGATGTCCTCAGCCCTGCCTCCCAGCTCCGGCCCTCTTCTTGCCGCCCAAAGCCTGGGTCCCCGGGCCAGTCTGAGCAATCAGAAAAGCAAAACAGAAAAGGCACCTCACGAAGCAGTTCACGGAGAGACGCAGGGCAGGCGTGGGAGACGTCCCACTTCCGACCCCACTGCCTGGGCTACTGGGACAGGGCGGGCTCCAGCAGCTTCAGGACACCACCCACCAGGTGCAGGCTGCCTGTGACCAGCACGTGGATGGCGGCAGCCTCACGGAGCACGCTGGCCCCGCTGCCTGCCACAGGGTGGGCGAGGAGGCCCTGTGGGAGACTGGGTGGCTGAAAGATGGGGTCCTGGCCTTGGCTGATCCACTGCAGGGCGTGGGAGATGCAGCTGAAGACGAGGGAGCTGGCACTATGGGTTGCAGGTGGGTGGGGAGCCAGTAGCAGGGATGTGGGCTCACCCGGCTCCGGGCCGGCCTGCTCCTCCTCCAGGCGACTCCAGTGCTCCTGGTGCGTGAGGCAGCGGAGCAACACCTGGTCCAGGGTCACCATGAAGTTCTGCTGGTCTGCCAGGCACCAGGATGGGCACATCCGCAAGGGGGCCAGGGATGGGGGGGGGGGGACAAGGGAGACGTGCTGTGTGCACCTGCTGAATGCCAGGCCCCGTACACGCATCATGGGTCCTCACGCCAGGCAATGCTGTGAGGAAACTAAGGGGCAGAAGGGTTCCGTGACCCGCCCACTGTCCCAGATCCGCGAGGACACAGGGCCGGGTGGTTTTGCTTCAAAGCTGGGGTTTTTGCCCCTCTGAGCGCATCTCCCCACCCTAGTCTCGTTGCCTTCATCTGTAAAGTAGGGTCCATCACGTGGGTCAGCACAGCAGAAATGCAGATTCCTGAACTCTCCCCGACAGTCTGATGCCGGGGCTCTGTGTTTTTTACACCATTCCCATTTGTTTCTGAACGTGACCCACAGTACATACATAGGTGTGTGTGTCTATCTAGAACAGCATCTTCAGAAAACGGTACCCACCCTTCACAAGCCGCACACACGTTTTCTACTTCATTAAAAAAATGCCAGCTTACACCCACTGAATAGATTGCAAAACCATCAGCGGGTGGCACCCTGCATTTTGAAAACGGTTCACCCCAAGAATTCTTTTTCGGTACCTTGGCCACAATGTCCAAAATGTACCAAAGAAATTCACATCTAGCTCCGATCCCGGACCTCCAATTCAGAACCCCCCCCCCCACTGTCCCCAACAGAGCAGTCCACGTAAGGGCCCTCAGCGGTGAAAGGCCCCCTGCCCACTCTCAGGGACCCTGCCTGTCGCCTCTTACCTGCGTTGCCAGCAGTTGAGACCTCTGTCAGGTTAGGGCAGAAAACAGCATAGTCAAAATGACAGGGCTAGAAGGCCAAGAGGAAAAACCTGGTGTCAGAGCCCTGAGAGGGTGCTCGGCCACCAGGTCCCGGGCCCCCACTCAACCCCATCTCTGGACATGCCCTCGCCCCAGCTCATCTGGTGTGATGCTGTATAAACCCAGTGGTCCATCTGCCTCAATATCACCTGCAGACCTGTGGCCTGGACGCGCTAATGTCTGAAGAGCCGAGACGAGTGAGTCCAGAGCTTACACCTTAGGCCACTACCTAGTCCTTCGTTTACCTCTGGGCTTCAGTCTGACCGCAGGGGACAAGGGCAGTGACCTGGGACGAGACTTGGCTAAGCGTGGGTGCTTTTACATTAAACCCTCAGTTCAATTCAGGGGAGCCTCAATTTACAGTTGAAGAGACAGAGGCTCAGGGATGAAGGCAGCACTGGCGGATGTGACAGCCAGGAGGAGGGCTGGCCGGCCCGCCGCCCACCCTCGGGCTGGCCCCTCACCAGCAGCAGCTTCAGCAGGGTCGCAGGATCCCGGTCCCCCGTGGAGTTAAAAAGCAGGACACGCACCTCAGGCCCGCTGGGAGGGGGGCGAAGAGGCAGGCGGGTCAGAGAGAGGTACCTCCCACGCTTCTCCGCGGGCCCCGCCCCATCCTTCCCCCAGAAACTTCCCCTCCTCCCCGCGGATCCAGTCCCAGCAGCAGCGTCCCCAGGTCCCGCCCCTCTGCCCCGCCCTACTGGCCCAGTCTTGACCCTGCCCCTGTCCCGAGGCCCCGCCCTTCTGGCCCCGCCCCCTTCCCCGAGGCCCCGCCCCCCGGGGCTCACCGGCCGGGCCTGGGGCGGCGGTGCAGCGCCTGGCGGAACCAGCGCACGCAGGCCTGCATGCTGCTGACGGTGTGCGCGCCGTCCAAGTACCAAGTGACAGGCCCGCGCCGCAGCAGCTGCGTCCGGCCCAGCCACTCCGTGTCCCGAAGCCCTGGAAGGGGCAAGGCAGCCGTCTCCCACCCTACGTCCTTGCACGCACCGCCCACCCGTAGTGCCCCGCTGCTCAGAGGGGGCAGTTGAGGAGCCAGGGAGCCTCTTAGAGTTAGGCGCCAGTCCCTGGAATCAGCTCTTGGGCTGCCTCATCTGATGGAATCTTCCAGACAGACCTGAGAGGGGACTACCCTGTATTAGTCCCATATTGCCTGTAGGCAGAGAGCCCATCCAACAAGTGTGCTGGGATGTGATCTGCCTAGCTCCAGGACTGTCATGGCCCTGACACGGGGCCTGGCATACAGTGGGCACACTGGAATCATCTGCTAACAGAGTTTAGCTGCAAGGAGCACCTACTGTGTGCTGCAAGTTTTGGGGGCAGCAAGAAGCCTGACAATACCACCATTCAAGAACCTCATGGTCTTACTGGGGATGATGACAAGGATGACATTAACAGCAGCTACCGATGGCTGGCCGGGGACTATGTCCCAAACCCGCCAGGCCCTGGCCGCAGCCCCCTGCTGAGGTCACCTCACAGTGGGCGCCATCATCACCTCATGTGGCAGGTGGGAAAACAGAGGCTCAGAGTCCACGAAACGCAAAGTCAGGGAAGCTTACTGACTTCAGAGTCCTCCGTCCTGGACACCATCTCAAATTGCTCCCATCTCTCAAACAGCAAACTCACACATCTGAAGGGGCCTGGCTGGGTGGGAAGGTCCAACTCACCATGCCGCATGTGAGTCGTGGGCTGGAACACGGGCGCCAGGGGCATCTGCCGCAAGAGACTGGGCCTGGACACCTTCAGCTCCCCGAGGCCTGAGGAGCAAGGGGGGTGGGGAGGAGGGCCTGCTATGTGGGACTGCGTGTGCACAGGACCTGCTGCACGGGACGGCATGCGCACAGGACCTTCAGAGGCAGTTTCCACCTGTCCCCTACCCACGAGCCCGCCCGTTCAGCCACCGCCCGCCTGCCTACCCCGGTGGTCCTTCTGCTGCAGCCAGCAGCGAGCCAGCTGCAAGGCCAAGGCGGCATTGGACCTCTGGTGCTCTCCCTCCAGGCCCAGGGTCAGCGGCGGCCCCCCTTCCTCCAGGGCTTCCAGTGGTGGGCACAGATAGAGAGGACACTGCCAAGGAGATGGGTGGCAGCCGGTCAGGGGAGCTGCTGCAGCTGCCTCGGCCAGGAAGCCCTCCTTGACACTGTCGGCCCTCCCATCTCTCCCCATCCACCAGAACCCACCAAGCCCTATTCCTCGAAGAACCACGATGTGCTCCAGCTGGATGAACAGCTGCCCCTCACTGCACAGACGGGTAAACTGAGGCCCAAGAGGATTAAAGTGCCTCCCCAGTCAGCTGCCACCCCCACACCCCGGTGCCTCCAGACTCACTGAGATCTGCTGGGCACGGTCCCTCAGCACTGCCAGGGGACCGTCAGGCTGGAGCACGGTGAAGGCGGGGACGCCACGCTGTGGAGGGGAGGAAGGGGGTGAGACAAGCTGCTGAGGGTCCTCGGTGAGGGGCAGCTCACTTGGCTTCTGTCCAGAGGGCCACTGGGAACCCCTCAAGGGGACACGAAGGCCAGAGGCGGGGCTCTTGCTCCAGTCACACACAGAGCCCCATTGATGCCCAGACCTTATCCTGAGTCAAGACACACATTACCCTACCCCAGCCTCACTTCCCTGAGCCTTGAGGGCCAGGCCCAGATCGTCCATGTCCCTCCCCTCCCCTCCCCAGGGCTGCCTGGTCACCTTGAAGATGCCCCCTTTCTGCCATGCGATCTCCTCCACCGTGTTCCCCAGAATGCTGGTGTGGTCGATGCCAAGAGAGGAGATGCCGCACACCGCAGGCTTCCTGCAGAAAACAGAAGGGCCGTGACCGGGCCGCCCTGGCCCCGGGCTCATGGCCGCCGTCCTTCTCCCCAAGCAGCTGCCCTCACCTGATGATGTTGGTGCAGTCGTAAGCGCCACCAATGCCCACTTCCACCACTGCCAGGTCCACCTACAGAGGACCAGATGGCATGTCAGGGACCCGGGACACCCAGCCTGCTGAGATCCCCCTCCCTCAGGGCCTCAGACACAGGATTCCCAGGGGGCACGTGCCTTCTCTTGGAGGAACACATGGAAGGCCATGAGCGTGAGGAAGCGGAAGTAGGCGGGCATGGAGACACAGCTGCTGCTGTCCTGTGGACGAGAACATGTCAGCCCAGGGCCCTGGCACCTCTGCTCTGGGGAGATGGGGTCCCGCGACATACAGCACCCTCCGGGTCTCTCCAGCACCCCTACCCCTGCCTGCCCGCCCACCCACCAGCCCTCCTGCATGGGCACCTTGGTCTCCTCCAGCCGGTGGTAGAGGTGCCAGAAGTGCTTGGTGAAGAGCTCAGGGCTTATGGGCTGCCCGTTGATGCGGATCCGCTCCCGCACCTGCACCAGGTGGGGAGAGCTGCCGGGACACCTGTCGTCATCAGGACTCCCTTCCCAAGCCCCTCACACCTGTCTTCAGAGACCCAAATCTGACCAGGTCACTGCCCTGCTGATAACCCTTCTAGGACTTCCCTCTGCCCGCCAGGGTCCCAGGCTCCTCACCCAGCCTCCCAGGCCCTAGTGGGCCTGATGCCGCTGGCCTGTATGCCACCTCTCCCACATCCCAACAGTTCCCTGTGCCCCAGCCCCTCTGGCCTATTTTGAGTTCCTCCAGCCCGAACCCACCTGGCTCACTCCACAGGTCTTAACTGAGATGGCGCCTCCTCCAGAAAGGAGAAAGGATCCCCCCACCCGGCCGATCAGGCATGGGCTCGGGGCTCCAACAGCTCCCTACACTCTACCCACCACACACCCATCAGTCACTCTGCTGAGATCTGTCACCGCAATGTCCATCCTCTGGCCCTCACGGGCAAAACCCCAACTGGGTGCTCAATCTGCGCCCCCAGGCCGGCCCACGAGGCTACACGGGTCAAAGTCAAAGGCCGGAGTTGGTACCCCCAAAATTATTTTATTTTATTTTTTATTTTTTTTAATGTTTATTTTTGAGAGAGAGAAAGAGAGAGAGAGACAGAGCGTGAGCAGGCGAGGGGCAGAGAGGGAGAGAGACAGAATCCAAAGCAGGCTCCAGGCTCTGAGCTGTCAGCACAGAGCTCGACATGGGGCTCGAACCCACAAACTGTGAGACAGGACCTGAGCCGAAGTCACTTAACCGACTAAGCCACCCAGGTGCCCAAAAATTATCGTAGAAGAGAGACTGTCAGCTCATATCTGAATCCTCCAAGCCTCTCTCATATTATGAGTCCTTCTCTGTGTTTATTTTGAACAAAGAACTGTGGAAAGAAAATATGGCCCGAAATGACCTCAGTCAGCTGATTTCCAATGCTTACAGGATGTTAGTTGATGGAACCGGTAAAATAAAAGGAAGGAAAAATCTTAAGTGCCCCCAACCCAAGGAGCAAATTCTGAGCAATTAAGCATCACGTTAATCCCACTGCTTTACAAGTGACCAGCTAAGGAGGGGCATGTGCAGCCCAGGGAAGTTGGACCCATGTCTGGTCCACACCCCATCCCCTGTGTGAGTTTGGGTGCCTGAGTGCAACCACCAGGAGGTGCTACCTCAAGGACAAAGCAGCAGCTGAGGCAGGCCGAGCAGAAGGGAACCCGCAGCTCAGACTTCAGAAACGACCTCATCACCTACATCCTTCCAAGCCAGGTTTTCCGCTCCTTACTGCAAAGACGTCTGAATTGATAAATATTTCTCTGTGATTTAAAAACTGTACATGGAGGGGCACCTAGGTGGCTCTCTCGGTTGGGTGGCCGACTCATGGTTCATGAGTTCGAGCCCCGTGTCGGGCTCTGTGCTGACAGCTCGGAGCCTGGAGCTCGCTTCGGATTCTCTCTCCCTCGCTCTCTGCCCCTCCCCCACTCCCACTCTGTCTCTCAAAAATAAACATTGAAAAAAATTTTTTTAATAAATAAAAGAGGTGCGCCTGGGTGGCTCAGTCGGTTAAGCCTCCGACTTTGGCTCAGGTCATGATCTCACATTCGTGCGTTCAAGCCCCGCGTCGGGCTCTGTGCTGACAGCTCAGAGCCTGGAGCCCTGCTTCAGATTCTGTGTCTCCCTCTCTCTCTGCCCCTCTCCCTCTCATGCTCTGTCTATCTCTATCAAAAACAAATAAAACATTAAAAATTAAAAAATAAAATAAAAGCTGTAATGGAATTTAAGTTAATAAAAGATACCTGACGAACCTATGTATTTAGTCTACACATTCAAGTCCCTGCCCCCTCTCCCAAATTTGTTTCACCACGAAAATGAAAGACTGCCTTAGAGTTGGACAATATGTTAAATGCTAATGGAATGCGGAATGGTCACTAAATAAATCAACGCTGGGCAGAGAGACAGGAAGCTGAGTTCCTGCCAGCCGGTTCCAGAGCCCCCCCGGAGAGCTAAGGGATCCCACATTCCTCCACACCTCAGTACCTAAAGAATCCTGTCTTCAGCCCATAGCTTCGGAGAATACGTTCGGTAAAGGCACAAGTGGAACCCTAGAAAGAAAAGGTCTTGTTTGGGCAGCCTGGACCCTACCACCCTGTCAAGTAGATAGCCGACCCCTGAGGCCCATCTCTCACCTTCCCCTTGGTCCCAGTGACATGAATGATGTTCAGCCGGTCCAAGTCTTCCACCTGAGACACGCAGACAACCATCTCAGCCACAAGACTGCTGGAAAGGGGGATGGGGGCGGGGGGCGGTCACAGGCCCTGCCCACCTTACCTGTAGCCCACTCCGTGCCAAGTACAGCTTCATGGCTTCCAGCTGTGTCTGAGGGTCACCCCGCTGGCGCTTCACGTGTTCCAGGTAGCCAGCATTGGTCTGCAGGGTGTTCAGTGTGCGCACAGCATCCTGCCAACCACAGTCCCCAGGGAGCAGGTTAAGACTAACCAGGGGTCCACAGAAACACAGGGACCCCAGGGCATCGGTGGCCAAGCCAGGACACCAAGCCTACCAGTGCCAGCCCTTTTGCCCCAGCCTAGAGGTTAGGCATGTGTGGGAGAGAAGTGGCATCTTTCCAGCTACAGCGGAGATGGGAGCCCGAGGCCGTTCAGCCCCACCCCGGAATGTCAGGCAAAGCAGGTTCCTCGACTAACTAATGACTAACTAACGACTAACGACTAACGGGTGAAGCTTCCCAGTTCGGGTTTCACAGCCTACACCATTCCCTCCAATGAAGTCCACTGCTAGAATGGTCCCTAAATTGGGGGTCCGTGGCGGGGGTGAGGGGAGTCAGGAACAGAACCACAGAAGGCTGGGGTCTCAGAACTGGAGGAATTAGAACCAGGAATCCCTGGGGGTTCCATGCCCAATCCTGAGGATTGGGATGCCACATTCTGACCCAAAGAAGAGCTGCTTGAAGCACCCAGGTGGGGAAGAGAAGGAGCCCTGAAGGAAGAAAGGGTAGGCCGGGGGTCACCCAGCCAAGAAGGTGGCTGGTCCAGCTTCAGGAGAGTCTACACTGGGGATGAGAGCGGAGATGCTATTTATTTCCTCTTAGGGCTTCAATAGCTGGTTGGAGGCTCCACACCCATTAAACTGTATCACCTGCCTGACGGGCATCAGGTGTGATCTATGGAAATCAGTCCACGCGACAGAGCCAGGTGGAAATTTTCGGTTTTCCAGGTTCTTGCCCCCCCACCGCCACCCCCCCCCATACCCCTGATTCCTGCCTGCCCTCCAATTCCAGGCACTTGGATCTTCATCTGGTTTCTGGAGGCTCCTACCCCAGATCTAAACCCCTGGACCTCTTGGGGCGCCTGACTGGCTCAGTCTGGAGAGCATATGACTCTTGACTTAGGGATCATGAGTTCGAGCCTCACGTTGGGTGTAGAGATTACTTAAATAAACAATTAACAATAAATAAACTCTTAGATCTCTCAAGTCTGAACTCCTGGAACTCTTTCCCCCCCCCGCCGCCCACTTGCTAGATGGGACTCCGGAGACACTGGACCTGTCTTCCTCCTATCACTGGGAGCCCCTTTCCATTCTCTAAGGCAGGAATTCAGCCTCAGAATTCCCAGAACCCGCGGCCCAGGCCCAACTTCCTGGTCCCTGTCCCCACCCCCGGGCTCTAGGATGTCCCCGCCCCCGAGTCCCTCACAGCCCGGCTCCCGGTCAGTGACTCAGGCCCGACCCACGTGTCGTCGTACGACCCCAACCCCCCGGCCGGCCCGCCCGATACCTGATACTCCATGCCGGGCTCCTGCGGCGCGGGCCACGCGCTCAACCCTCGCCGCGCCGCTACCCCGGTAGTTGGAACGCGCGCAGAAACCGCCGCCAGGAAAAGAGCGGGGCGCAGGTGGCGGCGTGCCTGCGACATAGTCCCGGAGCCCGCAA
This sequence comes from Cryptoprocta ferox, assembly GCA_028646485.1. NCBI lineage: Eukaryota > Metazoa > Chordata > Mammalia > Carnivora > Eupleridae > Cryptoprocta > Cryptoprocta ferox. The sequence goes on from CM053568.1 coordinate 7,496,436, forward strand.
TCGCGCTTTAGGCCGGGGCGGGAGACGCCCCGCCCCGCCTCGCCCTCGCCCCGCCCCCGTCCTCCACCAATCAGCGCTGCCCAAGGAGTCCTCCGGAACCAATAAGACTCCGCGGGATGCCATACTTGTGAGGGGCAGGCCCCGGGGCTGGGTGGAGGGTTTCGCCCCTGTTTGTGAGGGGCGCGCTGTCGGGGCTCCCACTGCACGCCCTCTGCATCCCCGGGACCCGGCCACACCCCCAAAATAGTCCCAGCCTGCTCCTGCTGCTCCGCCAGAACCAGCCCCGAGCCGGGAGAGAAGACGGAGCTAGCGTACAGTCGTACGGAGGTCTTTGAATTCAAGCCCCGAAATACCGCAGTTTAAAACAGAGACCGCAGGCTGCGGGTATTTGGCCCCTGCGCTCCTGGATCTGACAGCCCGATTGAGAGGCAATAGACCAAAACCCAAGCTCCTACGCTATTGGGGCCCCTACCGTCCCCGGACAGCCTGGGAAGGCGTCCTGGGAGAAGCGACATCCTGGCAGAGGCCTGGGGTTGAGGCCGAGTCCGCGAGGTGCCGGAGCGGGTCGGAGGAGAGAGGTTTCCAGAGGAGGGGAGGGAACGTTGTTGTGCTGAAAAGCAAAGGACTGAAGAGGGAGGGGGAGCGGCAGGGGGGAGGAGGGAAGGGGGGGGGAGGGAGAGAAAGAGAGAGAGGAGAGAGAGGAGAAAGAGAGAATGAACTAGCCCGAGGGAAGAGAGAGAGAGAGGGAGACACACAGAGAGAGAGAGAGAGAGAGAGAGAGAGAACGAGCGAGAGAGAGAACACTAGCCCGAGGGAACTGCATTTCCACCGAGTCGAGCCTAGTGGCCCCGGTATACCGGATCCAGCAGGACATTGTAGCCTAAGGAATTCGGATTAAATTTGGACAATAAAATGGTTTTAAGGAAAAATGACAAGATCAGGTTTGCACTTTGGAAGACTTGTGTGGAGAATGGATTGGAGAGCCACCTGGGGAGGGGACAGTAATCTGTCCTAGCTGTGGGTGAGGTGAGGCTGATTTGTCCTGGACTTTTCAGAACTTTTTCCTGTCTATGACCTTCTTGGCCCCAACTGCTACCATGGAAAAAGTAGCATGGAAATTCCCTTTATAGCTGAAGGGTCCCGGAAAGGTGTGTGGTTTTTGTTTTGTTTTGTTTTGTTTTGTTTGGAGGTGGGGAGGGGCCCTCTAGCGAAGTTCCCACTGACAGAAGACAATCTTCAAACAACTGATGGGATTTCAGCACCTCCCTCCCTCTCCCCTGCAGGCGTTGGGGCTAAATATTTATCAGAGATTGTTTGATTTTGAAATAAATAACATGTTGGGAAGATTCTGTCATTGGCTGGACTTACGCTCTTATCACTGCTGGGTGCCCCCTGCCTAGCTGGCCCCAAGGGAAATACTGGGGTGATTTCCTGTCTTGGTCTTCTCCTCTTCCTCTTCCTCCTTCTTTTTCTTCCTCTTCATCATTGAAATGTTCTCTATGCATATACATGTATATCATTTAATAACTGCATACAAACAATCACAAAGGAGCTTTAAATGTTTCTCTTTTGGGGTCCCCTGGCTGGCTCAGTCGGCAGAGCATGCAACCCTTGATCTTGGGGTTGTAAGTTTGACTCCCATGTTGGGTGTAGACATTACTTAAAAATAAAAATCTTGGGGCCCCTGGGTGGCTCAGTTGGTTGAGCCTCAGACTTCGGCTTAGGTTGTGATCTCACAATTCATGGGTTCAAGCCCTGTATCGGTCAGTGACAGCATGGAGCCTGCTTGGGATTCTCTCTCTCCTCTCTGAACCTCCCCTGCTCACATTCCCTCTCTCTTTATCTCAGAATAAATAAATAAGCTTAAAAAAAACTTTTGCTATTTTTATTTGGTTTTTAAATCCTAATATTTTTTGGATGGATGACACATCATATCATCCAAAAAGTCAGAAGTTCAAAAAATGTACAATGAAAAGCTTCCCTCTTATGCCAGGTCTCTGCATCCTAATTACACTCTCCAAAAACAATCAGTTATGTTTCCTGTGATATCTCCAGAGATCTGTTACATATTTGCAGGAAATACAAATACAGATTTCCATTTCATACTTGCAGATAGCAAACTGTATACACAAATCTGCCTTGGACTTTTTTCACATACTTTTATATCCTGGGCCTTATTTTGTACTGTGTCAGTACATAAGAGCTGCCCTACTGGCTAATTTGTTTTGTTTGTTTGTTTATTTGTTTGTTTTGAAGCTGCGCAGTGTGGAAGTACTACTGGGGTTTTGGCCCCATCTCCTACTGATGGACATTTAGGTTTCTAATATTTTGCCATCACAAGCAATGTTGCAATGGGTAACATTTTACCCTCCTCATTTCTTCCCTATGTGAGCACATCTGATGGATGAATTCCAAGAAGTGCAATTGCTGGGTCAAAGGTGATTGGCAACTGACACCACACACCTTGCCACATTGTCCTCCAAAGGGGCGGGATTAGTTTCTACCCCCATTCCCCTGCAGGGCATGAGCCAGCCATTTCCTCACCAACACAGACCTTAGCCAACATTGATCCTCCCCACGTAGGTGGAAAAATGGATTCTCAAGCTAGTTATTATTTGCATTTATTTCATTTGGAGGATGCTGAGCATTTTTTTGTTATATTTAAAAGCTATTTGTATGTAGGGGCTGCTAACCTCCTTTGTATCATTGCTTTTTATTTTGAAAGTCACAGATGTTCACAGAAGGGAACAGAAATGTGTAAAGGAGAAAATCAAAGGCACACACCTGGAGAACAAAAGTTGGCCTTTCGGTGCCACCATGAAAGTGTTCTTGCTCTCCAGAAAGAACAAAAGAAACAAAGCCATTGTCTGGAGAGAAAAGAAAAAAAACAAAAAACAAGGGTGTAAGGAAATTGGCAAGGGGGTGGGTTGGTCCACCCACTGGAGGCAGATCTGCAGGTGAGTGTAGAGGGGAGCAAGGGAGGAGGGATTCTGCTTTAACCCCTACCCTCCCAAAGGAAAAGGATGTCGTCCATCCATTCATTCATTCATTCACTCCTTCACCTCTGTACCAAACCCTGGGCTTGGTGCTGGAGACACTGGGTTCAGGGGGACAGATGACAGTCCTGCTTGCAGAGCGCCCTGTCTAAGGTGAGAAGACAGTAAGGAAACTCACAAAGGAAGGTACATATTTGCAAACCCTGATAACCCTGATCAGAGCCAAGCTCACTGCTGTAGTGGCAGGAGGCTGAGGCTCAGAGAGAGACAGAGACAGCTTGGGGTCACACAGTAGGTCAGCAAAGGGCCCATGCTGGGCCCTAGGATGGACCTTCTAAACTCAGATCTGCCTGAGTCGCTGTCACCTCTCTTGGCCCATCATGTCCTCAAGATTAATAAAGCCCATACGCTCACTGTAGCCCGGCCTCTGCCTACCTCCCGCCTCTTCCATCATTGCAGGCTATCATCCTTGCAGCTGGCATTTTAGGAATTGGCCTTGGTGTCTTCGATCTCTAAGCTTTTGCTCACATTTACCTTTGCCTGAAATACCTTTCCCCTATACCTTTCTCCTTTGCTTTTTTAAAAAAGTTTTTATTTATTTTGAGAGACAGAGAGAGAGCACAAGCAGGGGAAGGGCAGAGAGAGAGGAAGAATCCCAAGCAGGATCTGCGCGGTCAGCACAGAACCTGACGCGGGGCTCCAACTCACCACTGTGAGATCATGACCTGAGCTGAAACTAAGAGTCAGATGCTCAACAGACTGAGCCACTTGGTGCCCCTCTCCTTTGCTTTTCTTGGGTGGGTTGCTTCTAGCTAACATTTATTCAACACCCCCGTACTTTTCATCACAACCTCTTTTCATGTTCTTGAAAATTGTGTGAATTAGAGATTGGTCCCATTTTACAGGTGGAGAAATGGAGGCTCACCTGTCTGGTTACCCCGGCGTCCTGTTGTCAATGCACTGTGTGGCCCTGGGCAATTTGCTTCCCCTCTCTGATCCTGTCTGACTCGTTGTCTTCTCCTTAGTAGGGTGAGAGCTGAAGTGAGCTGTGTCCTGGCCCATAATTTCTGGGGCTATCTATGGGTGGGGGTTTCACTGAGGACAAGAGTCTCCAAAGGCCACCGTACTCCAGAGAGCCTTGGACTAGAGGGATCCAGCCGTCCCTTCCCCCTTGTGGAGAGACCAAGAGAGGGTCCAGCTCATTGGCAGCTTTGTGCAGAAGCCTGACAGCCACTCCGGGGTTTGACCGTCTGATAAACATAAGAACTCGTCCACCTCAGGATATCTATTTACATCCAGTGACCGACAAGAAAACTTTGCTGCAACTGGGGGGAGCAATTGCCTTAGACGGAATCCCACATCCTCAGCGGTGTGGCCACAGCAAATCCCCAGCCTGACTCTGGCTACTAAGGTGTTTGTGGCTTTGGTTTATTGGGAGGGCAACTGGGCCTTAAAAATAAGGCTCCCTTCCATCCTGCAATTCCACTTCTAAAAATGACCTTGAGGAAACAGTTGGAACTGTGCTCAGCGCCCCACATGCCATGTTAACCACCCTCCCTCCTGGATGGCAGGTTACAAGGCCGATGATGCCCTCCTTCCTGAAACCCTGTGTTCTCTGGGCCTCCCTGCCACCTCCCTCCCTGGTTCAGCCTCTTTCCTCTTCCTGGGTGCACCCTCCCCCTCCTGCATCTTCATGATGGAGGACCCGGGGCTCATGCAACTCTCTCCAAGGTCCCAGGTCTGGGATGATGTCTGACTTTCAAATGTCCCTCTTCATTGGGTCGCAGACATGAGTGGCCTCCTGACATGTCCCCCCAGGTTGGACCACGGGCATTTTAAGCCGGTCACGTCCATAACACGTGTTCCCTTGCATTCCTCCCTGACACCAGCTGGGCCTTCCCAGCTTGGGACACGGCTTCACCATCCAGCCGGCGGCCCTCACCTTGGGTTTCCCTCTCCCTCTCCCCCACCCCCAAACCCCAGCCACCCACAGACCTATCCCATCTACCCTGCAGCCTCCCCTCCAGGCCACCACTGCTGGTCTGCCCCATAGTCTTGCTGCTGCTCCTTTTGACCCCTACGAGCATTCTCTTTTTTTTTTAAGTTTATTTATTTTGAGAGAGAGAGAGAAAGAGAGGGAGAAGGAGAGAAAGAACCCCAAGCAGGCTCCACACTGTCAGCACGGAGCCCGACACAGGGCTCCAACTCACAAACCATGAGATCATGACCTGAGCTGAAATCAAAGAGTCTGATGCTTAACCGACTGAGCCATCCAGGCGCCCCGCATTCTGTCATTTTTAAAGAAAATCAGATCTTGCCTCTCTTCTGCTCAAACCCATCCAGTGGGTTCCCATTGCATTTAGGATGAAATCCAAGCTTTTACACTACCCATCTCTTACCATCACCCCAGCCCTGCTGGCCTTCTCTCTCATCCTCAGATACACCAGGCTCACACCCATCTCTGCAAACGTCCATGTCTAGTGAGCCCTCAGCATTAAAGGTATTTATGTAACATTCACAACAGCTTTTCGAGCACTGTGATCATCCTCACTATACAGATGGGAAACTGAGGCACAGAGTGGTTACTCAGCTAGCTGAAGGTCCCACAGAAAATGCAGGACAAAGCCTCAGGTCTTTTGCACTGGTGGTTCCCTCTGCCTAGACCGTTCTTCCCCTCAAAGTTCCCACGACCAACTCTCCGTCATCCCAGGTTTCTGCTCCAATGTCACCTTCTCGCCACATCCTGCTGGCCAATTGCCCTTTTGTCCAGCAGTTGGGGACACTGAGGCCCAGCAAGGGGCCAAACTGACCTGGGACCAGGCATGGCTCCACGGATGTTCTTGAGGTATTCCTGGGGTCCCTGCTCACGGCCAAGAGGGGCCCTCAGAGGGCTCCAGGTGTGTGCTCCACGCCACAGAGAGACTGGTTTCAGTCTGGCCTCCTCCCCAGGGGCCTGGGTACTCTTTTAGCCTGCTGATGCCTTCTCTGCTCAAACCCCATAGCAGCTATTTTACCGATTTTCAGAGGGGAAAACGTGTGTGCAATTTTTTTTTTCCAACTGCGATTGTCTTCAGCACCTGCTCCCCGGGGTGTGAGATTTATGAGCCTCCTCCTTGCCAGGCGCTGTGCTGAGCCCATTAGACAGGCGAGGAACTGACGCCCAGAAGTGCACAATCACCAGCGAAGCTCACCAGCTGGCAAGTAGCACAGCAGGGATTCAGCTCAGCCCCAGCTCCATTTGACTCCAGCTGCGACTGATCTATTTAATTTTGTTTCTTTATTTTTAAAATTTAAAGTAACCTCTACGCCCCACATGGGGCTGGAACTCATGATCAAGCTTGGGAATCCCTGGTTTGGTTTTTTTTTTTTTCATTTGTGACTTGATTTTTTTTTTTTTTAAGTAAACTCTACATGGGGCTCAAATTCATGACTCTGAGATCAAGAAATGCATGCTCTCCTGACTGAGCCAGCCAGCAGCCCCTCTGACTTGGATTTTCTTAAATAATAGTTAACACGAATTCTTTCTAGATATTAGTACTGCACAGAGACCTTCATGCACGGGACCCATTTCTCAGGGGAGGCAACAAAGGCCTAATAGGGAAAGTAGCTTAGTCATTCCCAGGGTTCTGGAATGCCGGGGCCCCAGACACCACCCCTAGGCCACCCCTGCCCCCCACCTGCCCTGTGTTCTGTGAGGTGACCTGGTCATTTGATTAATGGGGCTCTAGCCTTGAGCTGACTCTTATTCTAGAGGGAGGCCCTACTGCCTCGAGGAGCCGTGTGAAATGCCAGTACTCCACAGCCCTGGGGAGCTGCCCTCAGTTCTCTCTCCCCCCAGGTGAGAGGACCCACACCATGTGACCCTGAGCAAGTCATCTCACCTCCCTAAGGTCCTTGGCTTCTAAGGGAAGGGGGCCTAGATGACCTCTCAGGAGCTACCGCTCTCAAACCCTGGCATCTGGGGCCACCCCTCCTCTGCTGCTGGGCAGAAGGTTTCATGGGTCCGGAAGGTCTGGGTAAGAGCAGCCTGGCCTGGTGTGCAGCCCCAGGGTTCACTGGCTGACGGCAGCCCTGGCAGTTCTGGCCTGGAATTCAGACTACAACCCTGAGAGGCAGGGACATCCTGACTCGTTGTGTGCCCATTCCGCAGAGGAGGAAACAGGCTTGATGAGGCCAGGCAACTTGTCTAAGTGCCTGTCAGGACATGAAATTTTATCTCTCTTGGACTCCCGAAGCCCTAGCCAGGGTTCTCTGGAGCCGGGCTGGAAGGTGGGGGCTGTCCTGGGCCAGTCTCTTTACCTCTCCGAACCCCATTTCCTCATCTGTAAAATGGGCGTCATGGCCATGCCCACCTCAGAGGGCTGGGATAAGGTAGAACGAGAGGGCCCTGGGCTCGGAGCACAGAGCAAGGGCTCCACATGGGAGCCAAGGTTAGAAATCTTTAACGGACTGAGTCCTTCACTGCTCAAAACCACACCTTCCAGATCTGTAAAATGGAGACAACATGGGCACGGAGCCCAGCAGGTAGTAAACACTAGATGAGTGTTACCACCGTTGCTACTATCATTATTATCATTATGATCGCAGTGGACAGCCCTTCCTAACAGAGTGGTCCTGAGGTGACTCGGGTGACAGCCTGTCTACAGATCACCCACTGGTGCCCGGAGCACAGGAAGTCCCTTGAGGGGCCTCTGCACCACCCTCGGCTATCAGTTCTGCTCTGGAGATCCTCCCCTCTTCCTCAAGAGTCTCCCCACAACCATAGTGGGCGGGGGGCTTTCGTGGAGCCCCCAGCTGGGTTAAAAGGTGGAACTGAGGCCCATGGGGGGCCCCTGATCACCCCAAGCCTGAAGAACAAGGTTTATGGATGACAAGGTTTTCCCCTGGGGCCCTGCCAAGAGTGGGGCTGTCACTGATGACAGCCTTGGGCCCCTGAGAAATATTGACATACATTACGTAAAAGAAAGAAATGGAAGCTTAGAGAGGCAGGCCACCTGCAGGAGGTAACCAAGCTCTCCTACCTGGAAGGAGGCCGTTTTAGCTGAGAAGGAACCCCCGGATGGGCCCGGCTGCTCCATTGGTTGCTTTCCAGCAAGTCTGGTCAGCCGCCAGCTAGGAGGCAGCCAGGGACCTGGTACCTTTCGTCCCTGGGCTTCCCGCACCCCAACGGGGCTGGGCACAAAGTGACTCATGGGTGGGGGCACCTCTGCCAAGCCTGCCCCGCCCGGGGTTCAGCTGGGCCACAGAAAGGAAGGGGAATCGGCAGCGGTGGGGGGGGGTTCCCTCTCCCTGCCCGATGGCCCGTGCCTCCCCGTGTGCAGCGAGGAAGGTCTTACCCGATAGGTGCCTGCGCTCATCCTGGGATCTGCCCAGGGAGGGACCTCTCTGGCGAATCTCCCGAGTTAAAGAACAACCTAGCAGAGGTTAAAGGTGAGCAGACAGGCAGGGGTGCTGAGGGGAGGGGGCACTTCCAGACCCTGGGGCTGGGCTTCCTGCAGAGCAGGGCTGGCCTTATCTGGCCTCTTATCACAGCCCACCTCCCCTTACAGTTGGGGCCCTGCCAGGCTGGGATCACTGTGGAGCAGGGGCAGGACACCCAGGCACCCTTGACCTGGGGAGTCAGAGCCTGCTGAGGGGGAGAGGCTGCGTTTCAGCAAATCATCTGCTCAGAAAGGAGCCAGGCCACAGACTGAGTTCCTGGCCTGCGGGGTGACACGGAGGGCCCGCCCAAAGGAGCTGGTGAAGGCCTTTCCCACGGATGCGACACAGCCTCTTCAACCACCTGCTTGTTCGGGCTGACTCCCGGTAGTGGTTGAGACTCGCAGATGCCGGGCACTCCTCTAGGAGCCTCAGGGCAATGCCCCAGAAGGCCCTGCCCTCTGGGAGCTTCTATTCCAGGCCATGCAGCTCCCTCCACAGACAGGGCGATGCGTCCAGCTCCCCAGGGTGTGAGGCTGGTTAGTCCAGGCCTCCTCTCTGGGGTGCTCTGTGCTTGGGGAGCTCAGAGCCAGCAGCCTCAGGGCTTAGAGCCTGCTTTGTTGTTTTAAGATACGGTTTGACTGCAGGAGTAAAAATTAAGTAAGGAAATAGGAGAAAACAGAGGAACATGAAGGACAAAACCATCCAGAAAAACCCTGGATAATGGTTTAATGTGATTGTTTTTCTTATAAAATGATTTCAGACAACAGATATTTTGTAACCTGCTCTTTCCACCTGTTGTTTCTGGAACAGCTTTCTGTCCCGGTGCGCATATGTCCAGTCCACATCCTTTTTCCTGGCTATGTAGCATTCCATCCCAGGCCTGCGCATGCTGTCCGAATCCCAACCAGTGGCGTGGGCATCACTGCTCAGCCTGTTAGAGGCGCCCACCCCGACTTGGGAGCCATGGATCTGGACGTGTGTGGGAGGTGAAGAGCTGCTCTAATTTACGGAAGCCCAGAGAGGTTTTTCCCAGCTTCTCCACGCACAGGGCTGCCCTGAACATCATGGACACACTGGGAGGAGGGAGCAGAGAACCGGTGAGGAGCGTAGCCTTTGAGGTTTTGGACCTCGTGCGGCTACTGCGCACTTGGTCATGTGGCCCTCTGTCTACAGAACAAGAATCAACATGTGCCGTCTCTACTGGGTCATTCCACGGTGTCAGGGCTCTTAGACTATCCAAGACTAGCTGGATCCCTAATCCTTCTTCGTTTTTTTTTGTTGTTGTTGTTGGTGGTGGTGGTGTTTTAGGAGAGCTCGAGCAGGGGAGGGACAGAGAGAAAGAATCTTAAGCAGGCTCCACGCTCAGCACAGAGCCCAACACAGGGCTCGAGCCCAGGACTGTGAGATCACGACCAGAGCCGAAATCAAGAGTCAGACGCCCAACCAACTAAGCCACCCAGGTGCCCCCCCCAATCCTTCTTTACAGTAGATCCCGTTCCCCCGTAATCCTGCTGCTCCCGGCGGGCCTTTCTCTCAAACTCCCACCACTGACCCCAATGTGACTATGCCTGTCAGCCAGCCCTCACTCTCATTGTTCGACCCATCAGTGGTGCTTGTCCAAGTGACCACTCCCTCCTCCCCAGAACACCCTCTCCGTCTGGGGCGCCTGGGTGGCTCAGTGGGTTAAGCACCAACTTCGGCTCAGGTCATGATCTCCCAGTTTGTGAGTTCGAGCCCCGCATTGGGCTCTGTGCTGACGGCTCGTAGCCTGGAGCCCGCTTCGGATTCTGTGTCTCCCTCTCTCTCTGCTCCTCCCCCACTCACACTCAGCCTCTCTCTCTCTCAAAAAAAAAAAAAAAAAAAAAAAAAAATTAAAAAAAAAAAAGAACACCCTTTTCCTCTGATCCCTTCTTACCTCATTGGTTGCTGCTATTGATTCCCTGAGGACATCTGAACACTGGACGCGGAGGGTGGGGGGCATGGTCTCTGTTCTCTCCCCTCTTGCCACGTGGTTTCCTCCTGCTTGGACCTTTACAAACCACCGTGCTGGCAGCTCCCAGAGGTGCGCCCCCAGCCCAGATTCTGGGGGCCCTAAGCCAGCTTTAGGCAAACACCTGCCCACTCAACTGAGGACCACCCGCCGTCTCCCTCCCACCGTGCTGAACCACCACCAGTGCCACGGCCAATCTCGCTCGGCCTCCCGTCATCCCTCCAGCAAAGCCTGGGACTCTTGACTCCCTTCCTTCACACTCACATCCAACCTGGAAATACATCTGCCCTCGCGGCCACCCATAAATCAACGCGCTCGCCACCAGCTGTATTAAGGACCTGGTCCGAGCCCCCACCGCCTCACATCCGGACTATTCCAGTGGCCTCAGCCGTTCCCCCTGCTTCCAGTTCTGCCCAAGTTTGTCTCAACATAGTCACTGTGGCCTTTTAACATTCTTTTTAATGTTTATTTCTGAGAGAAAGAGTACAAGTAGGGGAAGGGCAGAGAGAAGGAGCCACAGAATCCGAAGCAGGCTCCAGGCTCTGAGCCGTCAGCACAGAGCCCGACGCGGGGCTCGAATTCACAGGCCGTGAGATCAAGACCTGAGCCGAAGTCGGACACGTAACCGACTGAGCCACCCAGGGGCCCGGAGTCACTGCAACTTTTTCAAACGCGTGTCCCCCTCTGCACAAGACTCTCTCAAAGCCGCCTGGTCTCGGGTCTGGCACTGGTGCCACCCTCCACCCCCCCCAGACACCCCCTCTCTCTTGGGATTTCTGTTCCTGTCACCCCAAACCCCTCAACTGACCCCTACTCTTTTCCCCTCGAGTTCCACTTTGTGGTTTTCCACACAATTTATCCCATCGGACTAGTTTGAACCTACTAGAATGTGAGTTGAATAGAGGTGGAAGCAGCCACTGCTTCGTAGCTGCGTTGAATCTAGAAAAGTCTGGTCCTCGTAAGACACAGACAATAAATAAGCAAACGAAGGAACGAAACTATCAGAGCGGCAGGGACGACTCGATGAGATTAATGGGCTGTCACTGTGTGTCCATGGAAACTTCTGTGAATTGCTGGGTCGGGAGAACACGAGCCTCTTTCAGAGCAGCCATTTAGCCTTCGGAGAAAAACACCAAACCATGAACCATCAGGCCAGCCCCGCGAGTTTTCCCTCATCAGGTCATTCAAAACTTAGGGACTTGATAGCCATCAGGACACCTCGCCATTGTTTCCAAATAGATTTGATTCCTTCCTAGCTGTACGGAGTGGCGTAAACTTCATGTCCACCTGGAGCCTCAGTACGCGACCTTATTCAGAAAGGTCTTTGCACGTGTGGCTTAAGATTTCATACTGGATCAAGATGGATCAGAAATCCGGGGGCTGGTGTCATCAGGGAGACAGCCGCACACAGAAGGACGATGGCCCGGTGCAGGCGGAGGAAGGGAGGCAGACAGAGACTCGAGAGATACACCTACAGGCCAAGGAAAGCCAAGGACTGGCAGCCATCACCAGACGCTAGGAGACAGGCATGGAACATTCTCTCGCAGAGCCGCGCTGGCGAGCCCCGCTGACACCTGGATTTCACACTTCTAGCTTCTGGAACCGTGACAGAATATATTTCTGTTGTAAACCAGCCAGTCCGTGTGATTTCCTACAGCAGCCCTGAGAACTCAATACGCCAGTCGAGTGGTGTTTTTTATTGTTTTTACTTCGACCGGCCTTTTGTGGAGCGGAGATCTGGGTCCATTTCTGCAGGGACAATTCTGATAGGTGGTTTGGCCGACCTTCCTTTGGGGGCCCCCTTCAAAAGGCCTCCGCCTGTGACCAGAGTGTAGAAGAATTTGCCTCAATCATGTCTGTTCTCAGCTTCATGCTCACAAAGAGACGGTATCTTCCAGAATGTGCTTCTCATCCGAGGAGATCCGATGCCTGACGCTCCAACGGTCACAGGGTTCTCTGTCCTCCTACCCACTCACCATCCTAATCCAGGAGGCTGCCACCTCCCCCAAACCCTGAAGATCCTTTAAACTGCTCTGGTCCTTTCTCTCTCGCCTCCCCTAAGCCACCCACTACTCAGCCAGAGAGCACTTTGCAAGCTACACATCTACACACGTCATTCTGATTAAGAGCCTTCTGCAACCTCCTGTGCCCGAGTCAGGTGTGAACGCGTCTATCAGCCACAGTCACGTGTGTCACTGCTGATGTGGCTGACCGCAGACCCTCCCGGGATCCCTCTCCGGGGAACTGACACCCGGTCTCATCTGTCTTCCCTTTTCCTCTGACACGGAGTGCAGAGGACGAAGGGGACATCGTAACAGGTGTTCTGGAAGGTACTCAAAAGAAAAACAAAAGAAGGTCCTCTGCAATTACGTCCAGAGACACGAATGGGGATGAAGAAAAGAGCCAAGAGTGGACAAGTCAAATCTCAACGGTTAGGCCCAACAGGCTGGCCACAGGGTTAAGAGCTGGCGGTCTGAACACAGAACACAGCACATAACCACTTACTGGGGGGGGAGGGGAGAAAAAAGAGTCAACTTTAATGGTAAACTGACCAAACTATGTCCAGGAATGTCTCCAAACAACCGAACGAAAGAAACATGATAAAATGTTCTATTGAAGAAACCAAGTTCTTGGCAGCCCGGGGTTTCTGAGGGCTGGACCGAGACCGGCCCGTCCCCGAGGCTGGTTCTGTCCCCCCACGCAAGTTTCTCATCTCGAGAGGAAGGGCTGGCGGTGGGCGAGGGGCCTGTCCCCTCCGCCGGTCACGCTGGGGACGCTTAGAAAGTCACTGGTGGGGTGTGCCTCTCCTCCCACCCCATTCCTGTCTGAAAGTAAATGGAGACCCTTTGGTCATCATCTTGAACGCCAGGGGACAAGGGGAGGCAGCCCGCGTGCCCTCCTGGGCTTTCAGCCAAAGCTTTCCTCCAGTCCACGCAGCTGGCCTTCCCAGCACCCCAGGTGGGGATTAAATAAAATAAAGCACTAGAGAAAACTCAAATGCCCCATAACCTCCACAATGCAAGTCACACAGCAGGAGAAAAAAAGAAAACCGCCCTGACGCGCCGCGCCGGCCCTCAGAACACACGCTCGAACTCCGTCTGGTTGGTGGTGGCGGGATTGCGGCTCTGGTTGGTGGACTGCTGGGTGATCTGGCTGCCCTTCCGGCGCGGCGGCGCCAGGTACTCGAACATGGACGTCAGGTGGGTAGAGAGCATGCCCTTGAGATCCGACGGCATGGGGTCAGACCAGAAGAAGTCGTGGTTGAGAGCGTCGTCGCTGTCGATGCGCTGGGCGGGATCCAGCACCAGCAACTTGTCGATGAGGTCTAGTGCGTAGGGGTCACGCACATAGGCCTTCAGCCTGTCCTTCACCTTCCGCTTCTGGCCCTTGACCAGGTCCAGTTTCTCAAACAGCTCATACTTGTCCACGTTGGGCCACACCTGGGCGGGAGGCATGGGGAGAGGATGGCGTCAAGTCAGGGGGCGCGTGGCTTTGCCTACCGGTTAGGCACCTGAAGGGACTAAAACTTCTCCACTCAGATGCTCCCAGACCACCCCTGGAGGGCGAACTTGATCTCTCCAAGGAAAAAGCAGCAGGGACTGTGTCTCTGGCACACACCGAGTGCCGGGCCCTTTTACACGAGTCACCTACGATACGTTCACCGAGCCCGATACAGGCGTCGTTGCTTCACAGAAGAGAGAACTCAGCTCTGAGGTGAGGGATCCAAACGCCCTCCCCGCGGCCACAGGACCGTGATGGGGGTGAGAGCTGAACGCTGCCTGTGCGGCTCCAAAGACCAGGCCCTGTCCCTCCACCAGCCACCTCTCCAGGGTTTTCCTTCCACTCCACGCCCCACTCCTCCCTTGCCAGGAGGACTTCCGGATCTCTGCTTCCTGTGGGGACCCTGGGGACCTGCAGCCTGGCCACGCACCTCGGGGGTGATGGAGCCACAGAGCTGGCTGATGAGGGCGAGCTGGTGCTGCTCCGTGTTGCCCTGCATGATAGGGCTGCGGGTCCACATCTCCGCCATGATGCACCCAGCACCCCAGAGGTCAATGGGGGGGCCGTAGTCCCGCTCCCCTGGGAAGAAGAGCGCACCAGGAGGGCCCCTTGAGCCCGAGGGCCTCCTGAGACGCAATGCCCCAGGGCCGGCGGCTCAAGAAGCCCTGGCAGTGGGGGGCTGAGGCCGGGTAAGTGGCCAGCCCCTGCCCCCCTCCGCCCGCTCGGGAGTCCTCACCGAGCAACAGCTCCGGCGGCCGGTACCAGAGCGTCACCACACGGTTGGTATAGCGGTTGGGCTGGCTGTTCTTTGCCAGGCTGAAGGCCCGGGCCAGCCCGAAGTCTGCCAGCTTCAGAACCCCATCACGGGTGATGAGCACATTGGCTGCCTTCATGTCCCTGTGCAAGATCTGCAAGAAGCGCAAGAGGCCCCGATCAGGTTTCCGGGGGGGGGGGGGGGGGGGCGGGCACACCCACCCAGCAGTGGGAGCAGAGGCCACCCCAAGCCTTGGTGTCTTTCCCCGCTCCGACCCCCACCTTGTTTCTGTGGATGTAGTAGAGGCCGTTGAGCAACATCTGCATGACCTTCTTGATCTCAGACAGCGTGAACTTGACCAAGACGTTGCTCAGCAGCCCAGCAAGGTCATGCTCACAGAAGTCAAATACGAGGTATATACTGCCCTTGCAACGGTTATAGGGGGAAGCTGAGGCGGGAAGAACGGGGAAGGGGGTGAGAAAAAGAAAGTAAAACATCCCGCGTGCAACTCATTTGCCCACAGCCAGCTTCTCCCCCTCCAACCCACGGACGCTCGGATATCCGGCCGTGCATTCCTTCACTGGTCAACTCTTTGCTGAGTGCCTCCTCCAGGCCAGGAGCCGTGGCAGGCCCTGGGGCAGCAAGAGCTATGATGAAAGGACCCGAGAAAGCGGTCACAGTCGGTATGTCTGGGTTAAGAAGAGGCAATTCAAGCGTGTCCGCCTCCAACTTTACAAAGCCTTAGGCTGTTAAGCCTCGTTTTCCCCATCTGCAGACGGGGACACGATCCAAACAACTTACCTTTGGTTCGGCAGATCTCAATCAGGTTAACCACGTTCTCGTGTTTCAGAAGCTGAAGGATCTTGATTTCCCGCAGGGCTGTGATGGGGAACTGAGCGGGAGAAAGACAGGAGGGGGTCAAAGGTGAGTGAGTGAACTACGGACCCACGGACAAGCCAAGAGTAAGGGGCACAGGTTGCGAAGAAGAGTAAGGTCACGGGCCCTGAGATCAGCGGTCCCACGTGTCTTATCTGAAAAATGGGTGTTAAAAGCAGCGCGCAACCCTCAAGGAACTGGTTTGAGACGATGAACTGAAGCAGTGGCACTCAACACTGCACTGCTTGTCACTAGATGCTCCGCTGTTTGTACAACCCTTAAATTTAGCTCTATGCCTGTGTTTAACTTACTAGGTGGGAACAAAAGCAGCTACTTAAAGAAATTTCCTTGCTAAGAATCAGGTGTCTGGGAAGCTGGACTACAGCTAAGTCGAGGTATGGGAGGGGACTCTTCCTTTTCAACGGAGTACCAGTCACCCTTGGGAGATCACTGCATGGAATTTCTTTTAATGCCACATAAAACAAACGCCAAGTTAAGAGTGTTTAAAAGCTTCCTAACTCCAGGAACCCAGGCGCACTCTGCAAGCATGGGCTCCCCCTCCTGGCCCCAACAGTATTTACCTAAATATGTACTATTCAAAGCTCTCAAACATTTGAACAAAAAATTTAACTGGGAAGTCAAATTCCCTGGAATATGGAAACCCCCAAACTACCACACCTACACGGATTCCCGACGTGAAAGCCCTAGCAGAAGCAGGGTGGAAACCCAAGCCCGTGCCCAGGGGAGCCCGCAGGCCCGCCCATCCAGCCCGTACTCACCCCCTCTTTCTCGTTCTCCATCAGCACTTTCTTCAGAGCCACCTTTTTGCCGGTCTTACGGTGCTTTGCCTTAAATACCTCCCTGCAGGCCGAGAGGGGGACCCAAGAGGTTTCATCAGGCCGTTTCTGCGGGACCCGCCCCTCCCCCACCTGAGGAGGAGGGAAGAAAAAAGGGACTCCCCGGGCGGGGCTGGGCCGGGTACCCAGGGCACTAGCCTACTCTGCCCCCTGCTTCCCCCGCTATCTCCGGTCCCTCTCCAAGCCTCTACTTCCTTCCCTCGGTCTCTTCACCCAGGCTTCTCTTGGAGAGTCCGCTCCCCTCACAGGCTCCTCTCTGCAACCCCTCCCTGCCCCTCATCACGGGCCTCAGGCTCCTCCCCGCCAGCCGGCTCCGTCAGGCCCAGGCGGGCTGCGGCGCGGCCTAGCGAGGCCAGTGGACACGTCTGGTGCTCTGTCGCTTCCCGACCACGTTGGGCCCGGCCCTGGGCGTCCCGACGTCGGCCCTAAGGGTTGCAGGCCCAGGGCTCCCGATCCCCCCGGGGCGCAGCCTTACCCGAAGGTGCCTTGGCCGATCTTAGCGAGCTTCTCATATTTGGTCACCTCATCACAAAAGGGGCACTCCACCGAGTCGTACTGCTTTGCCATGGCCGCCTCCAGTGCACCGCCGCCGCCACCGCCCCCAGCCGCCGCCGCCGCCGCCGCCGCCGCCGCTCCCACTCCAGGTCCCGCCGCCGTGCTCCAGGCCCCTCCGCGGCCGCGCCACTTCCGCCTCCACGGCCACTTCCGGCCTCGCGGCGCCGACCCCGCCTCTTCCGCCCGCCGCCCGCCGCCAGGCCCCCTGGGACTTGTAGTTCCCGGGAGGCCAGGAGGAGCCGGAGCTGCAGAGGCGCCTCCGCCGCCGCCACTGCCCCCGCCTCCGCCGCCGCCACTGCTGGCAGCGGCCCCGATCGGGGGCGCGGGGAGCCGGGGCGCCGGAGCTTGGGCTCGGGGCGGTGCGTCCCGCTGCATTGGCCCGGGTCGCCGCTGCTGCCGAAGCCGCTGCCGCTCTGGCGCCCGATCCGGGGCCAGCCGCAGTGCCCTGCTCCTCCTCCTACGACGGCACCGCCTCCGCCGGGCTGCGCGGGGCGGCTGGCGGGGGGGGTGGCCCCCGAGCCGCGGCCTGGGGGCTCCCTGGCCGGGCCGGGGCCCGGGGCGGCCGGGCGAGGGGGCGAGACGGAAAGAGCCGACGAGGAGGCGGCCCGAGAGCCCGGGAGGGGGCGCGTTATAAAGGGGGAGGTGCCCCGGCCTCGCCCTCCCCTCCCCCTCCTCCCGCCCCCTCCCTCCTCCCTCCCACCCTCCGCGGCCGCACCTGCCGCCGCCGCCGCCGCCGCCGCCGCCGCCCGCCCGCCCGCTGTCCGCCGGCCGCCCTCGGCGCGTCACCGGCCGCGGCCCCTCCTCCGCCTTCGGAGGTGGGGCCCCGCGCTCCACACCTGGCTGCGGGGCGCCTCGCCGCGTGCCTCAGTTTACCCCCACATGCCAGCTGCTGCGGAGAGCCCTTTTCTCCCCGGCTCAGAGTGCCCCTCCACCGGCGAAGGCGGGAGGCGCCGAGGGAGCGGCCTCTGGTCCTGGGAGGAGAGAACGGCCCCCGCCGCCGCCTCCCCGGGCCCCAGCCACCCGCCGTTGACATGGCAACCGACGGCCGCTAGGGGGCGCGGCGACACTGGAGGCGGCGAGACAGCTACGCCTGGGCCTTCCAGCCCTGGACCCCCTGTTCTCTGGGAGGCAAGGATGAGGCCCACAGGAGCCTGGTGCCCCACCAGCTGTGCCCGAGCTGGTCCACCCCGGGTCAGTAATTACAAAAATAGCTAGTATTTACAACGAACCCCCTGTGTGCTCAGTAATTGCTGGGCGTTCCTGCTGAATCCTGAATCAACCACCCGATAGGATCACTAACCCATTTTACAGAGGAGGGCATTTAGACTCAGAAGGGTGAGGTCATTTGCCCAAGGTCACAGAATGACAGCGCTGGGACTGGAACCTGGTCTGTCTGATCCTGAAGAGGATTCTCCTGAGTCAGGCTATTTACAGTGTGGCCAGGGCTACAACAATGGTGGTGTTTGAGGCCTGCTGTCATGCCAGGCACCAAGCCCACCACCCATCTCCTTCTCTGACCCTGTACCCCCTTCCCCTACTCCACCTCTTCACGTGCATCTTCCTGCTATCTTCCCAGCTCCAGGAGCCTCTCGATCCTTCCTCCAGCTCTACCCAACAATCAGCCCACAGCAAAGCTGTACTTTCTACCTCCTCTGTCTTCAGGAAAACCCAAATTGTGATATTGGAGGCTCTTTCCAGCTCCCTCCCAGGCTGTGGCTGCAGGATTCTCCCTCTTGTTGTTTCCTAACTCCCTGGACCTTCCCACCTTCAGGGCTGTGCCCCTCAATGGCACCCTGTTTCCTGTGTCCCTGCAGGAAGGCCTCAGTGTGGCCCTGCACCTCTTACTCCCCGCTGCTTGGCCTTGCAGGTCTGGCAATCCTGGTGTCCCAAGAGACCCTGTTCTGGGGGAGGGCCTCAAGGGTCAGCCAAGCAGCAGTGAGCCCCCTCCTGAGGGAGTGTGAGGCCATCAAGGGTTTTAAGCAGTCAGGAGACTTGTCAGGGAGTGATCTGGGGTCAGCTTCATGGGTACACTTGTGGAAGCAAGGAGGCCGTTGGCTAAATTGGGGGTTGGGAGGGCAAGGAGGGAAAAAGCAAAAATAACTGTAGCAATGACAAGTTTTTGAGGCAACATAAACGGTCCAACCCATGCATTCAGCACTTTATGATAATCATCTCAAGTCTCACTCAGCTATATGAGATGGGTTCTATTATCACCTCTGTTGTACACATAAAGGACACTGAAACTCAGAGGTAACATCACCTGGCCAGGGTCAAACAGCTCACCAGCAGCCACATTGGCATTTGAACCAGGTCAGTCTGGCGCAAACCCCAAGCACTTAGCCGTATCAGGGCCCCCACCCATCTGGGCTGCGGGCAGAGCTAGGGCACAGTTGGCCTAGGTATCCTGGATGCCCATGGGCGGTATGGGAGGGGATAGTAGTATTGGGGGCCTACCGTGGTTTTGGGTGGCCTCCACCATCAGACTCTCAGGCTGGGTGGGCCCACTGCCTGTTTCCCACGAGCTCTGCCTAAGTCACATCCTGTGGCCAGGCGCCTCAGCAGATGTTCCGGTGATGTTGTCACCTCCACCCCAGCGCCCCTACCCTGAACCCCAACATCCGCCAATCACTTCCCCTCCGAGCTTTGGGCCCTCAGCTCCCCCTGGCAGAAGCAATCAGGAGCCCTTCGGAAGGCTACCCATGCTGCCCAGGCACGGGGTCCCGGATCATCCAGGGGGAAGTGCGAAGAAATTAGGTCCTAGCTGGAACTGATTTCTTATCGACTGACTTCTGATTTGCTAGTTTGAGGAAAATGTTTCCTGCTTCCGCGGATCAGCTAAGCCTGCAAAGCCAGGCACGTGGCCAGTACTCAGTAAATGTTTGCTGACTAACTCACTGGACTCTGTGAGACCTTCTGGTGCTGCTGTCACTTAACAGTTAGAGAAACAGAGACACAGAGTAGAAGAGGGAGTCACTGGCCTGCTGTTTGACTTTGGCCCAGACCTCCTGTTTCCCTCCCCTGAGCAGGGACGGGGTTGGGAGGGCATATGGAGGGAAGGAGAAGACAGGCTCGTGGTGGGCTGGTCTTGGCTGCTAGTACGTTCCGGGAGAGAAAGGGGAGCTGGATAGGGAGACACCGGGCAGAGGACGGTGGTGTGATGCTTGCGGCCCTGTACACCATGGACATTCTATTCTGCCCACACCAGCTGGGTACTGACTCCGTACCCAGCCCTGTGTCGATATGTGTCATTTCCTTGGAGCTTTATAGCTCCCCTCTCAGGAGGTTGCTAGTATTGGGCCCAAGTTACAGAAGAGGAAACCGAGGCTCAGAGTGGTGATGTGGCCCGCCCAAGGCCACACAACCAGGAAGTTATAAATCTGGGATTCAAAGCCAGGTCTCTGCTTCCAAAACCCAGGGTCATTCACCACCAGCCTACACCACCCTCAGGACCAGACAACGTGATCGAGCTGGGGAAAGACTAAGACTTACGGCCACGTGGGGCCGATACAGATGTGTAAGGCAAGTTCCTCTCCCAGGGAGCACGAGGTCTGTTTGGAACATGCAAATAAAGACGCAAGTGAATGTAATATGGATGATACTCGCAGCATAAGTGTTTTATTTCACTGCCACAGGATCGTGTGAGGGATGTTGTGTTGCTCTCATTTGACCGAAGGGAAAAAAGGAGGCTCAGAGAGGTGACGTGACTTGCCCGAGGTCATGCACGTGGGGTCTGAACTCAGGTTTGCCTAGGTCCAATGCCTTTGACTATGACGTTGAAGGCCTCATTGGACCTGGCCAAACTGCAGGCAACGGAGTCACAGACTGGGGGAACGGGGCAGGAGGGAGGGGACAGAAACCAGAGGAGGGTTCCCTAGGGCACTGTGGCTCAATCTGGACCTGGAGCCCCGACCACACAGAGGCAAAACTTCCAGCCAATGGAGGGAAGGGCGGCGTTCTGGGTGTGGGTCCAGCCTGGGCAGAAGCCTGGAGGCAGGAAAGCACTTGTGAGTTCAAGGCTGTGGAGCAGGGGCTGCTCTGGGCCGGCCTCCAACGCAGGCTGAGGAGGGCCTGGGGGACAGCCACCCGCCAGCAGGTCCCCAGCCACACTCCCAACGGCCACTCAAGGCAGCACAAAGGGGGCTCTGAGCTCAGAGGAGCAGCCACACTGAGCCCCATTCATTCTCCCAGGGCGCCCGGGGCCAACGGCAGCCCTGGCCTAGCGCTCACGCTGTACCGCGGCCACGGCAACACGGAGGCAACACGGCCTCACCGCGGCCTGGGCTCCCAGCTCTCCCACCCCGTGCCCTCCCCTGGGGTCTTGTGCGCCTGCGCCAATCGGCCCCTGGCCCGACCCACCCCCGGCCCTCAGCAACAACGGCCGGCCGGGGGCTGCTGAGACCATAGCGCGCTAGCCTGGGCCCACATTTTCTCTTTTCATCCTCCCAACAAGCCCTGGAAATGGGTGCTCCTTTGACCCTGTTTCACAGATAGAAACTGAGACCCAAAGAGGTAAAGTGTCTTGCGAAGGGTCACGTGGTGAGGCCGGGAGTGACAGAAACCCAGCACTTAGCCCAAGTCACTGGGACTACCTCCTGGGAGAGGCAGGGGGGCCACCCTCTGCCTTCCATGAGGAAGCCAGAGGCCCTTCTCTCTTTTCTGACAACTGGAGGCAGGAGGGAGCACCGGCCTGGGAGCCAGGACACCTGGGTGTCTTCTCTGTTCCTCTTTAGCCTCAGTTTCCTCATCTGTGAAATGGGACAGTAGCAGCATTCACCTCACAGGTCGGTTGTAGGGACTCAACGGATGATCTGTGGAGGCTTTCGCCTTCATGCCGGGTTCATGGTCCCGCCCCAGTAGAAGGCCCTTCTCTTCCTAAATCCATGACCGAGAAACCTCATTCTTCCGTCTGAACTTTGGACACTGTTCCCATCCAGGTCTGTCTGTGAGCAGGACTCTGATGTCTTGATCTCTCAGGCTGTGTCCCTTTTCCCCTCTGGGCCTCGGTTTCCCCCTCATGCCATTAAGAAGGTTCAGTCAGGTGCTTCCCCCACCAGGACCATCACCCAGCTGCCAGGGGGTTTCCGGAGCTGCAGGAATGGAAGTTAGGACCACAGCCTCCATAGCTGGACAAGTAGGTCCTAATTTCCAGGTAAGTTGACTTTCAGGGAGCCTCAGTTTCCACATCTGTAAAATGGGGACAGGAGAAACAACATCTACCTCTTAGGACAGAAGGACTGGGCTTTCTGGCTGGAATGTACTAACTGATCAGAAGACGTTAGTCATCGTTGTTTTTACTGAGGATGCAGGAAGGGCCCCCTCTGACCTTGGACTCCCTCTCTGATGGGCTCGGTTGCCAGCCTGGGGGCCTGGATAATAATGTCCAATCATGCTGGAGCCTCTATGGATTAACTGTGTACCTTCCATTTGTGCCCATTCTAGGGATCAGTTGACCGGGACTCCAGAGGCAGGAGTAACTTGTTTGCAGTACACAGAGCTGGGATTTGAAACCCCTGGCCTTGTGGCCACCCCAACCCCTGCAGCTGCTGGCAGCCTCCGCGGGTGTCTGGGACAATCTGTGTAGAGGAGTTTCATTCTTCATCTCTGTCCTGCCCACGTGAGCATACACATGTACACGCACACGCACACCTGTTGTCGGGTGGAAAAGCATCAGGCTGTGGGCTAAGGGATCTAGAAGGGTGAGATGTAACCCTGTCGGTGCCACCAACCTGCCACGACCTGGGGCAATCCCTCTGCGTGTGTGTGCTCCAGATTCTCCATCTCTGTATAATGGGCGTGGTTGGCCAAATTCTCACCCTGTCCCCGCTGGATTAAAAACGAATGATCATGCCTCCGTGGGCACTGATTCTGTGCCAGGCTTTGCACCAAACTGGCCCCTGTGAGGTGGGCATTGCAAATACCCCCTGCTCACTGTGAGGAAACCGAGGCTCAGGGGAGTCAGCGGCCTAGCCAGGATCACACGGGGACAAAGTAGCCAGTCAAGATTTGAACTTGGGTTTGGATGGTCCCAGGGCCCCAGGCCTAGCCCCAGCACGCCTCATGGCTGCCAGTCCTTCCCCAGGCACTGAGGCTTAGAACAAACTGCCCTGTGGGCAGACCTGGCTCCCGGCACCCTTCCAGCTGCTGGTCAGACCCCCTGACAGCTGTCGGCAGGTCCCCCCCGCAGCCCCCACGCATCGGGCTCCATTCCCAGGGCCTGTGGTTTGTCCCTCCGGGCCCTCCAGGTCCCATGGGCTTGTGGTCTGCCCCTGGTCCCCTGGCCCCCCACAGCCAAGGCCAAGGAGGCATCCCACAGGGGCCTGGAATGGGGGAGGCCCTGGCCCCCGCCCCCTGTGGAGAGGATGGGGAGGGTGGAGCTGTGGGAGTTTCACTGGTTTAAAAATACACAGAGGAAGCGAGCAGCGAGAGGGTGCAAGAAAGGGGAAGGGGAGGTGAGGGAGAAACCTCAACGTTGATGTCCGGAGCCGAGAGAGGCCACTTGCCCGCTGGCCAGCGGCTTCACACAACTTGCCAAGATGACAGAGGGGCCCAAGAAAGCCAGCAGAAAGTTCAGTGAGTGCAGGGTGCCTTTTGCACTGCCCTTCATCTCTCTGTCTGCCCGTCCATCTCGGTCTCTCTCTGCATTGCTTCTTTCTCACTGTCGGGTTTCTGTTTCTCTTTCTGTCCACCTCTGTCCCTCTCCGGAGTTCCTTGCTGCTGCGTTTCCTTGTCGCCTTCCCTCTGTCACTGTCTCCAGCTGGTTTGGTTCTCCATCTCTGCTTCTTGTCTCTGTCTCTGCCAGTCTCTGTTTCTCTGTCTCTCCATTCATGGGTGTGTCCATCTCTGGTTTTCTTGGACCTCACGGGCCGGGCAAGGGAAGACCTCCACATGTTCCACACTCTGCCTCTGGCACTGGTTCACATGGGGGCTCAGATGGAGGTTACTGGGGCCGGGAGTGGGTATGGGTGCACCATGGGAAGCTGTCCCACGTCCCCACCAGCAGTGACGCTGGGACCCAGGGCGGCTCGATGAGGGGTCACACTGACCAAGGCTCTGTTTCCCCAAGTCGGTCCCCTCCGGGTCTCGGCAAACTTCTGCTTCCCCTGAGTCCTTGAACTTGACAGTTGACAGCAGGGGGGTGGTAGGTGAGGGTGTGCAGGGCCAGGACTAAGATGCATTCCACAGATGAAAATACTGGGCCCCAGAGACTTGCTTGGGATCATATGGGGCTTCAGAGCAGGGCTCAATCCCATGTTCCTGGACTCGCCTTGGTTTCCCTCCCTGTCCCACTACTGTTTCCTCCAGATCCCCCAGTGCCCAGGAGACAGCAGTTTTGGGCCCTCCTCCTGGTAATTGGCACACGTTTGCCCCACGGTATAGCTTTCTTAGAGCAGAGCCTCAGAATTTTCTGACAGCGTTTGTCGGGAGGCAAGGGTAAGACTAAGTCTAGGGTGGGCAGGGCTGGGAGGAAAGCCCCAGAACACTGACCCCAGCAGTCCAGAGCCCTGAGCCCCTCATCCAGGCTCAGCCTTGCGATGTGACCCTGGGCAAGTCCCTCCCCTCTCTGGGCCTCAGTTTCCTCTCTCATCAATGGGGGCATCCTACCTATATTCCAACATCGTGGTGAGGACCTGAGGAGTCGGAGGGTACCTATGAAGTGGAAAATGCCAGGGTTTTTCCTTTTCACTCATCTGGAGGCCATAGGGTTGTCAGAGGTGGTGGCTTAGAGGAGGGGCAGCCCCACAGCTGGGAAGGGAGGAGGGAACTCACATGCACCCCTGCGGAAATGAGGAGATGGTATCACCCAAGCCCCCCCCCTCCAGTAGGAACTGTGGGCTCAGCTGACAGGAAGGACCGAACCTCAGAGAGTGGGCCCCTCAGGCTCCCAACAACCCCCTTCTCATCTCACCCCAGGTCCCAGGTGCTCAAACAGCCCCTCCTTGCTCCCCCCGCCCACACAAACTTGCTTCACCTGCCCGCGACGCCCCTTCGGGCGGTTCTTTCCATGGCTCTGACCTCCACTTCATTATCTGAAGAAAAGGGAAATTAAGCTTGTGTCATTGAGTTATGCTGGGAACTCAGTGATGTAATGAATGAAGTGTATCTGACCAATGCAGAGGCGTTTACTGTGATCATCGTCATTACCTTCATAACTTCTCCAGGAGGTTCTGGGTGCCAGGCACCATATTAAGTCTGTTATTTACATGCTTTCCTTCAGTTCTGCTGTCCATAGGAGGTGGGCACTACAATCTCTATTTTGCTAATGTGGAGAATGGGGTTCAGAAAGCTCAAGTGACTTGCCTAAAGTCACACAGCCAGGATGTGGAAGAGCAGGGATGGAAGCTCAGGGCTATGTGACTCTAGCTGCCGTGTTGTTGTCCCGTAACATGGGGTGTGTCAGTGAGGCCCTGAGCCTCCTTGAACCCTCAGGACGAAGAAATACATGTATTTGTAATTGTTATTATTATTGCTGCTGGCATTAACTCATTTCTTCCCCTTCTCCCCCACCCCCTGCCTTCCTCTGCCAGAGTTCTTCAAGTTCAAGGGCTTTGGGAGTCTCTCCAACCTCCCTCGGTCCTTCACTCTGAAACGGTCCTCAACCTCCATCAGCATCCGGTCCCACCTGGAGCATGACACCTTTGAGGCTACACAGGATGACATGGTGACTGTCCCCAAAAGCCCCCCAGCCTATGCCCGCTCCAGTGACATGTACAGCCACATGGGCACCATGCCTCGCCCCAGCACCAAGAAGGCTCAGGATCAACAGGCTACCCAGAAGACCAAGGAGGTGGGCCCTGAACCCCACTCAGTGCCCCAAGATCTGCCCAACCCTCCAGGCTTGGAGGCAGCCAAGGAGGTGGTGGTGGGGACCAATGCCCCCCTGGAGGACACCCCAGCAGTAGGACCCACCCCTTCAGCAATGGGCCCCGCAAGAGAGCCTGAGGATCCCACGGCAGACAGAAAAGAAGAAAGAGCTCCCAGGAATGTGCCTCCGGAAAGGTAGGTGCCCACAGCAGGGGGGTGGGGGGGTGGGAGTGGGATCTTCGGGAAGGGTGTCTCCAGCCTCCTGCCAATAGAGCCTGGAGAGGAGTCCCCCCAAAACACACTTCTAGGGGGAATAAACACCCTGCGCATTAACCAAGTGCTTACTACAGCCCAGGCACTGCGCTCAGTCTTTCACCTGCAACTAATTCTCAACAAAACAAAACAAAAATGACTGGCGAGGAGATTCTGTCATTTCCATGAACTAAGATTCAGAGACGGAAAGTCATCTGCCCCAGGCAGGTTGCACATCTGTCACATGACAAAGTTGAGATTTGAACTTGCCCTAGGCAGCCTCCAGGATGGGCCTTCAGGAGCTGGTTGAGCCCCAAGCCCATTCGCTGGATCCCTGCTCGGGACCCCCATACCCAAAGCACCTTTAGTTCTGCTGAACAACACTGCTCCCCCGGTCGCCACTTTGGTTGTAGAGTGAGTTGAGTTCATGCAAAAACACACATAGTGATCATGTGACTCTTGCACCCATTCTCCTGGGTGTCAAAGCACATGTTACTCACAGAAAGCTCTGTAAAAGTATGTCTCATTATATCATTCTACCCATCTTACGGATGGGGAGACTGAGACTCAGCCAAGGTGGTAGGGCTGGATTTGAGCAGAAACCACCTGCCTCCAAGGGCTGCACACTCATCTCTCACATTGCACCCACTCCCTTCGAAGCCCTACAGCTGGGTACTCCATGCCCTTGGGAGACCCCTAAATCTCAACCACAGGAGTCTCCAGCTCTTCAACCCTCAGACCTGTGTCTAAACCACACTGGTCAGAGGTACTTATTGAAATAAAGAGGGGGAAAAAAAAAACCCAGCTGAGCAAAAGTAACTCCAGGGCTGGTTCTGAGACCTCTCTTGAATGGCTTCGCCCTGAGACACCAAGCACGGTTTCTGGGTGCTGGGTAATTGAGTCTAGACCTCTGTTCAGTGGGGAGCCAGACTTTGTAAAGCTTCAGAATGAATCTAGTCCAGACTCTGCCTCTTACTGACTGCATGACCTTGGATAAGTCTCTTTCCTTTTCTGAGCCTCAGTTTCCTCATCTGAGAAATGGCATCATGATAGCACCTACCTTGCAGGGCATGATGAGAATCAAGAGTCACATACAGGACTTTTAAAATCTTAGCGCTGGGCCTGGCACATCACTAACAGTAAATGTTTTCCCGTCGTCTCTGGCTGTTCCGGGCTGCCGTCTTGTGCCATCCCCTCCTTAGTTCGGCCTCATTTGGGCGTGGAAGAGCAAGGATTGTATGCAGGGGAGAGGGCCGGACGGGTTCTGGGGTTCTGGGGCGTCCTGAGGCAGCCTAGGATCTGAGATGTGCTCCGTGAGTTTGCGGAAAGGGGCGGGTGGAGGGGCGTGTCCGGGGGCGTGGCCTTTCAGGGCTGCCCGGAGGACTGCCGAGAGAAGGTGGCGTTGGAACGCGGCGGGCCGAGCCAGAGGGGGTGTGCTCGGGGTCGTGGCCTTCCCGGCCTCGGACACTAACGGACGGGGGCAGAGGGCGGAGCGAGACAGGACGCGGAAGGGCGTTCCCGAGGCGGGGCGTGTCTTTCCTAGCGGGGAGCGTGGGCTGCGGAGCGGCCCCCGGCAGAGGGCGAGGGGCGTGCCCTGGGCGTGGTCTACAGGTCGGGCTCCGCCCCCGGAGTACAGCTCCGAGCTCCCGAGCTCCGTGGCCCGAGAAAGGCGGGAGCCCTCGGGCTGAGGAGGTACCCAGGCTGCTGGCAGTGACTGCGGGGAACCATGACTGCAGTGGGACGAAGATGCCCGTCACTGGGACCCAGAGGGTGAGTGATGGAGCTCTGAGGAGGGCGTGCCGGGATGGCAGCGGTTTGAGCGGAAATCAGTGCTCCTGGGGCAACCAACAAACCAGGATGCCCGTTAGCATCAGGGACTTTTAAACTTTCTTTTGGTGTAATTCTGTCCCTGCCTTGCCCTCGCACAGACTGGGCATTTACTCCTCACCCCGGAAGAGGGGCACTATTGTCATCCCCATTTTACAGATGAGTAAAGGGAGATTTATTTGCCCGGTTCTCCACAGCAGCAAAGGTTAGACTCAGGGTTTAACTCTGCCTTCCTGGCTCATGCCCTTGAAGGCTGGGCAGCCTGTTCCCTTCCAATAGGGCCAGGGCCTCTGGAAAGGATGGTCCTGAGAAACCATGAGAATGTCAAGTCTAGGACCCAGGCTTCCTCCTCTGTGGGCAGGGGCTCTCTGGTGGTCCTGGCAGGGCCTCCGGCATCAGGCCTGGCCTAGAGCTGGCAGAGGAAATAGAGAGACTGCCCTCCACCCACCCAATCATCCGGAGTGTCCAATGGTCCTGAGGTGGGGTCGGGTTAGCAGATCAGGTTGAGCCTCCTCCTGGTGTCCTGA
Source organism: Cryptoprocta ferox (assembly GCA_028646485.1). NCBI lineage: Eukaryota > Metazoa > Chordata > Mammalia > Carnivora > Eupleridae > Cryptoprocta > Cryptoprocta ferox. Next base: position 7,524,794 of record CM053568.1, read on the forward strand.
GACCCAGTGTCCCACTTGCCCTCCAGGCCAAGCAGGAGGCTAGGAATTAAATGTTTCTTCCAGGAGTCCCTGAAGCCCAGCCCTGTGTCCCAGAGTCAAGAGAGCTGCTTTGCCTGTGTGATCTCAGCTTTGCCCTGCCCTACTCTGGGCCTTAATCTCCCCAGCAGCCCAGATGGGGCTGGGAAGGTCTCTGAGGGCACACCCAGCCTGGAGAGGAGGGCATTTGAAATTGGCACTGAGCAAGACTGGGGCCCCATTCCTGAGTGTCCCAAGGGGGTCATCTCAGTGGCTGCTCAGGGAGTTGTCTACGCGGGGTAGATGGTGTCCCTCCCCTACCCCCTGGGAGGCAGGGAGCACCTGGAGCAGAAGGAAGGAAGGGGAAGAGGTGAAGCTGCAGGAGTTTCCTGGTGCCCTGTTCCCTGCTGAGATCATGGGGGATGAGGAGGAAGGAGGGAGGAGGGGCCAGTAGCACAGGGGATGGAGGGCCTTTAGCGCCCAGCAAGGACAGCACCAGCCTAGCCTCACCCTACCCCTAGCACCCCAGCCTTCTTCTGCAGGGAAATGGCAGGTCCAGAGAGCCCTGACGACCCTCCTCTTCAGTCCATGTTAAGGAGGAGGAAGGGGAGGCCCAGTGAAGGAAAGGAGGCCCCAACACCTTCCACCCACACCCATGCCCCCACACAGGAACTTTTAGGCCGGGGTCCCCCAAGAGGTGGTCAAGATCTGGCTCATAACTGGCCAGTCCCTGCCTGAAGCACCCAACGGGCGCCATCTACCACACAGGCCCTGTGAAAGGAAACTTCTATCTGCCTCATTTTACCAGGGAAAAAACCAAGATTCAGAGACGGGAAGGGATTTTCCTGGGGTCACGGAGAGATTAGGTGTCAGAGCCGAGATTTGATCCCAAGTCACTAGAGCACATTTTACCTCCCGCGAATAAAAATCTCAAAGGCATTTCTACCATTATGTAAATGACTTCCCATAGGCCTCTGGAAGAGAGATAATGGGAGCCCATTTTACAGATGAAGACATTGAGGTTTTGTGAGGTTAATAACTTGCTCGAGATGGCACATTTAGTTGAGTTGGAATGTCAGTCATTTTAATATTTACTGTGATACAACTATGCCCTAGATACTCTTCCAAGTTTTGGGGAGACAGCAGTGAGCACAGCGGACTAAACCCTGCTATCACGGAGCCCCCGTTCCAGTGTAGGGGAGACATGATGAGACAAGTGATATGGTCAAGCAGAGAAAAGTGCTGCGAGAAATACTGAAACCGACTAGAGAATGGTCTTGGCAGGCAGGGGTATGTCTGGTGGTAGCAGTTTAGGAGGGTAAGCCAAGAAAAAGGTCCCTTTGAGGTGATGTTTGAACAAAGGCATGTGGGAACAAACCCTCTTGATATCTGGGGAAGAGTGTACCAGGCCAAGAGAACAGCAGGTACAAAGGTCCTGAGGTCGGAGGGTCCTTGGCATGTTTGAGGAGCAGCTGGGACCCACAGTGGCTGGAGGAGATGAAGATGGGGGGCTGGGGAGTGGGGTGGTGGGAGGCGAGGCCAGAGAGGAGATGGGTTCACGTCATGGAAGGCCCGGAAGGCCCTGCGAGGACTGGGCTTTGACTCGGTGAGATGCAACCATTGCTGGCCTTGAGCAGAGGAGGGCCTCACTCTGACTTATGTTTCAGGAGGACCTCTCCTTTACGGAGGGTTTGAATGCAGTTCTACTCACTGTAAAGTGTCACACTCAAGTGTCCTTCCCTCCCTCCCAGATCACAGACACCCAGACCCCTCCACCCCCACTCCCGCAGCTGTTCAGAAGGAGATTGGGAGAAGGTGGCACCCCACAGGGCAGCGGGTCACCCTGCGTTGCGGGTGCCCCAGCCCTGCTGCCAGGCACTGAGAACAGGCCAAGAACCTCTCCCCCCCCCCGCACCCCCTCCCACCCTCCACCCCATCCCATTTCCTTTTGGAATGTTGATTCTGGTCCAAGAATTTCCAACACTCCCCAGAGTCCCACGACCCTTTCTCGGCCCTGCAGAGTGACGTCAGGTGCTGGGCATCTGGTAGTGATTACCCACCAGGGGAGGGGGCCGTGGTGGGCCCAGCCTGTTCAGCCTCGTCAGGCTCTGGGCGGCTGGTCCTTGTCTTCCGAAGGGGCCCAGCTGCTCCCAGCTCTCATTTCCTGTGGAGACTTTCTCACAGTCCTCGAGACCCCCGGATGCCTCGGGCTGTGGGAACTGCCCTGGCTCAGGAAGGACGGGCTGTACCCCCACCCCCAGCTGAAGCCACATCCCCCGAAACCCTCAGGGGACACTGTGTGCAGAATCCTGGACCTATGTGGAGTAGAGCCGGGGAGGAAGTTGGATACCTCACCGACTGGACATTGAGCAACTCCCTGGCCATCTCTGACCCTCAGTTTTCCCATCTGTAAACTGGGGACAATGATAAAGCACCTGCTTCACAGGGTCATCATGAGGACTAGAGGTGGTCCCTGGCCTGGCCCAGGGAAGAGCCAGCACAAGGAGCTGCTCGAACTATCACCGCACCCATGTTATAGACGAGGTCACTGAGACCCAATGCGGGGGACTTGCCCAAGGTCACGCTGCTTCCTCCCCCTCAGTGGAGGGCCCTCTCCAGAGCCTGAGGGTCTCCTCTCCCCCCCACCCTCTGCTCCATTTCTTCTTCTTGACATCGATTCTGGGCTCCTAGTCCGGTTGAAATATTTCTCTTTGCCCTCCCCTCCCCAGCTTCTCCTCATCTCCGCCCTGGAGTGGTCCCCCTTTCCCAGGGGAGCCTGACTCGTGCAAGGGACAAAGTGGAGCCAGCCCAGATCTGGTCCGAGCAGCTGTGCGTCCTGGATCAAGTCACAAACTTCAGTTTTTTCCTTTATCAAGCGGGGCCTCCAGATTACAGGCATTCAGTCAGCACTCCATACGTGCCCTCTCCTTTCGAGTATGTTAGTAGCTCTCGGGGCTCAAATCCTCAGCTCTGCCCTGGGAAGAATGGCCCCCATCTGCCCTCTCCTCACAGGGCTGGTGCCCTTTTTGAACACCTGCCGGCAAGCTCACCACTGTCAAGAAGACTGAGGGCACAGAATGGTGGAGAAGGAGCAGGGATGTCTTCAGGACAGAGGTGGCGCATCTGACAGGAGTCGGGGCAGAGCAGGGGCTAAAGCCAAGAGCCTTCCTGGCAGAGAATCCCAAAGGCCCCGTAGCAGGGTATGTGGGGAAAGACAGGGATTTCTATCTGGGGCTGTCTCTGCCCAAGGTCTTTAAAAACTAAGGAGCACATGGGGGCGCCTGGGTGACTCAGTCGGTTAAATGTCCAACTCTTGACCTCAGCTTAGGTCTTCATCTCAGGGTCGTGAGTTCAAGCCCTATGTTGGGCTCTGCATTGGGCTCTGCGCTGTGAAGCCTACTTAAAAAAACAATCAAATGAAAACCTAAGGAGCACAGAGTAGTATTGCTTCTCTGCTGGGGTGAGCGATGGTTGGAGTGAAGGGTGGAAAGAATCTCAGGCCCCAGGAGGGGCAGGGTGGGAGCTTGAGCGGCAAGAGGAGCACCCCCGTTTGGGAACTGTGCATCCTTCCTCCTCAAGACGAGGATCTTCTTCCCCCTCTAGGAAGACAGTTACGCCCTTTTAACAAGAGAGGCACTTGGACCTCAGAGAGGTGAAGGCAGGGGAAAGCGCAGAAGCAGGAGACAGAGGTTGGGGAAGTGTCCACTTGAGGCCACGTGGCCAGCTGGAGGTCCAAGGGAACCAACTGGGGGTCAGAGAGCCAGTAGATGGGCCACAGGCCCATCTGCAGAGGGCAAGGCTGCCCATGGCACCGAGGGCCAGGGTGGAATGGGACCCCCAGGTGCTCTCTACTGCCCCTCCTCCAGGATCCCTTGGGGAGCCTTGCCCTTGCTCCTGGGCTGGGTTGGAGGCCCTGAAGCTACAGCTCAGATTTGGACCTGTGTTGGGGAAATAAAGCCTAATGGGCCCTAATTACTGCTCATTAATCCAATTAATTAATCTAATGTATGCAATAAGCAGTATCAGTTATCAGAACAAATCAGTTAATACAGGCAATTAAAAGGGTTGGTTATTTGAATAATTAATGTGGCTGATTAATGGGACTGATTTAGCTCAATTGTCTGTATTATTTATTAATTGATTTCACCACTAATATTAGAGAGGAAGTGCCTTTTAAGTCCATAAAGTAAAAAATAATTAATGGAGCTGCGTTTTTAACAATGGAAGCTTTGATTCCTGAAGCTGATCATTACAATGGGAAGGGAGAATGTTCTGGAAATCTCCAAGCAAACTGAGATCTCAAAACCCAGTAGAAATTACCCCTGGCCTAAGGGAGAGAGGAGGTTCCAAGCAGAGGGAACATCCTGTGCAAAGGCCCTGAGGCTGGAGGGAGCAGAGCTCTTTGGAAGAAGTGTAAGCAGGCTGGAGCGCAAGGAGGAGCAAGGGGGGGGAGGAGGGATGGCTGACTGTGCCAGTCACAGAGAACTGAGCCACGGGAACCAGACTTTGTCTTCAGGGTTGTGTGGGACTGCTCTGTGACATTCATTCATGCAACAAAATCTTTATGGGGTGACTGGCACTGTTCTAGGCAGATCCCAAGTCCTGTCCTTGTAGAGCTTATGTTCTAGTAAGAGAAGAGAGTCAGTGCATGGCAGGTCACATGGATGTGTTACAGAGAAACACTAAACAGGGAAGGGAGGTGGGGAATGTGGAGAAGGTCACACTTCCGGATGGGTGGCAAGGGAAGGCCTCACCAAGAAGGAGGCATTTTAGTAAAGATCTGATGGAGGGCAGGGAGGGAGCTCAGTGGTATTGGGAGGGCAGAGGGAATGGAAAGTGCAAAGGCCCTGGGGTGCCTGGGTGGCTCAGTTGGTTAAGCCCCGTGCATCTGGCTCTGTGCTGACAGTGCAAACAAAGCCTGCTCAGGATTCTCTCTTCTTCTCTCTCTGCCCCTCCCCCATCTCAAAAAGAAATTAATAAACTTAAAACATTTTTAAAAAGAAAATGCAAAGGCCCTGAGGTGGGAACAAAATCCAGCAAGAAGCCCAGCAGGGCTGGAGCAGCATGAGGGAAGGGAGCAGGTTAGGATGTGGGGTGAGAGAGGTGGTGAGGAGCCAGTCTGTAAGACTGTCAGGAGGACTTTGGCCTTTACTCTGAGTGACACTGGGGGCCACTCCCGTGGGTTGAGGCAGAGGAAATCCAAGATCTGATTTCCATTTTAATGGAACCAGGAGTGCTCTGGTTGCTGGAGTGAGAACAAGTCACAGAAGACACAGAGAGAGGCAGGGAGGCCAGTGATGACGTGCTGGCAATAGTCTAGGCAGGTGACAGCCGTGGATCGGAGGTAGACATTATGTTTTGGAAACCCTAGAGTCTTGTAGAGGGGCAGGGTGAGGTGCTGCGGACCGAGTGTGGCCCAGGTTCTTGGGCCTCGGCCTCTGCCCTGAGCTCCCCTGTTAGCCCGGACCACCCAGCCCCCTTGATCCCTGGTACAGGCACCCCCTTCTCCAAGGCTCCCCCCACCTCCCCAGAGCCCAAGGGGAAATAGACAGGAAGCAGGGAGGAAGCACTGGGGCGATCCCAGTGTCCTGGCCAATCTTTTCCCAGCAGCGGGCGGATTTCCGGGACTGAATAGCCGGAAACTCTGGGATGGGACACCTCACCCGGGAAAAGCTGGCAGAGGTGAATAGTGGGGAGGGGTTCCCACTCCACCTGGGTCCCACCGCTGCCGGACAAAGGCAACCAAACTGGCTTAGGAAACCTGCTGTGGCTGTGGCTGGGGGGCAGCTTGAGAGGCTCTGTTTTTTCTTTTGTTTTGTTTTAAAGTTTATTTATTTATTTTGAGAGAGAGAGAGAGAGCGAGCGAGCGAGCAAGCAGGGGAGGGGCAGAGTGAGAGGGAGAGAAAGAATCCCAAGCAGACTCCACACAGTCAGTACAGAGCCCAACATTGGGCTCAAACTCATCAACCGTGAGATCACTCATCGACTGAGCCACCCACCGAGACGAGGCGCCCTGAGGGAAGGTTAGCATCAGAATTCTAGAATGTCAGAAGGGGAGGGCTGTCAGACAACTTCTCAATGAGGAGCCCTGTGGCCTCAGGAGCTGGGGAACGCTGTGTGGAATTCTGCCCTGGGAATGCACACCTTACCCATGATAGTTTAAGCTCACATTTTGTGTGTTGTCATAAATTAAATTTCTTTTATTAAATTTATTACATTTAAATTTAAATATTGGGCTTCTGTATGTGAGGAAGCAGTTCCCCCTGTGGGACCTGCCTCCCTATTTTGCAGATGGGAATGCTGAGGCCTGTCCTAGCCAGAGAACCAGGACCCAGTCCGACAAAATTAATCACAATGATAATGATCAACATTGGTCGAGTATTTGCTACTCATGTATTCCTTTGAGCAATAACTGTTTCGTGAGCTCCTACCATGTGCCAGGCACTGTGCTGGGAGCTTAGCAATGATGGCATCGGGTAATTAACAGTCAACAAATGAATGTAAAATGATCATTGCAGGCAGAGACGGAGGAAAATAAAGCAGGGTTGAGGACTGGACAGAGAGTGAAGGACCAGGTAGGGTGTTCAGGGAGAGTTTCTCTGAGAAGGGGCATTAGAGTCCTAAATAAACTAGGGGGAGGGGCAAGCTGCATGAGGGTCTGGAGGAAGGGCATTCCAGGCAGAGGGAATAGCAGGTGCAAAGGCCCTAGCAAGAGTGAGCTTGGCAAGAAGGCCAATGTGTCTGGGGCAAAATGAGGGACAGAATAAATGAGGGAGGCAGGTTGGGGATTGGCAAGGTGGGTGGTTGGGTGCCACCAGGCCACGCAAAGCCTTGTGGGTTGGGGAATGTATGGCCTGCTTTATGCCTGTTTTTTTTTAATTTTTTAAATGTTTATTCATTTTTGAGAGAGACAGAGACAGAGAGCAAGCAGGGGAGGGGCATGGAGAGAGGGAGACACAGAATCCGAAGCAGGCCCCAGGCTCTGAGCCGTCAGCACAGAGCCCGACGCAGGGGCTCGAACTCACAAACCGCGAGATCATGACCCGAGCTGAAGTCGGACGCTCAACCGACTGAGCCTCCCAGGCGCCCCATGTGGATTTTTCTGGCATAATGATGGCACCTCTTTACTCTCACAAGAAAAGTTCTGGTTTGGGAGATAAATTACATGGCCAGCCATTTGCAAGCCACAGAGAGGTGTTTACATCTTGTTCCATGAGAGGGAGGGAGCCCAGGGCGGGTGGGGGTGCCATATGCACTGTGACCTGCTTAGGTTTTCACCTGAGTGCCCCTGGGGGGTGGGGTGGAAGCCCAGAGCGTGTGAGGACAGCCAGCCAGCCAGCGAGAAGGCTGCTGCATGCTCCACAGAGGACGCGGGGCTCCTGGATGAAGCGAGGGCTGCCTCTTGGAGAGAAGTGGTCAGAATCTATTTTGAATCCAGAGTCGCAGGATTTCCTGATGGGCTGGGTGTGGGGTGTGAGTGGAAGAGGGGAGGCACAGATGACTGCAGATTTTTTCTTGCCAAACAAAGCAACAAGGATGCAGCTGACATCAACCAAGATGGGGAAGCGGATGCGGGGAGCAGGGGTGTGGCAGCAGGGGGTGGGTGGCAACAGTCCTGCTTTGGATGAGACAAGTTCGAGATGACTTCAGACATCCAAAAGGGGATGCTGAGGAGGCAGGTGGGTTTGGGAGGCTGGTGTGAAAGGGGCAGTTCCAGGCTGCATCCGAGAAGAGATGGCCTTTAAGGCCAAGGACGGGGGTGGGGGGCGGGGGGGGGAGGTGGTTCACAGTGTTCCCCACAGGAAGGTTAGTCTGGCACCTGGGAAAGAGAGCCCCTCCTGGCCTCTGGCCTCTCCAGGTCCCATCCCGGCCATCCTGAAGGCTTCGGGTTCCATTCCACAGCCAACAGTCACTGGCCATGTTTTCACAGTGTGCAGCTGAGCGGGCCACTCTGCCCAGGAAGAGAGTGCAGGGTGGTGGCAGAGGGGTGGGTGGGGGAGGCTGAGCCCCAGCCCTGGGCCACCAGCACTGGAAGTGGAGAGGGGTGAGAACTTTAGATGTCCTAAAGCTGGGTGAAGACAGTGATTTGGGGAGCAGGTAACATTTATCAGCCCCTGGAGTCCTTGGAACAAGTCATTGAGGCAGAGGCTGTCATTATCCCCAATTTACAGATAGGAAACCCCCAGCTCAGAGAGGTAAGGGGACTTGTGCGGGGTCACAAAGCTGGAGAGTGGAGGATTCCAGTGAGTGCTGTCAGCTGTGACACCCCCTCCTGCCTTCAGGATGAGCTGTCTGGGGCCTTAAGGGCCAGATGCTGGCACCAGGCAGGTGGGGCTGGGGACACTCAGCTCTCTTCTCTCCTTCCAGGGCCGCTGGAGAGCCAGAGGCTGGCGAGGACTACGTGAAGGTAAGAGGCGCTGGGCGGGGGACACTGGACAGCTCAGAGGCTGTTCCATGAAAGGCAGAGTTCCTTTCTGAGCCTCGCTAGGAGCCCGACCTCACTGCCTGCTCCCAGAAGGGGAGGGTCTCCCCGGGGTCGGCGCGGAGCTGGGGGTCTGGTTTCACTCCCAAGGACCTTCTTCCCATGCCGTTCTCCCCCAGCCCCAAACACAGGACACCCCACTGTGTGTTACCGCCAGACCCCACCCACCCGCCAGCTGGACAGGGCCCGGAGGATGTCTCCATGCACAGACCACAGAGCTCTGATCCCACGCTGTCTCTGAGCATGTGCTGAGGTTGAGAGGCAGGAGCAAGGAAAGATGTCTCAGTTTTCATCACAGATAATGGACACAGCTCACGTTTACCACAAACCTAATTTGTCCTGGGCACTGGGAATGTTGAGAATGCAGTTTTGAAACAATGATAACAAGAGTAACTTAACGTCTTGGGCACCTACTGTGTGCAGAGCTCTGTGCACCGGAAGGGGGACAGTTATGAGCTCTGTACATGAAGGAGGTCTTTGACTTCTTCCCTCATCACTGGGCAGTGAAGGTCTTCCTACGTACCCATTTACGTTTGGGAAACTTGGGGCCCAGAGATGCACAGTGATTTGCCCACAGCCACACCGCTACCACGGCGCAGAACTGAGATTGCAATTTAATTTTTGAGAGACAAAGACTGAGCGGGGGAGGCACAGACAGAGAGGGAGACACAGGGTCTGAAGCAGGCTCCAGGCTCCGAGCTGTCAGCACAGAGCCCAGCGAGGGGCTCAAATTCATGAATCGTAAGATCATGACCTGAACCGAAGCCGGACGCTTAACCGATTGAGCCACCCAGGAGCCCCTGCTAGCCAATTTTATTAGATGCCAAGGCCACGAACAAAGTCCTTGGCCTTCCACCTCTGGGAGCACTGCCTCCCACTGAGCCACGCTGCCTGCTGGGTACAGAGCTTACAGCAGAGGCAGGGAGCTCCAGGTGTTGTGTTCAAAGGGCTCCTGGTCCACATGGTGACCAGGACACAATCACACACAGTGGTTTAGGCTTTTGGTTTGTAATCCAGCAGACCCAAATTTTAGTCCCAGATCTGACACTTACTTGCTACATGACTTTGGGTGTGTGGGTCACCTCTCTGAGCCTCAGTGTTCACCTATGTGAAATAGGATTGCTGTGGGCTCAATGAGTCCGTGCTCATAAGCAGGGTTGCTGGGCCTGGAAGAGAGCAGGTGGGCCTGGCTCCTGCCCTCAGGAACATTCCATCATCTGAGACGTTGCCTATAATGCTCTGTGCAAGTGACTAGTGAAGGGCAGCATGGGAAGTGCTTCTCACTTTATCATCAGAAGCCTCAGAAAGGAAGCCATTGGAGCTCAGGATGCAGGGGATGACGTTCAGCTTGGGAGATGGGCAGGGGGAGATCAAGGAAGGCTTTCTGGAGGAGGAAGCACTGAAGCCAAGCTATTGGGGGTGACCAGGAATGTTCACCAAAATCCTGCCCCCAGAGGAAAAGCTGAGAAGGAGTGAAGATAAGCAGAGATAGGCACTAGAGTGATCCAAGCAGAGGCAAGGGTGTGGGCAAGGTCAGAAGGCAAGCTGGGTGAGCCCCGGAAGTGCAGCGCAGGGCTGCAGCAAGTTCAGCTGGAGCTGCTCAGGGAATCTGGGCCCTGACTTCTCATCTAGAGCCCATTACCACAGAGGGACAGAGGCCTTAGGGAGACCTGGCACCAAAGCCAGCGGGTAGGACCCACAGGGCACACATTTCAGCAGCCCACAATTCTCAGTTACCTGGCAAGGTAGTGAGATCCCCATCACGGGTCGTAGTAAGAATCCCTGTGAGGATTATTAACTTTCTATTTTTCCTTTAGTGTATGGGGCTAAAAAATGTATTTAAAAATATTCTAAAAGAAATAATATCTGATGACTGGAACAGATAACACAGTTCTCTCTAAAGGGTGAGGTCAACAGCACATTAGTTTTAGCTTCAAGCCTCAGACGGTGGTAAAATCAATAGTCAGTTACCAAAAGTCCATTCCTGTCCTGAGGCACTAGCTTTCAGGACCCCAGGGGTCTCGGACCATGATGTGAATACTTGGATTCTAAAGTAAGGATTCTCAAGTTCTGAGACCAGAAAACTCCAAGCGCCATGCTGAGAGCTTCAGATGTATTTGCAGATAAGAATCAAACAACTGAAGCCCAGAGAGGTGACCTCACATCCCTGATGTCACACAGCCTGTCAAAAGGATTTGTACCCCAGGCCTGACTGATGCAGAGTCAGCGACGACTCCCTTTAATTCTAGGACAAAAAGTCCAGGCAATAAGCTTGAAAATAATAGCATGCATTTACTGAGCACTTACTTTATGCCTGGCAACTTAACGTGCATCAACTCAGCCATGTTTCAGAAGAGTATGAGGTCAGCACAGGTATGTTTTCCAGATGAGGGAGTCTGGGCTCCCAGAGAAGGGGATGGTGGGGTGGAGGTGGGGACACTGCTAGTTGAACCCAGGTTGGTGCCCTAAGCATTGAGCCTTTCTGGCTCTCTGCACCCCCAGAGTCTGTCAGATCAGCATCCGGTGATTCTCAGCAGAGTCCCTGACTCCAGATCAGAGGGGAGAAACCCTGGGCTCTGGGAGATTTCCCGAGGCCACAAAGGATTTGGTCGAACGCATACAGGGATTCTTTCCAGCTTTGGATATGATTTAATTCAAAGTCTTTGCCCGCCCCGGGTCAGCGAAGGGTACGGCGAGTAGGGGAGGCAGGACCCCCCCCCCCGGCCCCGTCTCGAGCCCAGGCATCCCCACCCCATCCCATCGCCCCCCGTGACCGCCCCCCTAGGCTGGTCCTCTGCTCCGCATCCCCCGACTCCAGGCGGCCCAGCGGGGCTGGAGCGCGCGGGGCGAGGGGCGGGGAGCGGGGGGCGGGCGGAGGGAGGAACAATGGCCCCCTCCCCTCCCCTGGCCGGCTGGAGGGTGGGGTCTCCCCGCCCCGCCTCCCCGCTCCTCCCCCGCCAAGGCGATGAGGTAATCGCGCCGCCGAGAGGCACGCGCAGCCGGTGCCCAGCCCGGTCGGTCCCCGCGCCCCTGCCCCGCCGGCCGCCGCCCCCCGCACCGGCCCGCCCCGGACGCCCGGCCCCACCATGACCGAGCGGTGCAGCCTGTGGAGCGCCCTATCGGCCGCCGCCTGCTGCTTCTACCGCGGCTCCTTCGTGCAGGTGCAGGTGAGGGGGCGGCTCGGTCTCCGCCAGGCGCTCCGGGCTGGGACCCCGGCCGCTCTGCCCCGGGCCCCGGGGGCCGGGAGCCTCAGCCCGGTGGCGCCTCGTAGGGTCTGGCGGGGCAGGGGCAGGGGCAGGGGCTGCGGGAGGGGGCGGGGTCGCCCCAGCCTCACCTCTGGGCGCCCAGCCGTTTCCGCGGGGCGAGGGTCCGGACTGCAGCTCCCGGGACTCGGGGGCTGCGGGACTGCCGTGCGGGTCTGCCTTCTTCTCAGGAGGAGCTGAGCTGGGGCACTGGGTACCGGGAGCTGCGGTCCCCGGCGTCCTGCCGGTCCTCTGGCGCGCGCTCCAGCCCCTGCGGCTGACCCGGGCAGCCTGGCTCCCCATTGTACCGGGGGCGCTGGGCTAGGGTCCGAAGGCTGAGTGAGGGGCGGGCGGCTGAAGAGATGCTGCGGGTGCCGGGGCTGGGGCCACAGAGCCCGCCACCCTCCCGCCCTCCAGGTGGGCTAGGGCAGGCTCGGGGCGCGGGGCTCGCTGCCCAGCCTGCCGGGCAGTGCGGGACCGCGCCGCGGCGGTGAAAGGGTTAAACGGAAGGGGGTGGAGGGGAGGACCCGGACCCCGCCTCTCTGCGGAGCATCATCTGGGGATAGCCTTGCTTGGGGTTGCCAGACCGTAGGAAGCTGGAGGGGGGCTTGCTGGGCGCGGGCTAGGGGTTAGGGGTCAAGACCCTGACCGGGGGTCTCTGCGCTTTTGCCTCCGGAGCCCCCTGGGGGACGGCGGGCGCGTCACCTCTGCGCTCTGAGAGGCTCACACACACGCTCCGAGCCCGCCTGAATGACGGCCCCGCCGGCAGCGGAGCGCAGCATCCCCGCACTGGCCAATGAGGCGCGCGCAGGCGGGGAGGCGGTGAGATCATCTCTGGCCAATAGGGGTGCGCCGAGCTCAAGGATGCTGCATTCGCGCCCCAGCCCGCAACTACCACCCCCCACCCCCCAGTTTTGGGAGCTGGGGACCCCCGAGTCAAGAGTGAGGAAGAGGGCACAAGGACCCTAAGATTCCCCACCCTCGGTGTGTGGGAGGACCTAGTTGGTTACCCCAGATTCTCCCTGTGAGCACTGAAAAAGTGGAGCCTAGTACCCCACCCCTCACCCCCTTTACAGATGAGGCGACTCGGGCTCAGAGAGGGAAATGACTAGCTCAAGGTCACACAGCGGTGGGCAGAGTCTGGTGGCCAGGCTCTTTACCACACAACCCGCTCACCTTCTTTGCCCCATGTCCATCTTGCTCCAGCTTGTGGAACTGGGGTGGGTTCTCGATTACATACGTTTTATCAAGGAGAAGAACGCCGGAAGGCTGGGGTACTGTTGTCCTCTCCCCTGTGGTTCCCAGTCTTCCCTCCCCAGGGTGTGGTGTGATATAAGGGGGGAGACCAAGGACCCCGAGGAATAGGGAACTCCATACAGAAGTGTGAGTATCTGAGGGGACCCCAGTCTCAGTTCAGCTCTCGGCCTAACTGCCCTTTGGGAGTATCAGTTTCTACCCTGGGTGGAGGAGGATGTACAGAATCCCCATCCCCAGAGCCTGTCTTTTCCTGAGCACCTGTACCATCATCGACCCCCACCATCTGTCCCAGAGCCCTACACACTCCTCAATGCCCAGATTTTCAAGTGCCCATCACCAAGCTGGTCCTGCTCCAGCCTTGCTCGCCTTGGAGAGTATCTCATTGTCTTCCCAGGATCTCCAGCTGAAATCCTCTCTGACCCCCTACACTTTCCCCATGCCCGGTCAAAGGCTACTTAAACACCCTTTCCCCAGTCCCCACCCCTATGCCCCACCCTTCCCTGCCTTTGCCTGGAAAGCACTAAGCCACTCTGACACAGCAGACTGAATCTTGAAAAACCCTGTGGCCTCTAGCTCCCCACAGCAGCCTGACAGCCCCGTCCCACCTGCCCCCATCATCCCTGACCCTTTGAAACTTTCCCCCACCCCAGGACCTCTCCACTTTCTTCCCAGAAGCTCTTCCCTGCCCACCTGTCTGCCTGTCTGTCCCTGCCTTGATGCTTTTGCTGGGCTCATCCAGTCCTTCTGCAGGCCTCCGTGGAAACATCACGTCTTCAGGGACTCTACTCCCTGACTAGATGAGGAGGGACACTCTTAGCTGCTCCCAGAGCTCTCTGTGCACCTCTGAACATTCAGAAACCCTGGAACTGCATGACTTTTCTAAGGCAGAAGTCACCTGTCATGATGACCTTGGGACCTCAGCCCCTAGCACAGGACCTGTCCCAGAGTGGGGGCTTAATCATTGTTGAAATAATGAAGTCAGAGACTCTAGATACTGCTGAAGCTGGGAATTAGAGTGTCTTGGGAACAGTGTGGATTGGGGTAAACTGAGGCAGTGTGGGAGCAGAGGGGTGGGGAATGGAGCTGCAGAGTCAGGCTCTGAGATCTTTGAGAAGTCTGAAAAGGCAGGGAGTGGATTGGAGGACCCTCAGGCCCAGTGAGTAGGGGTCCTGGGGAAAGACTGTCACCTAGACTGAAGCCAGGCCCTCTAGTGTTCCCTTTCATCTGTCCTGCTGTCTGGCCAGTTCAGGGCCAGGTCTACCTATCCTACAGCAGCCATCTTTGGGGCCTGGAGTTGGGGGAAGGGAGAGGAAGTGATGCCACATATCCTCACAGTGACAGGGACATCTATGGGCTAGTTACAGTACTCTGGAGTATTGTCTCCTTTCATCCTTGGAATCCAATGAGCAAGTTCTGTCATTATTCCCATTTTGCAGAGGAGGAAACCGAGGCCCAGAGAACTCACATGGCACAGCCAGGGTTGGGCAGGGCTTCACGATGGGGGTACACCTGGCAGCAGGAGCTCCCCTCCCTCTGCTCTTAGGTATCCAACCCTGGGCCACAGTAACCAGGAAACCAGGAGTCTCCCCCTTTGGCAGGTGGAAGGGGGGAGTCCTGGGCATTAACTCCATTGACTGCCCTTTGGCTTCTCTGCTTGGCCACAGTTCCCCCATCTGGCCAGTTGCTTGAGATGGCAAGGTGGGAAGGGCTTTGGGAATTGTGGGGGCCTCTGCTTCCCTGTTTATAGCTGCCTCCTCCAGCCTTCCACGGTATAATTCAGCATCCCAGAATGTCTCCTCATCCAGCCGGCCCTATGTTTTTGTCCATGCCTTTTCCTGGGTACCTGCTGCCTTACCTCCCAGATCCACCTGTAGAAATCCTCCCTCTCCCAATGCAAGAGCGGTTTGGTGTTTTGGGTGCAGAATGAGTGTTTTGCTCTTCCCTTTCCCTCCAGGAAGGCTTCCCGGACCACTCCGCCTGGCCTATACTTTATCTTCTCCCTTCTAAAAGCCCGCCCGGCTCTTTGCCGCTGTCCAGTACGGTGGTGCTGACCTTATTCTGCTCAAATGTTCA
Organism: Cryptoprocta ferox; assembly: GCA_028646485.1. Classification (NCBI taxonomy): domain Eukaryota; kingdom Metazoa; phylum Chordata; class Mammalia; order Carnivora; family Eupleridae; genus Cryptoprocta; species Cryptoprocta ferox. The sequence goes on from CM053568.1 coordinate 7,539,863, forward strand.
TGTCGCTGTTGCTTCCCCTCCTAGACTAGGAGCTTCCTTGAGAGGACAGGGACTGGTTTGTTTACTGCCTCATTTACTCCCGGCACATAGCACAGGGCCTGGAACATAGTAGGACTAATTGAGATTTCCTTACTCCTGCTGAGCTAGGGACTTGTGGGTGAGGACCTTTCTGGTACCTGTGCCTAAGTCTTCCTAGGGTCCAAGGATGGAGGCAGCTCACCTGGGGTGAGGAGGGGGTGGGAGAGAAGAAGGAAGGGGGCTTCAGACTGGATGCTAACTCTTTGCCATCTCCTGCCCAGTTCTCCAAGGAGAAGTACATCCTGGACTCCTCACCTGAGAAACTGCACAAGGAGTTGGAGGAGGAACTCAAACTCAGCAGCACAGATCTCCGCAGCCATGCCTGGTACCATGGCCGCATCCCCCGTGAGGTCAGTGGGCCCTGGGAGGGACCTCAGCCCTAGATGCTTCCACCCACCGCCTTGGCCAGCCCTGCCCAGATAGGCTCTGACCCACTGCTTGGTAGATTCAATCTGCGTGGATGGCAATGAGGTCTAGCTCTGTCATTTGCTGACTGTGTGACCTCATACAAGTCACTTCACCTCTCTGAGCCTCAGTTTCTTCATCTATGAGATGGGGGATAATGATTGTACCTACCTTAAAGGGTTATTGTGGGAAGTGCTTAACCTGATGTCTGATATGTGGTGAGCTCCATGTTATTATTAATGTTGTTATTACTATTATTATTACTCTTATTTTTTAAATGTTTTTTCTATGGGGCTATACATTAGCCCCTTGTGCATTTGGTTAGTGAGTGTCAGTGCTTAGGATTCTCAGTTTTGGCAGTTGAGTTTCTGGGCTGAGGCACAGACAGGCTGATAGTCACCTATTCCGTCTCTCACCATGCTCTCGGTCTCTGTCCAGCATCAACTCTGCCAGGCCCCGTGCTGGGCACCAAGGATGCAGAGAGGAAAGGGGTGGTGGCTTCCCCTGAGGGCTGGTAGTCCAAGGTGGGGGCTGACACGTAGGCAGTCAGAGCCCAGTGGAGGAAATGCAAGAATGGAGTGCCCAGCAGGGAATGTGGGTGAGCCCTGAGGAGGGGGCACTGATGAGAGAGGCCAGTGAGAGATGGATAGGAGTTCAACAGGGGGCGGGGTGGGAAGGATGGTCCAGGCAGAAGAAGCAGCCTCAGGGTATGAAGGCCCAGAGCCATGTGAGAGCACAGGGTGCTTGGAGGAATGAGGATGGGAATTCGCTCTGTCCAGCATGGGCCCTGAGAAGAAGCAGGTCTGAGACCTGAGTTTCAGATCATGGTGACCCCCAGCACCCCCAGACTCAGTGTCCCCATAACATACGTTCCAGGGCGTTAATTCTCCCATTCCTGAGCCCCTGTGCACCAGACCCGCTGTGGCTGCATTGCCTCCTTGAATCTGGGTCACTGCTTCCCCCCTTCCCCAAACCCTAGATCTCTCTGTTCACTGTGTTCCCCAGATCCTGGCTCTGGCCCTCTCCTGCCCCTGCCCCACTCCAGCCTGACCCCTGCCTCCCGCAGGTCTCAGAGACCCTGGTGCAGCGCAATGGCGACTTCCTCATCCGGGACTCACTCACCAGCCTGGGTGACTATGTGCTCACCTGCCGCTGGCGCAACCAGGCCTTACACTTCAAGATCAACAAGGTGGTGGTGAAGGCGGGTGAGAGCTACACCCACATCCAGTACCTGTTTGAGCAGGAGAGCTTCGACCACGTGCCGGCGCTTGTGCGGTACCATGTGGGCAGTCGCAAGGCTGTGTCGGAGCAGAGCGGGGCCATCATCTACTGCCCCGTCAATCGCACCTTCCCACTGCGCTACCTGGAGGCCTGCTATGGCTTGGGCCAGGGCAGCAGCAAGGCTGCCAGCCCCGCCAGCCCCTCAGGCCCCAAGGGCAGCCACATGAAGCGGCGCAGCGTCACCATGACTGACGGGCTCACCGCCGACAAGGTCACCCGCGGCGACAGCTGCCCCACCAGGTAAGCGAGGACCCCACCCTAGGCCTCGGTCTCCCCATTTGTCAAGTTGGGGTATCAGTCATCAGAGGGCTGGTGAGGAACAGGAGGCCCAGTCACACCGAACTGGGCGCAATTCCTGTCCTGGAGCCTCGGTGTGCAGCGAGGAAGAGGAGGGAGGCGGGGCAAGCAGAGGGCTTGCAGGCAGCCAGGCCCAGTTTGCAGCCTCACCTCTGCCACGACTAGCTGAGCTCCCTGGGCCCTGCCACTCCTCCTTTCTCACCACCATGTCCCTGCCCATAAAGGGACCTCACTTAGATAGCCCCCTGGCCTAGGGGGACCCCTGGGTGCTGTCCTGTCCCTGCCACCCCTGCTACCCCTCCCCACCCACCTGCCTAGGTTAAGGCAGGCATTAGAGCAGAGGGCTTTGCAGTGTGCAAACCATTGCACAGGGCATGGGACGTCCCAGAAACATTTTGATATACCTTGTTGCTTCAGGGGTGGCGTGAGACGAGGCCAGGAAAAGCCACAGCAGTGACTTATTCCTGACGCCCTAGTGTGCACCCAGCCCTGTGCTGCTAAGTGCTCTCTGTGCCCAGTCTCATCAACTCCCATGTCCCTGGGAGGTGGCTCCTGAGCACACGCCCACCTTACAGATGAGGAGATAGGTTTAGAGAGGGGAAGCCACTTGCTGGAGAAGGGGGAGACTGAGGTTCAAGCCCAGGTCCGCAACTCCAAAGTCTATGCCCCTAATTTCCATGGTCTCCCTGGCTGCTGGCAAAGAGACCTGCCGTCCTGTGCCACCAGCACTTGCACGGGTCCCATCTCCCTAGGCCTGTGCTGGGTGCTATCAGCCAAGAAATTGCTGGTTGGATACCCTGTGGGCAGTAGCCGCTTTGCTTGTGGTTTAGAGCCAGTGACTGTAATGGTGCCAGGATCTGGCATTCTGAGCATAATGTGGGAGCAGTGAGGAGGTGCCAGGCTGGGGGGCCTAGTTCCCTGAGGCTCCCCATCCTCTCTACTAGCCCTGCTTCCCAGACAGTTCTCTAGGTGGGGGCAAGGTTCTCCAGGAAGAGAGCAGTTGTGTGGGTGGTGGACTGCACAAACACATCCTCCTCTGGGCTTCAGTTTTGTATTTGTCAGCTGGGGGGTTGAACTCTACAATCTCCAAGCCTTTTCTGCCTCTGAAGTTCAGTCAATCTAGGATGGAGGGAGAGGCGGTGGTCCTAAGGCCAGCTGAGGACCCCGCCCTCTGGACTTGCTGCTCATGAGGGTGTCTGCTCCACAGCACATCACTGCCCCACCCCCGGGAGTCCATCCGCAACTGTGCCCTCAGCATGGACCAGATCCCAGACCTGCACTCGCCCATGTCCCCCATCTCCGAGAGTCCCAGCTCCCCCGCCTACAGTACTGGTATGGCCAATAGAGGGGGAGGGGCAGGTGGGGCGATCTGGGGGGAGTGACCTTGTATATGCACATGAGCTCCGTCTTTGATGACTTCTGTAACAGTGTGTGATCATGTGTGTTTCTACCTCTTTCCTGAGAGTGATGCCCTGCAAGCATGTACGCTAAAAACCAGCCAGCGGAACTACTGACACTGACATACAAAACACATCCATGGCTTATTCAGCAGTGATTTATTGAGCCCTTACTGGGCACTAGGCACTGTGCACGAAGTGGTTTCCAGCTATTCTCCAGAATGCAGTGAAGTCTGCTAAAGGCTCACTGTGTTACTGAACCTGGGCTCAAATGCTGTGAAGTGGGCTTGTCAGGCAACACTCAGCCCCCGCGGGTCAAGCGCCTACCACGTGTCCGGGGCCCTGCTGGGCCCTGCATTGCCTGGGACTTACTACATCCCGGCTTCCAAGTGGCTGGCTCAAACAGGCTAGTCTTGTGCTTTTTGCCTTTTTTTTCCCTTTTCCTTTTAAATAGGCTTGATTTTTTTTAGAGCAGTTTTAGAGTCATAGCAAAACTGAGCAGAAAGTACAGAGCACTGCGCCCTTTTTTTTCTTAATACAAAGAAAATTGCTGTTGTAGAAACATGCCACTACTTCATTTCTGAAAGTGGAAAAAAAAAAAAGTGGTTTCAACAGGCCATAGTGCATATTGTCCACATGGCAGGCAAAGCGTGCAGGGAGGTGGGCATTCTGGAAGGAACCTTTGGCTGCAGGTGCTCTGGTGCAGTGTCGTCTACACAGCTTGTCACAAATTCCTCCCTAAGCCCAGGCCCGCTGATTTGTCGTGTCAGCTACATGTCCCTGCAAAACAACTCCCCTGGGTGTAAAAGTTAAAATTCCTTGCCACAAGTTATTTATGGCACATTTTCTCAGCAACATGGCAGCGTAAAGTATCCAGGATTGAGGGTTTAAATCTCAGCTGTATCCCTTGCTGGGCAGGAGAGCTCAGGCAGTTCAGTTCACTTCCCTGAGCCTCAGTCTTGTCATGGTAGAATGCGGATCATGAAAGTACTTGTCCCCAGGGATGTTAGGGTTAAGTAGACCAATGTGCGAGGAAGGATCTTGCAGGCGGTAAGAGCTCAGTATACAGCACCTCTAATTTTGGATGATGGGTTTGCCGTTGCTGCCTAGGGTATTGCCTGCATGGCACTGGCCCTTGGCACATGTGTCCCCAATAAATCACTATTGTTAATTCACTGAGAAATAATTCCACACAATGAACTTCCAGCAAGGGCTTATTAGCATCCCTGAGTCATGGAAATCTCCGACTAGTTCGGTGGTTCCCCAAGTCTGCAGCAGCCTCAGGGTAGGAGCGTGCACATTCCTGGGGTCCAGACGACTTGAGAGTGTCCTAGAGGCCTGGTCAGTTTGCCAGAGCCTGTTGGACCCGGCCTGGGTGCAGGGAGGTGGGGACATCACCCCTATAGGGTGGATGGAGCCTGTCCTTTGGGAAGAGGTAGGAGAACCTCACTGGGTGGGGAGACCTGGTAACCGATTCTCTTCCTTTATCTCCCCACAGTGACCCGTGTCCACGCTGCCCCTCCAGCTCCTTCTGCCACAGCACTGCCTGCCTCTCCTGTCACCCGCCGCTCCAGTGAACCCCAGCTGTGTCCTGGAAGTGCCCCAAAGGCCCCTGGGGAATCGGACAAGGGCCCTTATGCCAGTCCCTCCCACACGCTCTGCAAGGCCTCCCCATCACCGTCGCTTAGCAGCTACAGTGACCCGGACTCTGGCCATTACTGCCAGCTCCAGCCGCCTGTCCGTGGCAGCCGAGAGTGGGCAGCGGCCGAGGCCTCCAGCCGGCAGGCCAGGAGCTACGGGGAGAGGCTAAAGGAACTGTCAGAAAATGGGGCCCCCGAGGGGGACTGGGGCAGGACCTTCACGGTCCCCATTGTGGAAGCCACCTCTTCCTTCAACCCAGCCACCTTCCAGTCACTACTGATCCCCAAGGATAACCGGCCACTGGAGGTGGGCCTCCTGCGCAAGGTCAAGGAGCTGCTGGCAGAGGTGGATGCCCGGACACTGGCCCGGCACGTCACCAAAGTTGACTGCCTGGTAGGTGCTGGGTGAGCACCGGGGCAGAGAGACCACCTCTGTCCTCTGGCTTTGGGACAGCGGTTGGGGTGGTGAGGAGCTAGCCCCTAAATTCCCCCAAGTATAGTGAGTGTGCCTGGATTCTGGCTTCACTTGCTGTGTGACTCTGGGCTGATCACTTTACCTCCCTGGGCCTTCATTTTCTCCTTTTAAACAACAAGATATTCTTGCTTCCTCCAGTTTGGCACTGAAACTGGGCAGTGCTGAAAGCTGGTGGTGTGTGGCTCCATGGGGCACTTTTCGAGCTTGCTGAGAGTCAGCCTGGCTGTTTTGAGGAATGCAAAATGTAGAAGCCAAGACTACCTGCCCCCACTCCCCCTGGTGGACAAAATAAGCAAAACTCATAGCCTAGTCTCCTAAATTGTCAAATGCCTGGGCCTTTGCTTTGAATGGATCTTGACCATCTAAGGACCCGGACTCTCTCTGCACCTCAGTTTCTCCCTCTGAAGTTTGGGGGGGGCACTGATTACTTTATTTGGAGGCCACATTGGTCTCTGAGCTCAGGAAGCAAGAAAAGAGTGTAGAGATATTACCCTGTGGAGAGTGCTAGGCGTGAAGAGAGCATCTCTGGGTTCTCAGCCCAGTGTGTCACCTGGGACAAGCCCTTTCCCTCCCTGGGCCTCAGATTTGCCTTCTGGAATAAAGGTATCCTGGTCACCTCTGGCACGTATCAAACACCTCTGGGCATTTCCCCGTTTATTCCTCATTTCCGAGAAAATGAAGTTCATTTGCTCCTCTGCAGAGGGTTAGAGCTGGAATTCAAACTCGGCCCCCCAGCCACGCTGCCCTCCTAGATAAAGCTCTTTGACTCCCAGATGGCCTGGGCCAGCCGCGACAGGAAATTAATCAGCCCTCTGGGCGTCCTTGCAGGTTGCTAGGATACTGGGCGTTACCAAGGAGATGCAGACCTTAATGGGAGTCCGCTGGGGCATGGAGCTGCTCACCCTCCCCCATGGCCGGCAGCTACGACTAGACCTGCTGGAAAGGTAAGGCAAGCACCGGCACCCAAGGACTCGAGGAGGGGGACCCCTCGGGCTACCTCGCTGCCCTTTTGCTGTGGCGGGTTGGCCAATCAGAGTCTCTCAGCCCCGCTCCCAAGGGTTCTGGCTACGCCCTCTATCCATCTACGAATCGCTACTTCTCGGTGTCCAGGTCCGAGCAATCCTAATTTCCCCAAAAACTGAGTCCTCTATCTCCAGCTTCATCTTTTGCACCCTCTTGACCAATCACACTCCATGAGCCTTGGTGCCGCCCATCAGCTCTAGCTACTCTTCTTTCCTGAAACTGTGCAGCCGGTTGAATTCCGCTAATCGATCTCAAGCCCCTCAGCCTGGCGCTCAAAAGCCTCTGGCCCCGCCCCTGATTTATACTGACCAATAAGAAGCCCTTGGGCTTGCTTTCCCTCACTCTGGCCACGCCCCCTAATCTCATTGACCCTTTCCAACCTGTCACTTCGGGCTCGGCCCTCCGCTCCTCGGCGCCCAACCGCAAGCAGTGACAGGACCCCTCCCCTCTGACCTGGCGGCTCTGGCAGGTTCCACACCATGTCCATCATGCTGGCCGTGGACATCCTGGGCTGCACGGGCTCCGCCGAGGAGCGGGCAGCGCTTCTGCACAAGACCATCCAGCTGGCGGCGGAACTCCGGGGAACCATGGGCAACATGTTCAGCTTCGCTGCGGTCATGGGCGCCCTAGATATGGCTCAGGTACCGAGGGGTGTATCTCGAGCTGGGCTTCAGGTAGTCGCTGTCTGGAGGAGCCCTGGGATACGTTCCTTTAGGATGGCCGGATATTCAATCAGGAAGAACTTGGTGAATTTTAGGCAGCATTTGTGAAAGGGTAACTGTGAGAACTGAGTCCAACTCTTTCCCCTTCTTTGGGCTTCAGTTTACCCACCTGTTAAATGAGTGACGAATATTATATGAATTTCAAGAATAAATATAAAATGGCTATAACTTAGCGAGCATTTAATGTATGCTAGGCACTACACTAAGTACTTTACAAGCACTGATTTCCTCTAAACAATCTTATGAGGGAAGTGCCTTTATTTTCCCATTTTACTTCTGGAGAAACGGAGGCACAGCTGTGCTTGCCTAAGGTCACACAGTCAGAGACTCAAAAAGTTGGGATTTGAACCAGGCCTGTTTAATTTCAGAGCCCGAACCTCATTCACACTCTACACTTGCTCTCCTATGCCTAGTCAATAGTAACAACAGCGTCCCAGAGGCCGTGGTTCAATTCCCAGCTCTGCCACTTAATTTTGGAATGCCCTTGGGCAAGTCATTCCCCGATCTGAGCCCTTAGTTCCCTCATCCATAAAATGAGTTGTTGCAAGGGCTTCAAGAGAGACTGTGAAACGCAGCCAGCACTGTCCCTGATACATGAATGGTGACCATGATAATAATGATTATCCCACATCTGGGTGTCCACTCAGCAGGGTGGCCTGTGGCCCATGCCCCTTCCCTGGCTGGGTGCTCACAGTCTGATCTCCCCAGATTGCCCGGCTGGAGCAGACGTGGGTGACCCTTCGGCAGCGACACACAGAGGGTGCCATCCTCTATGAGAAGAAGCTCAAGCCATTTCTCAAGAGCCTCAACGAGGGCAAAGGTACCTCCCCTGCCTTGCTGTGTGACCTTGGACAGGCTCTAGCCCTCTCCAGGCCGGCAAAGACTCTCCCAATGTGGATGATGAGAGCTTGACTGAGTTCGGTGCGGGCTATTCTCCCTGTGCTCACTTTCTGCACCTGGCAACTGCATGCGCACAGCTAGGGCCAGGCTGGGCCCTCCGGGCTGTGCCAGGGCTGCAGTGGGTTCAGCTGGAGGAATCCAAAAGGAGGGGCTTGCCTCAGGAGTCAGGAGCCGTGGGGGCTCAGGCAGACCCTCCCCCTGCCACACCTGTTTCCTGGGACCAGAGAGGATGGTGGGGCCTCCAAGGTCTCTAAGCGCCTCCCTCCCTCCCCGCAGAGGGCCCCCCGCTGAGCAACACCACGTTTCCCCATGTGCTGCCGCTCATCACTCTGCTGGAATGTGACTCGGCCCCAGCTGAGGGCCCTGAGCCCTGGGGCAGCACGGAGCACGGCGTGGAGGTGGTCCTGGCCCACCTGGAGGCTGCCCGCACCGTGGCACACCACGGAGGCCTGTATCACACCAACGCTGAGGTCAAGCTGCAGGGTGAGTCACAGATCGAATGGGCGGTGGGGGTGGCGACACAGTCCTTGGTCTTGGGGCCTCCCTCCCCCGGACTTGCTCTCCCCTTTCCTCCAAACGTCCATTTGCATTTCTCCATCCCTCTTTCCTGCTCCGCTCCCTGACCCGTTTTTCTTACCCATTTTTCACTCACTTACCGGTTCAGCTGTTAGTGGAAGACATCCGGCGCGGGTGGGGGGGGGACACAGAGATGATTCAAAGAGCACCAAAGCTGTGTGTCTTTCTCTGAGCCTTAGTCGTCTCATCTGTGAAGTAGACGTCCTAGCAGGACTACTGTACGAGGTTGTCTGCCAAGTACTTGGCCTGGGCGGAGACACACCTGCCCTGCCTTCGAGGAGCTCCCCCTATAGGCGAAAGGGAGAACTGCCTCGTGAAAGGAGCAGAGAGAAAGTGGTCTCAGTCAGTCCATCTTTTACTGCTTTAGGCATGATTTAAGTCAGGAAAGTTCACTGTAGACAAACTGGAAATTACAGCTGAGCAAAAGGGAAATAGAAACAAAAATCACCCACAATTATCCAGAGGCAAATGGTGAGAATATTCTGGTGTTTGTTTTTCCTGCCTTTTTCGGAAAGAACAAAAATTTTTCTTACGTACAAAAATGTACTTGCAAAATGAATTTGTTTCTTAGGAAGAATTTTGGAACTTACAGAAAATTCCAAAAAAGAAAAGAAAAATGCCCCCAAATTAACATTACTATTTTTTATCTTCTAGTGATTTAAAAATTATATGTGGCAGACATGGTCATGTTCATCAATAAACCATGCTCAGTTGCTGGTGGGGCTGGGGGGAGGTGCCTAGGGAGCAAGGCCCTGGAGCCCCAGGCCTTTCCCTGGGTGGTAGTCCCCTGACCTCTGCGCCTTGCCCTGCAGGGTTCCAGGCCCGGCCAGAGCTCCTGGAGGTGTTCAGCACTGAGTTCCAGATGCGCCTTCTCTGGGGCAGCCAGGGCGCCAGCAGCAGCCAGGCCCGACGCTATGAGAAGTTCGACAAGGTCCTCACTGCCCTGTCACACAAACTGGAGCCTGCTGTCCGCTCCAGCGAGCTGTGACCCCCATGGACCCCTCCCCTCT